>OY986437.1:49910329-50620329 GCA_963920525.1 Dichetophora obliterata
AAGGAGAGCGGAAGGCATGACAAATTTTCCATTTCATATAAAAAAACCAGTGTAATTGTTTATGAGTGCGGCAGTACTCTAAATCCATACGAAAGCCTGCTACGAGCGCTGCCAATGCCTACTGGGAAGGCCTGTTAGCAGCGCTGCCAATGCCTACTGGGTATGATCACTAGTGTGTTATCAAATAGGAAAATTAAAGAAGCATGGATGGTGAACGGTGATCGTAATAAGAATATTACAAGGATATTACATATGATTTTTGGTGTTATTTTGTACAGATAGTTTTAGAAAGATTTTTATTTAAAAATTTTTTAAATTACATAAATTTTTCTTAGGTAGTATCAATGAATTTTTTGTTGAAATATTTAGAAGTTTTTTGCAGTGGAGGCAATTCCGGGATCAAAATAAAACCCCAGCATTTAAGGCCTTGCAATCCCGGACCGTCAGGGACTAGGGCCAGAATCCCGGATTGGATGCCCTAGTTTGGTTACATAGATTTCTGAAAGTAAAGTGGTATAAAAAACTGATAGTTTAGCAAAACAAAACCTAAATTTTGGTCCAAATTTCGAATCCTCTAAAGAAAATAAATACATATATACTAATACAACCACATATATAGTGGTGGCTGTGGCATACTGATCAGAGGGCGTGGCCTATATGCTAAAAAACTGTGGTATTCTGTGTTCAATACCTGTGTTTTGTTAATGAATTAATATTTATGTTCACCATAACCTCTCCTTTGACAATGGCAAATCTCAGAAAGTTGAGAAGTGCTATGTAAAGCTTGTTGAGAACATAACCCGTTCATTCGGAGTTCCAGTTGTCTATCATTGTGTTCAAATATTCAATAAAACGCACAACAGTATTAATCATAAGAGGCTCAGTCAAAGTAATTTCAAGAGATGAAATGGCCAATTCGTTTTAATTTTTTTGGTTAAACGGAAAATGATCTTCGTAACTAATTGATACTATTAAATTTGCATTTGCAAAAATTGCAATAACTTAATGCGACATCTCCAATTACTTATGCACAGCTGCAACAGAACAAATTAGGAATTTATTTCTTTATAGCTTTTATCGGATGAAGTTAATTTTAAGCATTACACGGAGAGAAAAAATCAAACATTCTATGCTTGAATCAAGCAAATTAAGCTATCAGATTACATTCAAGTGTAAATATCCCAATTTAAGCATTATTTTGCTAGAATTGAGCAAATTTAAGACTAGAAATGATATAAGGAAAAAAATGTTTTATTTAAGAAATATTTGCTTAAAACTCTAGAATATTTTTTCCAGATTCAAGTCTGATATTTGATTTATTGAATGAAAGCAATTTGCTTAAAATAAGTATAATTTGCTTGATTTGAAAAAAAGTATTTCCTTGAAGTAAGAAAAAATTTGTTTGATACATGTAATAATTTACTGAAAACTAGAATATATAATTTTCTTGATTTGAGAAACCTCTTTTCCTTAATATATGGTTGATATTTTTTTTTTATAATTCAGAAAAAACATGTAATTTTTTAGAATAATATTTGAGCTTAATGACAAATACATAAGCTCATGAAGCAACAGGTTGCAACAATAACAAATTTTTTGCAGAACAACCACAAAGCTGACTAGAAAGACTGCTGCAGCTGATAAGCTTTTACGCACAACTTCCGTTCAATCAAAACAGAATTATTTGTGCAGTTTTTGCCTTTCAAATTAATTTTTAAATTTAAATTTAATTGAGAACAATTTGCTTCATTCAAATAAACAAGTTTCTTAATACTGGAATGTTTTTAAATTTGTTATTAATTCAATAATATTTTTAATAACAAACTCTGGGCTTGCTAGAGTTAAGAAAATATTTACTTTATGTAAGTCTTGTTCAGGTTCTACAATAAAGTATTTTTTTTTTTTTTGCAAACAATCATGAAAATATTTGCTTATATAAGGGATATTACTTCTCTCCGAATACTTCTTGTGCAAGAACTCATGCCATTGCAATTAATTCAAGAATTTTTTCCAATCGCTAGTGCAAACAGCTGCAACAAAACAAATTAGAAATTGCTTTATTTCAAGTTTCATCGGGTGAAACTAATTTACAGCATTACTTTTTTTTAAACTGTGGTAACAAAATCATTATAAAAACTGTAGTTAGTTCGCACAGCTATTTAGTAGAAATTTTTGTTTACAGCTCGACAGCAAGGTAAAAAAAAAATAAGTTTTTGAGTATTTATTTAACGTTTAACAATTTTCAGATGAATATTTCTGGATTCAACAAATTGCTTATAATGGCCTTAGCAATAATAACTGCTTGTAGCGAAGCGCAAGCAGCTAAAGGTAAAAGTTTTTTGTTTGAGAACAAAAAAACAAAAAAAAGTTATACTTTCGATTTGGTTTCTTATTGAATAGTTTGCATATCTATTAGATCCTAATTTGTGTGCAAATTAGAGTGACGTTGGTTCTAGCCATAGCCTAGTAAAAGACTTACATGATCTTACTAAAATCAGCCAAAAGAATTTTTTAAACAAATCTTTAAATAATGATTCTTATTGAAAATTGCATGATCTTTTCGGTAATGGAAGTGTTTGTTTTTTTTTCAACCTAAAAATGGTTTATTTACAAAAATCTTTTGAATAAAAATTTTTTGTTAATTTAAAAAAATTACAAATACTATTTTCAAAATGCTTGTCAAGCCTTAGAATGGAATCTGCAAAAGCACAGAAGAAACAATATTTAAAGTATTAAAAACCCTTTCTAAAACTTGGCTTGCATTTTCTTAGTACCTAACTATTTTCCTTAAGATCTTGAAAAAAGATCTTAAACACTGAAGTTAAAAAAATTTTAGTTTAAATTAATTTTTTATAACAAAAAACTTAAGACAAAAACTGAATTCACGTCAAAATGAATCACGCAATTGTCAATATGAAGAACAATTACTGTATTTGAATTTGTTCGAAAAATACCTTTATTTGATCTTAGCGGATTTTAAAAATATCACAGTTAGGTAACTGGAACTCGGACGGAAACTAAATTTTGCACAAAAATTAAAATCTGGTAGATGTGTCATATCCGAAAAGAGACAAAATCAAAGACTTAAAATTATTTTTCCAGTTCGTTTACATAAGAAGTAAAAGTAATGTTATCATCATTTATTTACAGCTATGAAATTGGACATGACTAAATAAGGACATGAATATATTTATAATCAATATTAACTTTTTTTCTGAAAATATATCCTTCATTAAAAGTAAATTTTGAAATTTAAATAAATGCGACACATTTGACAACATCGGCATTGATTTTTTTGGAAGAGAACGAAAAACTTAATTCATAGTATTGCAATTTACAGTACTATTCACATTTTTTAATAAGATTACGTTTTTTCAAAAGAATTTTATTTTTATTTGTAAAAAATTCTGTTGCACAAAATTTACCTTTCGGTCATTCTAAACCTCAAAAAAATTTAAACGAGTATATAAGAAAAATTATGTATTAAAAATATTTTAACAAATTATAAAACCTTTAATATTTTCCTTTAACTTGAAATTGAATAATAACCAAATGTTACGCATAAAACGAAAGTTTGTTTGATTTTAAAAATTATAGATTATTAAGGAAATAAAATATGGGAAAAGAATAAATAATATTATTTTGCCACAGAACATAAAACAAAGGTTTGTTTGTTTGTTTTTAAAGATTATAGATTATGACGGAAATAAAAATTGGGAAAAGAATAAATAATACTATTTTGCCACAGTACGACCGTGCTAATAACGAAGCGGGTGATAAAAGACACGGACCATGGACGCGGACACGGAGCGTTTGTCGCTGGCGATATTTTAAGGATTTAGTAATGTGCAAAATAGCTCAGATTTGGACTTAACGCGTAACGATCGCAGTTACAGTCACTCTGACATCACTCTCAGCTGCCGTATTTCTTTACGAATATTTTTTTATTTGTTTATTTGGCCAAGCAAGGCAATATACTTATTCTAACAGGTTTTTTTCTTTCTTTCTCACCCCTTCCTTGTTTTGGTGTACAGGATATGCTAATCGAAGTGGGCGTAGTCCACCTACTTAAATGGCATGAATTCAAGAACATGTCAAAAAGAAAAGCAGATAAGAAAAGAAAAAAACAAATGGAACTTACATACTAACACTTTTTATACAAGTAGTAGAAAAGATGACTACCCAGTGGGCATTATAGCGAGTCTTCCGCAAAAAAAGGCATGCCAGCACTGCTTTTATTGGCGTCAATACACCTTCCATGATCACTGCATTAATGAGTACTTCTGTAAGGCCTACCTTTTGAAGGTTCTTATTCTTTTCATATTATTTTATATGAAAAAATTTACAAAAAAAATTCCAAAAAAATTTTTAAATACACAGAACAGTTTGTAAAAAAATTTAGATTTAAAAAAAAAAACAAAAAAAAAATATTTTTTTTTGTCCGAGTTGGGTCTCGAACCCGGGCTCCCGAAAACTAACACATTACATATTATATGATATGAAAATATTTTTATGGAAAAACTCAAAGTCTTTTCTTATGTTTTTGTATGAAGAAAATTTATAAAAAAATTTAAAAAAAAAATTAAATACACAGAACAGTTTGTAAAAAAATGTAGATTTAAAAATAAACAAAAAAAAAATTTTTTTTTTGGCCGAGTTGGGTCCCGAACCCGGGCTCCCGAAAGCTTACTTTCATTTGTATTGATGCAAAATAAGCATGTGATTCTCAACAACAGCGGTGGACGAGTGGGTAAGATATCGGACCGCCGACTGAGAAGGCCATGTTTCGAATCTGAAATTATTAGTCGTTTTTATTTGAAGTTGATATTTTTATTGCTTTTCCTTCTTACGTGACTTCTCGAAAGAGTGCTTCTGGCTGGTCTCTTTTAAGCAAGGAGAGCGGAAGGCATGACAAATTTTCCCATTTCATATAAAAAAACCAGTGTAATTGTTTATGAGTGCGGCAGTACTCTAAAATCCATACGAAAGCCTGCTAGCAGCGCTGCCAATGCCTACTGGGAAGGCCTGTTAGCAGCGCTGCCAATGCCTACTGGGTATGATCACTAGTGTGTTATCAAATAGGGAACAATTAAAGAAGCATGGATGGTGAACGGTGATCGTAATAAGAATATTACAAGGATATTACATATGATTTTTGGTGTTATTTTGTACAGATAGTTTTAGAAAGATTTTTATTTAAAAATTTTTTAAAATTACATAAATTTTTCTTAGGTAGTATCAATGAATTTTTTGTTGAAATATTTTAGAAGTTTTTTGCAGTGGAGGCAATTCCGGGATCAAAATAAAACCCCAGCATTTAAGGCCTTGCAATCCCGGGACCGTCAGGGACTAGGGCCAGAATCCCGGGATTGGATGCCCTAGTTTGGTTACATAGATTTCTGAAAGTAAAGTGGTATAAAAAACTGATAGTTTTGCAAAACAAAACCTAAATTTTGGTCCAAATTTCGAATCCTCTAAAGAAAATAAATACATATATACTAATACAACCACATATATAGTGGTGGCTGTGGCATACTGATCAGAGGGCGTGGCCTATATGCTAAAAAACTGTGGTATTCTGTGTTCAATACCTGTGGTTTTGTTAATGAATTAATATTTATGTTCCACCATAACCTCTCCTTTGACAATGGCAAATCTCAGAAAGTTGAGAAGTGCTATGTAAAGCTTGTTGAGAACATAACCCGTTCATTCGGAGTTCCAGTTGTCTATCATTTGTGTTCAAATATTCAATAAAACGCACAACAGTATTAATCATAAGAGGCTCAGTCAAAGTATTTTCAAGAGATGAAATGGCCAATTCGTTTTAATTTTTTTTGGTTAAACGGAAAATGATCTTCGTAACTAATTGATACTATTAAATTTGCATTTGCAAAAATTGCAATAACTTTATGCGACATCTCCAATTACTTATGCACAGCTGCAACAGAACAAATTAGGAATTTATTTCTTTATAGCTTTTATCGGATGAAGTTAATTTTAAGCATTACACGGAGAGAAAAAATCAAACATTCTATGCTTGAATCAAGCAAATAAGCTATCAGATTACATTCAAGTGTAAATATCCCAATTTAAGCATTATTTTGCTAGAATTGAGCAAATTTAAGACTAGAAATGATATAAGGAAAAAAATGTTTTATTTAAGAAATATTTGCTTAAAACTCTAGAATATTTTTTCCAGATTCAAGTCTGATATTTGATTTTATTGAATGAAAGCAATTTGCTTAAAATAAGTATAATTTGCTTGATTTGAAAAAAGTATTTTCCTTGAAGTAAGAAAAAATTTGTTTGATACATGTAATTAATTTACTGAAAACTAGAATATATAATTTTCTTGATTTGAGAAACCTCTTTTCCTTAATATATGGTTGATATTTTTTTTTTATAATTCCAGAAAAAACATGTAATTTTTTAGAATAATATTTGAGCTTAATGACAAATACATAAGCTCATGAAGCAACAGGTTGCAACAATAACAAATTTTTTGCAGAACAAACCACAAAGCTGACTAGAAAGACTGCTGCAGCTGATAAGCTTTTACGCACAACTTCCGTTCAATCAAAACAGAATTATTTGTGCAGTTTTTGCCTTTCAAATTAATTTTTAAAATTTAAATTTAATTGAGAACAATTTGCTTCATTCAAATAAACAAGTTTCTTAATACTGGAATGTTTTTAAATTTGTTATTAATTCAATAATATTTTTAATAACAAACTCTGGGCTTGCTTCAGTTAAGAAAATATTTTCTTGATGTAAGTCTTGTTCCAGGTTCTACAATAAAGTATTTTTTTTTTTGCAAACAATCATGAATTTTATTTAATATTAAAAAGTAATGCTAATTATTACATTTTTTCTTAACTTTAGTTTTTCATGCTTGATTTCAGCAAATGAGGGTACATTTTAAATTTTTTTTTAAATCAAGCAAAATATTTGCTTAATATAAGGATATTACTTCTCTCCGAATACTTCTTGTGCAAGAACTCATGCCATTGCAATTAGTTCAAGAATTTTTCCAATCGCTAATGCAACAGCTGCAACAAAACAAATTAGAAATTGCTTTATTTCAAGTTTCATCGGGTGAAACTAATTTACAGCATTACTTTTTTTTAAACTGTGGTAACAAAATCATTATAAAAACTGTAGTTAGTTCGCACAGCTATTTAGTAGAAATTTTTGTTTACAGCTCGACAGCAAGGTAAAAAAAAAATAAGTTTTTGAGTATTTATTTAACGTTTACAATTTTCAGATGAATATTTCTGGATTCAACAAATTGCTTATAATGGCCTTAGCAATAATAACTGCTTGTAGCGAAGCGCAAGCAGCTAAAGGTAAAAGTTTTTTGTTTGAGAACAAAAAAACAAAAAAAAGTTATACTTTCGATTTGGTTTCTTATTGAATAGTTTGCATATCTATTAGATCCTAATTTGTGTGCAAATTAGAGTGACGTTGGTTCTAGCCATAGCCTAGTAAAAGACTTACATGATCTTACTAAAATCAGCCAAAAGAATTTTTTAAACAAATCTTTAAATAATGATTCTTATTGAAAATTGCATGATCTTTTCGGTAATGGAAGTGTTTGTTTTTTTTTCAACCTAAAAATGGTTTATTTACAAAAATCTTTTGAATAAAAATTTTTTGTTAATTTAAAAAAATTACAAATACTATTTTCAAAATGCTTGTCAAGCCTTAGAATGGAATCTGCAAAAGCACAGAAGAAACAATATTTAAAGTATTAAAAACCCTTTCTAAAACTTGGCTTGCATTTTCTTAGTACCTAACTATTTTCCTTAAGATCTTGAAAAAAGATCTTAAACACTGAAGTTAAAAAAATTTTAGTTTAAATTAATTTTTTATAACAAAAAACTTAAGACAAAAACTGAATTCACGTCAAAATGAATCACGCAATTGTCAATATGAAGAACAATTACTGTATTTGAATTTGTTCGAAAAATACCTTTATTTGATCTTAGCGGATTTTAAAAATATCACAGTTAGGTAACTGGAACTCGGACGGAAACTAAATTTTGCACAAAAATTAAAATCTGGTAGATGTGTCATATCCGAAAAGAGACAAAATCAAAGACTTAAAATTATTTTTCCAGTTCGTTTACATAAGAAGTAAAAGTAATGTTATCATCATTTATTTACAGCTATGAAATTGGACATGACTAAATAAGGACATGAATATATTTATAATCAATATTAACTTTTTTTCTGAAAATATATCCTTCATTAAAAGTAAATTTTGAAATTTAAATAAATGCGACACATTTGACAACATCGGCATTGATTTTTTTGGAAGAGAACGAAAAACTTAATTCATAGTATTGCAATTTACAGTACTATTCACATTTTTTAATAAGATTACGTTTTTTCAAAAGAATTTTATTTTTATTTGTAAAAAATTCTGTTGCACAAAATTTACCTTTCGGTCATTCTAAACCTCAAAAAAATTTAAACGAGTATATAAGAAAAATTATGTATTAAAAATATTTTAACAAATTATAAAACCTTTAATATTTTCCTTTAACTTGAAATTGAATAATAACCAAATGTTACGCATAAAACGAAAGTTTGTTTGATTTTAAAAATTATAGATTATTAAGGAAATAAAATATGGGAAAAGAATAAATAATATTATTTTGCCACAGAACATAAAACAAAGGTTTGTTTGTTTGTTTTTAAAGATTATAGATTATGACGGAAATAAAAATTGGGAAAAGAATAAATAATACTATTTTGCCACAGTACGACCGTGCTAATAACGAAGCGGGTGATAAAAGACACGGACCATGGACGCGGACACGGAGCGTTTGTCGCTGGCGATATTTTAAGGATTTAGTAATGTGCAAAATAGCTCAGATTTGGACTTAACGCGTAACGATCGCAGTTACAGTCACTCTGACATCACTCTCAGCTGCCGTATTTCTTTACGAATATTTTTTTATTTGTTTATTTGGCCAAGCAAGGCAATATACTTATTCTAACAGGTTTTTTTCTTTCTTTCTCACCCCTTCCTTGTTTTGGTGTACAGGATATGCTAATCGAAGTGGGCGTAGTCCACCTACTTAAATGGCATGAATTCAAGAACATGTCAAAAAGAAAAGCAGATAAGAAAAGAAAAAAACAAATGGAACTTACATACTAACACTTTTTATACAAGTAGTAGAAAAGATGACTACCCAGTGGGCATTATAGCGAGTCTTCCGCAAAAAAAGGCATGCCAGCACTGCTTTTATTGGCGTCAATACACCTTCCATGATCACTGCATTAATGAGTACTTCTGTAAGGCCTACCTTTTGAAGGTTCTTATTCTTTTCATATTATTTTATATGAAAAAATTTACAAAAAAAATTCCAAAAAAATTTTTAAATACACAGAACAGTTTGTAAAAAAATTTAGATTTAAAAAAAAAAACAAAAAAAAAATATTTTTTTTTGTCCGAGTTGGGTCTCGAACCCGGGCTCCCGAAAACTAACACATTACATATTATATGATATGAAAATATTTTTATGGAAAAACTCAAAGTCTTTTCTTATGTTTTTGTATGAAGAAAATTTATAAAAAAATTTAAAAAAAAAATTAAATACACAGAACAGTTTGTAAAAAAATGTAGATTTAAAAATAAACAAAAAAAAAATTTTTTTTTTGGCCGAGTTGGGTCCCGAACCCGGGCTCCCGAAAGCTTACTTTCATTTGTATTGATGCAAAATAAGCATGTGATTCTCAACAACAGCGGTGGACGAGTGGGTAAGATATCGGACCGCCGACTGAGAAGGCCATGTTTCGAATCTGAAATTATTAGTCGTTTTTATTTGAAGTTGATATTTTTATTGCTTTTCCTTCTTACGTGACTTCTCGAAAGAGTGCTTCTGGCTGGTCTCTTTTAAGCAAGGAGAGCGGAAGGCATGACAAATTTTCCCATTTCATATAAAAAAACCAGTGTAATTGTTTATGAGTGCGGCAGTACTCTAAAATCCATACGAAAGCCTGCTAGCAGCGCTGCCAATGCCTACTGGGAAGGCCTGTTAGCAGCGCTGCCAATGCCTACTGGGTATGATCACTAGTGTGTTATCAAATAGGGAACAATTAAAGAAGCATGGATGGTGAACGGTGATCGTAATAAGAATATTACAAGGATATTACATATGATTTTTGGTGTTATTTTGTACAGATAGTTTTAGAAAGATTTTTATTTAAAAATTTTTTAAAATTACATAAATTTTTCTTAGGTAGTATCAATGAATTTTTTGTTGAAATATTTTAGAAGTTTTTTGCAGTGGAGGCAATTCCGGGATCAAAATAAAACCCCAGCATTTAAGGCCTTGCAATCCCGGGACCGTCAGGGACTAGGGCCAGAATCCCGGGATTGGATGCCCTAGTTTGGTTACATAGATTTCTGAAAGTAAAGTGGTATAAAAAACTGATAGTTTTGCAAAACAAAACCTAAATTTTGGTCCAAATTTCGAATCCTCTAAAGAAAATAAATACATATATACTAATACAACCACATATATAGTGGTGGCTGTGGCATACTGATCAGAGGGCGTGGCCTATATGCTAAAAAACTGTGGTATTCTGTGTTCAATACCTGTGGTTTTGTTAATGAATTAATATTTATGTTCCACCATAACCTCTCCTTTGACAATGGCAAATCTCAGAAAGTTGAGAAGTGCTATGTAAAGCTTGTTGAGAACATAACCCGTTCATTCGGAGTTCCAGTTGTCTATCATTTGTGTTCAAATATTCAATAAAACGCACAACAGTATTAATCATAAGAGGCTCAGTCAAAGTATTTTCAAGAGATGAAATGGCCAATTCGTTTTAATTTTTTTTGGTTAAACGGAAAATGATCTTCGTAACTAATTGATACTATTAAATTTGCATTTGCAAAAATTGCAATAACTTTATGCGACATCTCCAATTACTTATGCACAGCTGCAACAGAACAAATTAGGAATTTATTTCTTTATAGCTTTTATCGGATGAAGTTAATTTTAAGCATTACACGGAGAGAAAAAATCAAACATTCTATGCTTGAATCAAGCAAATAAGCTATCAGATTACATTCAAGTGTAAATATCCCAATTTAAGCATTATTTTGCTAGAATTGAGCAAATTTAAGACTAGAAATGATATAAGGAAAAAAATGTTTTATTTAAGAAATATTTGCTTAAAACTCTAGAATATTTTTTCCAGATTCAAGTCTGATATTTGATTTTATTGAATGAAAGCAATTTGCTTAAAATAAGTATAATTTGCTTGATTTGAAAAAAGTATTTTCCTTGAAGTAAGAAAAAATTTGTTTGATACATGTAATTAATTTACTGAAAACTAGAATATATAATTTTCTTGATTTGAGAAACCTCTTTTCCTTAATATATGGTTGATATTTTTTTTTTATAATTCCAGAAAAAACATGTAATTTTTTAGAATAATATTTGAGCTTAATGACAAATACATAAGCTCATGAAGCAACAGGTTGCAACAATAACAAATTTTTTGCAGAACAAACCACAAAGCTGACTAGAAAGACTGCTGCAGCTGATAAGCTTTTACGCACAACTTCCGTTCAATCAAAACAGAATTATTTGTGCAGTTTTTGCCTTTCAAATTAATTTTTAAAATTTAAATTTAATTGAGAACAATTTGCTTCATTCAAATAAACAAGTTTCTTAATACTGGAATGTTTTTAAATTTGTTATTAATTCAATAATATTTTTAATAACAAACTCTGGGCTTGCTTCAGTTAAGAAAATATTTTCTTGATGTAAGTCTTGTTCCAGGTTCTACAATAAAGTATTTTTTTTTTTGCAAACAATCATGAATTTTATTTAATATTAAAAAGTAATGCTAATTATTACATTTTTTCTTAACTTTAGTTTTTCATGCTTGATTTCAGCAAATGAGGGTACATTTTAAATTTTTTTTTAAATCAAGCAAAATATTTGCTTAATATAAGGATATTACTTCTCTCCGAATACTTCTTGTGCAAGAACTCATGCCATTGCAATTAGTTCAAGAATTTTTCCAATCGCTAATGCAACAGCTGCAACAAAACAAATTAGAAATTGCTTTATTTCAAGTTTCATCGGGTGAAACTAATTTACAGCATTACTTTTTTTTAAACTGTGGTAACAAAATCATTATAAAAACTGTAGTTAGTTCGCACAGCTATTTAGTAGAAATTTTTGTTTACAGCTCGACAGCAAGGTAAAAAAAAAATAAGTTTTTGAGTATTTATTTAACGTTTACAATTTTCAGATGAATATTTCTGGATTCAACAAATTGCTTATAATGGCCTTAGCAATAATAACTGCTTGTAGCGAAGCGCAAGCAGCTAAAGGTAAAAGTTTTTTGTTTGAGAACAAAAAAACAAAAAAAAGTTATACTTTCGATTTGGTTTCTTATTGAATAGTTTGCATATCTATTAGATCCTAATTTGTGTGCAAATTAGAGTGACGTTGGTTCTAGCCATAGCCTAGTAAAAGACTTACATGATCTTACTAAAATCAGCCAAAAGAATTTTTTAAACAAATCTTTAAATAATGATTCTTATTGAAAATTGCATGATCTTTTCGGTAATGGAAGTGTTTGTTTTTTTTTCAACCTAAAAATGGTTTATTTACAAAAATCTTTTGAATAAAAATTTTTTGTTAATTTAAAAAAATTACAAATACTATTTTCAAAATGCTTGTCAAGCCTTAGAATGGAATCTGCAAAAGCACAGAAGAAACAATATTTAAAGTATTAAAAACCCTTTCTAAAACTTGGCTTGCATTTTCTTAGTACCTAACTATTTTCCTTAAGATCTTGAAAAAAGATCTTAAACACTGAAGTTAAAAAAATTTTAGTTTAAATTAATTTTTTATAACAAAAAACTTAAGACAAAAACTGAATTCACGTCAAAATGAATCACGCAATTGTCAATATGAAGAACAATTACTGTATTTGAATTTGTTCGAAAAATACCTTTATTTGATCTTAGCGGATTTTAAAAATATCACAGTTAGGTAACTGGAACTCGGACGGAAACTAAATTTTGCACAAAAATTAAAATCTGGTAGATGTGTCATATCCGAAAAGAGACAAAATCAAAGACTTAAAATTATTTTTCCAGTTCGTTTACATAAGAAGTAAAAGTAATGTTATCATCATTTATTTACAGCTATGAAATTGGACATGACTAAATAAGGACATGAATATATTTATAATCAATATTAACTTTTTTTCTGAAAATATATCCTTCATTAAAAGTAAATTTTGAAATTTAAATAAATGCGACACATTTGACAACATCGGCATTGATTTTTTTGGAAGAGAACGAAAAACTTAATTCATAGTATTGCAATTTACAGTACTATTCACATTTTTTAATAAGATTACGTTTTTTCAAAAGAATTTTATTTTTATTTGTAAAAAATTCTGTTGCACAAAATTTACCTTTCGGTCATTCTAAACCTCAAAAAAATTTAAACGAGTATATAAGAAAAATTATGTATTAAAAATATTTTAACAAATTATAAAACCTTTAATATTTTCCTTTAACTTGAAATTGAATAATAACCAAATGTTACGCATAAAACGAAAGTTTGTTTGATTTTAAAAATTATAGATTATTAAGGAAATAAAATATGGGAAAAGAATAAATAATATTATTTTGCCACAGAACATAAAACAAAGGTTTGTTTGTTTGTTTTTAAAGATTATAGATTATGACGGAAATAAAAATTGGGAAAAGAATAAATAATACTATTTTGCCACAGTACGACCGTGCTAATAACGAAGCGGGTGATAAAAGACACGGACCATGGACGCGGACACGGAGCGTTTGTCGCTGGCGATATTTTAAGGATTTAGTAATGTGCAAAATAGCTCAGATTTGGACTTAACGCGTAACGATCGCAGTTACAGTCACTCTGACATCACTCTCAGCTGCCGTATTTCTTTACGAATATTTTTTTATTTGTTTATTTGGCCAAGCAAGGCAATATACTTATTCTAACAGGTTTTTTTCTTTCTTTCTCACCCCTTCCTTGTTTTGGTGTACAGGATATGCTAATCGAAGTGGGCGTAGTCCACCTACTTAAATGGCATGAATTCAAGAACATGTCAAAAAGAAAAGCAGATAAGAAAAGAAAAAAACAAATGGAACTTACATACTAACACTTTTTATACAAGTAGTAGAAAAGATGACTACCCAGTGGGCATTATAGCGAGTCTTCCGCAAAAAAAGGCATGCTAGCACTGCTTTTATTGGCGTCAATACACCTTCCATGATCACTGCATTAATGAGTACTTCTGTAAGGCCTACCTTTTGAAGGTTCTTATTCTTTTCATATTATTTTATATAAAAAAATTTACAAAAAAAATTCCAAAAAAAATTTTTAAATACACAGAACAGTTTGTAAAAAAATTTAGATTTAAAAAAAAAACAAAAAAAAATATTTTTTTTGTCCGAGTTGGGTCTCGAACCCGGGCTCCCGAAAACTAACACATTACATATTATATGATATGAAAATATTTTTATGGAAAAACTCAAAGTCTTTTCTTATGTTTTTGTATGAAGAAAATTTATAAAAAAATTAAAAAAAAAATTAAATACACAGAACAGTTTGTAAAAAAATGTAGATTTAAAAATAAACAAAAAAAAATTTTTTTGGCCGAGTTGAGTCCCGGGCTCCCGAAAGCTTACTTTCATTTGTATTGATGCAAAATAATCATGTGATTCTCAACAACCGCGGTGGACGAGTGGGTAAGATATCGGACCGCCGACTGAGAAGGCCATGTTTCGAATCTGAAATTATTAGTCGTTTTTATTTGAAGTTGATATTTTTATTGCTTTTCCTTCTAACGTGACTTCTCGAAAGAGTGCTTCTGGCTGGTCTCTTTTAAGCAAGGAGAGCGGAAGGCATGACAAATTTTCCCATCTCATATAAAAAAACCAGTGTAATTGTTTATGAGTGCGGCAGTACTCTAAAATCCATACGAAGGCCTGCTAGCAGCGCTGCCAATGCCTACTGGGTATGATCACTATTGTGTTATCAAAAAAGGGAACAATAAAGAAGCATGGATGCTGAATGGTGATCGTAATAAGAATATTACAAGGATATTACATGTGATTTTTGGTGTTATTTTGTACAGATAGTTTTAGAAAGATTTTTATTTAAAAATTTTTTAAAATTACATAAATTTTTCTTAGGTAGTATCAATGAATTTTTTGTTGAAATATTTTAGAAGTTTTTTGCAGTGGAGGCAATCCCGGGATCAAAATAAAATCCCAGAATTTAAGGCCTTGCAATCCCGGGACTGTCGGGACTAGGGCCGGGATCCCGGGATTGGATGCTCTAGTTTGGTTACATGGATTTCTGAAAGTAAAGTGGTATAAAAACTGATAGTTTAGCAAAACAAAACCTAAATTTTGGTCCAACTTTTGAATCCTCTAAAGAAAATAAATACAAATATACTAAAAAAGCTATCATACAACCTTAGCCAAGCAATAAAATTCACGCTCAGACATGCATCTTAATGGAAAATAGTGGTGGCTGTGGCATACTGATCAGAGGGCGTGGCCTATATGCTAAAAACTGTGGTATTCGGTGTTCAATACCTGTGGTTTTGTTATTGAATTCCTCCCTTTCAAGTGAGCTAATAGAGACACCTAACAATAAACTGTTCGATCACCGAATTATTAGAGTTTCTTCAGGTAAAAGTCTCAATGTGTACATAAGTGTCGTTTACATTCCTCCCGGCTCAAGTGAAACAACATACAACGAGCTATGTGAAACACTGACTACCTTTACCTCCACCCTAAAAGAGGAAGATAAAGTTGTTATTCTTGGTGACTTCAATCGCCCAAATATATCTTTTGTCACCGACGAAAACGACAACTTTCTTCTTCCTGTAAATCTTTCTAATGCCATAGACTTCAACTTACTTAGCATCTTTTATGGCAGTGACTTGCAGCAAGTCTCTTTTGTACAAAATCAAAATGGCAGATGGTTGGACCTAGTTTTTACTAGCTCGTATGAAGAAGTGAAGGTTAGTTCATGCATGGGAGCAGAAAATTTATTAACCAACACTGTTCATCATACAGCCTTAAAAGTTGTTTTCTCTGCTAATGACATCAACTTTACCCAGTCTTATAATAACACCATTGCGTACGATTACCTCAACGCCGATTATGAAAGAATAAAATATTATCTTAGTTCTCTAAATTGGAATCATATTCTATTCAACTTGGATTTAGACAGTGCTGTCTCTATATATTTTATCAGCACATTTTTACCGCTATTGAAAGTTATGTGCCAATAATAAAGAAAAAGAATAAGCTCTCAGAACCATGGCTAGACAACAATCTCAGATTTTTGAGGAATCATTGAAATAAAATCTACAAACTTCTCAAAAAAACTGATAATATAAGCGATGAACTGAAGCTTAGATATGACGAGCTATCAAGAGAGTTCTCTATCAAGTCAGAAGAAGCGTGCAAGTTGTACACGAACATCATCGGAGAGAAAATTGTTCAAAAGCCGAGAAAATTCTTTTACTTTGTTAACATGAAGCGCAAATCTAGCGGCTATCCATCGTCTATGTTTAAAGGTAATGTCACTTCGTCCAATTCTCTTGAAATAAGCAACTTGTATGCCGATCACTTTAAGGAGGTCTTTTGTCTTCCTACCACCTTATCTGAAACTTCTCCTAGCTCAACTATTATAGTTGATAGTTTATATTTAACCCAGGAAGAGATTTCTAATGCAATAAAAGAACTGGATATATTAAAGGGACCAGGACCAGACTTAATACCTACAAGCTTTTTGGTGCGATGTTTAGACCAACTGCGATTGCCATTACACATAATCTTTAACGAATCACTGGTTTGTGGGACATTTCCTTCATATTGGAAATCATCCCATCTTACGCCAATTTACAAGAATGGTGATAAAAGATCAGTTGAAAATTATAGAGACATAGCAATCTTGTTAGCCATTCCAAAACTTTTTGCAAAACTTATTTGTGAAAAGCTAACAAGTTTCATTAACCCACGTCTAAATGAGCAGCAACACGGGTTCCGAAAAGGGCGATCTACCACCACTAATCTCATGAATATGGTATCAGATGTTTTAGTCAAAATGGAAAAAGGGCACCAAATAGATGCTGTTTATACTGATTTCAGTAAAGCTTTTGATCGAGTTGATCACAACATTCTTATATATAAGTTAGAAAAATTTGGTGTTGCGGGGTCCATACTATTGTAAGTTGGCTAAAATCATATTTAAACGGCAGATCCCAGTTTGTTAAATTCCAGGGAGTTCTATCGAAAAAAATTGCAGTCTCCTCGGGAGTTCCTCAAGGTAGTCATCTTAGTCCTCTTCTTTTCAACATATTCATATCCGATCTGTTAGAAGTTCTTAACGATATTCCACATCTTATGTATGCAGATGATTTAAAAATCTACTATGCAATTCAATCAGATACAGATGTAAATTTTTTTGCAATCAAAATTGTTGTCTCTTGAGCAATGGTGTTTTCAAAATTAACTACATCTTAATGTCAATAAATGCAATGTTATTAGCTTTTCTCGTAAAAACAACGTAACATTACATACCTACCACCTCAATAGTACCGAACTAAAAAGGGTCAACCATATAGTGGATCTTGGAGTTGTCTTAGATTGCAAGATGCGCTTTAATCTGCACTATGATAAAATTGTGTCCAGGGCCAGCAAACAGCTCGGTTTTATAAAAAGACGTGCAAATGAATTCAAGAATATATGGGTCACTACATCCTTGTACCGTGTATTAGTGCGCCCAATACTTGAAAGTGCATGCATTATTTGGAATCCATCTTTCGATTCCCATAGAGAAAGAATTGAGTCTATTCAAAAGCAGTTCTTACTATACGCGCTTAGAGATATGTACAATAGACTGGCCCTTGCTTGTATGGGAAAATTTTTTTTTTCGAAAAGTAAAGTTCTGCGCATCTTAATTTGTGAGGTTTGATGTAAAAAACTATGTCAAGAAATTTCAGCTCGATACCTTGATGCCTAAACGTGCCTAGTGGGGCCCAAAGTATCCCCATACTAAAAAAAAGACGTTTTCATGCATTTTTTCAAACTTTTTCTATTATATTTTGTTTTAAGGTAAAAGGTGGGCTTAAAAATATCATCTGATTGTGTACATAAGTAATACAAATGTATGAGTGTATAACAATTTGACGAGTTAAATGTTCTACTGTCCAAAAACCATTTTTAGCGGGAGAACAAATGAGAACAAATGAGTATTTTGAAATTCGCGGAAATTGCAAGTATATACATTTCGCCATGCCAAGAAAGCTTTTGAAATGTGTCATTTGCGGTCTATTACTCAAAGTGTGAGCAGTGAACATTATAAAGTGTTAAATAAATAATTAAAAAACAATTATGACTTCTCGAACAAAACGTAGTAGTCTTCTAGTATTTTTAGTTGGTCTTTGTGAACCTAATATCTTCGGTTCCAAACTGCCATCTACAAAACAAGTGCTACAATTATTCTTTTTTCAATTGCGCGTAGAACATAAGAATGTAATGAGCAGTTTAAAATATACAATAGGTGTTACGCTTGAATTTTGGAGAAAAGCAAACATTCCTACTTTGCATGAAAAGAACTGTATTGAAAAGCTAAAAAAATATTATGAGAATGGAGAAGTTTGCAAAAAAATATGAAAACTTCATATGAAAAGTGTCGTGAAAATGAAAAAGCATTCCTTGATGAAATAGAGAACTTTATATTCGACATTGCAGCTTCAAATGCTCTTCAAATTATGAAAATAAAAGAGGTCATTGATTTTATTTTGCTGCAGAGACAAAGAGGACGTCCAGGTGCAATGTGTGGCGTTGACAGAGTTTTAGCAACCAAAGAACAACGCAAAGAGAAACGTTTAATAGAAAAGAAAAAACGCCATGAAAAGCAATTCATCCAATGTATTTTATATTTACATAACCTTAAATGCAAACAATTCACTATATACTTTTTTAGCTGCTTCTTCTATGAGTGTTGCAGATAACCTGGAGGCAGAAGAAGACACGGATAGTTCACTGAGCAATGAACTTTCTTCTATAATGGAAGATGCAGATTCTACACCACGTAATCAAAGTCTGGCCGTTAACAGTTCTGTGCATAGAGGAAAAGTGCACTTCATTGATGATGGGATGATTGCGAGCATGGACAAATTCAAGCTTTCTTCAAGAGACGCCATGCATTTTATTACTGCAACTGTTGGAGCAATCTTAAACAAAATGCAAGAAGTGCAACCGGAATCATCGATGAAGTTGGAAGACTTTGTGCTAAATAGAACAACTATTCACCGAATGAGAAAGGACTATCATTGATGCAAGGACTATTATTGATGCATTTAGTGTAAATATATTATTTAATTATTTTTTTTTTATATATCGTTAAGAAGCGCTTTCTCTAGATTCCAGAGGTATTTGTTCTTCACTGGGATAGCAAATTACTTCCTGAATTTAAAGGCAATGATAAACAAGATCGTTTAGCCATCGTTGTTACAGGCGAAAACACAGAAAAACTGCTTGGTATTCCAGTAATAGCACGTTCAACTGGAGAGCACATTGCAGAAGCAACTTTTAATTTTCTTAAGAAATGGAGCCTAGATTCTTTAGTTGAAATTGTTGCTTTTGACACAACTGCTGCAAACTGTAACGGCACCCTCGAAAAATACTTAAAAGTTCGGGCAAACATGTTTGTCAATCTTTGTTTTGGCCCCCGGCTTGTATGTGGACACCCCTGCCTGTAATAAATCTACCTTTTGTTCGCACACACAAACGCACGTAACTGCATGCTTACCACTTGCATGGTACCGTTTGCTTTATTTCTGGTACGTGCAGCTTACTTTAGCTACAATAATTTTTGCAGCGGTCAGTGAAGGATAGAACTGCGAGAAGCAAGTGTTTAATAAAGCTATACCCCAAAATACACTCGCAACTTAATACAGTTGAATAAAGACCAGAAACTAATCATAGTAAAACCTGCATATAATGTGAGTAATATTAAGCAGCTTTGGGTAAAATTTCTAATCTGAATTAGGACCACAGATCTTTGGACTATAATACTAATATTGAGTGGCACCCTTCGCTGAAATTGTGGATATACAGCGAAGGAAGAGGAGGCTAAATTGGGCTGGACCCCACATAACATCCGGGATCCACGGGCTTGAAGTTTCATCCACGCTCACCTAAATCTTGAAAAAACGGGAGGCGCTCCAATTTTCAATTGGAGCACCTTATAGCTGGGACGAGCGGTGCAAGTCACGTACAGCGCAGCGTTACAAGCTGTAACACCAAGTCATCAGCGCAACGACGTGCTGCGCTACCAGCTCCGAGTGCCACAATACGAATATATACATATGTATATACAACATACAGCTCGCAACCTCCACTTGGAGCAATATGTGTACTCTGTATAGCGCACTTAAACCTCTATTTTTTTTTTGTTCACGCACCCAAGGTTAAGAAGGTGACCTTAACCAATCGCGCGGTAAATTCCAAGAACACCATTAAAATCAATTTAGCAAAATTTTAATTTCTTAAAAACAACACTTGCCTTAAGCAGAATATTATTATTATTATGGGAAAAAAAAAATTTAATTGGTTAAAATAATTTTTTTCTTATAACTTCAAATTAACTCAATAATCTTAAGAATACAGAAAACGGTAAAATGCATTCCTAAATTCGTGAAACTCGTGCATTTTCAGATTAATCTTAAATGTAAAGTTTAATGCAAAATGATTCATTAAAAATTAATTTGAACTGATTAATAAACTTTACCGTGAATATGTCGCTTTAAAACTTAATAACTAATTCTACCTTAAAACTAGCATCTTTAATTAGTTTAAATTGATTAAAGAAGTATTATCTTGAATAGGTTTCTTGAAAATTCATAATTAGTCTTACTTTAATATTAACTTTTAAAGATATAAAAAACTATCATAAATTAGTTTAAATTGATTAAAGAAATGTTATCTTTGATATGGTGATACAACTTAATATATAATCTTACATTAGATCAAAACCTTAAAGCAAACATAAATATAAAAATGCAAAACGTAAATTGCTATAACTAACCCTCCACCTAATGACACTTAGTAGCAGATAATAACAACATTCGCCGCTGAGCTCAACGTCGGATCAACTTTGCTGCTTCCAAGTAAGTCCAAAAAAAAAAAAAACAAAAATAATATTAGAAAAAAATGCGTCTGTTAGTTTAGTTGCTTTTACGTTTTTTTTCATTAGTCTTGCTCATCGTGAGAAAATTCCAATTTTCGTTATATGGGTCTTCGTTCCATTACCAGAATATTTCGCGCTCACCAGAGAACATTGCTTCGGCATTCAACAAATGTTTCAATTTTTTTTGCTATTGCTTTTGCATTAAACTATTTTTCTTTATCATGTAATAGAGTCACTCAGTTATTAATTCACTAATCTCTCATGAGTCGTAGTCATACCTCCGCTCTAACTATATTCCTTTAAAAGTTTTTTTTGCCAGTCATTTAACTCCCTGTTAACTGTGCAGGGTTACCATTGTAGCAGTGTTAAGCTAGTTAATACTAAACCTTAACAGATTTTACTGCTTCTTTTTTTTTTTTTCTAATGTACTGAATATATTCTATTAATGTTATTAAATCATTATCGTTTAATTTACTTATGTAAAGCGTATTAAATTAACTTTTATATCATTAAAATGCAAATTTCTAATTATAAATTTAATAAAAGAATTTACTTATGTACAAAATAAAACATAAATAATGTGGTAGATTACTTTGCAGTCCAGATTTCTGATGAGATGTGGTAGAGTTCAGATAAGGCTCAGTTAGTTTAACCTCAGCAAAGATTAGGGGCAATATTATAACCTTCCTTTATATTGCCAAGGTAGGGTGGGTACAGAAAATGGATTCCTTCCAACATCATGGAATCCCATTGGTAGAAGCTAAGCTATGGTAGTTATGAGTCGGTGCATTATTTCAGTCTATCTTTTTTTTTGTTCTTTCAATCACTCTCTTTTGGTTAATGTTTCGTCTAGCTTAAATGTGCACATAACTTAATGTGGTAGTGTCTCGGCGTTGTGGAAAAGGTAAGATCCCCGACAATCCGGCGAGCTAGCAAGAGCCTAACTAGATGTGCACAAACGCCTAACTCCTTTAACGCAAACCGGCAAGACAGACTCGATTACAAAACACAGGATTGAATAATGGCGCTGCCTTTTTGTTGGAAAAAAAATTGGGGCGCAGTTTGCTTTTTTTTCCATGTCGGCACCATATAAGCGAGCTATTAATTAAAGCTGTCTTCGAATTGAATTTTGGCAAATCATCTGGTCCAGACGTCCCACTGTTTAACCGATTTTCAAAAACTTGGAAGAATTTAAAGACATCAAACTTTAAAAGTGGGATAGCAGATGAAGAAGTTCAAAAGACTTTAACATCTTCTAAAGTAGAGGACTTGAAAAATTTTTGTCTCAATGCACTAAATTCAAAATATCTGCGAGCAGACTATAAGGAGCTCTTGCAACTATCATTACTCTTTATTGGGGCAAATGTACCCAAGTTCACACAATTCCGAAAACCGCAACTTCACATGCAAGATTTATGTTGTCAAAAATAAGAAATAATTTGTGGTATTTGGCAGAGGAAGCAGTTGGATTCTCATTTTTCGATGATGAAATACCGTTAGACGTGAAGAAAAAATAGTATTGGCACTCGATGTCGGTTCTGAACCAGAAGTTGACGAAAATGAGGAAGTTCCCAAAAGAGTGGCGGCAACGTTGGCGGAAATGGAACAATTTAGCCAAAAAGACATGAGTGACTTTGTTTCTCCCAGAACCATTCGGCTTTTCAATCGGTTGTCACTAGAAACAAATTTTTTAAAAACGGATCCTTCAACTTGGCCTGAAAGGGAAGACTTTTGTACCGCCAAAAACATATAACGTATAAATTTGAATGTTGTGAACGATGCGGCTGAAAGAGCATTGAAATTAATGACAGATTTTAATCTTACTCTAACCCAGGATGAAGACGACAAGCAGTTTTTACTGCAAGCTATCGAGTACTATAGACATATATTTCCTTCTCACACTAAACCCTCGCTCATTTCAGCCCGTATTTAAGAACGTTTTTTCTCGCGCCACAGATGTTTTTCATACAAAAAGAGAGCATATAAACCATCAAGCTTGTGTACATTTAAGCAATTGTTTTATTTATACAATCAAACTATAGTTCAAGTTCATTTTTTACCGTAAATTAAAACATAATTGAAAAAATTTGAAAAAAATGCTAGAAAACGTTTTATTTTTAATATGGGGATACTTTGGGCCCCACTAGGCACGTTTAGGCATCAAGATATCGAACTGAAATTTTTTGGCATAGTTTTTTACATCAAACCTCACACATTAAGAGGCGCAGAACTTTTCTTTACGAAAAAAAAATTTTTAGGGCCAGTCTAATGTACAACCCCCATGATTATTGTAGCCTTCCATGATATGAACATATACTCAGCCTTTTAAATTTGATGCCACTATCAACAAGAAGATCGTTATTGGGCTCATGATTCACATTTGATGTAATTAATGGTGCTATTCACAGCGAATATATTTCTAATATAATTTCCTTTAACGATCCAATTAGGCGCACTAGGCATACTCGATTGTGAACTGAATATCAGCACCAAACTACATATGCAAATAATGAGCCCATCAATCGTTGTTGCAGAGAATTTAATAATATCTCTATATACTACTCACCTTCTATGTCCAAATCCTCTTTCAAGCAAACCCTATATAAATCACTCAGTAATCAGAATTAACCCAGGCCTCAGATAAACTATATACATGAATGGATTTATATGTATAAGCATTTATTGATTTGTTTAATAAATCAAAATTCTTTAACATCCCTCTCCAAATCTCCCATTTGCGTCCTTTTGTCCTTATAGTCTTTAAGAATAATATATATACATCGTATGTTAACTGTGTATATAGTCTCTCTTGTTTTCCTCCTCTTTTCTTATTTTTGACATGGTTTTTGAAATCAAGTTAATCCGGTGGGCGGAGTATGCCCACTAAGAGCACCAAATAAAAAATAAAATAAAAACAAGGAAAGGGGAGAAGAAAAACAAAAACTTAGTAATCTTAGTATAAGTAAACAAAACCTGTTAGAATAAGTTAGAATAAGTGAATTGCATTGCCTTGTTTGGCCAATAAATAAATAAATAAATTAATATTTATGTTCAACCATAACCTCTCCTTTGACAATGGCAAATCTCAGAAAGTTGAGAAGTGCTATGTAAAGCTTATTGAGAACATACCCCGTTCATTCGGAGTTCCAGTTGTCTATCATTTGTGTTCAAACATTCAATAAAACGCACAACAGTATTAATCATAAGAGGCTCAGTCAAAGTATTTTCAAGAGATGAAATGGCCAATTCGTTTTAATTTTTTGTTTTGGTTAAACGGAAAATGATCTTCGTAACTAATTGATACTATTAAATTTGCATTTGCAAAAATTGCAATAACTTTATGCGACATCTCCAATTACTTATGCACAGCTGCAACAGAACAAATTAGGAATTTATTTCTTTATAGCTTTTATCGGATGAAGTTAATTTTTAGCATTACACGGAGAGAAAAAATCAAACATTCTATGCTTGAATCAAGCAAATAAGCTATCAGATTACATTCAAGTGTAAATATCCCAATTTAAGCATTATTTTGCTAGAATTGAGCAAATTTAAGACTAGAAATGATATAAGGAAAAAATGTTTAATTTAAGAAATATTTGCTTAAAACTCTAGAATATTTTTTCCAGATTCAAGTCTGATATTTGATTTTATTGAATGAAAGCAATTTGCTTAAAATAAGTATAATTTGCTTGATTTGAAAAAAGTATTTTCCTTGAAGTAAGAAAAAATTTGTTTGATACATGTAATTAATTTACTAAAAACTAGAATATATAATTTTCTTGATTTGAGAAACCTCTTTTCCTTAATATATTGTTGATATTTTTTTTTTATAATTCCAGAAAAAACATGTAATTTTTTAGAATAATATTTGAGCTTAATGACAAATACATAAGCTCATGAAGCAACAGGTTGCAACAATAACAAATTTTTTGCAGAACAAACCACAAAGCTGACTAGAAAGACTGCTGCAGCTGATAAGCTTTTACGCACAACTTCCGTTCAATCAAAACAGAATTATTTGTGCAGTTTTTGCCTTTCAAATTAATTTTTAAAATTTAAATTTAATTGAGAACAATTTGCTTCATTCAAATAAACAAGTTTCTTAATACTGGAATGTTTTTAAATTTGTTATTAATTCAATAATATTTTTAATAATAAACTCTGGGCTTGCTTCAGTTAAGAAAATATTTTCTTGATGTAAGTCTTGTTCCAGGTTCTACAATAAAGTATTTTTTTTTTTTGCAAACAATCATGAATTTTATTTAATATTAAAAAGTAATGCTAATTATTACATTTTTTCTTAACTTTAGTTTTTCATGCTTGATTTCAGCAAATGAGGGTACATTTTAAATTTTTTTTTAAATCAAGCAAAATATTTGCTTAATTAAGGATATTACTTCTCTCCGAATACTTCTTGTGCAAGAACTCATGCCATTGCAATTAGTTCAAGAATTTTTCCAATCGCTAATGCAACAGCTGCAACAAAACAAATTAGAAATTGCTTTACTTCAAGTTTCATCGGGTGAAACTAATTTCCAGCATTACTTTTTTTTAAACTGTGATAACAAAATCATTATAAAAACTGTAGTTAGTTCGCACAGCTATTTAGTAGAAATTTTTGTTTACAGCTCGACAGCAAGGTATATAAATAAGTTTTCGAGCAGTTGGAGTTTTTGAAGTATTTTTTTAAACGTTTACAATTTTCAGATGAATATTTCTGGATTCAACAAATTGCTAATAATGGCCTTAGCAATAATAACTGCTTGTAGCGAAGTGCAAGCAGCTCCAGGTAAAACTTTTTTGTTTGGGAACAAAAAAAAAAGTTATACTTTCGATTTGGTTTCTTATTGAATAGTTTGCATATCTATAAGATCCTAATTTGTGTGCAAATTAGAGTGACGTTGGTTCTATCCATAGCCTAGTAAAAGACTTACATGATCATACTAAAATCAGCCAAAAGAATTTTTTAAACAAAACTTTAAATAATGATTCTTATTGAAAATTGCATGATCTTTTCGGTAATGGAAGTGATTGTTTTTTTTTCAATCTAAAAATGGTTTATTTACAAAAATCTTTTGAAAACAAATGTTTTGTTAATTTAAAAAAAATACAAATACTTTTTTCAAAATGCTTGTCAAGTCTTAGAACGGAATCTGCAAAAGCACAGAAGAAACAATAGTTAAAGTATATCAAAACCATGACTGATCCCTTTCTAAAACTTGGCTTGCATTTTCTTAGTACCTAACTATTTCCCATAAGATTTTGAAAAAAGATATTAAATACTGAAGTTAAAAAAATTTTAATTTTACTTAATTTTTTATAACAAAAAACTTAAGACAAAAACTGAATTCACGTCAAAATGAATCACGCAATTGTCAATATGAAGAACAATTACTGTATTTGAATTTATTCGAAAAATACCTTTATTTGATCTTAGCGGATTTTAAAAATATCAATGTTAGGTAACTAGAACTCGGACGGAAACTAAATTTTGCACAAAAATTAACATCTGGTAGATGTGTCATATCCAAAAAGAGACACAATCAAGGACTTAAAATAATTTTTTCAGTTCGTTTACATAAGAAGTTAAAGTAATGTTATCATCTTTTATTTACAGGTAAAAAATTGGACATGAGTAAATAAGGATATGAATATATTTATAATCAATATTAACTTTTTTTCTGTAAATATATCCTTCATAAAAAGTATATTTAGAAATTGAAATAAATGCGACACATTTGACAACATCGACATTGACTTTTTTGGAAGAGAACGAAAAACTTAATTCATAGTATTGCAATTTACAGTACTATTCACATTTTTTAATAAGATTACGTTTTTTCAAAAGAATTTTATTTTTATTTGTAAAAAATTCTGTTGCACAAAATTTACCTTTCGGTCATTCTAAACCTCAAAAAAATTTAAACGAGTATATAAGAAAAATTATGTATTAAAAATATTTTAACAAATTATAAAACCTTTAATATTTTCCTTTAACTTGAAATTGAATAATAACCAAATGTTACGCATAAAACGAAAGTTTGTTTGATTTTAAAAATTATAGATTATTAAGGAAATAAAATATGGGAAAAGAATAAATAATATTATTTTGCCACAGAACATAAAACAAAGGTTTGTTTGTTTGTTTTTAAAGATTATAGATTATTACGGAAATAAAAATTGGGAAAAGAATAAATAATACTATTTTGCCACAGTACGACCGTGCTAATAACGAAGCGGGTGATAAAAGTCACGGACCATGGACGCGGACACGGAGCGTTTGTCGCTGACGATATTTTAAGGATTTAGTTATGTGCAAAATAGCTCAGATTTGGACTTAACGCGTAACGATCGCAGTTACAGTCACTCTGACATCACTCTCAGCTGCCGTATTTCTTTACGAATATTTTTTTATTTGTTTATTTGGCCAAGCAAGGCAATATACTTATTCTAACAGGTTTTTTTCTTTCTTTCTCACCCCTTCCTTGTTTTGGTGTACAGGATATGCTAATCGAAGTGGGCGTAGTCCACCTACTTAAATGGCATGAATTCAAGAACATGTCAAAAAGAAAAGCAGATAAGAAAAGAAAAAAACAAATGGAACTTACATACTAACACTTTTTATACAAGTAGTAGAAAAGATGACTACCCAGTGGGCATTATAGCGAGTCTTCCGCAAAAAAAGGCATGCTAGCACTGCTTTTATTGGCGTCAATACACCTTCCATGATCACTGCATTAATGAGTACTTCTGTAAGGCCTACCTTTTGAAGGTTCTTATTCTTTTCATATTATTTTATATGAAAAAATTTACAAAAAAAATTCCAAAAAAATTTTTAAATACACAGAACAGTTTGTAAAAAAATTTAGATTTAAAAAAAAAACAAAAAAAAATATTTTTTTTTGTCCGAGTTGGGTCTCGAACCCGGGCTCCCGAAAACTAACACATTACATATTATATGATATGAAAATATTTTTATGGAAAAACTCAAAGTCTTTTCTTATGTTTTTGTATGAAGAAAATTTATAAAAAAATTAAAAAAAAAATTAAATACACAGAACAGTTTGTAAAAAAATGTAGATTTAAAAATAAACAAAAAAAATTTTTTTTTTGGCCGAGTTGAGTCCCGGGCTCCCGAAAGCTTACTTTCATTTGTATTGATGCAAAATAACCATGTGATTCTCAACAACCGCGGTGAACGAGTGGGTAAGATATCGGACCGCCGACTGAGAAGGCCATGTTTCGAATCTGAAATTATTAGTCGTTTTTATTTGAAGTTGATATTTTTATTGCTTTTCCTTCTAACGTGACTTCTCGAAAGAGTGCTTCTGGCTGGTCTCTTTTAAGCAAGGAGAGTGGAAGGCATGACAAATTTTCCCATCTCATATAAAAAAACCAGTGTAATTGTTTATGAGTGCGGCAGTACTCTAAAATCCATACGAAGGCCTGCTAGCAGCGCTGCCAATGCCTACTGGGTATGATCACTATTGTGTTATCAAATAGGGAACAATTAAAGAAGCATGGATGCTGAATGGTGATCGTAATAAGAATATTACAAGGATATTACATATGATTTTTGGTGTTATTTTGTACAGATAGTTTTAGAAAGATTTTTATTTAAAAATTTTTTAAAATTACATAAATTTTTCTTAGGTAGTATCAATGAATTTTTTGTTGAAATATTTTAGAAGTTTTTTGCAGTGGAGGCAATCCCGGGATCAAAATAAAACCCCAGAATTTAAGGCCTTGATATCCCGGGACTGTCGGGACTAGGGCCGGGATCCCGGGATTGGATGCTCTAGTTTGGTTACATGGATTTCTGAAAGTAAAGTGTTATAAAAACTGATAGTTTAGCAAAACAAACCCTAAATTTTGGTCCAACTTTTGAATCCTCTAAAGAAAATAAATACATATATACTAATACCACCACATATATAGTGGTGGCTGTGGCATACTGATCAGAGGGCGTGGCCAATATGCTAAAAAACTGTGGTATTCTGTGTTCAATACCTGTGGTTTTGTTAATGAATTAATATTTATGTTCCACCATAACCTCTCCTTTGACAATGGCAAATCTCAGAAAGTTGAGAAGTGCTATGTAAAGCTTGTTGAGAACATAACCCGTTCATTCGGAGTTCCAGTTGTCTATCATTTGTGTTCAAACATTCAATAAAACGCACAACAGTATTAATCATAAGAGGCTCAGTCAAAGTATTTTCAAGAGATGAAATGGCCAATTCGTTTTGATATTTTTTGGTCAAACGGAAAATGAACTTGGTAACTAATTGATACTATTAAATTTGCATTTGCAATAAATGCAGGAACTATATGCGACATCTCCAATTACTTATGCACAGCTGCAACAGAACAAATTTGGAATTTATTTCTTTATAGCTTTTATCGGATCAAGTTAGTTTTCAGCATTACACGGAGAGAAAAAATCAAAAATTCTATGCTTGAATCAAGCAAATAAGCTATCAGATTACATTCAAGTGTAAATATCCCAATTTAAGAATTATTTTGCAAGAATTGAGCAAATTTAAAACAAGAAATGATATAAGGAAATAAATGTTTAATTTAAGAAATATTTGCTTAAAACTCTAGAATATTTTTTCCAGATTCAAGTTTGATATTTTATTGAATGAAAGCTATTTGCTTAAAATAAGTATAATTTGCTTGATTTGAAAAAAGTATTTTCCTTGAAGTAAGAAAAAATTTGTTTGATACATATAATTAATTTACTGAAAACTAGAATATATAATTTTCTTGATTTGAGAAACCTCTTTTCCTTAATATATTGTTGATATTTTTTTTTTATAATTCCAGAAAAAACATGTAATTTTTTAGAATAATATTTGAGCTTAATGACAAATACATAAGTTCATGAAGCAACAGGTTGCAACAACAACAAATTTTTTATAGAACAAACCACAAAGCTGACTAGACAGACTGCTGCAGCTGATAAGCTTTTACGCACAACTTCCGTTCAATCAAAACAGAATTATTTGTGCAGTTTTTGCCTTTCAAATTAATTTTTAAAATTTAAATTTAATTGAGAACAATTTGCTTGATTCAAATAAACAAGTTTCTTAATACTGGAATGTTTTAAAATTTGTTATTTATTCAATAATATTTTTAATAACAAACTCTGGGTTTTGTGAGGACTCAAATTTGTACACAATTTGGGTCTCACAAAGTATATAAGTGAATTGTTAACTGAATTTAAAATATGGAAAATGTTAACAACCAAAACATGAAATGTAAATTAAACTATCTTAATTAAATTTAAAGATTTATTGTATATTATGAATAAGATGTATAGAAATTATTGTATTGTATTATATCTTATTAGGTATAATATATAATATTAATGTTAAAAATATTATATTGAGGAAAAAATAATAAGTCGAATAACAAATAATAAATACACACATACAAACATGCAAAGCCATGTACACAGTCACATATACACAGGCACAAAAAACAAAACAAGTGAACACGGAACAGAAAGGCAACGGGAGAATATAAAGCAGTCGCGTTTGTTTAGCACAGGGAGTCTTGTCGCAGGCGCAGTAGCATGCACATGCTTTGAGACTGAGTAGTGTTTAATCTAAGTCAGGCGTAGTTATCTTAAGCGAAGGTGTACTCACCCTTCGAACGTTGTTTACTCTAAGCTCAGGTGTAGTTATCGTAAGCGAAGGTGTACTCACCCTTCGAACTTTGTTAACTATAAGTTCAAAACGTAGTTATTTTAAGCGAAGGTGTACTCACCCTTCGAACATAGTTTTACTCTAAGCTCAGGCGTAGTTATCGTAAGCGAAGGTGTACTCACCCTTCGAACTTTGTTTACTATAAGTTCAAAACGTAGTTATCTTAAGCGAAGGTGTACTTACCCTTCGAACATAGTTTTACTCTAAGCTCAGGCGTAGTTATCGTAAGCGAAGGTGTACTCACCCTTCGAACTTTGTTTACTATAAGTTCAAAACGTAGTTATCTTAAGCGAAGGTGTACTCACCCTTCGAACGTTGTTTACTCTAAGACAGGCGTAGTTATCGTAAGCGAAGGTGTCCTCACCCTTCGAACGTTGTTTACTCTAAAATCAAAACGTAGTTATCTTAAGCGAAGGTACCTCCACCCTTCGAACATAGTTTTAATCTGAGTTCTATTATAGTCACTCACAGCGAGAGGGATCATAGCAAATAACGGAATAAATATGAATAAGCAAGGATTAATTAAATCACTTTAATGTATATAATGCTTAATAACTAATAATAACTAAGTAACGTACTCATTAAGCAATAAATAAAACAAATGAAAATAATAAAGAATTACACTACATTTTAAAACTAAAACGCTGGCTTTCTTATTTAAAACAACGGGATCATTGGTAAATAAATTATTTTGTAAGAACCCCTGGTTTACTCACTGAGCCTACCTCAGCAAAAATCATTAACGAGCAAAAGGGTTCGTTACAGTTTGCTGCAGTTAAGAAAATATTTTCTTAATGTAAGTCTTGTTCCAGGTTCTATAATAAAGTTTTTTTTTGCAAGCAATAATTCATTTCATTCAATATTAAAAAAAAAAACGCTAATTATTAAATTTTTTCTTAACTTGAGATTTTAATGCTTGATTTCAGCAAATGAGGGTACATTTTAAATTTTTTTTTAAAACAAGCAAAATATTTGCTTAATATAAGGATATTACTTCTCTCCGAATACTTCTTGTGCAAGAACTCATTACATTGCAATTAGTTCAAGAATTTTTCCAATCGCTAATGCAACAGCTGCAATGAAACAAATTAGAAATTGCTTTATTTCAAGTTTTATCGGGTGAAACTAATTTCCAGCATTACTTCTTTTTAAGCTGTAGAGAATATTTTGACAAGAAAATCATTATAAAAACTGTAGTTAGTTCGCACAGCTATTTAGTAGAAATTTTTGTTTACAGCTCGACAGCAAGGTAAATAAATAAGTTTTCGAGCAGTTGGAGTTTTGAAGTATTTATAAAATACGTTAACGTTTACAATTTTCAGATGAATATGTCTGGATTCAACAAATTGCTTATAATCGCCTTGGCAATAATAACTGCTTGTACCGAAGTGCAAGCAGCTATAGGTAAAAGTTTTTTGTTTGAGAAAAAAAGTTATACTTTCGATTTGGTTTCTTGTTGAATAGTTTGCATATCTATAAGATCCTAATTTGTGTGCAAATTAGAGTGACGTTGGTTCTAGCCATAGCCTAGTTAAAGACTTACGTGACCTTATTGAAATCAGCCAAAAGAATTTTTTAAACAAAACTTTAAATAGTGATTCTTATTGCAAATTGCATGATCTTTTCGGTAATGGAAGTATTTGTTTTTTTGAAACTAAAAATCATTTGAATACAAATTTTTTGTTAATTTAAAAAAATTACAAATACTTTTTTTCAAAATGCTTGTCAAATCTTAGAATGGAATCTGCCAAGGCACAGAAGAAACAATATTTAAAGTATATCAAAACCATGACAGATCCCTTTCTAAAACTTGGCTAGCATTTTCTTAGTACTAACTATTTCCCTTAAGATTTTGAAAAAAGATATTAAAAACTGAAGTTAAAAAAATTTTAGTTTTACTTAATTTTTTATAACAAAAGACTTAAGCCAAAAACTGAATTCACGACAAAATGAATCACGCAATTGTCAATATGAAGAACAATTACTGTATTTGAATTTATTCGAAAAATACCTTTATTTGATCTTAGCGGATTTTAAAAATATCACAGTTAGGTAACTGGAACTCGAACGGAAACTAAATTTTGCACAAAAATTTAAATCTGGTAGATGTGTAACAAATCTGAAAAGAGACAAATGAAAGACTTAAAATTATTTTCCAGTTCGCTTACATAAGAAGTAAAAGTAATGTTATCATCATTTATTTACAGCTATGATATTGCCCCGTCCTTATCACAGATATCCTCATTATTTAAGAGGTAGAAAATAAGGACATGCATATGTTTATAATCAATATTAACATTTTTTCTGTAAATATATCCTTCATTAAAAGTAAATTTAGAAATTTAAATAAATGCGACACATTTGACAACATCGACATTGACTTTTTTGGAAGAGAACGAAAAACTTAATTCATAGTATTGCAATTTACAGTACTATTCACATTTTTTAATAAGATTACGTTTTTTCAAAAGAATTTTATTTTTATTTGTAAAAAATTCTGTTGCACAAAATTTACCTTTCGGTCATTCTAAACCTCAAAAAAATTTAAACGAGTATATAAGAATAGTTATGTATTAAAAATATTTTAACAAATTATAAAACCTTTTATATTTTCCTTTAACTTGAAATTGAATAATAACCAAATGTTACGCATAAAACCAAAGTTTGTTTGATTTTAAAAATTATAGATTATTAAGGAAATAAAATATGGGAAAAGAATAAATAATACTATTTTGCCACAGTACGACCGTGCTAATAACGAAGCGGGTGATAAAAGACACGGACCATGGACGCGGACACTGAGCGTTTGTCACTGGCGATATTTTCAGGATTTAACGATCGCAGTTACAGTCACTCTGACGTCACTCTCAGCTGCAATATATTTTTACGAATGTTTATTTATTTATTTATTTGGCCAAGCAAGGCAATATACTTATTATAACAGGTTTTTTTTCTTCCTCACCCCTTCCTTGTTTTGGTGTACAAGATATGCTATTAGAAGTGGGCGTAATCCGCCTACGTGAAAGACATGAATTCAAGAACAAGTCAAAAAGAAAAGCAGAGAAGAAAAGAAAAAAGAAATGGAACTTACATACTAACACATTTTATACAAGTAGTAGAAAAGATGACTATGATCACTACTGTGTTATCAAATAGGGAACAATTAAAGAAGCATGGATGGTGAATGGTGATCGTGATAAGGATAATAGTATGATAGTATTAAATATAATACAACATCTGTTAATGGGTTCGTTGCAAGCGTACGTGTGGTGCTATTCACTCAGAAATCTTGTATGTCTAGTTCTCTTTATTGGGTCATTGCATGTTACTTTGTCGGAAATATATTCGTTGTCAATATTTCGAGCAATGACATCGAATATAAAACATGAACAGAGTAGCGATCTTATTGTTGACAACGGAATTATGTTAATGGTTTTCAGTCTGTGAACATATGGTGGCAGGTTTCTATAGTCCCGAGGGTCATACGTGTCTCTCAAGGCAAAAATTAAGAATTGTTTTTGGATAGATTCTATTGTATCACTATGCACTTCAAAACTTGGATTCCATACTGTGCAACAAAATTCAAGAATTGTACGCACTAGCTTGCAATATAAGGTTTAGCTACCCAGACGTTCTTGAATTCGTTTGAACGTCTTTTAATGAATCCAAGAAGCTTGTTTGCTCTGGATGTGATATGATCGAGTTGAAGATTAAAGCGCAGCCTAAAATCAAGGACAACCCCAAGATCTGCAATGTGATTGATCCTTTTAAGTTCAATCCCATTTAGCTCAAAAGTACTATAAAGTTTTTCATTTTTACGGAAAAAACTTATAACATAGCATTTATTTTTATTTAGAGAAAGCTTATTTTGATTACACCAATTTTTCAGGGATAAAAGTTTATTCTGTAAGAAAAATGTGTCTACATCAGATTTAACGACGTAGTACATTTTTAAGTCGTCTGCATATAAGATATATGTGATATTGTACAAGACTTCAACCAAAGTGTCTTCTTTGTGGTACGCCTAATGGTACAATAATCTTATTAGATGGAGTTCCTTGGAATTTAACATATTGGAATCTTCCAATAAGATAGGATATAAGCCATTTCAACAAAGAACCTGATATACCGAATTTTTCTAATTTTTTAGTTAAGAAAACCTGATCGACTCGATCAAATGCTTTACAAAAATCGGTATATATGGCATCTATCTGATAACCTTTTTCCATATTGTTAAGAACATCTGATACCATTATTGTCAGGTTTATTGTGGTTGGTCGTCCTTTACGAAATCCGTGTTGTGTCTCATTTAAGTGTAGATTAACTATTTTTGTGAGCTTAGAACATATTATTTCAAAAAGCTTAGGAATAGTTGACAATAACGCAATACCTCTGAAGTTATCGATCGGTCTCTTATCGCCATTCCTATAAATAGGTATTCACTTCCAAAAAGATTGGAAAAAACCTGTTTGCAAATACTTATTAAAAATAATGTGTAATGGTTTAATTAATTGAACCAGGTACTAAACGAGGAGAATTGGTATAAGGTATAAGGTGGTATAAGGTCCGTACCGGGAGACTTGTTGGGTTGTAATTAATTTACAGAATTAATTATGTCCTTTTGTGTTATATTGATTGTGCAAACCAATGGGGACATGTTGGGATACATGAACGGGGTTCGAATTGGGGTAAAAAGTGGACGAAATAATTCTTTGAAGTGATCTGCATAGAAATTACAGATCACTTGTGGGTTGGAAGAAGAAACATTACCTTTAAACGTGGTTGTCGATTATCTGGTCGATTTACGCTTGACGTTTACAGAGTCGAAGAATTTTTTCGGGTCATTAATAATTCTTTCACTAATGGTGTAAAATTTTTATGCTTCTGCATACTTTATTGAAAACTTTTTAGACAGCTCTGCATATCTTGCCTTTACTTCAGCACTTACAATATCGGTGTTTTTAATGAGTTTATAGAGACTATTTCTTTAATTTCTGAGTTGCTTAAGGTTTGGATAAAGCCACGGTTTAGATAGTTTATTTCGTTTTTTTTTATTTTTTAAAAAAAGTATCAAGTACTGAAGAGATACTATGATAGAAAAGCGAAACAGCATCGTCCAAATCCAAGACTGATAGTTGGTTCCAGTTCAAATAATTCAATTAATTTCTTATATTATCATAATCAGCGTTAAGAAAACCATACACTATAGAATTATTAAAAGATTGTCTATAAGTTATACGGGAAGAAAGTAATTGAACTGTAAATGCTCTACTTCACAAGTTGGAGTGACGTTGACTTCGTCGTATGAGTTAGTAAGAATTAAATCTAACTACCGTCTATTCTAGTTAGGGATTGGAGCTACTTGCTGACAATCGTTAATAATCGTCTCCCAATATAATTATTTTATTTTCTTCGTTTAAGGTGGCTGTAATTGAAGTTATAGTTTCACATAACTCATTGTATGAAATTTCTTATGAGTTGGGAGGAATATATATTGTACCAATATAGATATAACGATTTAGATCTAGTATTATTCTTATCATTTGAAGTTCATGGCAATTATGGGAGGATGTTGCAATTAGCGCACTACATAAGGCGTTGTGTGTGTCGATAAAAACTCCACCACCACGAGAAAGACCTGTTTTTGTATAATCTCTATCATTGCGGTATAGTGTCCAATTAAAATCAAGAATTTCCTCATTTTTTAATGTATCAATTAACCACGTTTCCATAAAGACAAAAACATTGAAGTGACAAGATCTAGCATCAACAAAAAATTTACTAAGTTTACCTCTCATACCATCACAGTTATGGTAGAATAAGTTTAAGGCACTTGACGGGTTAGGCTGGTTTTGGGAGATTGGGGTAGTAATGGCGTGAGAGCTAGGAGCAGTAGTAGTTTTTTGTGCTAGCACGAGATCTTTGTAGGTGCCAAAACCACTTTGTATGTGTATGCGATGCGAATGCAGAGAGATCATTTTCAACACCTTTTTGGGGATAAGTTGAGGCTTTCATGGTAGTTTATGAAAATTTTCTTCAAAATTTTGGCTCCGTTGGAACCCCTTCTTGATGTATCGGAAACGTAACACTAGTTTTAGTTATACCATCTATACAAATAGAATCCGATTTGCTTACGCCAGGTACAAGCGGACATTATCATATATACGCCGGTCACGAAGACTAGACTTGATAAATCGGCCATCACTACTTATGTCAGTCAGATTTTTTGTTAATTTCACTCGGGGGTGTAGAAGAGGATCAATAAAACGTGGTGTTGAGACTACAATGGGTTGATTTGAGATGGGTGGAACTGTTAAGATTGTTAAAGTGGACATCTGAGGAATAGCTTGGGTTGTAGATGTTGATGGAGCACATGATTCTTAAGGGTTTGCAACGTGAGACCGCATAAAATTAGGATAACTTTTATTGGTATTTAAGTTATTGGTAGGTGGGGTTGGAATATGTAAAGGTCTAGAATCAGGGGTTAAGTTAAAAGAAACGCCTTTATTAACACGACTATTGTAATTAAGAAATACCGAAGGTTTGATTAGAATTAGATTTATTTGCTGTGGGCTTAGAAGGTAATTTAGTTATATTATCACTATTTTTAACTATATATTCAGTAGGCATTTTAGAATTATTGATTTTTACTTTAGAATTGTTGTTGCTCACTATATTATTAATTTTTTTTTTAACTGACTTGGTCTAACTTTTCGTAGTATTATTTCTAAATAGATGTATATGCTTATAACTACAATGTTTTTCCTTGTTACACCATATTGGCAGTCTCATTTGGCCCAACTTTATGCTACTCTCTGTCGAACTGTGGAACAACCATTCGTACTTGGGAGAATTCGGATTTTAAAGCTGCTAGTCTTAATCTTCTTGCAGTCAATAGTCGTTATGCTAAAAGAGCGCTTAAAAAATTCACGAATCCAATAAGCGTCTGCTAGATATGCAGCACTTTTGATATAGAAATCAGTGTGGCTTTACTGGTGTCCTATGTTTAGCTTCTTTAGTCTGTTTTCCCATTCCGTTGTAGTCCACGATGTACCAAATTGAGTAATGTTCTGCCTAGTTAGAGTGCTGGCAGGATGAGCCAATTGATCCGAGCTCGTAGACACAGGCTGAGGACTTAAGGCTGAAAGCAGAGTGGGAAAAGGTTGGGATACAGTAGAATCTTCCATTAATTCCTCAAGGATTAATCGTTGGTGAGGGGAGGATTGCACAGGTTCAAGCTGGATATTCTTCAAAATGTAATCAATATTGTTTGAAGCATGTTTGAGAACATCTATCACATCTGCAAGCTCAAGGCGAGTGGCTGCTATTTCAATTCCAACTTCGGTAACATTGTTAATGAATACCGAGGTAGTGAAGCTGTTTACTTGCATTTCTAATTTCATTTGCATTTCTAATGAAAGTAATTATTTAAATTTAAAGAAAATTAATCATGTAATAGCGTTGCGTAAAAATGTTTGCGGAAATAATCAACAATGTTTAATGTAAATAATTTGACACTAAGTGATGCGCAACGAAAACTATTCACAACCGGGTACTTTTGCGTTGCTCTAACAAATATTGTTTCGATTCAATTTGTAACTGTTATGTAAATAGGCATTAGTTGCCAATTGCATTGCCTTTAAAATAAAAACATTTTAAAACAAACAAAAAGAGTATCTGTAAATATAAAAATCTTCTGTACATGGCTTTGTCAGTGAACTCCTCCTAAACGGCTGGACCGATTTTGATGAAATTTGGTGTGTGAGTGCAACTGAGTCTGTAGATGGTTTTGTTTTAAAGTTTGACCCAATAGTTGGCGCTCTTGTTGCTGTGGCAGTCTTTAAAGGAGTAATTGAGAATATAACCAGGAAATTAATTGAGAAATTGTCATGATTCTTTCACTAAACCATTACTTTGTATGCAAACAAAATTACAAAAATACAAAATTAATAAAAATAAACAAAAAAAAATCTTCTTTTTTATGATATTTAGGCTAGATTTTTCGATCGAATAAACGTTTTTAGATTTTTACGATAGAAACTTTAAATCAACCCTACATTTGAAGAACATTAAAGAGGGCCCTTTTTGCTTTTTAATATTTTTCAACAACAAATATTCTTACCAAAAGTTCTTGCGAAATAAAGAAATTCGTTAAGGTTTTTTTTTTTGGAGAATTATAAAAATTTAAAAAAAAAACAAAAATGAAAAAGATTAAAACACGATACAATTAATCAAAATTTCAAACAACAAAAAATAACGCATTCCTTAGAACCATGACCGAGTTATTCATTTTCAAAGTCAGCACTTTCATTTTTGATTGATTTTTTTTTTCTATTTCACCAAAAAAAAAAATTGGTACTGAAAACTTTTTATGGGTTTCAGGTACGAAAGTTTTTGTGGTGTAAATTTCTTGAAAACGAAATTTTTCTAATAAAAGACATCTAAACCAAGAATGTTACTTACCAGAGATCTGCATTAATGGATTTAATAAATGGTTTCAAGTTCCTTTAATTTTTCAACTACCTGCCAATCGTAACAGTCAAATAGCAAGTTTGCGTGAATCATAGTCAGCAAAAATCAAGTCTCCAAAAAATTTGAAATGTAAAAACTTGAAAAGTGGACAAAATGCAATTATTTTGCGTACTAATTGTCTGTTTTTAAGTCGGTTTACGCAGTACGTAGAATTAACTTTATGACGTCATTGCAAATTTCGTTTCTCGAGTTTACAAACCAGTTTTACTTGAAAGCATTGGCAGGCATTGGATTGAAGTTAATGTTGGATATAGTTGTATTTTGTTTTGTTTTTTGTTGAGTTTTGTTTTTGTTGTATTTTAAGACATTTATCTTGATTGTTGTTATAAGACTTTACGGCTGCGCGTACAGTGGTATATATTAGCGTTGTGTTAAACGAATCGTTTTGAGATGTAGTGTGTTGTTTTAATATTGGTGGTGCGCACAGTGAAGTTTCTTTTAACCTTTAAGCTTAAAGCTAAGCTTATATTTTATACATACAGTGTTGCGCAAAACAATAGCAACAAAATAAGTGTGCTGCAACAAAATCGTGTATCTCTTTTAATATTGGGGACACACAAAAATGATTATAGGAATCAAAGCATATATTCATACATCACATATAAAATAAATCAAATTCAAATTTGATTTATTTTTTTTTTTATTAAATTCCAAACTAATGTGGCTGCATTCAGTTTGTCTGAGAGCAAAACAAAAGCAACATAATTAATATTTGGTGTAAGATTCATTATTCTTGATAACCGCTGCACATCTGAGCGGCATCGACTTTATTAAATTAGATATGTTGGCATTAGGTATATGTTCCCAATTAAGTTTCAGGGCTTCATACAGTGCAGTCTTATTGGAAAACTTTTGACCAAAGAGTTTTACCTTCAAAATCCAAAAAAGATTTTCAATGGGATTCAAGTCATTGTCAATCATCAAGGACTTGAATCCCATTGTCTCTAATGTAATCTTTGATGAGCTTTGAAGTATGCTTCGGGTCATTATCAGGCTAAACCGTTCACTGAAGCGACATATTCCATTCTGAATGTGGTCGCATCTTGCTTTCTAAAATGTCATAATATACAAATCGATCCATAATTCCATCGATTTTTTGAAATGGTTCAACTTCATTCAACGCCTCCGTGTTTAAAATTTATTTTGCAGTTTCGGGCTTCAAGTCGTGTACCTGGGTGGCGCCGTACCGTGCACATCTCATCTGAATTAATCAAGTTAAACTTTGATTCTTCGCTAAAAAAACGGTTTTCGAAACGGCAACACTGTATATACTGAGGTAGCCCCCATATGCACGGAAAATTTTTTTAGCTCAAATTGTTGACGAATAAAATATTCGATTTTATATAAAACTAAAATCTGCAAAGTTTCGTGACGACTGATGAACTTTTAGAAGTAGCTCAAATTAGTTGGACAAGCGTTTTACAAGAATTTTTCTTATTTGTAAGTCAAAGAAATATTAAAATCAACACTTGGACAATATTTATTTAAAAAATCTGGTATGCACATAGTTTTTTACTGTTGTAAAATGAGCTATCAAACATAAAAATTGGATATCTACCAAAAGTTGTGAAAATTACTTTTTGAAATAAATTTATTTTTCCTTTTTTAATAAAACAAAATCGCAAAAATTTAAACGTGTAAAAATTGCAATAAAATGTTGTTAAAATATTTCTGAAACAGCATTTAATACAAATAAAAACTATGGTATTATTACGTTAAATAACTTGGTCGTTATGAAATTTTTAATCAGAAGAGTAATATTTAATTTATTTTTACGAAAAAAAAATCGAAAAAATACAAAAGTGCAATACTACAACACGACATACTGTGTGGCTATGGTGAACTCTATAACTTTTTTGTGTAAAAAATTTCAAAAACAAAAATTCGAATAACAAGGTTATAGCTTTTGAAACTTTTTTTTTAAAACTCTTCAAAGTATTTGTTTCTGGCATTTATAACATAAATCAAAATCATAAAAAGCCAAAAATCCGCAAATGCAAAATTTAAAAAAACTAACTTCACGGTTGGCTATGCCATAGTCTTCAGGTAATTTGTGCAAAAACTGGCAAAGCTATTATTGCCAATTAAACTATCAATAGAGTTATTAGTAAAGTTGTGGATTCTGAAAAAGTTTTGATGCAGCTTAAGTATAAACTCATTTATTCATCAAAAATGTTTTTTTAATTCTTAAGCTGTTTTTAAATAAAGAGCCGAAAGATTATTAAAAGTAAAAATTTGTTTCAAACTTCATATATATTTCAAGAAAAATAAAATAAAAATAAAATTTAAATAAAATAAAACTGGGGTAAAAAACATAGTAAAAATAGAAAAAGTAAATAAAAACAAAAAGTAACGAAATTTATTGAAATAACTATATAAAATAAGGTATAAAATAAAATAAAATAAAATAAAATAAAATAAAATAAAATAAAATAAAATAAAATAAAATAAAATAAAATAAAATAAAATAAAATAAAATAAAATAAAATAAAATAAAATAAAATAAAATAAAATAAAATAAAATAAAATAAAATAAAATAAAATAAAATAAAATAAAATAAAATAAAATAAAATAAAATAAAATAAAATAAAATAAAATAAAATAAAATAAAATAAAATAAAATAAAATAAAATAAAATAAAATAAAATAAAATAAAATAAAATAAAATAAAATAAAATAAAATAAAATAAAATAAAATAAAATAAAATAAAATAAAATAAAATAAAATAAAATAAAATAAAATAAAATAAAATAAAATAAAATAAAATAAAATAAAATAAAATAAAATAAAATAAAATAAAATTAAATAAAATTAAATAAAATAAAATAAAATAAAATAAAATAAAATAAAATAAAATAAAATAAAATAAAATAAAATAAAATAAAATAAAATAAAATAAAATAAAATAAAATAAAATAAAATAAAATAAAATAAAATAAAATAAAATAAAATAAAATAAAATAAAATAAAATAAAATAAAATAAAATAAAATAAAATAAAATAAAATAAAATAAAATAAAATAAAATAAAATAAAATAAAATAAAATAAAATAAAATAAAATAAAATAAAATAAAATAAAATAAAATAAAATAAAATAAAATAAAATAAAATAAAATAAAATAAAATAAAATAAAATAAAATAAAATAAAATAAAATAAAATAAAATAAAATAAAATAAAATAAAATAAAATAAAATAAAATAAAATAAAATAAAATAAAATAAAATAAAATAAAATAAAATAAAATAAAATAAAATAAAATAAAATAAAATAAAATAAAATAAAATAAAATAAAATAAAATAAAATAAAATAAAATAAAATAAAATAAAATAAAATAAAATAAAATAAAATAAAATAAAATAAAATAAAATAAAATAAAATAAAATAAAATAAAATAAAATAAAATAAAATAAAATAAAATAAAATAAAATAAAATAAAATAAAATAAAATAAAATAAAATAAAATAAAATAAAATAAAATAAAATAAAATAAAATAAAATAAAATAAAATAAAATAAAATAAAATAAAATAAAATAAAATAAAATAAAATAAAATAAAATAAAATAAAATAAAATAAAATAAAATAAAATAAAATAAAATAAAATAAAATAAAATAAAATAAAATAAAATAAAATAAAATAAAATAAAATAAAATAAAATAAAATAAAATAAAATAAAATAAAATAAAATAAAATAAAATAAAATAAAATAAAATAAAATAAAATAAAATAAAATAAAATAAAATAAAATAAAATAAAATAAAATAAAATAAAATAAAATAAAATAAAATAAAATAAAATAAAATAAAATAAAATAAAATAAAATAAAATAAAATAAAATAAAATAAAATAAAATAAAATAAAATAAAATAAAATAAAATAAAATAAAATAAAATAAAATAAAATAAAATAAAATAAAATAAAATAAAATAAAATAAAATAAAATAAAATAAAATAAAATAAAATAAAATAAAATAAAATAAAATAAAATAAAATAAAATAAAATAAAATAAAATAAAATAAAATAAAATAAAATAAAATAAAATAAAATAAAATAAAATAAAATAAAATAAAATAAAATAAAATAAAATAAAATAAAATAAAATAAAATAAAATAAAATAAAATAAAATAAAATAAAATAAAATAAAATAAAATAAAATAAAATAAAATAAAATAAAATAAAATAAAATAAAATAAAATAAAATAAAATAAAATAAAATAAAATAAAATAAAATAAAATAAAATAAAATAAAATAAAATAAAATAAAATAAAATAAAATAAAATAAAATAAAATAAAATAAAATAAAATAAAATAAAATAAAATAAAATAAAATAAAATAAAATAAAATAAAATAAAATAAAATAAAATAAAATAAAATAAAATAAAATAAAATAAAATAAAATAAAATAAAATAAAATAAAATAAAATAAAATAAAATAAAATAAAATAAAATAAAATAAAATAAAATAAAATAAAATAAAATAAAATAAAATAAAATAAAATAAAATAAAATAAAATAAAATAAAATAAAATAAAATAAAATAAAATAAAATAAAATAAAATAAAATAAAATAAAATAAAATAAAATAAAATAAAATAAAATAAAATAAAATAAAATAAAATAAAATAAAATAAAATAAAATAAAATAAAATAAAATAAAATAAAATAAAATAAAATAAAATAAAATAAAATAAAATAAAATAAAATAAAATAAAATAAAATAAAATAAAATAAAATAAAATAAAATAAAATAAAATAAAATAAAATAAAATAAAATAAAATAAAATAAAATAAAATAAAATAAAATAAAATAAAATAAAATAAAATAAAATAAAATAAAATAAAATAAAATAAAATAAAATAAAATAAAATAAAATAAAATAAAATAAAATAAAATAAAATAAAATAAAATAAAATAAAATAAAATAAAATAAAATAAAATAAAATAAAATAAAATAAAATAAAATAAAATAAAATAAAATAAAATAAAATAAAATAAAATAAAATAAAATAAAATAAAATAAAATAAAATAAAATAAAATAAAATAAAATAAAATAAAATAAAATAAAATAAAATAAAATAAAATAAAATAAAATAAAATAAAATAAAATAAAATAAAATAAAATAAAATAAAATAAAATAAAATAAAATAAAATAAAATAAAATAAAATAAAATAAAATAAAATAAAATAAAATAAAATAAAATAAAATAAAATAAAATAAAATAAAATAAAATAAAATAAAATAAAATAAAATAAAATAAAATAAAATAAAATAAAATAAAATAAAATAAAATAAAATAAAATAAAATAAAATAAAATAAAATAAAATAAAATAAAATAAAATAAAATAAAATAAAATAAAATAAAATAAAATAAAATAAAATAAAATAAAATAAAATAAAATAAAATAAAATAAAATAAAATAAAATAAAATAAAATAAAATAAAATAAAATAAAATAAAATAAAATAAAATAAAATAAAATAAAATAAAATAAAATAAAATAAAATAAAATAAAATAAAATAAAATAAAATAAAATAAAATAAAATAAAATAAAATAAAATAAAATAAAATAAAATAAAATAAAATAAAATAAAATAAAATAAAATAAAATAAAATAAAATAAAATAAAATAAAATAAAATAAAATAAAATAAAATAAAATAAAATAAAATAAAATAAAATAAAATAAAATAAAATAAAATAAAATAAAATAAAATAAAATAAAATAAAATAAAATAAAATAAAATAAAATAAAATAAAATAAAATAAAATAAAATAAAATAAAATAAAATAAAATAAAATAAAATAAAATAAAATAAAATAAAATAAAATAAAATAAAATAAAATAAAATAAAATAAAATAAAATAAAATAAAATAAAATAAAATAAAATAAAATAAAATAAAATAAAATAAAATAAAATAAAATAAAATAAAATAAAATAAAATAAAATAAAATAAAATAAAATAAAATAAAATAAAATAAAATAAAATAAAATAAAATAAAATAAAATAAAATAAAATAAAATAAAATAAAATAAAATAAAATAAAATAAAATAAAATAAAATAAAATAAAATAAAATAAAATAAAATAAAATAAAATAAAATAAAATAAAATAAAATAAAATAAAATAAAATAAAATAAAATAAAATAAAATAAAATAAAATAAAATAAAATAAAATAAAATAAAATAAAATAAAATAAAATAAAATAAAATAAAATAAAATAAAATAAAATAAAATAAAATAAAATAAAATAAAATAAAATAAAATAAAATAAAATAAAATAAAATAAAATAAAATAAAATAAAATAAAATAAAATAAAATAAAATAAAATAAAATAAAATAAAATAAAATAAAATAAAATAAAATAAAATAAAATAAAATAAAATAAAATAAAATAAAATAAAATAAAATAAAATAAAATAAAATAAAATAAAATAAAATAAAATAAAATAAAATAAAATAAAATAAAATAAAATAAAATAAAATAAAATAAAATAAAATAAAATAAAATAAAATAAAATAAAATAAAATAAAATAAAATAAAATAAAATAAAATAAAATAAAATAAAATAAAATAAAATAAAATAAAATAAAATAAAATAAAATAAAATAAAATAAAATAAAATAAAATAAAATAAAATAAAATAAAATAAAATAAAATAAAATAAAATAAAATAAAATAAAATAAAATAAAATAAAATAAAATAAAATAAAATAAAATAAAATAAAATAAAATAAAATAAAATAAAATAAAATAAAATAAAATAAAATAAAATAAAATAAAATAAAATAAAATAAAATAAAATAAAATAAAATAAAATAAAATAAAATAAAATAAAATAAAATAAAATAAAATAAAATAAAATAAAATAAAATAAAATAAAATAAAATAAAATAAAATAAAATAAAATAAAATAAAATAAAATAAAATAAAATAAAATAAAATAAAATAAAATAAAATAAAATAAAATAAAATAAAATAAAATAAAATATAAAAATGCATAAAATGATATGAAACTGATTCCATTTTTCAATTAAATAAACTTAATAATTTTGTAAAAGTTATAATTAGATCTAGGAATGTCATGAACTAAAAAATCAAAAATATGCGCATATAACATGCACTTAAAATTCTTAAATATGCGCTAAAATTGGGTAGAAGATGCAATTAAAAGTATTTTTCTAACATTTTATTATCGGTTCAAAAATAAATATTGCATGTTATTTAGCAAAAAAAAAACAATTTTATAATATTAAGCAAGTATTTGTTTAAAAAAATTTATTTAAATGCCCAAAACCTTCAAAACAATATGATACTTATTAAAGTAATCTACATATTTGTTATAGATGTATTGCCACTTCGTAGTTCTGATAAAAGAACCCATATTGTCATATTTTGAATGTTTCAAGTATTTAAAAAATTTGTTTAAACAATTCCTTTATGTTACTAAAAATTAATTATAAAACAAATCCTGATATTTTAGAGAAAAAGAGAGAAAGACGTTTTACAATCCTTTGCCTCTAGTTTCACGTGTATATTGTTTACATCGTGTGTGAAATTTTTTCCGATAATTGTGGAACGGTGTTTTCTTTTGCCAAAATATGTCACACTAAATTTAAATGGTTGCCAATCAGAAAAAACAAAAAAATGCAAAACCCATATGTATTTAGTGTAAGATAACAAAAATATGCGCAATAAATATGCAAAAAAGGAATTTTTTGAAAAATATGAATAATCATTCATTTATTTCAAAATATGCTTTAACGATTGAATGCCATTTTAAGGAAAATTTAATAATTTGTAAGGATAACTTAACCATTAACATTTTAAGATGCCCAGTAAAAACACGCATTTACCTGATATTCTCAGACCTAGTATAATATTAAAGCATTTTTAAAAATGTTTGAATTTATTCTTTACATGCATATGCAGTCTTACAATCCCTCCTTCCCATTTTTTAATAACTTTCACATTTTTCTACATACTGTATGTAGCTGAACACCGACTGTCATTATCCCTGCGTCAATATTTTTTTAAATATAGCGTTTCATTAATTTTTAAATGCCCCATCTTCCCCACTGTACACTTTCCAATAGCAACCACTTAATTTTATTACTTCATGATTAAATCTTGCCCAGGTATTGTATTTTTCACAATCAAAATGATACCCCAAATGCAAACACACATATTGACAGAAGCACAACGCATCTGCATAAAACAACAAATTCAATAAAAGCACAAAAAACAAACAAAAACCCTAACGCAGTAACAACAGAAAAAAAGTCACACAAACTGCGCATCATAAATGAAACGAACAACAAACATACGATCGTCAGTCGCTTCCACGGCAGCGCAGTCGCATAGAATCGTAACCAGAGTTGAAAAGTAGAAAACTTGACTTTTTCCACCAACTCATATAGGGTAGAAACGAAATAGAATCATGTCAGACATATGATTCGTTTTTCAGAAGCCAGTCGCGAATTGTAAGGAAAAAATACAAATCAAGTTCCTGCAATTCAACTCAAAGCTTGTTATTTTTTCAAGTAGCTTGATTTTCAATTACCTTGTTGCAGATCTCTGTTACTTACCACAAAGGTATGCAAATTACCAAATTGCAATAATATAACTTTGAAAATTTTTGCATGACAGATTATTTACCTTAAACATTTAAGGTGTTTGATGAATCTAAGTGCCTTAGTATGTTTGGCGATGACAAAAAAAACTCAAAAATTTGGGGTAAAGATATATAACTTCTCTATTAACACCGGATATATCAGCTAGTAATCAGTATAAAATATAACTTTAGCAAAAGTATTCGTTTATAAAGGTACATTTTGAGGACTTGATATATCATATTTAGACAATATTACTGACATTAGATAAATCGGTAAAGATCTCACATGCTTCAGAGGTAGTGAGAAAAGTATGATTATTTATTGATTCATTTTTCTTACAGAAACACTTTTTAAAAGGTCTCATTGAAGCGAAATTGGAACATGTGACAGATTACACTGTGCGCTTTTTTCTGTATTTTAATAATTTAAACGTTTTTCACTTCATTTTGGTATGAGAAATCTGGTGGTGATATTTGTTTTACCACTTTACCGAACAGTTTAGAGCAAAATTTTTTTTTTTTTTTTGAGATATCAAAAACTACTCAAGACTCGTTTTCATCTTGATCCATTGAACCATCAGGATTTTCGTTTTGGTTTCTTCAGCAAAGTTCTTTCTATTATTTTGGCCAAAAAATTTGATGAAAAAATCGCTTTCATTGGGTCTTATCGAGATAGGCTTAAAAAAGTCTTGCTTAAAGTCAAACGTGAAAATTCGAACAGCGTTGCGTATGAGTAACATTTTTCGAAACGTATGTATGTGGCTTATTAAAGGTTTTAAGGCAATCTCCGATGATTTTTTTTCATATATATTTGTTCAGCAAAGCTGTTTACCAGACTAATAGAAAGAATTTTGCTAAAAACCCAGAATGAAGTCGCTAATGGTTCAAGAGTTATCAACGTACAAATGAGTGCATATCTGTAGTAATTAAAAAAAAATTTGCATTGAAGTCTTCGGTAAAGTGGCAAAACGGATGTTATCACGAGATTACTCATATTAAATTTAAGTGAAAAACGTTGAAATTATTAAATACAGATTTGTCGTGCCACACAGTGTTATTTTTTTGAAACGAACGAATTGAACTGAAGTCAATTCATATTATATTAGAGATGAGAGTGATGTCAGAGTGACTGGTACTGCGATTGTTACGCGTTAAATTCAAATGTAATCTATTTTGCACATAACTAAAACTTTAAAATATCGCCAGTGGCAATAGCTCCGTGGCCGTGTCCGTGGTCCGTGTCTTTTATCACCCGCTTCGTTATAAGCACGGTCATACTGTGGCAAAATAGTATTATTTATTCTTTTCCCAACTTTTATTTCCGTAATAATCTATAATCTTTAAAATCAAACACACTTTTGTTTTATGTGCAACATTTGGTTATTATTCATTTTCAATTTAAAGCATAATATTAAAGGTTTTATAATTTTTTAAAATATTTTGAATACATAATTTTTCTCATATACTCGTTTCAATTTTTTTTTTTTTTTTTTAAGGTTTAGAATAACCTAACGGTTAATTTTGTGCAATAGAATTTTTTACATATACAAATATAATTCTTTTGAAAAAACGTAATCTTTTGAAAAAATGTTCATGTCAATGTCGATGCTGTCAAATGTGTCGCATTTATTTAAGTTTCTTAATTTACTTTACATGGAGGCCCAAATATCCTTCATTAAGTAGGACATATTTACACAAAAAATGTGCATATTGATTATAAATATATACATGTCCTTATATTTTACCTTTTGGAAGGTCACATATCTTAGCTGTAAATAAATGATGATAACATTACTTTTACTTCTTATGTAAGCAAAACGCAAAAATAATTTTAAATCTTTGATTTTGTCTCTTTTCGAATATGTTACACATCTACCAGATTTTAGTTTTTGTGCAAAATTTAGTTTCCGTCCGAGTTCCAGTTACCTAACTGTGATATTTTTAAAATCCGCTAAGATCAAATAAAGGTATTTTTCGAACAAATTCAAATACAGTAATTGTTCTTCATATTGACAATTGCGTGATTCATTTTGACGTGAATTCAGTTTTTGTCTTAAGTTTTTTGTTATAAAAAATTAAGTAAAACTAAAATTTTTTTAACTTCAGTATTTAATATCTTTTTTCAAGATCTTAAGGGAAATAGTTAGTACTAAGAAAGTGCTAGCCAAGTTGTGGAAAGGGATTTGTCATGGTTTTGAAAGATATTATAATACTTAAAATATTGCATCTTCTGTGCCTTGACAGATTCCATTTTAAGACTTGACAAGCATTTTGAAAATAGCATGTGTAATTTTTTTAAGTTAGCAAAAAATTTGTGTATAAAATATTTTTGTAAATAAACAATTTTTAGTTTGAAAAAAAACAAACACTTCCATTACCAAAAAGATCATGAAATATTCACTAAGAATCACTATTTAAAGATTTGTTCTAAAAATTCTTTTGGCTGATTCAATAAGATCACGTTAGTCTTTAACTAGGCTACGGCTAGAACCTAAGTCACTCTCATTTACACACAAGCTAGGATCTAATAGATATGCAAACTATTCAATAGGAAACCAAATCGATAGTATAATTTTTTTTTTTTTTTGTTTTTTTTTGTTCTCAAACAAAAAACTTTTACCTGGAGCTGCTTGCACTTCGGTACTAGCAGTTATTATTGCTAAGGCGATTATAAGCAATTTCTTGAATGCACAAATATTCATCTCAAAATTGTAAACGTTTAATAAATACTTAAAAAACTCCAACTGCTCGAAAACTTATTTATTTACCTTGCTAAATAGCTGTGCAAACTAACTACACTTTTTATACTATTGCTGGAAATTAGCTTCACCAGATACAACTTAAAATAAAGCTATTTCTAATTTGTTACGTTGCAGCTGCTGCATTAGCGATTGGAAAAATTCTTGAAATAATTGCAATGAAATGAGTTTTTGCACAAAAAAGTAGTTGGATACTTTGATTGATTTAATAAAATTTAAAATGAAGCCTCATTTGCTAAAATCAAGCATTAAAAACTAAAGTTAAGAAAAAATTGAATAATGAGCATTTTAGCATTAATGAGCATTAATTTCAAATATTAAATAAAATGAATGATTGCTTGAAACAAAGAAAAAGTACTTTATTCTAGGACCTGGAATAAGATTTACATCAATCTAATATTTTCTTAACTGAAGCAAACTCAGAGTTTGTTATTCAAAATATTATTGAATTAATAACTAATTTAAAAAATTCCAGTATTAAGAAACTGGTTTACTTAAATCAAGCAAATTGTTCTCGACTTAACGAAGCAGTTGGTGATAAACTCATGTTTTTGTAAGTAAAATTAATGCCTTATTTGATCAACATGTTCCAATTCGTACTGCTCGTTGTGTTAACAATTTATGTCCGTGGTTCACTCAACATGTTAAGTTGACCATAAAAAAACGAAACCAGGCTTACACTAAATGGAAAAGCTTGCCGACAGACTTGTACTGGGAAGCATATAAGACAGCTCGAAATGAGGCCAATCCGGTTGTTAAGGATGCCAAGAAAAATTTCTACAAGTCAAAACTTGACGTAACACTTTCCTCCAAGCAACTTTGGAAAAATTTACAACAAATTGGAGTGTGCAACAAACAGTTGCCTAAGTGTCAGATTGACCCAGATGCTCTTATGACTTTTTTGTCTCTGACTCACAGCCCGTTGTAAACTGTAATCAAAACAGAACGAATTCTGTCAATATTAAAAGCAATTTTGAGTTTTCCAGCATATTTTCTAATACGAAGTAGCCAGGTCTATAATGAAAATTAAGTCCAGTGCTCTTGGCGAAGATGGTATAAGTATTAGGTTTGTTAAAATGATTTTGCCTTACATTTTGAGTCCGTTAATGCACATCATTAACCACTGCTTTACTAGCTCGTCCTATCCTAAAATGTGGAAAGTAGCAACAATTATTCCCATTGCAAAAAAAGCTAGAGCATCTGAACCATCTGATTTTCGACCTATAAGCTTGTTATCATCTCTTTCTAAAGTCTGTGAGTCACTAATGGCAGATCAGATCTCGCATTAATTTTGCATTAATATGCTCCTATCTCCCTTTCAGTCCGGTTTTCGTTATGGTCATAGTTGTTCTACTGCAGTAGCCAAAATCTTAGACGACATTCGAATATATTTTGAGAGAGAACATCTTACATTACTCTGTCTCTTGGATTTTTCTAAGGCATTTGACACTGTAGATCATTATATATTATGTTCAAAGCTTGAATCATTATTCTGCTTTTCTTTAACTGCAGTCAATCTTATTAAAAATTATCTAAAAAGTAGATCCCAAAGAGTAAAATTCGAATTATAAATACCTTAACAGCGGAGTGCCACAGGCTCAGTTATTGGGCCTCTTCTCTTTGCAACTTTTATTAAAGATATTTCTATCATTCCAAAAAATGTAATGATCTCCAGCTTTATATGTCTCATCCTATTGGTCTCAGCGGAGATCTTTGCTTCAGAGTGAATGAAGACCCAGATGCAATTAATAAGTGGGCGATAAGTAACAAGCTTAAACTAAATCCGTTAAAATCTTTTGTGTTGCCAATTTCAAAAAGTCGTTACTCAGTTGAAGATATTCCTGCCGTATATATAAGTACTACACCACTAAAATCTGTTGAAAAGACAACCAACCTTGGGTATCGGATTAATACATCACTTTCATGTGTAGACCATATTAACTATGTTGTAAGCAAAAAATACTTTGTCTTAAGAAATCTGCGAATAACTGCTCAGATCACACCAACAGAAACTCATCGTCAACTAGTAATGCAGTTGATTATGCCTTTAATAAATTATTTTGAAGCGGTGTTTAGTAATCTAGACTCACATTCGTTACTATGTGGCCCGTTATGTGTATGGTCTCAGAAGATTTAGCCATGTTACTGGTCTAAGCACCCGAATCTAGGATGCAATGTAGAACATTATTTAAAAGCAAGAAATTGTATATTCCTGCATAAGCTGATGCGCTCAAAAACTCCAAACTATCTATATTCTAAACTTCTGTTTTGCTTATCATCCAGAAGCTTAATTTTGGTAATTCCTTGCTTTAAATATTTAAATGCCTCAAGACTTTTTTTCGTAAGCACCATTAGATTGTGGAACTCCTTGCCGAGGTATCTTAAATCTATTTCCAACGCACAAAATTTCAAGCAATTAATATCTGCACATTTTTCTTGAATTCTCGTTTCTCTTTTACTTTTTCTCTTCTTCTCATTTAACCCTTTTTTATTTAATTATTCATTAGATATAAGTTTTTGTTGATTTTATTATTTTAATTAAACTAGTTTTAGAATTTAGCTTAAGTAATTTTTAAATATAAATGTAATAGCTGTTTGTTTCTTTTTCATTCTGATCTTATGTTTGTGCGAGATATATATTATACTATTTTATTGTACGCAAAAGAATAACTTTTTCTTATGTACTAATATATGAATAAAGCAAAATTACAAATAACAAATTACAAATTAAAAAACGCAGTCATTTTTATAAACTTTTGCTTCTTAAAAAATTATTTTGAAAGGCAAAAACTGCAAAATTAATTGTGTTTTGATTAAACAGAAGTTCACTGTAAAACTAAGTGTTATTTTAAACACTACCTTAAAATCATTAATAGCCTTTATTTCATAGTGGTCTTTATATTAAGTTTACACAGCCTAAAATTCAGACAGTAAGAAGTTGAAATTCAAAATTTTAAAGCGCGCCTGTTGAAAATCATGTAGTCTTACTCTTATTTTCAGCAGGGCTCACATTAATTCGACGTAGAGGCTGCTTTTTCACTAACAATAAGGGCTGGATTTTAGCGAAGCTACTGCTGCTTTTACAATTTAACTGCCTTAAAATAAGACAGTATTGGATGCTGGTTTGCAGCAAATAAAGGCGAGTGTAATTTCAGAGAAAGCTGTCTTAAAGTTGTTGATTTATTTTGATGATGATTTAATTTTTACAGTGTTGTGCGTGTAAGCTTATTAGCTGCAGCAGTTTGTCTTGGTGCAGCTTGGTGATTTGTTCTTCAAAAAACTTGTTGTTGTTGCAAACTGTTGCTTTATGAACTTATTTCTTTTTCATTAAGCTCAAATATAATTCTAAAAAATTATATGTTTTTTTAGAATTACAAGAAGTTTCTAAAATCAAGCAAATTATGTATTGTTGTTTTCAGTAAATTGATTACTAGAATTAAGCAAATTTTATTGTAACTCACCTCAAGGAAAATACTTTTCTCAAATCAAGCAAACTGTACTAATTTTAAGCAAATCATTAACATGAATTAAGCATATTTTAGGGTTTCTAGCAAATGTTTCTTGTATTAAACATTTTTTTTTTCTTATATCATTTCATGTATTAAATTTGTTAAATTTTAGCAAAATAGTGCTTGAATTGGGATATTTATACTTGAATGTAATCTGATAGCTTATTTGTTTGATACAAGCATGGAATGCTTGATTTTTTCTCTCCGTGTAATGCTGAAAACTAACTTCATCCGATAACAGCTTTAAAGAAATAAATTCCAAATTTGTTCTGTTGCAGCTGTGCATAAGTAATTGGAGATGTCGCATAAAGTTCTTGCATTTATTGCAAACAAGCAGACAGCCTTACTGCCAAATACGAAAATGCCAAATATATTCACCATTTTCAGTATCGCTGCCAAAAGTAACCATATTAACTAAACCAATTTTTGGTCTAATACGATCAAAACCGTGATAAATATAGCATCTTTGTTAAAAGGGGCGCGGCTAAACTATTTCCCTTAAACCATCTCGTAATCGAAGCAAATCGACTGCCAAAATTTCAGCTCAATTTAGCTTAAGCCTGGCGCACTTTGCTTCTCTCCACGCTGACCCCCCAAAAAGTGAGTTTAATGTGGGCCATTTTTAGTGCACTTGCCGAGAGTAACCATATAAACCAAATTACAAAACTTTTGTCTAATACGACCCAAACTGTTTAGCCCTGGATAGCCAATCATAATTCTTATACGTTATAACCAATGTTAGTCGATTCGACTATCACGCTCCAAAACTCGTTATAGAGGAGCTGTTGGTACATAAAATACATTAAAAGCTATTGAAAATGGAAAAACTATGTATATTTTACTCGAAATCAAAAAACATTAATATTGGTCTTTGTTTTTCTTTTTTATTTTTTACATATTTTCATAAGCAACTTATTTCATCAGTTCATATATCACATAAGATTATTGAAAAAAAAAATAGTAAATAAATATAAAAAACTTAAAAGGTTCTTCTATCATTAAAAGAATAAAGCATTATTTAATATTATTAAAATAAAAAAGTTTAAACCAATTGCTTAGCACAAGAGACACAATTCGTTGCACCATTAAAACAAACTTATAACCAAAACATTTAATTCCTACAACAAAGGAATTAATTTCGAATTTTAGTATACACGAAGTTGTCAATGTTGTATAATTTTGATGACCCCACTTTTATAGAGAGTTGTTTTAATCCAAATATATAAAATTTGGAACTAAAAGCTTATCCTCATTATCAGACCTTATGTTTAAAATATCAAGTTTAAACCATAATTTTGTTGAATTTATGAAGGTTTTGTATTATAATGACGCCACTTTTTGTGTGAGGTGGGCGTGGTTTTCATCCAATTTTGACAAATTTCAAATATGTGGTGAATATTTTACTCCAAAGCTAATGTGCAAAATTCCAAGTTCATATGGGAGTTCGTATGGGAGGTAGGCGTGGTGTTCATCCGATTTTGCTCATTCTCGAATTTTATCTTCGTTTTTTGAATAAATAATTTTTGAAAAAAAATAAGCATACATTTTTGATTTCATTACGATGGTTTACAAATTGTGGCTCTAATGGTGTCGACAGACAGACACGAAGTGACAGAAAGCCACTATGTTTTTAACGTTGACCCCTGCCGCGAAGGCTTAATTCAACGGTGCTCCAATGCTTGGGACAAATATGAAGCGTCGGCCAACGCCCCTTCGGAATTCAAGAAAGACCACTTTTGAAAGGTTCCCCCAATAATATACAACAGCACCTTTGTCATCAGATTGACGCAATTCATGACCGTAACACTTTCAGCTACTTGAATTTATACTTGACTTGGTTATTTTAATAACCTTGGGCTATCTCAGTAGTCAATACCAGTAATTAACCCATTATTTTTGAACCGCAATAATCTTCCACATCATATCAGAGGTCAGCACTCTCTGACATAATAGACTAATGCAGAAAACATCATAGGACCGTTGTCTCTTTATTATCAGGTTCCTCAATATGAGTGGACACAGCTCAGACTATTTAGGTTTCCCCGTCGCCTGTACTCAAATTCCAAAAGTAACAGTATATTGATCCGGTAGTTGCTTATCTTCCTAACATTTACTGTTTGAAATTAGCGAGATTCAATCTACCATCATTCTCTTAGTAATTTAAGGGAATCACCAGCCCGAGTTCAACTTAAGTGTAACTCACACCGGCCTTTCTGGCCTAACCACAGCCAGAGCGTTATGAATACCCCACGTGGGCCTAACCCAAACGACAGTCAATGCCTGGGCTCAAGGCTCCACCTGACAAGGCTCTTCAACATCCCGTCTTACAGACCAAAAGTTCTTAGAACATTTATATTTGACTGTGACACCTTTAGCCACTCGAAATGTACATGACTAGGTTAAAAAATAACCATAGGTTTCCCAGTAAAACCGGGTAAGCCTCAATCCTACTTATGCAACGTCGTTATCCTAATTAAGACTTAATTAAAAGCCTTTTTCAGAAAACTAAGAAGCATGAGCTTAGTTTCTCAGAAAACTAAGAAGCATCAGGTCTCCTCATCATTGATGGATGACTGTCCCCGCTCTTCAAGTTATGTTGGATTGATCGTCCATCGAAAACATATTACAGATGACGGTGTTATGATAACTTAATATCAAAACCATGCTTTCTTCAAGAATTTGGCAGCAACAACCAAGGCTCAAGGTAAACCTTTTTATTTTAAAGATTATCAGATGAACATTCAAGAGCCGTGTCTCAAGAATGAACTCATTATGAGATCAGTTCATGGGGCACGGCCCATCCAATAACAAACCCTCACCCTTTTTCCTGGCTTGGGACAGGCAGATTCCCCGAAGGTCCTCTGGCGGGTTTAGACACGAAGTGACAGACAGACATAGCTAAATCGACTCAGGAGGTAATGCTGATCGAACGGCTGTTACGAACGGAGTGACAAAGTTAATATACCCCTTACGGGGTATAAAAACTTACGTAAAAGCCAATGTTAGTCGCTTCGACGTACACTACATTTATAAAAAGATTCACACCATCCAATTAAAAAGCCAAACACATCCGAACACAGCGAGGGCAGTTTAACAACTATTGTAGTTACTACAATATGGATAGAGAACACGATCAGATTAGAGAAAAAAAGTTGTAAGCAAAAAAGTGAGCAGTGTTAGTCGAAACGACTAACATTGGCTATCCAGGGTTCAATAAAACATTTTAATTTTTTGTACAGTTGCTGACAGTAACCGTACAAACTAAGCCAAAATTTTAGCTCAATCGACCCAGTAGTCAATTTTAATGATGTCTCAAAAAGTGGGCGTGGCTATATGTCTAGGGCGTGATAACGCTTATTTTTAGTACAGTTGCAGAAAGTAACCATACAAACTTAAGTACCAAATTTTAGTCTTATACGGTCAAAACTGCTTGAAATATAGCATTTTCACTGATTTGTGGGTGGAAAAAAGGGGCGTGGAGACCAGTTTTTTCTGCAGCTGCTGACCATACAAACCATACCAACCAAATTAGCAAAACTAAGTCTTATACGACCAAAACCGTCTAAAAAAACCATTTTCATTGATTTGGGGGCGGTAAAAGGGGGACTTGAAACCGATTTTAAGTACAATTGCCGACAGTTAACATACAAATTAACAGAACGGTTCCTTAAAAAAAAGGTTAGCAGGATTTTTTTCGCCACTGCATTTCTGTTTTTATTTTGTGAATTGTAGAAACAAACCCATACCAAAGCTTTAGTAATTTTCAGCACTTGATTTACTTATTTAAGATTGAAAAGTAAAATTACGTTCTAAAATATTTTGAACATAAAAACAGAAAAACAGGGTGCGGAGAACGTTTGAAATACGATTGTTCTCAATTATCGTTCTCCTCATATAAAATTGTTATCGCAAGTTATCACGAACGAATGGGGAACTCTCTGCTGGCGTCGTATTTTTTATCTCTGAAAATTTTGTCACTTTCAAATTTATTCGATCGAATTTTTCACAAAAAAATAATAAGCAACGAACGTTCGTTTTCAAATTTTCATAAAAAGTAATCGTTCAAAGAAAAATTCAGGAACGTTCGTTTCCTAAAAAAAGTTATGTTCCGACTGTCAGCATCCACATCGTCTAGCAAGGATTCTTTTCAGTTATGTATGCGTCATCAAGTTTGGTATGTATTAGAGCCCTGCGTAGGTGCACTTAAAACCGGCTTCAAAACATTTGTTCATTTCACACTACACTGCACTGTCTTGCTTGCTGCAAAGAAATCATGTGTGTGATTGCAGCGAAGACGAACAAAACATGATAGAGCAATAAAAAATAGATCATAGATATTGTTGATCTAAGATATCGTTGTCAGAGAGCTCACTGCAGTCAATGCAACTAAAGCTTGTTCACTAGCAGTAGATGATTTATATCAGAGAACGAATACGGTGCTAGCGCGAACACTAGGTAAAAATGGGTCACGCATCATTATTTAACAGTGCTAGGAGGTTGCTGATTTCGAATCTGAAGTCAGAATTTTAAAATTCAGGATGGTGTATAGGGTTGCCACCTTAATTTTTTGTATTTTTATGCACTTGTTTGTGGTGGTTTGTATGTATCTATTTCCTTTTTACTTTTTTGAGGTATTATGGGATTTTGTGTTAATTTTGAAGTATTTTTTGGTAATTTGAGGTATTTTGGGAGTGTGCTAATCTTGAGAATTAAATGCGAGAAAAAGGCAATTTGGTGGTAATTCCATCTTGTGACACTGTCCCTATCATGAATAATTTTTCGCCCTTAATATCCCCAGTATAACTGATAAATTGGAAGTTTCGCGACCGGTACTTTCATCAAGGTATCTAATTGACTGAATTCCTCCGGACGCGTTTGTATTCAGCCGTATCATGAATAATTTTTCACCCGAAATCAAAAAAGGGAGTCTCAAAGGTAAATCTCAAGAACATTTTGGAAATTTTTAATGCAAATTTGTTCATCAAACGTCAATATTCATGAGCGTAAGAAAAATTTGATGTCTTTATCTGCTATATTAAAAATGAAAATACCCTTTTTTGATTCCGGGTGAAACATTATTCATGATAGCTGAATAAGAAAGTCTCCAAAGGAAGATACCTTTATATGATGAAAGTGCCGATCACGAAACTGCCAATTTATCAGTTATACTGATAAGAATACGATAACTGGTGCGCCGCGATTTGACAATAGATTCATAAATTCGACTTTTAATAAAAATAGGAATAGCCCAAAGAAAAATCGATGCATCGATTTGTTTTCGAGTTATCAATTTTTTAATTTGATTATTATTTAATCTTTCAATCAATCAATATCGATTTCAATCAATAGATCAACCTTTTAAATCTATGAGATAATGACAATGATATAGATATTTTATTGAACAGATCTTGTACCAAGCAACAAAATGTTAAACATAGATAACTGTTGAGGTATCGATTTTTTGTTCGAACAAACATTTTTTTTGTTATGAAAAGAACAACACTTTCTAATCACGGCGCCCCAGTTATCGCAATAGTGCCTTTATACTTTTGCAGACCAGTGTTATTGAAAACATACGTATTAAAACGTTCTTCACTTCCTGATTTTCACTGAAGATCATCAAGAAGTAATCATACAATTTAATCATATAACAACAATCATAATAAACCATCTTTTTTTATTTGATTGGGCATATCAAGTTTATTTACCTTATTAAAACAATATTTTTCCTCATATGCATATGTGCAGTCTACATCTGTATTTTGGTTTCATCTTTTCATGTCAGCAAGTGTACAAAAATACAACAAACTTATATTTTGTCTAATAACTCTACGTACAAACGAACGTTCGTGAATTTTTTCTTCAAACGCTCATTTGAATGAACAATTCCAAACGAACGTTTGTTGTTTTTTGTTGTTGTGTGAAAAATTCGTTCGAAAAAATACAAAGCTCACAAATTTATCAGTGATAAAAAAAACGACGCATGCGTCCTTTTTCGATTGCGAACGTTCGTCTGCTTTTAAATTTTTCGTTTGAAAAATTCTCACTAACAGCAAAAAATGAACGATAAGATCGTATTTTAATCAGTTGCGAACGAATTTTTCCGCATCCTGCAGAAAACATAACACAAAAGCTTCAAATGAATAATTAAAAAAAACATTTAGCTTCAACAAATTCAAAAAAGCGTCAAGTTAGTTAGCCTCAATTTGTTCAAGCAATTCATCTAAGCTTACATTTGCCGAAGATATAAAGTTCTACTTTTACTTCTCTGTAAGGACGCAGGATTTTTTTAATTTAATGAAGGCTACCCAGCTAGCACAGATTTCGATTTTTAATAAAATTATGTTATAATTCGGTGGTATTCCAGTTTTTTTTAAACAAATATAGTCACAAATGGGTTGTATTAAAGTTTCAAATTAGTAAATAAGTTAAACTGTTAAAAACAACGGTGTTGGTCATGATACGAATAAATGCACTTGTTGTAAAAATGTTTCATAAAGTTTTGAAAAAAATAAATAACTTTTGCGTTAAATTAATATTATTACAACATTTCTTTTTGTAGCACCTATAAAAAATGTTTGTGTATTGTAATTGTAACAAATACAGTAACGAGTTAGCAACCTAGATGCGACTAAGTTGCTTAATGTTTATATTAAGTCATATTAATGTCACAACAACTAAATGTTCATAACTTCGATTTAAAGATGTTTTTACTAAATTATAGGGAAGTCACTACAACTAAATGCCCAATTTTGCTGTAACACACTAAAATGCCATAAGCAAAGTAAGCTTCTACTACCATTTTTGTTTTCATTGTTTCCATAATCATTGCAAACTAGTGCTTATCAAGGCTATTATTCAGTTGATGCATGTTTCAAAAACATAATTGTAACTTATAAAATTTTGCTTGCTATAAGAACGATGTATTGATGTTATTATTCTGTTGCAAGAACTTTAGAAAAAAACCATTGCAACTTATATAATGTAATTAGTTACATGAACGTTGTATTTGAGTTATCATTCAGTTGCAAGATGTTTTGAATGACACTGTTGTAAGTAAATGCTGCATTAAGGTTATTATTCAGGTGCAACAACTTAAAAAAAAATATTTGTAACTTTTGATATATAAGGGGTCCGCCAAATAACTTTTTTTTTTTTAAAAATTCTATAAAAAAAACTACTGGATATTTTCTCAAATTTATTTTTTTATTTGAAAGTACAATCCTTCCGGTTAATAATGAAAAAAAATTATTTCATTCAAATGGCTGCCTCGGCTGGTCATGCAGTAGCCTACACGATCGGTCCAATTTTTAAGCACATTATCGATTGTGTGCAGCTGTATTTCACCAATGGCTTCACGAATATTGTCCTTTAAAGCGTCAATTGTCTCTGGCTTGTCGGCGTAACACTTATCTTTGAGGACACCCCACAAATAATAGTCCAACGGTGTCAAATCGCAGCTCCGAGGTGACCAAACGACATCTTCAAAAACAGGGCGCAAAACATTGAGTGTAGCTTCGACTGTGTGGAACGTAGCGCCGTCCTGTTGAAACCAAATGTTGCCAATATCCTCCTCTTCAATTTTTTGTGAGCAAAAATTCGTTCAACATGGCCCGATAACGATCGCCATTGACTGTAACGGCCACTCCTTGCTCATTTTCGAAGAAAAATGGCCCAATTATGCCTGTGGACCAAAATCCGCACCAAACAGTGACTCGTTTTGGGTGCAGCGGCTTTTCCATGTATGCGTGCGGGTTTTCTGTACCCCAAATGCGACAATTTTGCTTGTTTACATACCCGCCAAGATCAAAATGAGCTTCATCTGAAAAGTTGATTTTTTTGGCAAAATCGGCATCTTCTGTAAGTCGATCGCAGGCCCACTTCCCAGCGTTGTTTTATTTTTTTGTCAAATCAAACATGAGCTAAGTGTTACCAACCACGAAATAAGCACTAGTTAAAAAAAAAAACGTTAGATGGCGGACCCTTTAGTTAGTTGCAAGAACTATGTATTGAGGTTATTTTTCAGTTGCAAGAACTTTGGAAAAAAGTATCTAAAAACTTCATACCTGCCATATTTGAATTTTTTTTTTTGCACAGTGAATTTTGATTTGAATACATTTAATTACGATTTTCCTTAGTTTTTTATATTTTCTTTTAGAATTTTTAGTGCAATATGACACTAGAAACTTAAGAACATGTGTTTAGCTATATATTTAAGATTATTACGCGAAAATGAAGAACTCGAAATATTTCTTATTTTCAAATTATTTTAAAAATTGTTATTTTTTGGGTGGCGCGTGAGTTTTTTAGAGGTAAGACACAAACATTCATCGACAAAATGGCCTTTGTTGTAAAACCTCTTTTAGTGTAAACCTCTTCATTTTTCAATTTAATTTCACATCTTTTTAGTACATTCCAATTTGTCTTTGACTTTTAAAATACAAAAATTATCACTGGTTTAATGAAAATTATATTAAATAATTGTGTATGCAAAGCATTTTAAAAAATTTCATAAACTGATGTTGATTTTATATGATTTAAATACAAATTCTAGCTGTTTGATAGCTTAAAATCGTTTATTGAGCTTAAGGTCAAAGTTAGAACAATTAATGGTTCTAATGAATCTTTCCAAAGAAACAACAACAACAACAACAACGTTTTTTCAATATGAAAATTGCAACAAATGCCTATTTACATAAAAATTACAAATTGAAGCAAAACAATATTTGTTAGATCAACCCGGCTGCAAATATTTGCTAAGTTTTCGTTGCGCATCATTTAGTGTCAAATTATTTACACTCAATATTGTTGATTATTTTCGAAAACATAACTACTCAGCACTATTACAAGATTAATATTCTTAATGTTTAAATAAATCACTTAAATAATAACAAGACAATCACCACTTTGTCATAAAATAACAGCACATATAAAATAAAAGAAATGCAAGTAAACAACTGCACTACATTTTATTCTAATTGCATTAAAATGTTCATGTTGGTAAGTTTGGCTCCATGGTAAATAGCAAACAAAAGTACCGTGTGATTCGCAATATTAGTCTTTGATATCAACATTCCTTCGGTTAGTTAAAATGCTTATAGAAATGATTACTTGTCTCTTAATGAGGATTCGAGACAAGAATCCTTTCTCTTGTGTATGCCAGGATGATGTACTAAAAAGTATCTTAGCAATCAAGTAGTACACTATTGAATATGATGAAGTCCGCCCTATTTTTCTAAATGATAATGAGATGATACTTTCATATCTTACGTACGTTTTTAAATCTGTGGTCACGAGCTCAATTTTCCCAAAGGAATGAAAGAAAGCTAAAATTATCTCTGTACCGGAGTTGCACACCACCTTCCTAAAGCAATCCTGCCATTCATATCCAAAGCTTTAGAACTGTTAATGTGTCAGCAAATAAACTCTTACCTGCACAGAAATTGTTTCATAACTGAAAGAAAATTGGGCCTTAAGGCCAAACCCTTATTGCCCTTATTGATGTATCTGAAGACTTGCGTGCTGGTTTAGAAGACAATGGAGTTGGGTTCCTCGTTTTTTAGGACCACTCTAAGGTTTTCGACACAGTCGACCACGAGATTTTAGTGACCAAGCTTCTTAACGTGTTCAATTTTATAACGTCAGCTGTGAATCTTATTGCGTCTTATCTTTCCGGAAAGTCGCAAGCCGTTTTCTCCAATAATGTATCCTCGGACTTTCTTCTCATAAAAAGAGGTGTTTCTCGAGGGTCTTTCTTAGGTTATCTTTTTTTTTTCTTTATAAATTAATGATCTTCCTTTTGGCACTCAGAAATGGTTTAAGTCTTGACCCTAATAAATCCAAATGTCCATTGATAACAAAGAAAGTTTTTGACATTGCCATTGCAACCCTGCATCTATTAAATGGTAGCAATATTGAATTTAAAGACTCTGCTAAAAATCTGTATAAAAATCAACATAAGTAACACAGTCGGTAAGGTCTACGGCATGGACGACGCATAATTATACACCTCTGCATATACGAATGCTACTTGCTAAAACACATCTCATACCAATATTGCTATACTGATATGAAAATTTTGCTAATGTAAAGTAAAAACAAATTAAATAATTCTTATAACAATATTGCTAGCTACGTATTTGGGCTTAAAAGAAGAGACTATGTTTTTCAGTACGCCAAAAGAATCTACGGCTTAACAATTGAAAACTTGTTGAACTATTGTACTTTTTGAAGTGAAACTTCTTTAGGCCCGTTGTGATTTGAAACTCACTGAAACGAAAAAATCACACGAAAAAGGAAATTTTAACAAACAAACCACCGCTAAGTACTAAGAGAAGAGACTAAAATTATCCCAGTGGCACTTAATTTTACTGATCAATAGCTATCAATAGCTACTCTAGTCAATAAACGAGCACCGAATGTGCTTCCTGCATTTAAATTAATGCGCAAATGCATGTTACCAATCGCTGTTGATACGAATGCCTAGAGTGTGAGCGCTAGCGATTACGAACGTCTGCGACACAAGAATGGCAAACAAGCTCTTTATGCTCATTCGCACAAAGGAAAAATATTAGTTGCAGTGTTGCATTTTTTTATTCTGCGAATGTTGTTACCAGACACAAAAAAATTGCAGTATTATAAAATAAGATTTTAATTAGAGTTATTATCGCACAAGTTGGCGGAAAAATATGTCAACAATCAACTTCTATGCTAATTTGACTGCGAGGTGGATAGCAGCAATTGAATTCGATTAATGTGAAAATGACTTTTATTTATATATCCAATGGTATAAAAAAATTTGTTTAAAGCCATAACCTTTGATAGGAAAGAGATATTGGGTTCTTTTTTCATGTAAATTATTTTTGAGACATTATATATAAAAACAATATTTTGGTATAAATAAATTTCGCCCAAAAAAAACATAGGGCAAAAAAAAAGAAAAAACAGTTTAACAATTTTTGCGCAAAACTGGACGATTTTCTGCAAAACAATGCTATGTCATATAAAAGGTAGTCAGGAATTTTATATAATAGTATAGATGATTCTCCAAATATTTCAGCTGTAGCGATGTCGTGAGCTGGAATGCTTTAAAATCAACTCTAAAAATCAAGTTTTTTGTAAAAATATTGGCTGGTGTGGTAGCTTAAAAAATATAAACGATCAGAAATAATAGTTATGAAAAAGTTCTTCCAATCAGCATCAACAAATGTTAAATTTTTGCATTCAGATAACTGAAAATGCTGTTTTTCGTGCATTTATTAATTATTTTTAATTACATACAAAAAAAAAAACATAATTATTTCAAATGCTATTCTCACTTTCAAGATATCGTTGGGAAGGTTTTGAGTGGCTGCAATTGATTGCTTGATTCTTGGTCAAAATTCCGTATATTGATACATATTAATAATAAAATATAAATTATAAAATGAGCACATACTGAAAAATATTGTAAGAAATAAAAAAAAACAAAATACAACTTATGAAGATATTTTAATTTTCAAAGTCTTGTGTAAATCACATGAATTAAATTGCGAGCTTTAGATCAAGTATGTATTGTATTAATATTTTGAAAAAAAATATATCAAAAATATGTATAAAAAAAAAGCATTATCTTTTATCCGATTGCATACATTTCAATTGTTGATGCAGATAGGAAGAGTTTTTCGCCATATGATTTCTGGCAGTTTATTTCTTTAAACTATTAGACCAACCAATATTTTGACAAAAAACTTTCTTTTTAGAGGCTATTTCAAACCATTCCATCACACGAATGGCTATCACTAGAATCGAAATATTTGAGGAATCTTCATAAATGCTATTGCAACCAAGGATATTCATTCTTTAATATTCATCGCTCGAAGAAAAAATATATAATAAAATATAATGAGTTATGTGGCGAATGAAACGAATATTTTATTAAATATTCTTATAAAATATTTAATATAAATTTTTTTAAACTTATTAATTAAACTTAAAATATATTAATAACCAGGGCTCGTAGTTTGATGACCTAAAAACTGACGCAAACCATTACATAATAAAATAAAGAAAAAAAAGCCTTCAAAATAAAACATTACTTAACACGTATCGCTGTAGGAAACTTAAGCAAGTTTGCAGAATAAAGTTTCTATTAGTTTTAGGATGGTGATGTGAAAAATCTGACTAAACTAACGCATACGCGTGATTTCACAAGTAGGGTAGATTACACCTAGTAGCACTACATTAAAAATTATTCTAAGCATAGAATTAGTGAATGAAATTAGTAATAAACTATTTATAACTAATAAAAAAGGTTTAACTAATTTCGAATTTGAAAATTTTTAAGATTTATACACTTGAGTGCTTTTAATTGTGAGTGTCATTGACGAGTGTTTTTATAGGTTAGTAATCAAGGGTTAAGCAAACTCTTTTATATATTAAACTAATTTTTATTTTCAGTTTTACTGTATCTACTATTAAACAAACCCGATTTTAATTTTATTGTAACATAATTTTAAATTGTCCATATTCGCCGCTTTTGATAAATATCGCAGACACCTATAATTTTGATCAAATCATATTCTACGCCTTTCTTAGACTTTTCTAAACATATTCTGGCACCAAGTTCTTATAGAAATTTCGCCGTTCTTACACCCGAAATTAAAGGTATTTAATTAAATGAATCAAAATTAAAGACTGAAGTGTTTTTATCAGTTCGACTACACAACGTAACTTAAAATTTTAGCCATTCTTTGACAAGTTAACAGTTGTACAAAATTTGTTTTAAAAAACTCGTTTTGAAAAACTCCATACATTTGGGTTGAATACTAATTTTTTTGGGCTTTTTCTATTAAATTGTTTAATAAAACTTTGCAGCACACGTCGCTTTTTTACAACAGTTGTCTGAAGGATCTCTTTCTAACTTACAGAACTTAGCTCAGCTCGTGATATTTGCTAAGCCTGTGCTAAAAATGTTCATTTTCTCACATTCATAAAAAAAAAAACAAATTAATGAATAGTTTGTGTTGGTTTTCATCAAACATTTTTTAATTGTGTTGGAGCTTTGGTTACGCTTGTCTTGAAGGGATAAAGAATGTTCATTGAAAGCAAAACATTGTTGTTATTTTACCGACAAACCTTCAATAATAGTTTGTTTACAAATTTAGATCGCTTTCAAAATTAACTTTCATGCACTCTTGGTCCAAGTTTTAGCTCAGGTTACTTTAAAAATTTACAGTCATAAAACTTACTACTGGCAATACTGATTGCTCCACAGTAGAGAAAAGAAAACAATAAACTAAAAGGAAACAAACAGCACCATAGTAGAATTAGAGAAGGTAGATGCATTTCGGAGAGACAGACTGCCGGAACTGTCAAAACGAAGTTGACAGCCCATACAAAATCTGAAAACGATGAGAATGCGATAAGAAAGCAAAAATAGGCAAGAATAGCAAAGTGCTTGAGTTTGACAATTCTGGCTATGAGAAAAAGAGAGCAGTCTGAAATGCATATACCTTCACTAGTTCTACCATGAACAGCACAAAGAAAAACGCGCTGCTAGAGAAGATCAGAGAAGTATGGAAACAACAAAAATTCATGCAGCAGCTGACACTCGAGCCTCCAGCGAAGCATCCGAATGATCTCGTGGTCTGGAGGCTGCCTTTGCATCAATTCGCTATCGTGACAAAGTGTGCTTTGCAGCAATCGTTGTTTACGAACTCAAGCGGTATATATGCATTTTTTCTTGAGTGCAGGTACGGCTGACGACGATTGTTACTCGAGTGGCAAAAACTGACGAATGGTCTCATGCAAATCTCTGGTACGTTGCTTCGTAGTCTCCCAACTCTTGTCAATTGTTTTCGTAGTGTGGAAGTTATCAATAGCATCGTCGTTTCATTTTGTTGATAAAACATTTTCAAAGTATGCTGAAAACCAATGCTGAAAGATGTCGTAAGTATTATCAGAAAAAAAAAACCGAAATAAGATAAAGAAATTCGCAAAAAGTTTAACGGAACGTGTGCGTGAATTTCGTGCACGTCGAAAGGCATTTCGTCCTTAATGCTCATAGATCACATGCATTATCAACATTCATCACTTGTATAGACATATTTGTTATTCTCTCTTCAGATGATTTCCAAGTTGATTTTCAAAATGTGCAAGGTTATGCCTCAATACCATGGTTGTTTAGTAATAATTGTTGCAATTTACATTTCTCCCAACCAATCAATAAATACAATTAATGAATTCATCCATTGAGCATTTAATCACCAGAAGAATCGCGGATACATACAAAAGATTACGATAAAATGCCAATGATTTTAAGTGGGGATTTTAATAGGAATTTTGCATTGGAAACAGCGCTTCCTTTGATTGAGTTTCTCAACACCAAATCAAATTTAAAAATGTGCAGCGCAATCACACTAAACCGACTACAAGATCAAAAACAGTGATAGACGCTGTATTTCAATGATATATTGATCAAATCCAAACCGAACTATTTATTTCATATTTTAGTTATCATAGGCCACTTGCGTCATTTGTTGGAATTAAATTTAAAATAAAATTACTTTTAAACTAGGTAACAATATTATAATCAATAAACCCTATAATTATCTCACTCTTAATACAGCATTTGTCTCATTCTCTCATAGTTTAGTGCCATTTCTGAAGGTTTCACTTCTACTGCACGTGGTAGCCACACACATATTTTTTTTATAGCATAAGAATATTTGTAATACAGAACCAAGCAACTTGTTTTTTAGATTAAATTTTTCTCGATCCAGCCAAACATATAAAATTAATTGTTTACGTTTTTCTTGTTTGACGTCTGAAAGGCAGTTTCTTATTCATTCTATTCGTCTTTGGAACGCGCTTCCCAATAGTTTAAGATCTTGCAATAACGCTGTGCCATTCAGAAACAAACTAGCTTTATACTTTTCTTCGCTGTAAATAATAGTTGGACATCTTAAATAATTACATTTTTGAAAATGTGGTATGAAGTGAAAACATTTCATGTACCTAAATATTTTGTTACCTGTTGTTATGTATAAAGTTTCTTGCATTAAAACATAAGTAGATTTGGGATCTGTAGACATCATTATTACTCACTCATTTTTTTAATATTGGTATATTTTAGTATATTAAAGCTCTATTTATAATTTTTGTTTATGTATAAACTATCAGTAAGTTTAAGTAATTTTTTCGAACCTTAGTAAAGTGTAATACTTAGTAAAATGTAGCTAATTTTAATTTTCTGTAAAACTGTTTTTAAATAAAGTCAATACCTATCTTAGAAGTAAAGATATGAGGTAAATCCTATAAACATAAAAAATTAATTTTAACTCGCCCTCGAAGCCATTCGAGTGGCACTACAGGATAACGATAAAAGAAAATGAATTAAAAAAATTGTTTTGTCTCCAATAATACAGTCTCCAATATTCGAAGCGCCCATTTTATTTTTAAATAAATCAAAGAAACCACAATTTTTTGTCTGTTCGTCATGAATATCATTTAATTGGGTTCAAGTAGATTTGCTTACACTATTTCTTGAATATGATATCTCGTAAATGGTCGCCATTGCCTCTACGATATATTGTGCCCGTTTTGCAGCATTTTCCATGGTTTTCTTCAACATTTCGATAGGAATGGCGGTTATTTCAGTTATTTTCAGCTCTTCTAGGGTCTTTAGCTTGTTGACGTAAACCTTTGATTTCAAATAACCCCACAAAAAGAAGTCTGGAGGCGTTAAATCTGGTGATCTTGGCGGCCAATCGAAATCTCCATTTTTTGACATCAAACGGCCAGGGAACAATTGCTTCAAAAAATCGATTGTAGTGCGGCTTGTGTGTGGTGGCGCGCCGTCTTGTTGAAACCAGTAGTGCCTGATACGCTTTCGACGAACGATTGGCATGAAAAAATTGTTTATCATATCGCGATAACGCTCCTGATTGACAGGAACTCTGTGGCCATTATCATCTTCGAAAAAGAACGGCCCAATGAGCATTTTAGCACAAACGCCGCACCAAACAGTGACTTTTGCATCGTGAAGAGGTACCTCTTGAATCTCTTGTGGATTTTCGGTGGCATAAATACGGCAATTTTGTTTGTTTACCGTTCCGTTCAACTGAAAATGAGCTTCATCGCTCATGATAATTTTATGCCAAAATTGCTCGTCTTCTTCAGCCATTTCGATGACTCTTTGGGCCCATTCCAATCGACTTGGCTTATCGGTAGGCAACAATTTGTTTACCAATTGAATTTTGTACGGAAACAAATTCAAATCAACACGTAAAATGCGTTGTAAAGTGGATCGGGGAATGCCGAGCTGCTGAGAACGGCGATTTTGGGATGTTGTTGGTGACTGCTCAATACTGGCTCGTACGGCTGCAATATTCTCATCCGATCGCCTTGGTCGCTTTTTATTTGGCCTCTTTGGGTTACCAAGAGTATTACCAGTTGTAAATCTTTCATACAAACGATAAATTGTTTTCTTGGAAGGCGCACTTTTCACTTTATTTATTTTTTTGAAAGCACGTTGAGTTTTCACTATTGACTTGTTTTGTTGAATGTAAATTTCAACAATTTTAGAGCGTTCGCGTGGCGTGTACTGTTCCATTGTAAACATTTGCTTGGAATGACGCTTCAAACGCGGTATGTGTCATTAGTCGATTTGGCATCACTGCGGAAAGTTACAGTGTTGCCAGATGGGCGCTTCGAATAAGGGCTACCCTGGTAGGTAGGGATGGCAGAAAAAATAAATTAATCGATTAATTAATCATATGATTAATCACAAGTAAAAAAATATGAATTGCAATTATTGACTAATAATCGACTAATGTTATTTCTAAAATGGTGCTGTTAACTTTAACAGTGATGCCAAGTAAAATTATTTTAACGTTATTAATATCTTCTAATCTTCTTTTGAATTGACTTTAAACAAAACAAAACGACAGCGAGTGCTTTTAATGTCAGAAATAATTATTTATTATTTAATCATGTTTGCAAGAACAAAAGTTTTGATAACCGTTTTGTTGTTAAACGATTGCGTTTTTCGGTGGCCGCAGTAGCAGCTTTTGAAAAAAGGCGTTCAGGTAAAAGGTACCAACTAAATGACAATATTTTTTCGAAAGTCCATAAAGTTATGGGTAGACCGTTTTTATTTCCTCCCAAGCTAGTTCTAGGACATGACAATTTTAATAAAAACTTTTTATTAGATTTAAGATCGAACTCATTTTCTATTGATTCCAGTGACGACTCGCTACCCGTTTCCATTTCATTACGTTATTTCATTACGTAAGATCTTTATAACTGAAGCCAATGCTAAGGGATCTTTGAAATGAATTTTTTTGAACCTCGGATCGAGTAAAGTTGACGCAGCTAACAAAAAAGAATGTTCGATGGAGCCAAATCTCCGTTCAAATTGTTTCAACACGGCATCTCTTAACTTTTGAGCTGCGGGCTGCTTAGTTATTATTTTAAATATTTGTTGGCGACAACAATGCACTAATGGAATAACTTGGCTTAAAGTTGCTCGTTGTTCACCACTAAGCTGTACTGTCAGTGCCTCTAAAGATCTCAATATACTTAATATTTCTATTATAACATCTTTTTCCCTTGAAGTTATCATTACCGGAGATTCAGAGTTGTCTAGCAATATTTGGCTTATATATGAACTAAGTTTAATAAGCCGCTCAAGCATATAAAACGACGAATTCCACCTTGTTTTCACGTTTAGTATCGGTTTGAGCATTATTCCTTTACTTACACCTGCTGAAGCTTGCATTTTGCGAAGAGCATCGTTTGCTTTAACACTTCATTTAAGCCACTTAACGATGTGAAGACTCAAATTGTTGCACAATTTGGGCCTCACAAATTATATAAATGAATTGTAAACTGAATTTTAAATATGGAAAATGTAAACAACCAAAACATGAAATGTAAATTAAACTATCTCAATTAAATTTAAAGATTTATTATATATTATGAATAAGATGTATATAAATCATTATAATCATTATAAATCTTATTAGCTAAAATATATAATATTAATGTTATAAATATTCTATTGAGAAAAAATAATGTATCGAATAACAAATAAGTAAACAAATAAGTAAACAAATAATAAATACACACATACAAACATGCAAAGCCATGTACACAGTCACATATACACAGGCAGGGAAAACAAAACAAGTGAACACGGAACAGAAAGGCAACGGCAGAATATAAAGCAGCCGCGTTTGCTTAGCACAGGCAGTCTTGTCGCAGGCGCAGTAGCATGCACATGCTTTGAGACTGAGTAGTTAGTTCAATCGTAGTTATCTTAAGCGAAGGTGTCCTCACCCTTCGAACGTTGTTTATTTTAAGTCAGGCGTAGTTATCTTAAGCGAAGGTGTACTCACCCTTCGAACGTTGCTTACTCTAAGTTCAAAACGTAGTTATCTTAAGCGAAGGTGTATTCACCCTTCGAACGTTGTTTACTCTAAGTCAGGCGTAGTTATCTTAAGCGAAGGTGTACTCACCCTTCGAACGTTGGTTACTCTAAGTTCAAAACGTAGTTATCTTAAGCGAAGGTGTACTCACCCTTCGAACTTTGTTTACTCTAAGTCAGGCGTAGTTATCTTAAGCGAAGGTGTACTCACCCTTCGAACGTTGCTTACTCTAAGTTCAAAACGTAGTTATCTTAAGCGAAGGTGTCCTCACTCTTCGAACGTGGCTTACTTTAAGTTCAAAACTTAGTTATCTTAAGCGAAGGTGTACTCACCCTTCGAACGTTGCTTACTCTAAGTTCAAGACGTAGTTATCTTAAGCGAAGGTGTCCTCACTCTTCGAACGTTGTTTACTCTAAGTCAGGCGTAGTTATCGTAAGCGAAGGTGTACTCACCCTTCGAACATAGTTTTACTCTAAGCTCAGGCGTAGTTATCGTAAGCGAAGGTGTACTCACCCTTCGAACTTTGTTTACTATAAGCTCAAAACGTAGTTATTTTAAGCGAAGGTGTACTCACCCTTCGAACATAGTTTTACTCTAAGCTCAGGCGTAGCTATCGTAAGCGAAGGTGTACTCACCCTTCGAACTTTGTTTACTATAAGTTCAAAACGTAGTTATTTTAAGCGAAGGTGTACTCACCCTTCGAACATAGTTTTTCTCTAAGCTCAGGCGTAGTTATCGTAAGCGAAGGTGTACTCACCCTTCGAACTTTGTTTACTATAAGTTCAAAACGTAGTTATCTTAAGCGAAGGTGTACTCACCCTTCGAACATAGTTTTACTCTAAGCTCAGGCGTAGTTATCTTAAGCGAGGGTACACTCACCCTTCGAACGTTGTTTACTCTAAGACAGGCGTAGTTATCGTAAGCGAAGATGTCCTCACCCTTTGAACGTTGTTTACTCTAAAAACAATACGTAGTTATCTTAAGTTAGTTTTAATCTGAGTTCTATCATAGTCACTCACAGCGAGAGGGATCATAGCAAATAACGGAATAAATATGAATAAGCAAGGATTAATTAAATCACTTTAATTTATATAATGCTTAATAATTAATAATAACTAAGTAACGTACTCATTAAGCAATAAATAAAACAAATGAAAATAATAAAGAATTACACTACAGTTTAAAACTAAAACGCTGGCTTTCTTATTTAAAACAACGGGATCATTGGTAAATAAATTATTTTGTAAGAACCCCTAGTTTACTCACTGAGCCTACCTCAGCAAAAATCAGTAACGAGCAAAAGGGTTCGTTACAACGATGTCTTTAGATTTTTCAATAATTGCGTCTACTTCTGGAATGCTCAGCGAGTTTTCACATACCAAATTAAGCGTGTGTGTAAAACAAGTGATATGGCGTTTCCTGCCAAACGTTTCATGAATTGCTTTTACAATGTTTGCACCATTGTCGGTCACTACACACATTACTTGACGTTCATCTATGGAAGAGTCTTTTAGAGCAGCAATAAATACCTCTGAAATATGTGATGCTGTATGTGCCTCCGTTAATTTATAAACACCAATTGTTCCATTGAACTGTTTAGTCCCATTTAGACCATGAATAGTCTAAAGCAGCATTCTATTCATTGCTACATCTGTCCAAATATCTACCGTGCAGTTCAAATATGAATGGTTTTTGAGCATTGCTGCACATTTTTCTTTTTCTACGTCATACAGTTTTTCAATTTGCATTTTAATGGTGTTTCTTGATGGTACTTTATATAAAGGAAAATTTTGTTTTAAGAAGCTCAAAAAAAACCAACACCTGAAACTTATATGAACAAAATAGTCATAAACATAAAATTTTCACAATGCTTAGTAAAAAATACCTTCAACGAAATCAAATGGAAGATTATCTTTGATTATCATTTCTACGATGCCGTGAGTAATCTTTTCGTTCTTTGAACCGCTGGGTGAAAAATTTGGAATATTCTGGAAAGCCTTTGAAATAAGAGGTTTAGGGTTTTTTGAGATACAGCTTTGCCCTTCAGTCAAACCGCATTCATTTGCTTTCTGGATCCTGCTACTTTGCTTTTCAATGATGGTGTCCCTGCTGTCATCACTAAAGAATCCTTGTCCTTTGTCTTTGAGTGCCGTGTCTAATATGTACAATATGTGTATATAAGTATGACAAATTGTTAAATAATAAAATCGCCAAACTTCCCACCGGGAAAATGAGAATTAATTCGTAAAAAAATCAGAAATTGAATGCATTCTTGTGATGCATTATGTATTCTAAAAAATGTATAAATTTAAAGCAAAACCTATGAATTGGAATAAATATACAAAAAAATTTACTGATTCGTTTTTATTGCTGCAGGAATTGATTATGAAGTATATAACAATTTATAATAAAGTAAATGTTGTTAGATTCTTTGCTTGCTTTTATGGTAAGTGAAAAACGAATTGATTCTGAAACAAATTCTGCTATAAGCGAAAAAAGAATCAATCTGTTATGATTTGTATTTTCTGTTTGTTGTTGATGTTTTGATTTTTTTCAGATACTTTTGAAAAACGATTGTTCTGTTGTTTTCCTTTCACGCGTTTCTTAAAAATTTTACTTTCTGTTTGATTTGTCAGCGTTGAAGGAACAAAGTGCTTCAGAAGGCTCGAAAATTTTAATAATGTATTGTTTGGTAAGTTATGAAAAATCATTGCTCTTTACTTGTTTAAATCATTTCTTAATGTTTTTTTAAATGCAGAGTGCATTTGCAAGGAAGGATACGACCAGGAACAGTACTAAAAAGATATGAATGAAGCTATACGCAAGTCAAAATGTAAATACTATAAGGAAACATTCAAAGCAACACGGAAGGAACAACCTACATCATAAACATCAATATTTTTGCAATAAATGTGGTATTATAATCTAAATCTCGTCTGTCTAAATATTATTTATTCTTTCAAATTACCTAATAATTATCTCTATTAATTTGAATTATTATAATATAATTTTTTATTAATTATTTAAAAAAGAATAAAAGATTTTCAATTCTGCCATACAAACCTATGCATTATGGAATTCATTCATGTATATCTATTCCAAAAGGGCTTCTTAGCAATTCATACTTTTCTCATATTGAAAAAATTCATACTTTTTCATTTAAAAGAATCCATTTTATAAGCGAATAAAAGAATCGATTTCAGCAGTGATTCAAGTGGAAGGCAGAAAAAAATGTACTACCCCAGTAGCGGATGGAATATATTACGAATATATGAAGCATCAATTACCTTGTAATGACCACTAATTCCGACTATATTACCTTACTATGCATAAAAGGCCTTACATTTAACATTAAATGAGACAGGAGGTAAGTGATCGCCTCCCTTCAGCATTACCTAGAAGTTATGGAGTAACATACTACTTGTATTAAGTTATAAAAATCACTGCATTACTTTTCCTTGTATGCTACATTACAGGTAATGAGGTATGAGTTGATTACTTCTGCTATATGCAGATGCATTACTTTTTGAAAAAAGTAATGCTTCCTTACCTGGTAATTTATTCTGTATTAGTTCTATGGTAGCCACTGGTAAATCCGATGCTGGGACTTTTTGTAGGACATCACAATGTTAAAAATAATCAATTCTAGAATCAATAATTGGAAAAGTGAATTGATTCTTTTTTTTTTCCGTGTGGGTTACTATAACTGGATCAGCTTCTGTTGTATGTTTTAATTTTAAATGCTGAAACATGATTGTAGTATTATTTGAAAACTTAAAATTTTTACTACAGACTTCACATTTGACGCAGGTATTGCTTCTTTTAGTGAAAAATTTCCACACTTCGCTTTTTATGGGCACTGGTGGCAGCAAGAGCCTTTTCTTGCCGGCTTTCACTTTAATTCCACAAAAAATTCTGAGAGTAAAATTACTAAGACTGAGTTTGATTCTATGAACTGATTTATTATGTCTCATTGACTTCAAGGTCTGGTTGCCAATGAACAATTTAAAGTGAATACAAAGTTTAGAAACCAATTTATAATTGAGAACAAACAAGTCGTACCATAAACTACATTTTTTTTGCATAAGGTTTAGCATAATGTCGCGATAAGCGGTTTTCTAGCAGTAGGTGCAAGCAAAAGAAAGAAAAAAGGTAAAACAAGTTTGGCTGATGTTGTTGTTACGACTGTTTGCTTACTGTTAGCAATGTGCGTGTGGTTTTCTGCATGCGTAGAAAAAATTAAGTACACAACAATCCCTGTTGGAACAAGAGGTTCTAACATACTCCCCCGCTTGAAAGTATTGCTTTCAATTAGACTCTTCGCAGACATTGGTAGAGATGGGCAGCTTGCAAAGCTTAGTTACAGCTCGCTTAAAGGTGCCTTCTGCCGTCTTAATGATCACCACCCGTACTTGATCGTCTGGACCGGGTATAACTTCAATTATGCGACCTAGTGGCCATGTGAGTGGTGGAGAGTTTTCATTTTGAATTAAGACCATGTCACCCCTTTCAAGATTTGCTCTCGCAGCCTTCCATTTACTTCTTTGTTGTAATTCCTTCAGGTATTCACGGTGCCAGCGATCCCAAAACTGTTGGTGAATCCATTGAAGCCGTTGATACTTTTTAATCGGGGCAGCACTGTCTGTTAACGCTGACGGCTCTGCTATTGCTGTTAGCGTACGGCCAACCAAAAAATGTGCTGGAGTGAGCGGACGCAAGTCGTTTGGATCGCTAGATAACGGAGTGAGTGGACGACTATTGATAATGGCTTCGGCCTGGCAGCACACGGTTTGGAGTTCGTCATATGTTAACACGCTTAGTCCAATCGCTCGACGCAGATAGTGCTTCGCCTGCTTGACAGCACTTTCCCATAGACCACCAAAGTGTGGCGATCGTGGAGGTATAAACTTCCATGTTATGCCTTCCTGACAGCACAACTGTTGAACTAGTTCGAGATGCTGCTGCGATATAAACGATGCCAACAGCTCACGCAGCTCTTTGTTAGCTCCTACGAAATTTGTAGCGTTATCTGAGTATATTATGCGACAACGTCCACGTCTAGCGACAAATCGCTTAAGAGCTGCTATGAACGCTGCTGAAGTTAAATCTGGAACACATTCTAAATGCACCGCCTTCGTCGTAAAACAGATGAAGATTGCCACATATACCTTGATTGCAGACCTTCCACGAATGCCCTGTGTTATGTAAAGTGGTCCACAATAATCGACACCTGATACTTCGAAAGGATGCGATGATTCCACTCGATCCTTTGGAAGGTCTCCCATAACTTGGGTTTCTGTAATTGGACCATAACGATAACAGATTATACACTTGTATATTACTTTCCTGATTGTGTTGCGAGCATTTATTATCCAGAAAGTGTCGCGCAAAATATTATGAAGTGTTAACGCCCCAGCATGAAGGTGCTGGCGGTGCCCGTGGTTAATGATAGTGCTTATAAACGGGTGTGAAGATGGTAGCACAATTGGATGCTTTGTTTCAAACGGCACTGCAGAGTTTTTTAGGCGACCACCAACTCGAATAAGATTATCGCTGATGAATGGAGACAGTTGGAGCAGTTTAGATTGAGTGCTGAGTGGACGATTTGACTGCAGTTTTTTGAATTCGTCCATGAACACTGTTTGTTGGATAACGCGACAGCACGTATGCAACGCATCTTTCAATTCTTGGCAGGTTACCATCCCAACATTATGCGGTTTGCCAACCTTAATGGCAATAAATCGCTTTACATAAACTAAAATCCGCAGAAATTTGTTGTAGTCATTTATATACTTGTGATTACTAAAAAAATCTATAGCCTTTGTGATAACAAAGGATGCCCTTAGTTTGCGTGTTTCACAAGTTGTTGCTACGTTATGCTCATGTTCCACAGGCCAGTGGTTTTTTTCTAATAGTAGAAATGCTGGTCCTTGAAACCAGAAGCTTTCTTCAATAAGATCACGAGTGTTAGCTCCACGTGAGAGCAGGTCTGCGGGATTTTGCGCTGATGGTACATGACGCCATTTAAATTTGGAAGTCAACTGCTGGATTTTAGTGACGCGATTTGCCACGAAGGTAACCCATCGAATTGGTTCTCCAGCAATCCAGTCCAGTGTTATTGTTGAATCCGACCAGCAACATACCTCAATTGGGCTTAGTGGCAAGGTTTGACAAACTGACTCCAGTAACTGTGACAGTAGCAGTGCTGCACACAATTCCAGTCTCGGCAGACTGACTTGCTTAAGAGGAGCGACTCGCGATTTCGCACACAACAGCGAAGATGATGATTGACCAAGACCGCGAGTGACCGCATAAATGCATGCGCCGTACGCTTTGGTGCTGGCATCTGAAAAGGCATGAATTGTAGTATGAACACTAAATTTAACAAACCTTGGAATTTTAATTTGCTCAATTGTGCCAAGCTGATGCAGCAGCAGCCTCCATTGTGTAGAAATGTTCTGAGGTACGCTTGCATCCCAGTGCAATTTAAGCGCCCACAGCTCTTGCAATAGTATTTTGCACTGTACTATCGCAGGATTAAGAAGACCTAGTGGATCAAAGAAACTTGCTACATGGGACAATATTGTGCGTTTTGTGATCCTTGCAGAATCCATCGATTGTGTGTAAGTGAACCTAAAGCAGTCTTCGGCCGGAGACCATCGAAGACCAAGTGTCTTTATGCACTGCATATTGTCGACCTCTACCGTTGATTCCCTATGCTCTAGCGGTATGTTCGCAATAATGTCCTCATTGTTTGAAGCAAATTTACGAAGAGGAAATCCCCCGCGATCTAGCAGTGCAATGACTTGGCGTTTTATCTCGATAACCTCTTCAATCGTCGCACCACCTGTCATCAAGTTGTCGACATAGAAATCCTTACATGTTACTGCTGCTCCAATAGGAAACAAGTTCATGTCATCGTGGGCTAACTGTTGTAGGCATTTTGTAGCCAGATACGGTGCGCAGCTCGTGCCGTATGTAACAGTTTGTAACTGATATGCAGTTACCGGATCAGTTGAGCTAGCCCTCCACAATATGCACTGCCAACGAGCATCCCTCGAATCGACAAGCACCTGGCGATACATTTTAGCGATATCAGCCATAAGAACGTACTTGTGAAATCTCACTCTGCTTAAAATGGTGAATATGGTATCCTGTAGTGTGGGTCCAACTCTGAGTATGTCGTTCAGTGACTTACCATTAGATGTGGTACATGAGGCGTCAAACACTACGCGTAGTCTTGTAGTTGAGCTGTCCGGTTTTACCACGCAGTGATGTGGTATGTAATGGTTAAGGTTGACATCCGTATCAGTAATCGGCGACATATGTCCCATATTGTAGTATTCATTTAAAAAATCACAGTATTCCTTTCGAATGCCACCATCACGATTTAGTGTTACTTCTAGTAAGTTTAGACGTCTGTGAGCAATGTTATAAGACCGCCCCAACACAGATGGATCCTCAATGAAAGGAAGGCGTACAATAAATTTGTTTGTCATAGGACACCTCCTAGTGGTTGCTTGGAAAAACCTTTCACACTCCAATTTCTCAGCTGACAATGGACATGAAGACTTAGATGGGTAATCTTCTAGCATCCAGAATCGTTCTAAAAGGTTATCCAATGTCGGATCTAGCGACGTAACAACAAATGATTTATATGAAGGTCGGCTCGTACTCGCTGCAGTGCTTGACGCTGATGGTAAGTTCGTTAGTATAGTGCTCGATGGAGGTGGTGATTGATTTGACATGACTTGACCCGACACTATCCAGCCCAGCTTGGTCTTCTGAAGAACTGATGAATTGGCGCATTTGATCTGCCCCACACACAAAAGATCGTAAAAAAGCCCTGCGCCGATAAGTACATCGACTGGACCTGGTCTGTTGAAAGTGTTGTCAGCAAGCCTTATGTTTGCAGGGATCCTCCAATCTGAGTCGATGCGTCGTTGTGGTCGATATGATGTGATCGATTTGAGGATAATGGCATCAATGCACGTTTCGAAGCCAGGTTCACATGATTTGATTATAACTGAGCACATATGGTGCACGTGAGTGGTAATGGCGCCAATGCCGTTTACTTCCATTGTGACCTTTCTACGCTGCACTCGCAGCTGTTGTGCCATGCGCTCAGTAATGAAGTGTAGTTGTGATGCAGAATCTAATAAAGCACGACCTACCACCGTGGTGCCACTAGTGCTGCAAAGATGGACAGTGGCCGTGCCTAGGATCACCTCACTGTCATGAAGTGAAACTTGTAGGCTGGTTTTAGCGCTATTGTCAGTCTGTTCAACATTTGAAGTTGAGTTTGATGTTGACATGTGTGACGTCGACGCATTTGATGATGGTTCTGAATGCTCTCTGTGTAACAAAGTGTGATGATGACCACGGCAATGTTGACACTTGTTTTGTGATGGACATGCGTTTGCAGCATGGCTTGCTTTTAGGCAATTGAGACACAATTTATGACTCTTTACCAGGTTGTGACGTTGATCAAGAGCCATATTCAGAAAGTGGTTGCATTTAAATGCACTATGCGCAGGAATGCTGCCACATAGGTCGCATTTTGTAGCTAATGTGTTGGCGACGACAAATGATGAGTGCGGTGATGAGCGGTGTTCCGACATCGACCGATTTGACGCTGGATGCGTCTGAGCCCGTGTTGAATGATGACCTTTGTAAATTTCTAGTGATTTACAGCGCCGTTCCACGTACGATACTAGATCCTCCCAAGTTGGCAGCTTTAATTCTTCCGTCGGCCTGCTCTGGTCCCAATTTGAAGAAGCTTCTTCTTCCCATTTTGCTTGGGTGTCTGCATCAAGATTTGAGACTGCATGTTGCAAAATGATTCCATCAGCTATCTGGGTTTTAGTGGCGAATGACTGCAATGCACGCAGATTAGCGTTGATGCTGTCAATATATTTCCTCAATGCTGGAACACTGGGCTTTAGGACCTTTGGCAATTCGAAAATATTTGTAATATGCGAATGGAAAATATATAATTTATTATCAAATCTTGAAACGAGAAGATCAATTGCCTTTGTGTAATTTTCATTGGTAACCTCTAGTGATTCAATAAGTCGAGCTGCGTCGTCCGATAAACACGAGCGTAGATACTGAAACTTCATGATTGGTAGCAGATCGATGTTGTTGTGAACCATGGTAGTGTAAACGTTGAAGAAATCCAGCCAATCGCGTTGTTGTCCACTAAATTTCGACAGCTGTAAGTGAGGCAGCTGTATACGACTGTGAGGGTGCTCTTGTGCTTGCGTTAGAATTCGAGTGCTTGAAAACGCATTTTCTGCGGCTTCTAACTTCATTGCTTCAATTTTCTCGATAATGTGAGATTTGATGTCGCAGTAGATTTCATCAAACGTGGCACGATGATCTATGTCAAATTGTGATTCGTCTAGATCTTCCAATTGAGACTGCAACTGATCAAATGTATTGAAGTTATGTTCGATGAGTCCTAGTTTAACTTCAAGCTGGTGCACAGACATTGATTCAATGCCTTGAGATGACTTCTGCAAGCGATTTATGAGCTGTTGCCGTTGCAACTCCTTTGTACGAATTCTAGATGCGGTAAATGTTGGTGTTTGCACTCCATCAGGAACTGGATCTAAATTAGCCATGATGGATTGTTATGCTTTTGAGTATACGTTTAGATAGTTCCTGGTAATCCGGCTCGAAGGACCAATGGTGGCAGCAAGAGCCTTTTCTTGCCGGCTTTCACTTTAATTCCACAAAAAATTCTGAGAGTAAAATTACTAAGACTGAGTTTGATTCTATGAACTGATTTATTATGTCTCATTGACTTCAAGGTCTGGTTGCCAATGAACAATTTAAAGTGAATACAAAGTTTAGAAACCAATTTATAATTGAGAACAAACAAGTCGTACCATAAACTACATTTTTTTTTTGCATAAGGTTTAGCATAATGTCGCGATAAGCGGTTTTCTAGCAGTAGGTGCAAGCAAAAGAAAGAAAAAAGGTAAAACAAGTTTGGCTGATGTTGTTGTTACGACTGTTTGCTTACTGTTAGCAATGTGCGTGTGGTTTTCTGCATGCGTAGAAAAAATTAAGTACACAACAATCCCTGTTGGAACAAGAGGTTCTAACAGGCACCATTTCAATTTTCTTTTTCAAATGTAATGCTTCGTACAAATTGACTATAAAGTGCTGCCAAATACTTAGTATAGTAGCTTTTACGGTGGGTTTACAGGTATTCAACAATAGTATAGGGGGTTCCTTTCAGCCAACAATACATGTCCGATGACATATACGATGTGTGAATGCTTAAAACTAAATGTCCATCCAGCATCTTGTATGAAAATCAAATGACCAGTTTTACCCTTTTTTGCGGTTGTTTGACATTACCATTCAAATTTTTGTAGATGGTGATGCGACCACCCTTGGCGGAATCTGATGAAATAAGAATAATATTACATAAATAATTTTTTTTTTTTTAAAAAATGTTTATTTTCAAATGTGTATTGAGTTGAAGTGATCACATATTGAACTCTTTTAATCTTTATGTATAAAAATTATAAATAAAGGTAAGACTCGTATAACTGGTTTTATTCGATTATTTGGTAAACAAATTTACTTCACTAAATCGTTCATTGAAAAATTTAATAAAAAATAAAATCGATTTTTTTATTTGACTATCTATCCATCCCTAGTTAATGTTAAGAAAATAAATTGTTTTTGTCAGCGTACCAGGCAAACCTTGGTTGCCTCGTAGTGTCATATAAAAAATCATATTTATACCTCTGCACAGTGGCCGGAATACCCCATCTAGCGGCGCTTCAGCGAAATGTTAAAAGTCATAATATAGCAAACTTTATTATTTTTTTTGAAAACTTAAACCACAGCGGATTTTTTTGTGTTTTCTTTTTTGTTTTGTTCCCAATATTCGTACAGCTGTGAGCATTCAAACTTGACACATTTTTCAGCAAAGTTAACACATGTTTTTGAGCTTGTTTCAAGTGCAATTTTGTTGAGAGGAAAAAATTAAATATTTAATTTGTTAATAAGATTTGCGATTTTACTTTAATTAAAAGGTATGTATTAAATAAAAAAAAAAATCTGTTTGTGATCTGTGATTGTATGTTTTAGTGCTTAACAGTTGAAAAATAAAATGTCCTTTGTGAAAGTGTTTTTAGATATGAAATCCAATTTTGTATGGAATAAAAGTAAGGTGGATTGGACTGGATTGGGTTCACTGTTTGCTTAATTTGTTTAAATTGGTTGTTATCTATGTCAACTTTATATATAGGCTGCTAGTTTTTGCAAACTTTTTATTTTTTTCGGTTTTTAGTTACAATGGCAGAATCTAAACGCACTCTTTTTTTAATATGGCATAGTGAACCAGTGCCAACAAACAAATTTTTAATGGTTGAAAATCATGTATTCGCTAATATCATTGATCGCTCGAAATATAGCGAAGAGCAATACCGACAAATTCAAAAACAATTAAGAAATTTTATGAGCCAACTTGTACAAAAGTGGAAAGAAAGTCATAGAGTTTTGGCAGTGTTCGAAAAGCGAAATAAGATCTGGTTGGATGAAGACATTATTTTCCCTAATCCAGCCGTTGCCCAACGTAATGAGAAACCTTTTTCAGAGTGCACAAGGAAGACTCAAATAAAAAAAATTGCATCAATTGTCAATGAAACACCGAACGAAGAGTTAATGGTAGCAACGAGCGTGAGTCTTTACAAGGCTGGAAAAAGAAGCGCTTCACAGGTTGTTTCAAAGTTACGTTCAGAATCTGGAATAGCTCCAAAAATGCTTAAATCTGTAGACTCTGAAGCAAAAACCAATATTCCGTATACACCTGAGGAAGCTTTAGCTCTTTATATTGATGGTGGATACTCAAAAATTTCATACAGAGATATGCAATCTGGTGCCAAAAAACGAAACGAAAATATTTATCCAAGCTACGATATTTTGGCTAAAACTAAAAGGGAGTGTTACCCCAGTGACATACACGTAACTGAACGTTCAGCTGAAGTTGGCTTGCAAAGTCTCGTAGACCATACTATTGCACGTATAATGCAAGGCTTTTCAACAGCTTTTGAGGATCTCATGACTGTAGGCAATAATAACGATTGCATAAAAGCAATATTTAAATGGGGCTGTGACGGTAGCAGTGGGCACTCTACTTACCGTCAACGTTTCAGTGTTTCTGATACTGGAACAATTGATGAGCATTTATTTGCTGTATGTATTGTTTCTTTACAAATTAAAAAAGGACCCGCAATACTATGGCAAAATAACAGGCCTTCTTCAACTCGGTTCTGCAGACCCATTAAAATAATTTTTGAAAAAGAGTCAGCGGATTTAGTAAGGGCTGAGATAGAAAATGTAAAAAGACAAATTGCACAAATTCTGCCGACAAAATTAAGTTCTTTTGAAGTAACACACGAATTTCATTTGACCATGATCGATGGAAAAGTGTTTAATACCATAGCGGAGTCATCATCACTGGCTTGTGGAATTTGTGGTGCGACACCAAAATTGATGAACAATCTAAATTTGGTTCAACTGAGGCAGCCACAAAACCACTTGTACGAATATGGATTGTCGACACTTCATGCTTGGATACGGTGCTTCGAGTGTATAATTCATATCGCCTACAGAATACCTATAAAAACTTGGCAAATACGTGGAGAAAATAAAGAAATTGCTGAACAAACCAAAAGAAAAATTCAACTTGTACTAAGAAAAGAATTGGGTATTTTGGTGGACATTCCAACGACGGGTTCGGGGAATACAAACACTGGGAATACAGCCAGAATGTTTTTCGAGCAGCCAACCATGGCCTCTATAGTAACTGGAGTAAAAATGGAACTTATAAAAAGGTTTGGTATAATATTGCGTACAATGGCATGTGGGTATGCAGTTAACGTAGAGGCTTTTCGCATATATGCCTGGGAAACAGCAAAAATATTTGTTTCCGAATACCCTTGGTTTTATATGCCTCAATCTGTTCATAAAATATTAATACATGGAGCAGATATTATTGACAAAGTTTCGCTACCAATAGGAATGATGTCAGAAGAGGCACTTGAGGCAAGAAATAAAGATTTTCGCACTTATAGGCTGAACCACACGCGAAAAGACACGAGATTGCACACAATGGAAGACTTACTGCACGCTCTATTAGTTTCGTCGGATCCTTTTATTACATCTAAATCTAAAAGCACCTCGAAATACTCGAAAAAACACATCGAAATAGATGCTGGGGTCAAGCAGCTTCTTTTAAATATGAATGATATAACTGGCGACCTTAATTCTGAAAGCTCCGACTCTGAATAGTTTTTTTCATTTGCACCTTAGATTCATCTAGCAGTTCCGAAACGGAATAAAACACTTTTATTACTATTATTATTACTACATTTGTTTTTTTTTTTTAATTATAATAAAATTTTTGTTATGAAAACAACTTAAATATATGAAGACTGTATGTGGCCAAAAATAGTTATTTCAACAGAAAAAAAATAAAAACAAAAAAAATAAATAAAAAAAAATGTTTTTAATATTAAAGTTTAATATATTTTCAGCCCAAAGGAATGTGAAACAATAAATATTTTAACTTTACGATGTTTTCCTGAATAAAATAAAAAAAGTATAAAATATGAAAAAAAGTTGCAACTTTCACAAAAAAAAAAAAAATATAAATATATTTTTAAAAAAATTTTTTTTTGCTTAGCATTGTAGCTTAATCTGTTTTCAACTAAAAAAAAGCATTACACAAACAAACAAAATTTTTCCCTAAGCGCTATTAATTAAACGCCGCTAAATGAGCCTTTTCGGCCACTGTGCTCTGGCTTATTTGGCACATACAAGCACTTATTTTTATATTGGAAAAAAAAATAATTCCTGATTACATTTTCTGTGCTAATGCAATTAGGTGTAATTACACAAGTGATTATTTCTGATTACATGATTCATCAGATATAGCTATATATGTATATATTTATATATATATATATATTTCTCTTGCAATGTTTTTACTTTCCATATTGCCTTTGCAATTGGAAAAACTTCAATCATATAAGTTAGTGGTTAATACATAATTGAGAAGAGGTACTTTTGACAGCCACTGAGAATTTATTAGAAACCTACATAACATTTGCATAACACAAAGTTGAATATCACGACTCACCAACTCACCGATGATATAAAAAAAACCATATGCTGCTTAACCCTCCGATGGGTGAGTCATCCGTTGCCCTTATATGCAGTACAAGGTCCTCAGGGGCATGATTCAATTTTTATAGGTTGTCCATTCGTTTGACAACACCCGTAAATTTGTAAAAAAAAATATATTCTCTCTCAAATATAAATGACAATCAGGGTTTTGTGGTCTTCTATGAAAAAAGTTATGTTTCAGTGTTTTGTTGTATATTTTTTTTAAAAAAATACTTATTCCATATTTTGCTGTTAGCAGCAAAAAAAAAATAGTGTGCATTGCGTTTATAATAATTATTGCTGTGACAATTATTATTGAAAAATTGTTTTCAAAATTTTGTTGCGATCCGTTTTTTTTTTCAATTAATATATAAATCGCGACTATTAAGTTGTAATTATTAAAATAAACTTCAACATGCGGTATTGGTAAAACAGTTTATTTTGGTGATGAAATTCAAAAATATAATGTGCCAATGGATCCAATAAGCCGTCAGCGGTGTGAATAGATTTGCACAACAAAATATTGAAATTAGTTTCTTAAAAACTTACATAAATTTTCTATCAAAACAAACAAGCAGTGCAGAACGTAGTAGAAAAAGCAGCAGTGAAATGTATTTTTAGATATTCCTGCGAAAAAGTATGATATTCCTGCAACTGATTACTTTGATGGCATTAAAAAATTACTCTTTTGCTCTCCTCTTCAATTTTACGGGTGTATATCTTCATTCTTCTGAGTAAACGTCAAATGAATGGACAACCTGTAGTAGTTGAATCATGCTCAGGAGCCTATTTGTATTTGTATGGAATTTTGTACGAACAAATTTTTTTCAATTTCTTTTTTTTTTTTGTTCTTATTATTTATTAATTATTAATTTTAAATGAATTCCAGAACTTTTTTTTTTATATATACTAACACTATGAATTTTTTGGAATTTTATATGAAAAAAGCTTAAGTAACTATTGTTGAGTAGATTGCCCCTAGTAAAAATATTTTCTGTGCAGGCGTTGCTTCGATGCATGAGTGTAGAATGCTCTGCACAAACTGGATTGTTGCAGGAATTGCAATAGGACCCAGTTTTCCGCTGCCGTCCGTACTCAGAACGACAAAGGCGACATGAAGGTCTGTTTCCTCAAGGCGCAAATGTGGCGGTGCAGCTGCTTCTGCTTCTGTTGGTCTTGATAATATCTAAAAAGAAAAAAGGAAAAAGAACAAATATATGTAGTTATTCTGCTTTTGAACATAAAAATTGATTTTTCTCACCTTTACATCAAATGCTTCCAGTGCGTCCCGTTTCCTTGGATATGCGGTTATTGAGCGTTGTTGAGCGCTCGTTCTCCTTTGTTTGGTACTGCCAATTATTTTGTCAGTATCATCAGGACTGACCGTCGTCTGTCACTTCTTCGAATTGGCTGCATTTCATTACATAAAATAAATGCTGCTAGTGAAGCAACGTCCACCATATTATAAAACATGTATATGTGCCAAGCATCTGGTCCATTGCATCAACGCCTGATTTGTTGGCTTTGTAGTCCAAAATAGCAAACGGTTTCCGATTCTTAGATTGCATGTCCACACCTCAAGTATAATGTTGTGTGGACAGCAAAATGACCGCTTTGTTCTTCTTGGGCACATATGAACACAGCGCTAAATCGCCTTCGTTGAAGCCGAGCAATGTGCTGTTGACAGGACGCATACGATTTTTTTTAAACTCCTGTGGCACAAATGTCTTATTCGAGCGCAGTGTTCCAACAAATGCAGTTTTCTTCCTGATCAAAATACTCAACAATTCCAAAGTAGAGAACAAATTGTCAGCATAAATTGTGCGGCCTGCATCCAAATAACTCTGCACAAGTTGAAGTACAACATTCTGCCCTTGATTGACTTCTCGTGTTTGGTCAGGCAATTTACCAGAGTAAATTATTCCTTTGACAGGATAAAATGATTTCGAGTCGCACAACCACCATACCTTTATACCGTACTTGGCACGCTTCAACAGAATGTATTGTGTGAAGCGGGTGCGGCCTCTGTATGGGAATAACTGCTCATCAACGGTCAGTGCATAATGCGGGGTGTAAGCTGCTGCCAAGTTAGACTGTAACATTTGCCAAACATCATCAATAGCCGCAGTTTTGCTTCTGGTTAGTCGCTGCTTTCGCGTATTTCCATTGTCGAATCTAAGACATTGTAGCATGCATATGAAGCGATCATACGATAATGCAGCTTTCTATATTGGACTGCGCGTTGTGTCCCATAGCTCTGAAGCAGGTTCACTATTCGATTTGGTGAGTCCAGCATACAAAATAATATAATAGCCAAAAAGGCATCGAACTCCTTCAAAGTGATTGTTTTCCATTCCTTTGTGTTCGTTGGATTTTCCATATTCCATGCAGCTGTCACTTCACGGCCTTTTCGATTTGTTTCGCTTATTATGATGTACGCCATGTCTTCGTGAAATATATGCACTGATATAATGGGCTATTTTATTTGTTTAAATATTTTTAATAAAGCATTTTTAATAAATATTTTTTATAACATTTCCAAAACCTTGAGGATAATTTTTTTACAATAGTATTTTTGGCATTAATATAAAGCTCTTTTGAAAAAACCAAGTCTTATTAATGTTTCGCTAATTACTCTTCATACAGGATTTATTTGAAAATAATGTGCACGTATTGATATAATTTATGTTTTAATTAATCATAAGCTTCCTAGGCATTCCGATTCTGTACTGTAACTGAACCATCCATTACCCTCTTGCGACCTGTAAATATATAATATGATTATGTAACCACTTTTCTTATATGAAACCCTTACTTGTTTGCAAAATAAAGGCTCTGCCTAGCTACCGAATTTTAGTCTTTTTAAGACCTATTAGGTCAAAATTGTCAAAAAGTCTACATTTCTAGTTCTAGTAAAAACTATTACAGGAATTTAAGAGTTTTAGAAAAATTTTTTAAAAAGTTATTCATATTAAAACTTTCATGATCTTTCTTGTCGTGAAATTAAATTGGTTTCTAAAATTGTTTTCAACAAAAAAAATTAATTACATTTTTATTAACAACTTGTAACAACTTTGGCATTTTTAGTTTTCTTTTAAATTTTAAAAAACTGCAAGCAATGTATTCAAAATTCCTTTAACCCTGCTTTGATAACCTTATTAGAAGTAGCTCAAAAGTTAACCATACGTTTATCAGTCGTGTGATTGTTTTTCTTGCTTAATATTATGTTAATAGTAATTAAACAATTTTTTTTGTACTTACATGACTTAATTATATATGTTTTTGTTATTTAAACACATTTTATTATAATTGTTTGTATTTAAAAATGAGAATAAAAACATTCAGTGAAAGCATCTCACGCGGAGGTTATCAGAAGACGAAGGTTATCAAGGCAGGGTTAAATTGAAGGAAGGAATCTCCAGTGCTTTCGCAGATTCAGTATTTTAATTGGTATATATTTTGCTGCACTTAAACGCTCATTCTGTCTAGTGTGACTGGTTTGCGTTTAATATGGATTTATATTGAAAATAACATGATATTTCGTTATTGTCGTAGAAATAAATTATTACGTAAAGTTTTTTTAAGCAAACTGGGTGTAGTAGGTGCCTACAGAACGCTTAAGCTGGCTACATACATTGGTACGTTAAAGATGCATTTATGTTGGGGTCGCTCGCTCTAATAAACTTTTCTCAAAACTATAAAAAAGGTATTACATTATGTTTTTTCAAACAAATGGATAAACTTCGTTTTCTGATTGTAAGGGAGATGTGTGTAATAAAGAAACTTAACCAATATAATAAACATTTAATTTTTTTAATTCTTGGCATTTTTTAACCCTAAAATGATAATTATATTGTGATGTACGTAAAAGATAATCATGCGAAAAATTCACGCAGGAGTTTTATCTAGCTGCAAGGTCAAGTTCCATTAATTGATTTGTAAACCAAACGTTGTTATATGTATATTAACACACAGGTGAAATAATAAATACCAAAATTCATGTATTTATATATATTCATTCATATCTATCTTCATAACTTCAAACCTCTTTATAACCTCTGCTATATATAACAAAAATATTTCGAACAAGAATGCATAAAATTAACACACACCATCTTTCTAGGGTAAATTAAAAAAAAACTGGTTTGGTAAAAAGTTCACTCATACTACGAATCTTGGAGAATTCAACATATGGCATTACTTATGCAAATTTCAACAAGCTATTAAACATACAAATCCATGCTTTCATTTTGAAGATATTTCTTTTTCTGTACTTAGATCATTTGCAATTGGCAAAATAAATTTTTTTAAAGAAGGTGTGTAGATACACCCAGAAAAAAGCTTCGTACTATGTACAAAACAATTATTATATTCTACAAAGCCCTTTGTTCTTTTCAGCCTACGAACGACTTTGTGAATAATACAAATGACCATTTGTACATTTGTACAAAAAAATAATTTGTATATTTTGCAAACGCATTCGTTTCATCTACAAAGAAAATTATTAATTATTACGAATGCCTTTGTATATTTTACAAACGCATTCGTTTCATCTACAAAAGAAAATTATTAAATATTACGAATGCCTTTGTACATTTTACAAACGCATTCGTTTCATCTACAAAGAAAATTATTAAATATTACGAATGCCTTTGTACATTTTACAAACGCATTCGTTTCATCTACAAAAGGAAATTATTAAATATTACGAATGCCTTTGTACAATGTAAGAATGCGTTTGTAGAATTTACGAATCCGTTTGTATATTGCACGAACATATTCGTAATATTAACAAATTTTAATTTGTTCACAGAACAAATAAGTTCATGCAATATACAGACGAGGTCGTAAATATAACACGAATGCATTCTTATGTTATATTGTAGAAAGGCATTTGTAATATTTAATAATTGTCTTTGGTACATGAAACGAATGCGTTTGTAAGATATACAAATTATTTCTTTGTACAATGTACAAACGATCATTTGTATTATTCACATTCGAAATGGCTGAATCAGACACTGCAAATTTTGATGACAATGCAAATGATTGATCATGCAATGCTTGGGAACTGGTAGCATGTGATGAATGCGGCGATTCAAAATCACTGTTGTGTCCGGTAGCTAGTTGCAATTGCAAATGCCTCTTGAAATGCCTAATTAGGCTACTAAAACCGGAAAGGTATTGTGAGCAATCGCCAGCAAAAGTGCACCTGTAGGTATCCTTTTCTTTTAGGGCATGAACTAGTTTGAAATGTTTTGACATACATTTCATTGTTAAGTGCACTTGGCAAATAAAGCAATCCATACCCGTTCCGCCCGCACCAATAATTAAATTGTAGTGTATGCGTATAATGGCTATAATAAAAAATTAAATTTACTAAAGAAAAATCAACGCGTTATGAATCATATGAATGTCGATTTTGTAAGAATTTCAATATAAGTCCACTGTAAATACAGAAATGTTGCAATTAAGAAAAACGTTCACGCCAAATTTAATTAATTTAAAAACAATATAATACATATGAAGGGCTTATTGCAATAACGTGATAACATGACCCTAAAAATCAATGTTTTTAGGCTTAATACATTACTCAATGCATTTTCAACAACCACTGAAGAGATTTTGGATATTTCTTATTAATTTTCTAACATATTTGTACAAAAATAAATTTTTCAAAACTTTAGAGTCGATTATTTCAAAATATTTTGTATGTGGCTTATCATGTTTTTGCAATAAGCCCTTCATATATCTGTGGTCACAAGGAATAATGACTAAACTCAAAATATCGTAAAAAAGCGATATGGAATTTACTTTATTGCCAATTTTTATAAGTTTGCAGAAATTCATTTTTTGCCTAGAACTGATCATCACTTATGTATGCATATATTTTGTTTGTAACGATTCATATAGTTCAAAAAAATGGGTCGTAGTTCGTGTAATTAAAATATCGTTTTTTACGATACTTCGAGTTTAGTCGTTATTCCTTGTGACCACAGATATAACAGCAATAAAATTTGAAGCTATATTTGCATCCATTGGATTTAATTGATGGGATGCAAACAAATTCAATCTAAAAATATTCTTACCTTATCAGTCAGGTAACTGACCGCAGCTTATAGCAACAGGAAAAAATCTTGAGTTGCAGAATATAACGCGCTTATATTGTTGGTTTATATAAATCTTTTTTGTTTTCACACCGTGCACACAAAAATTTTACACAAAACACAATTTCTGTATAAATATACTTTTGATTTGACTTATAATTTTCAGATTGAGTTGATTCAAAAATTCTATCGAACTGTTGCACAGTGGTTTCCTTTTACATAAAAGGGTGACAAAAACATTCCCAATCGAGATACTGACATGAAATTTTGTGTACGCACTTTTGGAAAGATAAATTAATTTTTCTGTGAAAATGGGCGTGGTCGGACCGGAAGTACGCCCACCTAGCATAAAAATTCGAAGTTTTTTTATTATTTTCCCCATTGTTATGAAAGCGATTTTGCTGAATTTTCGGTTGTAGTAGGGGTATTCACGGGTTGTTGCGAATTGCAAAAGTGTGAAAATGCAAGATATTTTGCGCACTTACGCGTGAACATCGATATTGCAACTTAATTGTGCAATAAAAATTATATGTCGAATGAACAGTAAATATATTGCCACCTCATTTCAAAATCACAAAAAGTTGTTAGAATCAACGTACAAACTTAAGCTTTTTAAAGTTTTACCCAGGTGGCAACTATGTTTGAGAACAACCAAAACATGAATCAGCTGTTTAGCATCATTGCTTGTACGTTCTCGCAATAGATTTGGGCAGAGCGTAATTCAAGAAGAGTTGCAAAATTGCGTCTAATGTGTTTGTTGTTGGAGTGATGCGAAAGTTCGTAATCTTGCATTTTTGCATCGTCGCAACTGCGTTTCGCAACAACCCGTGAATACCCCCAGTGTTTTTTTATGGTACTCGTACAAATTTTTTAAAAATGGGCATGGTCGAAACAGAACAACGCCTACCTCCCATAAAAAGTAATGGACAAAATACTTGAAAATAGAATCTGCTTTGTTCATATATACGAACGCTGCTGCCACCACTTTGTATATTATCAAACAATGTTCGTTCATTTCACAAATTTATATATTATAGATTTTTACAAAGGAGCGTTTGTAGAATGTACAAAGTTACGAATTCAAAAATTTTGTTCATGCGGCCAACACTACAAACGTTTGTACTAAGTACAAAACATTTGTACATTCTACGAAGAGACTCCGTTTGTATTTCTACAAAGATTTTATTCGTAATTTTATCCTAAATATTTTTTGGGTGTAGTGTTGTGATTAAGAAAAAGTTTGTGTAAATACATAAATAAATCTTCATACTTTCGTCTTGCTTATTTCATCAAAGTGTGAACCGTAAAGTGTGCATAACATGTTAACCCGAAACACCCTGTCGTTGCCATATGGCAAACACAAACACTTAAAATGTGCTTATTTTAGTTGAAACCATTTTATATTTGCGTTAACAGGTCATTCTGAAAATTTAAAAAAAATTTACTCAGGGTGATTCGGGCTAATCACATTTTGTGTATGTAATTTTTTTTTGATACACATAAGGATTAAGAGGAAAACTTAAAAAAATAAAAAGTTTACAAGACCATTTTTTAAACGTTTCTTTTCCTTTATTGCACACACACACAGAATTCGTTCGGAAGTTTGATTATCATTTTTTGTCTTCAGTACCTATAAAACTTTAATATTAAATGCAATAGAGATGAAAGAATCAAAAATTATAGTATAAAACGCATAAAATTAACAAAAATGTTTACGTTAACTCGAGAAAAAATCAAATTATAGACAAATTAACAATTTTTGTTTTGTACAATGCGTTGTAAATATTTTTATATTTGAATTAAATGACTGAAACCAAAAGTTTCGGCTAGTTTCGGTTATAGCCGAAACTGGCCGAAACTGACAAAAAGGGCCGAAACTGGCCGTAACCGAAACCGAAACCGAATATTCGCTCGGACACTACACATAACCCACAAAAACAAATAAATTTTCGAACTGGCGGTTCTCTTCAATTAAACTAACTTTTAAATTAAAAAGAATTTCCAAATTTTAGCTTTATTACGAAATTATTTTAGAAGCATAGAACAGTTAAGTAAAAAATTTAAATCGGTCAACCCATTTTAGAGACATACTTAGTTAAACATTCTTTCAACGGCAAGAATTTTGGGTTTTAGGTTTGTTGTTTCATTGAATATAGATGGGATGTTTATCTTTTAATATATTAATTTTTTTCAGGTTTATATTAATTTTCCGGTTTAGTTAGCTTTTAATTTTATACCATGATTAATGGTGTATAGTGTTATGTCAGTTTGGAAAAATTTGGTTTGTGATACTTAAATTTGAGGATAATTCATTTCCTGAATTTAAGTAATATATTAAAATCAGAACAGACGGACTGACAGAAACTAAGTGGCCAAAATTAGTATGTTTTTACCCCGTCTTTAGCGCTTTGGTACTATGTTAATGGTTTTTATTTACATTTTTATATTTTTTCTGTCTTTTTGACATTTTTTGTCTTTATGACACATTTTGTAGGCTTAACTTACAAAAACTTAGAGTAATGAAGTATTTAAGTACAAAGTACCGAAACGCTTCGCACTCAAACAATCATGTTTTTAGGGAGTTAAGGTTTTGAAGGTTAAGTTTGTTATTTATATATTTATTTTTTAGAGTTCTTTTGTAGTACAACAATTACTGTAGGGTCGGCCTTTGCAGTCTAGTGGAGAGTGCGCTGGACTATCAAGCCAGAGGTCCCTGATTCGAATTCGGGCTTGGGCATGGTTCTCTTCACTTTCTATGTTCTTTTCTACATATAAGAATTATAAAAAACTAATAATCCACACATAAATTGTGGAAAATGTGGAATTAAAGGACAGGAACACAACTAAGGGCAACAACAACAACAAACAATCAATCAAAGCGCTTGCTTTATAAACTTGGCTTACACTATTTGAGTGTCCACAAATGGGATGATGCTATTCAATCATTTCGCAATGCCATTAAACTCGATGTTGCAAATTGCTGTTATCAAAATGACAATTCGCATGTATACCGAGGCCATTGAGGATTTTAACAATTTTCTGGCACAACATCCCGATTATTTGCCTGGACTCAAAGGAGCAGCCGAGGCACATATTGGTCTGGCGCATAACTTGAAGCTTAAACATCGTTACGTACGCTGTAAAACGCATCTGCAGTTTGCCTCCAATCATCTACAACGCGCTTTTCACTCGCTGCAAAATAAGGATATGGTTTGGCTTTGGCGTCTCAATGCCAATGTTTTTGTACAAACAGCTCTACTGCCCGATAGCATGGCTAATTTAAGTGTGATTCGCGACAATGAGTTGGTGCTGTTGAATCGCAAGGAATTGCTGCAAATGGCCACAAGATTTTATACCTGTGCCCTAAATATTAAGCAAAACACCTTTTTCTGGTATGAGTTGGCATTGTGTGCCGATAACAGTGCCCAACACCTGCCAGCGGAGGCAGATATGCACCTTGAATTGGCATTGAAAGCCTGTCGCTTGTCTATACAAGAACAGCAAGATCGCTGCCAAAATTGGAATTTATTGGTCGTCATTAATATGCATAAAGCTATCAAAAACTTGTCTCTCGCTCAGTACTGTTTCATACAAGCTCTACAGATCGATCGCAAGTCCTACACCAGCTGGACAAATCTTGGTGTGCTCTACTTAGTATTGGGTGATATTAAGCTGGCCAATCAGGCATTTCAGCGTGCCCAGCAATCAAGTCCAATTTATCCAAATGCCTGGATCGTTCAAGCCATGATTGCCGAAACCATTTCTGAAGATGAGGAGGGTATAGATCTTTTTCGCCACTGCCAACAATTTGAATTGCATGTAGAGTCTGCCATAGGTTATGCACACTGGGTGTGCAACATTTTAGTGGATAACGTCAAGCGCCAACATCCACACTATAAGCACTCCATCGAAAATATGCACGCTGATATTGTCGCCTTGGATGCCATTAATTGGTACGCCGCTACAGCTGAAGAAAATGCTTCCATTGCTGGTTTATCTTTTCAAGGTTTTCTAAATGCACGCCAAAAGCTATATCGTCCTGCTGTCAAAGCTTATCGCGAAGCTGCAGGTAAAGCTGCCGCCGCCGAAGAACGTGATAAACTCAATACAAATCTGAGCTATCTTTATTTAAAACTCAATCAACCGTTGAATGCCATCAATGCGTTCAATGCCGTAACTAAAGCTGATTTTAAGCCAATTATTGGCTTAGCTCTAGCCTACTTTCGAGCAGGTCAGCATCAGGAGGCTTATGCGGTATATCAATCGGTACTAAAAAGCGTTGCCGGAGATGAGGATAATAAGGCTGGCATGATTCTAGTGGCCATGGCTGCTATGGTTTATGCCTCTCAGGGCGAAGCTGATACCAAAACTATTTTATACCAATGCATCCTGCTGAAAGACTCACCCATACAGGCGATATACTCTGCCTGCGCCTAGGGCATTTTACACAATGATACTCAGCTCACCGAAACAATTTTAACCGAATTGAAAAAGTATGAAAATAATCAGAAGCATTGTGCGCATATTGCTTATCTTCGCGCTCAGCATAACGTGGCAAATAAACATCCACGCAAAGGCTTAACATATCTCATATCGCATGTGCATATTTTTCCTAGTTGCGTAGAGCTACGCAAGGTGCTGGCAAACTTTCTATTGGATAACTTTGCACATGTATGCCAATACCAGCTGTCCACCAGTCAAATAGCTTTGAGAGCCATTGCGATGGGACATCGTAATAAACAGCAAAACAACTCCTGCATAGATGATTCGGAATCTCTGATGATTGCTAGCCGCGCTCTACAGCCTGTTAAATGAAAAACATTCACACAAATTAATACAGCGTGCTATACATTTGTATCCTCAAAATAAAAATGCATGGAAGGCGTTGTTGAAAATACAATAATTAAGTTTTATAGTTTTTCAACTCGACATGATTAACATATTATTTTATTAAATTATATTAAAATTTTAGGATTGAGTATGATTGATCATTCATTAGAGTATCTTAACTATGTTCTATTTATTTAATTAACCATTAAGTTTTATTTTCTAATAAATATTTCTCTTATAAAAAAAGGGCTGCAAATGTTTGCCGAGGTTAAGGCATAACACTGAGGTTAAGGCATAATACTAACCTCGGTTAAAAGCAATTCAAATTGTCTTTCGTCTTATCAATAATTCACGTATGGTTCCAATCAATTCCTCTAAATAATCTTTACCTTTTCTTTCAGGTCAAAGACCAAACCTTGTTTGTATTAAGCGCATGCCTTGGCTCTTTGGTAAAAAAAAAAGTCTACTAAACCACGACAGATTCCATTCTAAGACTGCAAAAATTTGATATAAATTTATTATAATTTCTTAAATTATGTTGACTTTATATTGACTTTATATGATTTAAATACAAATTCTAAATGTTTGATAGTTTAAATCATACTTGATTTTAAATACAAATTCTAGTTGTTTGACAGTTTAAAATCGTTTATCGAGCTTAAGGTCAAAGTTAGAACAAATCTTTAATTTTAGGGAATTTATTTTGGGAAAAAAACTTTAATTTCTTAAATTTTAAAAATTAAAACTTAAAATGCCTAAAATAGTTGAAAATAATTTTTAGTTTGAAAGAAATACAAAAAATAAATTTCGCGCCAAAAAAGATCATGCATTTTTCAATATGAATAGCAATTTTAAAAACTTTCTACAAACTTTAGAATCGTTTTTGAAAAAATCCTATCTTCATTTTTGCTGATTTCAAAAGGACCATGCAACTTGATAACTGGACCACACAATTCGCCTGTTCCAGTTGCCTCTTTTGTTCCGCTACTCATTCAGAGTTCGACGAATCAGCCGAAATACACCATAGAATTGCAACGAGTTTTTGCTTCGCTTGAAGCTAGTGTTTAATTTAAAACTTGCTATTGACACAACCAGCAAAAATCGGCAGATCCGCTAAACTCCAAAGGATTAGCGAAAAAAATATTGTACAAATTCAAAGAATAGATCACAATTAATGTTCAAAATTATTTTAGATAAGAATAGTATATTCAAAAATTTATGTTGCTTAAATAATCAAAAAAAAAAAAAATAAGAATCAGCAGCTCAAAACCACTTGAAAGTAAAGCAATGATGAATTTTTGTATTTAAAATATTTAAATGTTTTTAAGCAGAGAAAAATTGAATAATCAATCGATTTATAAAGTATTATCTTAAAACTTTTTCTGCAAATTAAATTTTAAAACAATTAAATTTTACTGTAACAATTTGCTTCAGCTTACCTCGAGTACTTTTTTTTTTAATATTTCCATAATTTTGTCAATTTTTGGGAGATTTGCTGTAGTAGTCATTATTATTGCGGCGAATATAAGCATCTTGCTTAGTACACGAATATTCATCTTATACATTTTGAGAGTAGAACAAACACTTGAACGTTAAAAAATTAAGACTTCGAACTCTACCGTGTTATCGAGATGTTAACAAAAATGTCTCTGTCTACTCGAGCTTTTATACTGATTTTGTTATCGCAATATTTCTTCCAGTTCAAAAACGAGTCATTCTGGAAATAAATTGCTAATTTGCTGTGCATATGTTATCTGAAATATCCGATTTAACTTTGATAAAATGAATTTGTGCCGGTGCTGCTGTTCATTGGTGTTATAAGATATCGGAAAGAGTTTTTGTATTTGAGTAATATAAAAAATTTTATAGGATCGATTAAATGGCATTTTCGATTTAACTGTGCGTGTTATTTTACCGCTTAGCTAAAGTTGTGTAATATATTGTCTACTATACAATAAGTAGATGCATTGAGACATTATGCCAAAACTCAAAAGACTGGGCGCGTGCCTTATAATCTAATCTGTCAACATTTTCCTAATCATTTTGAAAAAATTCGTTTCGTTTTTTCTTTAAAATGTTTTTAAAAACAGTCACATACATTTTAATACTGTATCATATCTTATTTCTTATATTAAACTGCTATAAAAGCCTGTCGTACGACTAGTCCTCCGCACAGTTCCTTTTTGGATCCTTTTGCAGACAGCACTTTTTTCTCTTTTTAAAGCTTGATTTTGTATACACTTGATTTTTGCAAAACACAAATGTTTCACTTTATTTCTTTTATTCATTTTTATTTTATTTATTTAAGTAATCATAAGTAGAGTAGAAGGGGGTAATGTCGTGCAGGGGGTTATGTCGTGCACTGGCTTTTTTAGCATAAAAAATTGAATGATATACCAGCCGTTGGTAAGGATGGGCCTACTGACCTACAGAGCTCATGCATACAATTCTAGCAATATCCATGTGTAAGGGCAATATGTGCAACGTTTTTTAAAAATCGCACGTTCTCGGGACGACGAAAGTGTTTTTTATGGGATCAGAAAAATTATTTGTCTCGCAGGAAAATATACCAGGTAAGTGTTTTCTTAAAGCAAATTTTCCGCCGAAAAAAAAAGATGTATTGTGATCGAAAAAATTTTTGTTCTTTACCGATTTGTCGAAGTTAACCTTGAAAACGACCTTTGGGGCAATGTCGTGCATTTGATGTGGGGCAATGTCGTGCACTATGCAGAAAAGAAAAGGGAAGGAAACGCGGTCGCCCTAGTGTACCAAGGGAGTCGTGAAGCCATAACAAAACGCTACAATCAAAATAAAATTTTCCAAAAATTTTTCTCAATGTCAAGCACTTTTTTAAAAAATATTGTTTTTCTTTCCGTGTTTCATATAGCAAATTGCCTATTTTCACTTTTCTTTTCATAAAACTGTATTTTTTTTATCATATTTCGGACTTGTGTATATTGCCTTATAATTAACAATAATAAATAAATAAACAATAATGCTATATCTTCTTGAATCGAACCACTACCTATCGTTTTTCACACATTCTGATACCTTTACAATACAATGCACGACATTACCCCACAAATTTTGAGGGGGTAATGTCGTGCAAATTTTTTTTTTTAATTTCTACTAACACGATTTCATGCTACACGAATATTGTTACACATAAATGTTACCAACCAAATTATCTTTCGATCGGATGCTTACTCGTTGTATTCGCTTGTCATGTACGGCTTTACGAGCACTTTAAAGTTGAGTGCACGACATTACCCCCCTCTACTCTACAAAAAGAGCTATACTCTTTTATAGTTCAATATAAATGCATAAATATAATTGATTTACATTTAATTTAATTAAAATTAAAATTAATGTTAAAATTCAAATGGAAATGAAAAATTTTAAATTAAATATTTGAAATGAAAGTTAAAAATTAAAAATGAAGAATAATAACAACTGTTTAAAACAGAATCAAAAATTATGACCTAAATTTTTAAACAAAATTGGCTTTTTATTATTTTTTATTTTAAAGAATATAAAAAATAAAAATAATTAAAGTTAAGTTAAGATTGAAAAAAGTTTCTGAAACAAAGAATAGATAAAGAATAGAAAACATAGAGAAGTACAATAAGAAATTGAAAAACTATTGAGTAGAGAAAAATGAGTAGATATATTGCCTAAAAGGACCTCTCCCAGTGACCTCCCTAAGCCATCGTTGCAAAGCATTCCACAACCTAATGGCGTTAATGAAAAACAGGTGGGAAGAGTTTTATGAGTTGTGCCTCGGAACTATAAGAACATAGCTTCTACTTGACATAAAAAACTGAAGTTTTACATGCAGATAGCAAGGAGTTTTCCCATGAATTTGTTTGTGCAGGTAAATACAGTTTCTAGCATTTAGGTAAGCAGTTATGTCGCATCCAAGTATTGCATTTCAGAAACGAGACAAACGATCGTATTTTCCGAGACCATACAAATAGCGCGTGGCGTAATTAAATGCAATTTGAATTTTTAACTGGGAAGATGCGCCAATTTTACTATAAACTATGTCTGAATAAGAAATGATTGGCGCGAAAGGTAAAAATTATTAGATTCAATTAGAGTTTTAATTTCATTAAAAATTCTGATTAGAATTTGATTTTAAGGTACTATTTTACCGCAAGGTAACTTTATATCAGGATTGGAAATAATGCTTCATTTTTTAGTAAAAATTGCAGAAAATAATGCTTTATTTGAACTGCAATAGAATCCTATTGAACTGTGCTTGACGGCAAAAAACAAAGAAATAAAAGAAGAAAGAAAAGAAAACATAAAAGGTTATACACACTTCATTACTGCTACAATTTGACAGCAACAGCAACAAAATGCAGTACGCTTTCACGGCCCAAGTAAAGTTGAAATTAATTTTGAATCTGAACTTGAATCTCTTGCAAACTTATATTTTTAATAGTAAAAAGGACGAGTCAACTTAAAATCGTCATTTTTGGCATAAAAATGAAAGAAAATCGTCATGTCATAATTGATGCCAAAAATCGTCAATGTTCCCTATACTGCCTACGAGAGATAGCTAAAGATACTTTACTTTGATTGTTTTTGTGCCCGCGATTCAAAAGCATAACAGTGAGAGGAAGTTTTTTTCTAATCGAAAAAAGAAAAATTTCATTTTGCTTTTCTCTCTTATCTCTACTTGCTTCGGTTTGTGCTACTTTTAGAATCGGAGAGAGAAAACTAAACAAACCAAAATACTTTTTGTGATCGTAAGAAGAAACAAGCAGAACAGAAAAATGCTTTTCTTTAGAGTTTGCTTGCGAGCCCTGCTTTAAATAACACATTACGTATTGAAGCATTGTTGAAAAATTAGTCCAAGTGTAAAAGTGCAAAAATTCGAGTTTGGTAACAATCACATTCAAACACAACTTTACAAACTGGCCTTGCAACCTTCTTATACGTAGCAACTCAGGCGTCGTTTTGCGGCTACTCTATATACTATTATATAAAATAAGACTCACGAAATTTGATCCAGAATAAGCTCGGTAACAGCTGCACCGATTTTGATAATTCTTTTTTTATTAAATTTCTATGATAATTTCGATTATCATAGCTTACAAAATCTTATCATAGCTTTCAAAATATCTATTCTTAAATTATTACAAAATCACCAATTTTATTTTATGCTAACATTAAACAAAGCTTTCCTCTCTTTGTCGTAAGAGCTTCTCTCGTTACAACACGGCAGCCAGTTGCTATCAATTTTCTTTTGCCCGATCACACGATGTTTGTTTGTACGACGAACAAAATATATTGTTGTAGCCATAGCAGAACTAGACAAGGTAGTGTTAGGGCTGAATGTGTTCTCTTTCTTAGTGACCATAACTGTCAAACTCAGCCATTTTGGTATTTTTGCCTATTTTTGCTTTCATATTCCATTCTCATAGATTGCAGATTTTGTATGAAATGTCAACCTCGTTTTGATTTGCTTGTAACTTATAATTTCGCTATGCTTGTAGCCTTTGCCATATTCCACGATGTTTGTTTCTACGACGAATGGTATAATAAGGTGCGTATAATTCAAAGCAAAAACAATAATGGTATTCAATGAACGCCGTATTGGCGATGTAAGCAGCGTATGTTCGGTAAATTTGATGTCACCATAGTGATTCTGTATCTTTGAAAACTTTTTTCTCATAATAACCCTAAGTACCTTGATGGCTTTTAAAAAATATGCCACCAAAAAATGAAAAAGCGCTTTATTTAAAACTTATTGTTTATTTGTACTGGGCGTTCATAAATAAAATTTTTGATGGGTGGCGACCTTAGCATGAACACACCATAAATGGCAGATCGATCTATCAATGAATAGTGACATTATAGTGTTTTATATTAAACAGTTTTTGATATTGTTATAAAAAGGACAACAAACAGCTTCGTTTCTTGACTAAGCATTACTTTTTGCGTAACAAAGTGTGAACGAAACATAAGAAAAGCTCCAAAAATACACTCAAAAAATTTATTAGTAAAATTTTTACGAATGATATTAGTAAACAAAATATTCGTACATTCTACAAATATGTGTACAATAAACAAAGTATTTTTATTGTAATATCTTTACGGTTTCATTTGTAAAATCTTTTCTAATGCCTGATATAGCATCTACAAATATATTTGTTTTATATACTAATGATATGTGTAAACAAAAATAAATCAATTCATATAAGTGTATTGTACGAATGATTGTGTACATATAAAAAATAATATTCGTAAATCTGTCGTACAAATAACTTCGTAATTTCTTTCATTGCATTCGTAGTATTTACTAATGCTTTTGTTCTATTTACGAATGAAAAATTATTAGTAGAATGTACGAATTATTAGTAGAGTTTAAAAAATTGAAAACCGAAAACGTTTAGCCTTGTTTGTAGAACATCTACATAACATAAGGAACTGTATGATTGTCAAGTGACTGTAGCCTACTGGCAGAGTGCGTGGCCCGTAAACTAAAGAACAGAGGTTCAAACCCCAGCTCAGACAGAATTTTTTTTTCTCTTGGCTGATTTTTACGAATAAAATATTCGTAATATGTACTAATATACGTCGATTCTACGAATCCTATTCGTGGCTGAAAACTACGAATAAAATTCGTAGAATGGACTCAGTTGTTAGTAATATTACACACACTGACCACTCCAAAAACAGCGAATGTTTTGGAAAAATCCAAGATTTCGTATCACACAATCCGAAAAAGAAAGCGCGTGCAATAGCTACAGCCATAGGCATATCAAGTGAGCCGGTGGTTTTAATTTTACATCAACATTTGGGTATGAGAAAGCTGACTGCAAGATGGGTGCCGCGTTCGTTAACAATCAATCAAAAACATGAACGTGTTCGCACTGCCCAACAATGTTTGGATATGTTTAAACAATATCCGACTGATTTTTTGCATAAAAAAGGGACCATAGATAAAACATGTATCCACCACTATACACCAAAATCTTAGGAATCAGCAAAAGAGTGGTTTGGCCCCAGTGGAAGTGCACCAAAGCGAGCGAAGAATCAACGTACGGCTGGAAAGGTGTTGGTGTTAGTTTTTTTGGTTTAAAGTTGCATTTTGTTTATCGACTATTTAAGAAAAGGAAAACTAATCAACAGTGACTATTACCGCAAATTATTAGATCGATTAAAAAACGAATTCGCAAACAAACAAATTTATCGCAGAAAAAAATCATTTTTTTGCAAGACAACCCAATAAAGATTTAACTTGGAGATCGGCCTGACCTCAAGTGGAGCTCCAGTTCGTTTCTCCAACCTCCAGTGCTGGATATCAACTTGACCTCCACTTAAGAACCAAGCTTTTCTCCAGGGAAATGAACCTTCGGTCTGCAGTTGAGATAAGGATGGATCTCCACTTGATCTCAAAGGTCTTTCTCTTACCAATCTCCAAGCCAAAATGAAAAACAAAATAGTTTTTTTAAGAGAAAGCTTTTCCAATTATTTTTTTATTGCATTCAATGAGAATAGCTTTAAACCGAATATTACACATTTTCATAAAAATATTTAAAATAAATTATATTATTATTTCAAGCGTTTTGGTTGCATACATTAATTACACTGTTGTAGTTCAATTTTGGTACTGAGGTAAGACCCAACTTTTGGGGTTTGGCAGAGTCCCCCGAGTACAACTGTGTCCTTGGTTTTGTTAAATTGGTGCAAAATTTTAAGAAAATTATGTTTTTCCAAATGGTCCATTCCAATCCGTCATTTAGTTTTTTGTGGAATTATTAAAAATTTCCAGTGTGCTTAGACATATGTATCATTTTCAGGTTTCGTTGTCGAAATAATTGCGTTATTAAACATTAATAAATTCAGTTTTCAAGTTACTGATAAAAAAAGTGTTTTTTTCAATAAAAAATAAGTGATTGCCGAATAAAATTTAATCGGTTTTGTTACGTATGCGGCAGATTCACTATTATGCCAAATAAAAGAAAATTTTCTGATAAAATTTCAGAACTATACGAGCAGTACTTTAATCTACAAGTAATTCATAGTGTTGATTGGGTGCCTAAAATCGTATGTGCGCCAATTCCTAGAAAACCAAGTCTCACGGAAGAGAGCATCGCACCATCTGAGCCCGAATTTAATTTTTCTCTTTATCAACCATCCGATCTTACTCAACAATGCAAACACATTGAAATAAGAAAGCAGCGATAGGACATAATGGCACGACAACTGAAGTTATCGCAGAATCGAACAATCCTCCTCGCGCAACAACTCAAAGCTGTAAACATCTTAGCACCAAATGTAACAGTTTATGGTTCTCGTGGTCGACAGAGAGAATTCTTACAGTTTTTCAATCGCAACGATAACATTTCGTTTGCTTACTGTAACAATATTCGGGATTTGATGTCGGCCATGAACTACATACATGTACAACCCTGAAAAATGGCGCCTTTTTCATCGACAACACAAAAAATTCTGTCCCCATTGCACTTTGAGTGAATACAAAGGAGACATATGATTCCATGAAACTATTTCTGGATTCTGTGAAGTATTTGGATCATGTCTGGAAGATATGTGCGGATTTGAAAGTTGTAGCATTAATTTGTGGCCTTCAGACAGGATATACAAAAAATATGTGTTATTTGTGTACTTGGGATTCGCGGTATAGAGCACAATATCAAAAACGAGACTGGCCACCACGAAACAACAGCAGAATTGGCCAGCTTAATGTTATCCGCACGCAGCTGGTCCCGATGGATAAAGTCTTATTACCACCACTGCACATTAAGCTCGGGATAGTGAAGAACTTTATCAAGGCTCTGATTGTACGAGGAAATGAAGTAGCCTTCGAACGATTGCAGTACATTTTCCCTCGTTTGAGTAAAATGAAAATAAAAGAAGGTAAATACTTGCTTGCCACTAACATTTTCGCACACAAATTATTGGTAATAAATCGTACCATAACTTAAATTCAGGTGTGCTTAATGGTCCGGACATCCGCAAATTGATGAAGGACGAAAGTTTTAACAATTCTCTTAAAGAAGAAGAACTCATCGCTTGGAATAACATTAAAAATGTCATCCAAAATGTTCTTGGAAGCCATCGGGTGGAAAATTGGCGTCTGTTAGTGGAAGATATGCTGCAATCTTTCGAGAGTATCGGCGTGCATATGTCCTTGAAAGTACATTTCTTGCATCACCCCCAGGATCACTTTCATCGTCAATTGCCGTCTGAATCCGACTGGTGAGAGATTCCACCAGATTTCAGCACAGTTGGAACATTGGTACAGTGATAAGAAAATGGATTCCCTTTTGGCGGATCTTTGTTGGAATTTGCGAATGAAATTGGAAGATGCCGAATGATATCCACAGTTTCCTGTTTTCCTGTTTTATTCCAAAAGCAACATTTTTAAAAAAAAATCATATATTTTAATATCATTACTTAAGATAAAATATATTTAAACACACTAAATTTCCTTTTATTTATTTTGGGGGGGTGGGCGTGTTCGTAGTGCTACCTTTTCTTTTCTACTTGGATATTTCTACAAAATTCTTATAATATTGGAAAAACTGAGAAAATTTTTTTTTCTAAGAAAAAAAAATTTCTGAAAATTTTTATTAATTACACAAAAACGAAATAGAGGATCGGAAAGTGACATAACATTATTAACGTAGAATTTTAATACCTTTAATTTTCTTTATTGTTTTTGAAGATCGTGCCATTGGCTCGCAAGATATCTTAATTAAAAGCTATGACAAAAGGCGTAGAACAACTCAAAATAGACCATTTGGAAATACATAATTTTCTTCAAATTTTGCGCCAATCTACCAAACCCAAGGACACAGTTGTACTCGGGGAACTCCCCCAAATCCGAAAAGTTGGGTCTTACCGCAGTATCAAAAATTTCGTGTCAAAAACTACAACAGTGTTATGTTCCTTAAAAAAAGACATGGTTACACATTTTTAAAAACTTAATGAAAATATTTAATTTGATTTTTTCGCTTATTTTAAAAAAAATATAAAATAAATAAATGTATTATAATTGCACTCCTTCCTTCTGCTGAATGCAGATATTATTTATTTTCGGCTTTATTCCACAAACTTCATATTTTGCACTAAATTTTTAAACTTTCGTGAATTTTATTTCCTAAATCATTCGAGGCCGAAATTTTATTTTTGCATTTTTTAACCGAAGAGTTCAAAATACGTTTACTAAAAATAAGAAAAAATTATTTACATGTGGGCCATAAACTGCACTTCTGACTTTTATATTTGCACTTTTGGACTATGGCATGCAAAATACGTTTAATAAACATATGAAATGCCCCTTATTATATATGAGCAACTTGTGTAAGATGTATTACAAAAGTGTTGATAAGGTATGAGCAAATGAGGTAAATTGAAAATATCTTTCGCATAAATTATGATAAAATTATTCATTGATATTAAGAAAAATAAAATATTGTTGTTATTTGTGTTGTTATTTATATTTGTTTACCTATAAACAAAAATTTGTATAACCTTTAACCTTAATATATATGTTATTATTCACTTTATTATTAACTAAATTTATTTGTTTACACTTTAACCAGGCTGTAGCCAAAATTTGTCACATTTTTTCTTTTCTATATTGCTTTTATTGTTTTATAATATTGAACTGTTATTGTTTTATATTTTTTGTCCAGTTTTGTTAAAATACTATTGTAAAAGCCTATCCTACGACAGGTCCTCCGCACACTTTATTTTTGGAGTCTTTTGCCAAAAACACTTTTTTCTCTTTTTAAAGCTTTTATATTTAATTGATTTTTGCAAAATTTAGCTTTATTTTATTTACTTGATTTTTGCAAAATACAAATATACCACTTTATATAACACTTTAAGTTTTAAAGTAGTGTTGAAAATTAGTTCAAGTGTAAATGTGCAAAAAGTCCAGTTTGGTAACAATCATATAAATACACAACTTAAAAAATGGCTTTGCAACCATCATATACATTAGGGATATAACTTTTTGCAAATATCAAAAATACCACCTTATAGCAGTGTGGGGCATGAAAAACCATTAAAGAATATGGTGTCACTTTTCCTCTATCGTGAAAAAAGTTTCCGCACCGAATGCGTTGAAGTGCGGTTTTTATTTATTAACTTTCTTTTTTTTATTATAAAATTAAACATTAAATTCTTATATGACCTTCAATATTAAACCATTTTCATAAGTCCTATGCAAAATTTTGATCAAACCGCAATGTTTTAAGCAGAAAGTGTACCTTTCTTTAACTTCTTTAATTTTTTTTTTCTTATCTAAGAAGGTAGTATTTGTATATTATAATAAATTGGTGCGGAAACTTTTTTCACCGAATCAACCTAAAAAATTGTTTTTTGTTATCAGAACAATATTCCCACATGGTACTTTACTGGTATTTTGCACTCAAAAAAGTTATATTTCTAATATTCATACGTAGCAAACACGTTTGCGGCTGATACAATTGTATTTTTTGGTACAATCAATCGACTCCAAAGAATTTCATAAAATTCATCATAACTTTTTTATAAAAGGATGAAAAAAGAGGTAGTTAGATCAAAAACGTACCATTGTAAAAACCCAATATTGTCACTGATAAGTATCAAATATATTTCGGTGCATACTTTCAGGCTGAACATTTTTGAGAACGGTATGTCTTGCAAAAGTACTTTACTGTCAAAAAATAATTACAATTTGCGAAATACTGTGTGCAGCATGCTTGCCTTTTATGTATTAAGATATTTATGGTTGAATGGTTGGATTTTAAAGACTGTCTTTTTTGTGTAAAATAAATTTTTTGAAAAATAACTTTCTGTTTATTCATTGGATTATTTGATTATTATATGCCTTTATTATATTAGTACACAGAAAACTTTTTTTTAAAGTGCAAAGCTTACTGTCAAATAGTTTTGAATACAATGATTAATTTATAATTTAACTTAAACTCAGATAAGCAACACAATAGTTATATAAATGACAAATAACATTGTGAAGTGTGAAAATCATTTTTGACTGTACAAATTTTAATTGACTTGGTTTTTTTAGTGTCAACTTGGTTAGTGTGATATCAAAGAATTATGATATATACTTATGTAAAGAAGTTAAATAAAAATTTGAATCTCAGTATCTACAAACTGCGGACATTAACATATTTATTTATAAAAGCGTAGAGTTTTATATTAAAATATGCACTCATATAAAAAAATGTTTTAATGCTGTTGTTTTGAAAAACTTTGTTTTAAGAGATCCAAAAAAATTTGTACGTGCAAAGTACAATTATATCAAAGCTTAATTTTGCAGTTTTCAAGTTTTATTGTACGGGAAGGTTTTCAATATATGCTTGGCTCAAGAAATTTCTTCTTGGTTTTTCAAATATACTCTCCGAATCGCATTTGAAGCTAAAAACCGTTTTGAGACGATTTTTGAGATTTTTTGAGATTTGAGATTTTTTATTATTATTTTTAAGAATAACCTTTCTAATGGTGTACCTTTAAGATAATGGAAACGTAAATCACACAAAGTAAACCATATACACATTAAATAAGAGGCAAAGTATGGAAAAACTCTGCTCTTACTTTTTGTCTCTGATATCAGGTTATTTTTTAAAAGGTCTTTTATGTTTTAAGACATGTATATGTGTATTAAAATTTATGTAAATACTTAAATCCTTCCAAACATGACAATATGGCTATCAAACGAGAGAGGTGTCAATATCTTTTATAAAAAGTATGTATTTTTTTATTACTATGCATAAAAAATGTTTAAAAAAATATGAATTTTTCTTTATGCGTTTCTTTTTTATGTTTTTGTGTTTAAATATTTAAAAAAATAGTACTTTAAAGTGTTTTGAATCAACCAATGACGATTTTTACTCACAAAAAAATGGCAACACTGCACCTGAGCTGCATCTGTCCCAGGTTCTATATTGCTGATGCGATCCACGGCACATGCAAAAACAGCATTCACTTCATCCAACCTTGCAGCCCAGCTTTTCTCGACCTCATCGATAGCTCCTCTTAATAATGTTTACTTAGTTAATTATGTTTACTAGTAAACCCGTATGGCATTAAAACGCCAAAATAAAACATACCTACATTTTATTTTAAGCTATTGAATAGATTTTCCACTGATAAAAATTGAAATGGAGTTCATTTTGGCCTTTTTGCAATATTCGCGGTATTCTTATTAAATTTGCGTGCAAATTTTTAAAAATTTACCGCAGTAACGCCGGTAACTCAAATACTGTCATCACACTCCAAATTCTGAATTATCGGCTTGCTAAGCAGAGTGAGTTGCTAATAAAAAGTATGAGCAACGAACTAATATCATCACATGAATTTTAATTTCGAACTTTAGATTAAGTAAGTTTTTAAGAAGGCAACAACAACAACAGCAACTCTGTATAGAGGCACTTACTCAGCTGACTAGGCAGTCTATTTCAGAAAGTGCTACATTTCTTCTTCAGTAGACTTTGAGTGATTAAGCTGTGATCAACTCACTGTTTTAAAGTTACATATGATTTCACACATTAGGAACTTATTCATCTGAATTATATAGAACAAATTGAACGTTCAAATGGCCACTAATCATATGAAATTTTAAAGCAGTAGGCTATTTATAGATCACCGCCATCAACTCTACCAAGGTTGCCATCTATTCTGGTTGCTTCTTTATTTATTTCAATATTCATTGGTGTTCTGCAGTTTTTCCAAATGCAACATAGAAATTAATTTTTGTTTTTCATAATTAATATGATTTAATTGCAATAACATTTAGGTATCTACAAAAAGTCAAAAATTGATAGTTAATCCATCCCTTGTAAATGTCAAAAAATAAATATTTTTTCAGCGTACCAGGCATAACTTGGCTGCCTTGTAGTGTCATAGTGCTTACATATAAAATCATATTTATACCTCTGGCTTATTTGGCACATTCCAGCATTTATTTTTACAAAAAATATTTCCTTATATCATTTTCTGTACTAATGCGACTAGGTGTCATAACAAGAGTGATTGTTTCTGATTACATAATTTATCAGATATATCTAAATCTCTCGCATTTCTAATGCAATTTTGTTTACTTACCATATTGACTTTACAATTGGAAAAATTACCAATGATATGAGTTAGTGATTAATTTTTAATTGAGAAGAGGAACTTTTGACAGCCACTTAGAATCTATTAAAACCCTACGTAAACATTTGCATACCATATAGCCAAATATTACATAATATCACAGTTCACAAAAACTTTTGTCCAGCAAATCTTAAGCCAAGTAAAGTCTTTTATTATACTTATAAAAATTTGGCTAAATAAATACATTTTAAAAATTTTAGAAAATATAAAATTTTATATATATTTTAGTGATTTTCTATGATATCAAATGAAAAATTTAACAAATTTACAAATTTCGATGAAAAAACACCTATAAAATTAAGTGCCATTTATTTTCTTAATCTACTAGTACTATTATGGCTGCTATAAAACCAGGAACTGCAAATAACTTTTCCTACTTCGTTTAACAATTATATATTATATTTTTTTTATAAATGCTTAAAATTAAAAATTTTAATTGAATGGGTACCCCTAGGGAGGGTCTAAGAAATTTCGATCATTTTGAAATTTTTCTTAATTGGCCTTCCTATTATCATATGATAGCAACCTATTATTGCATGGTTGCATGTTGCATTATCATAGGAGCACTAATTCTGTTTCTGTCCAATTTTGGTATGGGATCAACGCACTGTGTGACGTTTTGAATAACAAACCAAAAACATCGCCAGCGACAAAAACTCAATACTTGCTTAACTTAATCTTGTTCGAATTAGCAATTCTCTGAAAATGTTTATTTTTTAAAATCATTATTATTTAATGTGAAATTTAAGAAAAATATAAAGTACATATATAATGGGTTAGTTTATTTGATTTAAAATTTTAAAGCCTTGAAAACAACTTTGTACAACAGCATTTTTGACATAAATATAAAATTCTTTTGAAAAAAAACCAATTCTTGTTAATGATTCGCTAATTACTTTTCATGCAGAATATATTTGGAAATAATGTGCATATTGATACAATTTATGATCCAATTATGCCTTCTTTGTACCATTCGGATTTCCAATCTGGACGCTGAGATTCACTTTCGGTATCTCTGAAAATACATGATGATTATATAACCACTTCTCTAATATGGGTTTATCCACGTGAAGCTGACTTTAAAAAACTTTTTCTTTTCGACTTTGTTTCTTTTGGAACATCTTTCACATCTATTTGACCCTTACATGTTTACAAAATTTTAGTTCTACTAAGTTAACGAATAACTAGGCCTTTTTAAAACCTATTAGGTCAAGATTGCGTTGTATCTTGGATGATTACTGGCATTGGAAAATTTTAGAAAAATAAGTTCAAAAGTAATTCGTATTGAAACTTGCATCATCTTTCTTGGCGTGTAATTCCTTTTTTTTCTAAAATTTTTTTTTAAATAAAATTTAATTTTTATTAACAACAACATACTAACTTTTTACAACTTTGGCATTTTTACTTTTCTTTTAAATTTTTAAAAACTGCAAGCTACTGAAAACTACTGAAAATTCCTTTAAGTTAAATCTCTAGTGCTTTCGGAGATTTAGGTGTAGAAGTTGCTTACCAAGCATAAAAGGGTATTATGTTTTGTTGCTTCAAAAAAATGGATATACTACGTTTTGGGATTATAAGGGAGATTTGTGTAAAGAATAAACTTAACCAATATTATAAACATTTCATTTATTAAATTCTTGGATAAATTCTTGAAATTTTCAACCAACCCCTTCTTATCATTTATTTTCTTAAACCTAGAAAAGATAATCATGCGTAAAATTGACTCATAAGTTTCATCTAGCTGTAAGGTCAAGTTCCATAAATTGGTTTGTAAACCAGACGTTTTGATAGTAACACACAGGTGAAATAATAATGTTACATTCCTAATGCAAATTTCAACAAGCTCTTAACCATACAAGTCCATGAATTATTTTTTTAAGATATTTCTGTTTGTACTTAGAAAATTTACAATTGCAAAAATAAATGTTTCCAAAGAAGCTGTGTAGATTTTATTGTGATTAAGAAAAAGTGGGTGTAATAAAAAAAAATCTTTATACTTACGTTTTGATTATTTCGTAAAAGTGTGAACAGTAAAGTGTGCATAATATGTAAAATGTTATATCTTCAAATGCAATGAATGGGTTTTAATGGTTAATTACTTGTTGACTAGGTAAAAGCTTAACTTTATTCTTGATATCCATAAGGCTTAAAAAGAAAATTTAAAAAATAACAAGTTTTTCAGGATTATTTCTAAATTTAATCAAGCAACCTGACATTTTTTAGATTATTTTACTATTAAATTATTATAACCCACAAAAAAAAATCAGTTTTCGAATTGCCGGGTTTCTTAAATTAAACTAACTTTTTAATTAAATAGAACTCCCAAATTTTGGCTTTGTTATGAAATAGTTTTAGAAACGTAGAATAATTAAGACATGAACATTTTAAAACCAGTCAACCCAGAATGCTTAGTCAAACAGTCTTCAAACCAGCTGTTTCATTGCAGCTTCACTCGCTAGCTCCAATTACTTACAACAAATATTATTTTTTTGAAACTTCGGCACTTAATTGTTTTTTTTTAATTTTAAGAAATTATTATTGATATTTAGCAAAAGCTATCCATGTTGTAGAAAGCAATGAGAATGAGCAATGACGAGAAAAAGTTTGTTATTTAATTTTTTATTTCTTAGGGTTCTTTTGTAGTACATAAATGACTGTATATGCTAAGCTTAGATAGATTACATCCTAAAACAATGCCAGAATTTGCATTATATTAAAAACAATATATATTGCACAATACTGCAATTTAAAAAACTAAAAAGGCTGAAAAATGGTTTAACATAATTTTAAGTTTGAAATAAAAATAAAAATAAATTTCGCGGCTAAAAAGATCAAGCCATTTGCAATAAGAATCGCAATTTAAAGAATTTTCTAAAAACTTTAGAATGGTTTTCGAAAAAGATCCAACCTTGATTTTTGCTAATTTCAAAAAGACCACGCAATTCGATAACTGGGCTATTGACAAAACACACATTTTGCACAAAAGTTTGGTTCTCTTAGTTATTTAGCATATTCGAAAAGAAACAAATTCGAAAGAATGCATTGCGTTTTGTACGCTTCACTTTTGTAAACAATTTGAAAATACGTAAATTATGCAAAAAATTATTGTATACCATCATATATGTATTTACAAAATGTTTATAAATATATATAGATAATATATATCTAAAATGCGCAAAAAGTTTTAAAAAAAATGTATAAATCGACAATGCGGCACAAGATTATTTTTGACAAAATAGTTTCAAAAATGTATGTTTTTTACATTAATCAATCGGTTTAGAAAGGATTATCTCAAAACTTTTTGTGCAAGTTTAAATTTAAAACAATTTAATTTTGCTATGTTGATTTTATATGAATTAAATAAAAATTTTAAATGTTTGACAGCTTAAATCATACTTGATTTTAAATACAAATTCTAGTTGTTTGATTGTTTAAAATCGTTTATTAAGCTTTAGGTCAAAGTTAGATTTTAAACTATCAATTAACTAGAATTTGTTTTTAAAATCAAGTATGATTTAAACTACCAAAATTTAGAATTTGTTTTTGAATCATATAAAATCATCATAATAAATAACAAGGTCATTTAGGAAAAAAACTTTAATTTAATTTTACTGTTCCAATTTTCTTCAGCTTACCCGGTTTTACGATTGTAGTTCCGCAGCAGTTAGGATTGGATGCCGCTATACAAGTAGTAATTATTATTGCCACGAATACCAGCACCTTTATTAGTTCACGAATATTTATATTAAACATTTTGAAAGTAGAATAAGTACTTGAACGCTAAAAAAATGGAAACTGCGAAACTGTGTTATCGAAATGTTAGCAAAAATGTCTCTGTCTACTCGAGCTTTTATACTGATTTTGTTATCACAATATTTCTTCCAGTTCAAAAACGAGCAATTTTGGAAATCAGCTTCATTCGATATGAGATTGATAAAATAAATTCATAATTTGTGCCGGTACAGCTGTGCATTAGTCATATGAGATATCGGAAAGAGTTTTTTGTATTTTAGTAATAAAAAAATTTTTATAGGATCGATTAACTGCCATTTTCGATTTAACTGTATGTGATATTTTACCGCTTATCTAACGTTGTATAAAATATTGTTAACTATACAATAAGTAGATACATTGAGAAATTATGCCAAAACTCAAAAGATTGGGCGCGTGCCTTATAATCTTATCTGTCAACATTTTCCTAATCATTTTGAAAAAATTCGTTTTGCGTTTTCTTTAAAATGTTTGTACAAACAGTCACATATATTTTTATACTGTATCATATCTTATTTCTTATAATAAACTAGTATAAAAGCCTGTCGTACGACAAGTCATCCGCACAGTTAATTTTTGGAGCATTTGTTTTTTGTTTTTTTTATATGATTTAAGTCAGTGTCGGGCGGCTTTGCACACTTGAGATTGTGTTTGTGCAGTAAAACATGTATTTATCTCACCTACAGAACGATCAAAGCTTCAGTGTTCAAGCGAATGTCAAGCAGGTAAAATCTGCGCTTGCGTGTTCCTTGAATATATTATATTATATCTGTGTCGGTAAGCCATAATAGCTTTAGTCGATTTAAGACAGAACTGAGTTATTGAAATAGTTGTGTTCAACGTATATATCATTATGAACACACAAAATCTAGAACTTCTAGCATGACCTTAGCCAAAGATATGACGCAAAAACAAAAGAACCTTTCATATAACTTATATGGCGATTGAAAACTTTGAAGCAAGATTTATGCAAACTATGAAATAAGACTTAAGCTGTTATTGCGCATCGACACAGATATAACGTAAGATTACACTGTATAAAATTGTATGTATGCAAAATTTTTGGAAGTATGTATGAAAAAATTTTTTATTTTCAGAAAATAACGGCATGGCACGGCAACAAAGAGGTGAAATTAAAAAATTAGGCATTACGATAATTTGCATGGCCAATATAAGGTAATTGTGGGGCATGCGATGGAGAAATTAATTAATTATTTACAAGCGGCATGCCCACATATCATATTATATAGTGATCAGTTCCAAATATGTATAAGGAAAGCATCTTACGCTGTCAATTTAGCCTTGGCAAATCACAATAAGCAACATAAGCACACAAAAAAACATATTTGTTTTTTATTATTAGCAGGCATTTTTACATTTCCGTCTGCTAATCTGTATTTCACATTATCCGTATGTCGGTCTGTTTCCTTTTGACATTCCGTCCACTACTTATTAATTTAATTTCGCAATACAAATCCGAGCAAAATATATAATCCATAATGCCTAGTAAAATTTCTGCAAAAAGGGCTTTAGCACTTCTTTGTTTTCAGTGTGAGCTTTAAAGCGCTCATAAATACATGCACAAGATGATAAAGTATAGGTGTGCAAAGCAGCCCGACACTGATTTAAGTCAATGAACAGTTCTTACAGACTATAAAGATATACAATATTTTTCATTTATATTGAAAAATAAGAAAAAATACTTTTAAATCAAAACTGATTTGCAAAGCATTTAAAAAACCAAAATAAATTTTAATAATAGTTGTAAAGCGAATGCTTTAGGGATTCTTTCGAATTCACAAAGTGAATATTACAGCATAGCATACAATTATTGAACTCAAGCATTGCTCTAAACATTGGTGAGTTTACTGCATAGTTGGTTCTGCATGTTCCTAAATAAAACATATCAAAGTGTCGTAATGTTCTCAAAGGAACGTTAAAGTTTATTAATTCAAGCAAATTAGAGCAATCAACCGTACCCACGACGATATCAAATATAAACAAAAGAGATAAAAGTTTTCTTCTTTTCTGGAGTATTTTTAATTTTAAATGATTGCAACGATCATTATATGACGGAATTAGATCTCGAGAATTATTGGCTCTAAAAACAAACCGAGTAAACTCTCTTTGTACTCGTTCGAGTCGTAATGTGTGAGACGCATAGAAAGGACTCCAGACAAAAGAAGCATATTCAAGCTTCGACCGAACAATAGAAGTATAAAGGCACTTCAAAGTAAGAGTCTTCAAAATTTGAACCATTACGTCGAACTAATGCTAGTAGTGAATATGCTTTTGGAATTATGTAGTTAAGATGGGATATGAAAGTAAATTAAGAGTCAAAAAAGACCCCAAGATCTTTTATTTCATTTACAAATGTCAAATTTAAACGTGTTATTACACGTTTTTAAAGGCAACAATGACTTAGTATAGGCAGAAAATAAACATTTTTTGTGGTTAAGAAATAGACTATTTTTAGAGCTCCAAGCGAAAATAGAGTTTAAGTCGGATTGCAATAAGAAGGCAGCAGACGAAGTATTAATTTTTAGAAAAATTTTTAGATCATCAGCATATAAAAGACACTGGGCATTTTATACTTTTAATGCTGTATCGCTTATGAATAAAATAAAAAGTAGTGGACCTAAAATGCTTCCCTGAGGAACGCCAGAAGAGTCAACAAACGGTCTTGAAATTTCATTTTCAATGTAGACATGACTTAACCTATTTCTCAAATATATTTCTCAATGGCGAAACCATTGATGTAAACTAGAATGAAACCAAGCTTTTTAGTAAAATATCATGCGGAGCTTTGTCAAAAGCTTTTGCGAAATCTGTATAAATCGAATCGACTTGATATCACTGTTGAAAAGCAGAAATACAGTATTCGGAAAATAAAGTGAGGTTTGTTACAGTTGATCGACCCGATACAAAACCATGTTGGGAAGGAGATATTATGTCTTTTTTAGCAAAATATATTTTGTCTTTAACTATAGACTCAAAAAGTTTGGAAACAGAGGTTAGTTTTGATATTGGTCTATAATTTTCGATGTTGTTTTTATATCTGGATTTGTTTATCTGTGAAATAAATGACACTTTTCAATCATCGATAAATAGACTAGCGAGAAGTGATTTATTGAAAATTAGCTGAAGGGCTTTTGCTATTGATCGACACGTTTTTAATACGATACTTCACAAACCATCCACATCAGGTTTAGTTGTCATTTTAAGTTTTAAAATACCGTTTTTTACGTCTTCTTCAGATACATATAAAAAGCACAAGTCAAGCGATGAGTTAATGTCTTCAGAAATATCATTCAGAAACATACTACTCGGAATATTTGAACTTTTTTTCTTTGAATTAACAAAACTCCAAAAAGCTTTTGGATTCGATTTTATATTTGCTTTAAAATTTTTTGTATACTGTTTGCATAAAAAGTTATCCAGAAAATTAAATTCCCTCATGCATTGGCTATGTTTATTAAAGTAATCTCTGTTTTTAGACGCAGACCGTTTTTTGTTGAATTTATTTCGACGATTTTTTAACTTCAAAAGACAGGCGGTACACCAGGGCAGTTTGTAATTTTGTGTGCGTTTTTTAGGAACATGCCACACAAAGTTTTTAAAATAATTGACTTGAAAATCATAAAAGAGTCTTGAACATTATACCAATCTATGCTGTACAAAATGTTATTCAAAAGATAGAAATTACAATTATTGAAATTAAAGTTATATTCATTACTAGTTTTAGACTCCCAAGAAAGAAAGTTATACAATTCCAATTCTATAGATAAAGGAATGTGATGTATATTCAGAGTTGGGCGTAGTGCACTAAATGTTGAGTGCACTCAGCATTTCACTAGCACTAAAATATATTGAAAGAAATTCTATTTTTCACTATTTTTTTAACATTTTTAGTGGTAGTGGGATTTTAGTGGTAGTGTTATATTGTTACACTATAACTAAATTGAGTGGTAGTTACTAAATCTCCACTACACTCAAATAGTGCAAAATTAGAACAGCCACTAAATGAAAGCTGCAATTGAAAGTTTTTCCACTCAACTTTCAAATATGACTGGTTTTAAAACTATTTCAGTAAGACCTGAATAAAAAAAATCTATAAATAAGAAAAACTATTTTTCTAGCTACTGGTCATATATTTTTACGAAGAAAACAACAACAACAGCTCTAAATGAGCATCAACAAGCTAGGAACAGATAGGCAGTTTATATAAAATTGGTGTTATTTAAAATAATAGTTTCATGAAAGTTAAATTGCTTACAGCAAAGAATTGTTAGCATAGCTTATTTTTCTTGTTTTACTTAATATTTTTATATTTGTATTTATTAATTGTATTGTATTGTATTTTGTATTTTTATTAATTTATCAAATACTACTCAACTATTGAATTGAATTGAATTGAATTATTTATTATGAAACATTATATGAAAAATATTACAGATGTAGAATTCTTAAGCATTTATAAACAATGATTCACAAAACTGCATTCTGTAGCTCAAAGAACTAGTGGCGAATACAGAGTAGATACAATTTTCAAATTTAAAACATACACAGATTATACATCGGGTCTTATATATGTAAAATATTAAATGCAATTTTTTATTAATTGATTAGAATGAGAAATAAAAAATACAAAGATTAGACAAGAATAAATTTTAAAAAAAAAATAAATAGATTAAATAACTAATGAATTAAAAGTAATAAGCAGGCAAACAATTCTCGAATTATATATGTATATGAAGAATTTGGTTTAAGTCATCATAGCTTAGTTTAAATAGCCACTAAGAATAGCATAGAATAATAAAAATGTCTGTGTTATATATAAATACTCAATACTACGTGTAAACTGTTCTTGTTTTCTTTCAATTGAGTGATTACTTTCTGTGCTTTACCACTATTAGTGCAAGTATTTTTTTTGCACTACTCATTTAGTGCAAAAAAAAGTTTCACTAAGCTGTAAACATATTTTTTTCCACTATTCTTATATGAATTTGAGTGAGAAATTTTTCACTATCACTATCACTCATGTATAGTGAGGCTTTTATTTTTCAATTCAGCAGTCAAAAATAAAAGAAGATAGAGAATAATTTTACACTATCAGTACATGTAAGCTGAAACTGCAAATTTAGTGCATTACGCCCAACTCTGTGTATATTAGATGGCGATATAGGAAATTCTGACTTTCACTTAAAGTGAAATTAATATTTTGACTTATAAATACAAGATCTAACATTTTATCAAGTTTATTAATACAACTTGTAATTTGTATTTGTAATAAATCTAGGTCCATGAAACTATCCACAACAAATACCTCAAGGTCATTATTTACATTCACAGGTACCAATCCTTTTCTACCGATACTTGGGACCAGTTTACTCTGCATAAGTTGAAATCTATGCATAGTAGATAATAATTACAACTTAAATTTTGAGCAAGATGATCTATATTTACCATGTGTTCTTTATAAAGGTCAAAAGCACTGTTTAGTGGAATGTAGGAGGCACATACAAGTAATACATCAGATGAGCCCTGAACAGAAACACACAAAAATATGACAACACTGTTTAACTTATCCGGTTGTTACTTATTTGGCTCCGTGATTTTGTTAAAATATATCTTTAAAAAGTTCTGTTTAAGTGCACTGTGCAGCCAATTCTGCAGATTAAGGTCATAAGCCAATTCTGCAATTAATCTTGAAATTGGCACAGTTTTTGATAAAATTTAAAATTGTTGAATTAATTTGTTAATGCTATACTTTATTATAAAATACTTTGTTTGATATTCAATATTTATTCGTAGAAACATTTGATTTTGTTTTTTATAACTTAGAAAATTTTCAATAAAATTTTCTCATTCGTGTTTCAAATATTATCTCAACAACATCGTTTTTTCTTTGAAATTATTATTTGGTTCTTCCTTGAATATTTTCAAAAGGTTATGGGCCCAGGAAGCAAAAATTAAAAAACTGCTCTTCAAAGAAATTATCTGGTTGTATTGGAAATAGTGTAGTCCTATTTGAATATCATTTAGCGAGTTTTTTTTTAAGCTGAAGAAAAAAGGCATAGGACATGGAACGCGAATCAAGAATTGAAAAGTTAAACGACGCAAGCCAATGGGCGACTTGGAAGTTTCATGTAAAGATTACATTAATTGCAGCGGACGTTTATGAAGTTGTTACTGGCGATGAAGAAAAACCTTCAAATATTGCCCTACTGAAGGAGTGGCGCAAGAAAGATGCAAAGGCTCAACAAATCGTTGGAATTTCAGTCGCAAATTCTCAAATTACACATATTGCAAATTGTGATTCCGCAAAATCTATGTGGGATAAGCTGCATGCAGTGTTTGAAAAAAGAAACGAAACCAGTGTTCTTTTGTTACACCAAAAATTCTTTAGTTTCAATAAAGATCCTGCTGAGAGTATGGTTACGTTCATTGCACGTCTAGAAGAGCTAGTACAACGCCTGCGTAGTTTGAAGGAGGAAATTTCGGATAACATGGTTATAACAAAAATCATAATGACTCTTCCGGCGGAGTACAGCGCATTCAGCAGCGCATGGGAATCTGCTGCTAAGAGTGAACGATCGCTAGATAATCTACGAGCAAGACTGATGATTGAAGAGGATCGTTTAGTGGCAAGAGGAGTAGCTGAACCCGTAGAAGCGCTAATAGCAAAGAAGTCGGTGGGACCAAAATCCAAAACTTTTGGTGCGCGTAAGAAAAATACAAACCTTATGAGAAAGAAAGGAAACTGTTTTGCATGCGGCGGAGAGGGACACTGGAAACGCGATTGTAAAAGATCAAATCCGACTAGTAAGGATGGCCAAGCTTTTATGTGTGATGCTGACAAAATTCGGATGCAGAAAGATAGCTGGATCTTTGATTCTGGAGCAAGTCATCATATAACCAATCGACGCGATTGGTTCAGCGATTTCAAGGAGGCTTCTACGTCAATTAAAATAGCCAAAGGTGTCATAGTGGGTGTAGGAACCGGCACGGTTAATGTTTTGTTTTACGACGGTGATGAATGGCACAAGGGAAGTCTTACGGATGTTTTATATGCTCCCGAAATTGAAAGCAACCTATTTTCGCAAAATCACAGTCTAGATAAAGGATTGAAAATCGAAGGTGTCAGTGATTCAATCAAGTTAAAGCGTATATCAACCAATGAAACAATGCTAGTAGGAATGCGTCGCGGAAATCTTATGGTAATGGGCATTAAAGTAGAGTGCGCAGGAAACCAATCTGTAGCGGAGGCAAATGTTGCATCTCATCAAATGACATCAATCCGAGCTTGGCACGAGAAATTAGTTCATCAAAATTTGGATTATGTTCGAAGTTTTTTAAAAAGAAATAAAGTTTCATTTATTGATGAAAAATTTACATGCGAAGCGTGCATGTATGGAAAGCACCATCGCAGCAGTTTTCCAGTACGTACAGATAGATCGACGAAATGCGGTGAAATCATTCATGCTGATGTATGTGGGCCGATTCAAGAGTTGTCTATTGGAGGCTCGCGGTATTTCTTGTTACTGAAGGATGATTATTCTCATTTTCGATTTATTTATTGCCTAAAACAAAAATCTGAAGTGTTTGAACGAGTGAAAGCATTTATTAAAATTGTCAAAAATGCATACGAACACAAAGTATGCATTTTTCGATCCGACAACGGAACCGAATTTATAAATGCAAATATGAAAAAATATTTTGAATGCGAGGGTATACGACATCAAAGGTCAGTACCATATACTCCGGAGCAAAATGGGTCAGCAGAGCGGGAAATGCGTACGATAATGGAATCTGCTCGGACAATGATACACGCTCGAAAAATGCCATTTAAGTTTTGGGCGGAAGCAGTTAATGCAGCGGTATTCGTCATTAATCGCACAGGAAAGAGCACGGTGATTGACAAAACTCCTTATGAGTTGTGGTGCGGAAGAAAACCGGCATTTCATCATTTACAACCTTTTGGCAGTGATGTTTTTATGCATATTCCGAAGGAAGGCCGTCGAAAATTGGATGTAAAATCAGTAAAATGTACCTTCGTTGGATACGATGAAAATGTAAAGGGCTTTCGTGTTTGGAATCCAGTCTCGAATAAAATCCACGTAACTCGAGATGTGAAGTTTGTTGAAAGCTCACCAGATTTGGTAGAGACGCGATTTGAAAATTCGATTGATAAAGGCAAGAATCTGGAAGTTAGCATCCCATTTGGACATCATAATACCCGTGAAGATGACGATGATCGGATTGAAGGCATAGCTTCTGAAGAAGATGATTATTTTGATGCAGATGCCGCGATGTCATCAGAACCTGATTTTTTGTCAACCGCAGAACCAGCTGAACCTGAAATGATGCCGTCAGAAATACCAGAAGTGCGAAAAATCAAGTCCAGAGCATTATCTGGATTGCAAGAGGAAAATATTCTTGAAAAACGATTGCGTTCGAGAAGGATTTGTGATGATCAAAAAGGTGACACATGTAACATGGCTGAAATAGTTGCGTTGGTGGCTCATAATGCTCCAGAAGAACCCAAAACTTATGAGGAGGCTATACTATCAAAAGACAAGAATCAGTGGATTTGCGCAATGAAGGACGAGTTAGACTCGTTAGCAAAAAACAAAACATGGACATTAGTGAAGCCTAATGTTGGTCAAAAGATTATTGCAAATAAATGGGTGTTTAAAATAAAGTATCATACAGATGGAAGTATTGAGAGGTACAAAGCCAGAATGGTCGCAAAGGGATTCACTCAAGAATACGGAGTAGATTACGACGAAATATACAGTCCAGTAGTAAAATTTACATCTGTGCGTACGATTTTGTCAATAGTGGCTATGGAAAAGATGATTCTCTGGCAGTTTGACGTAAAAACGGCGTTTTTATATGGTGATTTGGACAAGGACATCTACATGCAACAGCCAGATGGATTTGATTATAGCAGTGGCAGAGTCTGTAAACTAATGAAAAGCCTTTATGGACTAAAGCAATCGTCGCGATGCTGGAATAAAAAGTTTACAGCATTTATCAAGAAATACAAGTTTACAGAATCGCGTGCTGACTCTTGCGTGTTTATATGTGAACAAATGCATATGATTTTAGCCATATATGTCGATGATGGTCCCATTGCTGCAACATCTGAAGTTCACATCAAATCGGTAATTAATTATTTACAAAAAGAATTTGAAATTAAGGTGTTCAATGCGGAATGTTTTCTTGGGTTGGAAATAAAAAGACTTGGAGATGGATCTATTTACTTGCATCAGACGAATTATACAAAAAAGATTCTGAATAGATTTAATATGAACGAAAGCAGTGGCGTTTCAACACCATCCGATGTTAACCAGGTTTTAGATAATTTCGATGAATGTAAGGCAATAAATTTTCCATATCGGGAGGCGGTTGGAAGTCTACTGTATTTAGCTATTGCTACACGACCGGACATAAGCTACTCTGTTGGATTAGTAAGCCGTTTTTTAGAGAAACCAAAAGATGCTCATTTAACAGCAGTAAAACGAATTCTGAAATATATCAAATCAACGTTGGGTTTTGGAATATATTTTGAAAGCAAGAAATCACAGAAATTGATTGGATACAGCGATGCAGATTATGCTGGTGATAAGCTTACAAGACGTTCTACTTCAGGATATGTTTTCATTTATGGATCTGGTGTAATAAGTTGGTGTTCGGAAAGACAAAAGTCAGTTGCATTATCAACTACCGAGTCCGAATATATTGCTGCCTCAGGAGCTATAAAAGAACTTGTATGGTTGCAGCGTTTAATTGGAGAATTGACTGGATGTGCTTTTACAACAGATTTCAATATGGATAACCAAAGCGCCATTCGATTGATTAAGAATCCTGAATACCACAAACGCACAAAACATATTGATGTGCGTTATCATTTTATAAGAGAGAAGTATGAAGAACATTTGTTTGCAGTTAATTATGTTCCATCAGATGAACAGCTAGCGGACGTGTTTACAAAAGCGTTACCACGATCTCGTTTTGAAATTTTAAGAGAGTTGTTAGATATTGTAAAAATTTAAATTATTTTAAAAGGTATTGTTAACAAATAGTGGGAGTGTTGAATTAATTTGTTAATGCTATACATTATTATAAAATACTTTGTTTGATATTCAATATTTATTCGTAGAAACATTTGATTTTGTTTTTTATAACTTAGAAAATTTTCAATAAAATTTTCTCATTCGTGTTTCAAATATTATCTCAACAACATCGTTTTTTCTTTGAAATTATTATTTGGTTCTTCCTTGAATATTTTCAAAAAAAATATTAAACATTACAAAAATTCAGACCTGTATACAACGAAGTGTCTTTTGCATACACTCAAGTGTCGCCCGTTGCTGAAAGTTTACCGATGTTGCTGGTGCTGCTGTTGCTGTTACTGCGCTGCTGACTCGTCTGCACTTTTGCGTGTATCATCGTTTGCTCCACCTCGTGTCCTGGTATTTGGAATGTGACCGAACACTATCGTATTCAGGCGCGGATCTAAAATTTTTTTCTGGAGGGGGTCACAGGATAGAAAAAAACAACCCGTAAAAAACAAAGTTCAGAGTGCAAAAAAGTAAGTTAATTTTGGTCGTTTGGTTAGTTTCAGGTTTTTAAGTTTGCACAAACTAGGTTTTATTCGTTTGTTTTTTTTCGGTTTGCAAAATATTGTTTCAGCTCTATTTTTTGAAATGCGGGCTGTTTGGGGTATCATGACCCCGTGACCCCCCCTGGATCCGCGCCTGATCGTATTGGCTGGTTGCGCAGTGAGTGTTACTAACTCTACACTGTACTTCATTGTTAATTAACACTTCACACGAAAATTTTAACAACTATAAAAAATAGACACTTTTTACTTAAAATAACTTTGTTTTGAGATGATAGTAGCGGTAGTTACTGAACTGTCAAAACTTATGTTCCACATCCCACGCAACCCAGCAAACATTGTTACTAAGACGCATCCCAGCTAACGTTTTTACCAAGATGCAACCCACCAAACTTTTAATTTTTGCAATAGTAGTTAACTGCCTGTCTGGTTGCAGTTTTGCCGACGCTGTATTGCTGTTGCTGTCTCTAAATCTCGCTGCTCTCACTGTCAGCTCCAACGCTTAGTGCATCCAAGCTTAACTGAAGACGTATGGTGCAAGATATACATAAAACGACACTTTTGGTTGACTTTTGTGCCGATGTCTCCTTCTCCAATGTTGACGCGCCAACAGCATGAGCTCGCTACTCGTGGTACTGCTAAGGCAGAAGGCACGCCAAAATCAGGCAGTACAGATGTTTTTACTACGCAGCTCTGTGCTCTTAAAGAGCGGCTCAGAGCAGCTTAAAGCTAATGCAAGAGAAGAATTTAAGCTTTCCGAGGAACGTCTTCGTCAGCACACTAACCCACTCTTTAACACCCTCTCGGCCAATTTTGCTAATAACTGCAATAAGTGTGAGAGAGAAGTTGCTGCTATCAATGTCAAACTCACCGACGAATTATCTACTCTAGAGTCAAAGCTCAACGCTAAAATTCAATGTGAAACTAAATTAGTACATTCTTGCATAGCTGATTTAAATAACAAAATTTCGTTAATTGATGCTGAGCTATTCGTTCTTTCTCGCCTAAAAGCTGAAGTGGAATCACTTAAATTGGAAGCGCACACTAAGTCTTCAGAAAAAGACCTTACATCGGATGCGATTTTATTTGGAGTGCCATTTTCTGATGGTGAAAATTTGAAAAGCATATTCAACCAGATTTGTCGCTTCATTGATTTCCTGGCGCCTCAAGTTCGAGATATTTTCCGTCCTAAGCCCTCAGCTCAACAACCTATCCCTGTCCTCATTATAAAATTCTATTCTCCGTACGATCGTGCTCGTGTGCTGAAAGGTTTCGCCGATTATAGAAAGAGAGCAAGGCAGCAGTTACACTTAGAGGGGGCTGGTTTCAATCTGGACAGCAAGATATTTATATTTGAAAGCCTATCCAGTGATGCGAGAAGAATCTTGCAAGCTGGAATCAAGCTTAAACGTGAAAATAAGCTTTTTAATGTTTTTTCAATACGTGGCGTTGTACAAGTACGTGTTGACCGAGGATATGCAACGATTGCAGTACATAGTGAAGCTGATCGTGATTCTTTGGCAGCTAACCATTTTAATGAACTACCAAATGATATTATGTTATTTGTGAAGCTTATTTAAAATTTTTTTAATTTTGTTTTACTCCCTTTCTTACTCTATTACACTTGTTGTCTCTCTCACTCTATTCTTGTTATCATATGTGTTTTCTCTCTTTATATTTCTCCCTCTTGTTCTATCTCAAAGATAGCTTCTCGTTGTTCGTTTTATGTCTCCGATGATGCATTCTAATCCATCTATGGCGGTGATGATAATAGTAAAGTTTTGTTAAATATCCTCTGTTAACAACGCGATAGTTTATCTATTGTTCACTTCAATGCAAGAAGTTTGAATTCGTCTAAATTAGACTATATACGCTATGTCTTTCAAGAATCCAGCATTGATGTTATCTGTGTATCTGAGACGTGGTTTAATCCTGACATTCCCAATGATTATCTTAATATAAGTAACTATATGCTTTTTAGGAATGACAGAATTGATAAAAAGGGTGGTGGAGTTAGCTAATTAATTAGTATTAATTAGTTACTGCGGATATTGAATATTTGAATGTTGAATTGACAAATTATCATGGTGCAAAATTGCTTGTTTCGTGTGTTTATATATCTCATAGATCTTATAATCTTGAACCATAGTTTAGTGACTTGTCTCAACGTTTAATAGATTATCACTGTTTTGCTATTTGTGGCGATTTTAATGTTAATATTCTTAATAAGGACAGTGTGACTGAAAATTTCTGTCACCAAGTAAGTGCGACTGGAATGACCATTATTAACTCCTCATGTCCAACGTGCTTTGCGCCTCATGTTAACCCTAGTTTAATTGATCTCTTTATTTTGTCTGATGTTTCCTCACTTTTACTTTTCGACCAAATATCGTTTATATCTGACCATGACCTGTTATTTTGCACAATTATTTTTAAGCCTTGTCATCCTCTCAAATACCTGATTCGTATCGTGATTTCAAGTCCATTGATTACAGTCTACTATGTCTATGATTATTTGTCTAACATCTGTTGGGATGACTGTTGGTTTAGCCAATCTGTTGACGATAAGTTAAATGTTCTCGTCGCATACGTCAAACATGCTTTTGATAACTTTGTGCCTATTCGCGAGTCCACTGCTCGAAATAAGTTATGTCCATGGTTTACGTCTTATGTTAAAGTTGCTATCAATAAAAGAAACAAACTGTATGTTAAAGTGAAACCTCTCTTGGGCGGACACTCACCGTCAGCCCATTTTTGTCCGCCCAATAGAGGTGTCCGCTTAATAGAGAGGCTGAGTTTTATATATTTTAATTTTGTTATAGATTAATGAGCAAATGTCAAAGGCAATATTTTCACTGCAAAATACATTTATTGTATTTATGTATTTAACAAAATCGAGCATTATATTATACTCTTTTAACGCATATGTTTTTAAAATAAAAAAATGCAGTTCATATCATGAAAAATAGTATGTAATTGACAAACTTCAAAATTTTACATGTGTAACTCTTACTTAAGAAATTCAGAAATCGTCGGTTGACGTAAGTTTTTTGGTTTTTCTTTAAAAAACGATTTTGCATATGGGTTCGCCATCTCGTATGTCTATTCACTGCAACGTTTTATAGCTCAATGAAGCGATGGCAAGGCAAATGAAAACAAAAAACAAGCGAGGCGCTTTGTAAGGGAAATCCCAAATTTCATTTCTGTAAGTTTACACACATTTTGTCAGTTAATTTTTTCGCTCGTGTCCGCTTGAGAGAGGTTCGCCTCCTTCCAACAGAGGTTCGCGTCCGTTCAACAGACGTTTGTGTCCGCTTGAGGGAGGTTCGCATCCGCCTAGTAGAGGTTTCACTGTAAATGGAAAAGACACCTTACTAATGTAAATTGGGAATTGTATAAACATGCTCGTAATAATGCTGTGTCTATTACTAGACTGTCTAAAAAAAGATTCTTCTTCAAGAAATTACTTTGTTCTCTTCCTACTAAAATTCTTTGGAAGAATATCCGTTGCCTTGGTGTTAGTAGCAAATATGATCAAAAGTGTGATATTGAACCTAATGCTCTTAATATTTTTTTTTTGTTTAAGTCATCTGCAAACATTAACGATAGCCCATGTAATGTCCGTAACACTCTTAACCTTCTTGTAAACGACCAGTTTTCGTTCTGTAATGTTGATGAAAATGATGTTATATTGTCAATAATGAAAATCAAGTCTAATGCTACTGGTAGTGATGGCATTCCTTTAAGTTTTATTAAAATTATATTGCCCTTCATTATTAAACCACTAACACACGTTATCAATCATTGTTTTACTGTTTCATGTTTTCCTAACACTTGGAAGCTAGCTACTGTGGTCCTAATTGCCAAAGTCAGTAATGCCTCCTCTAAGCAAGATTTCAGACCCATTAGTATTTTATGTTCGTTCTCTAAGATCTGTGAATCTCTGATGTGTAAACAAATTAATGAATACTTGTCTTTAAAAGTGCTTTCTCCGTACCAATCTGGTTTTCGTAAAGGGCATAGCTGCGCAACTGCTATGCTTAAGATTCAAGGTAATATCACACTCCTATGTCTTCTTGACTTCTCAAAGGCTTTCGACAGTGTCAATCATTTTCTGTTAGTTCGTAAACTGAGCGTTTTATTTGGGTTTAGTACTTGTGCTGCTTTTTTAATTGCAAGCAATCTTGATGGTAGAATGCAAAGAGTGAGCATAGGCAGTGCTATGTCTGACTATGCAGTAATTAAAGCTGGTGCGCCACAAGGTTCTATTCTTGGACCTCTGCTGTTTAGTTTATTTATTAATGACATTTTTACTACATGTAATGATATGATACGCATATGCATATGCTTTTGTCATTCAGCTATATTCTTCTAACCAAATTGGACTACTTGAGGACTTATGCTGCAGACTTAATGATGACTTAAGTGCTATTTCTAAGTGGGCCTCTGAAAACGTTCGTTACCTGAATGCCAATAAATCGTTTGTTCTTCCTATATCCAAGGATAAGCTGGACTTCAACCAAATTCCGACAAATGGTGGACAAAGTAAAAAATTTAGGATTCTATGTCAATTCAAAACTTACTTGTCTTAATCATGAGAATAACATAATAAAAAGAATATATTATACGCTGCGGTTATTATGTCTGCGGTTAACTTCTAAATTTACCCCTACTTTGACTAAAAAGAACTTGTTGTTCAATTTTTTTATATTTTGTACTTACTTACAAAATTTGTAAGCCTATAATTACTTACTCTGAGCCGTACCAGGAAAACCTCATTGTGTGTCAACTCAATCTACACCATAGTAGGGCTGCATCAGCAATGATGATGCGTTGCATGGAGGAGGATAGAATTGACATAGCAATGCTTCAGGAACCTTGGATTCTTCACAATAGAATTAAAGGTCTCTCAGAGCGAAAGGCCACGCTGTACCAACCAGTAACAGATGGCAGACGACGGACTTGTATCTTGGTGAGACATGGAATACTAGCGGTACATATGCCACACACATGTTCCCCGGATCTCACCGTTGTGAGAATTGAGGATGGTACAGGTGCTTGTATGGTAGCTTCAGCGTATCTTCCCTACGACTCTCCAGACCAACCACCTTCAAAAGAGGTGGAGAATCTGGTAAAGTACTGTGAGGAAAGGAACATTGGAGTGATGATAGGATGTGATGCTAATGCGCACAATACTGCGTGGGGTAGCACCAACAACAACGACAGAGGAGAGCAATTGCTTGAGTTTGTGGAGAGGTACAATCTGTTGGTAGCAAATAAAGGAGCACAACCGACTTTCGTTGATGCGAGGCGAGCGGAAGTGATTGATGTAACTCTCATCTGCAGGAAGATTCTGAACAGAATAAAAAATTGGAGGGTCGTGGATAGGCTAACCATGTCGGACCACAGATCCATACAGTTTGAATTCAAGTACGGAATCCGACGCCAGCGGAATAGCAGGAAGGTCAGGATTCCCAAGAATACAGATCCTGCAAAATATAAGGCGAAGTTGAGGGAAACACTGACCCAAAAAGCGATAAAAGTACCAGGGAATACGGTGGAAGTAGAAAGTCATGTCAAACACCTTAGCTCGGCCATGGTCGAAGCCTACGAGGTGGCATGCCCAATACTTTCAGTAGACGATGGTGATCCAACGCCATGGTGGTGCACGGAAATTGAATCTCTGAAGAAGAAGGTTAGGAAGGCCTTCAACCTGCACATGAGAGGGGGAACCCCAGAAACATGGGCAAATTACAAGGCACGGAAAAGGGAACTGAAGTACCTCATACGACAACGGAAAAGGCAGTCGTGGAGAGACTTCTGTTCTGGGATGGAAACTATATCAGAAGCATGTAGGCTTCAGAAAATGGTTTCAAAAGACCCATTCTCCAAAGTGGGACTGATCCGAAAGAAGGATGGAACCATGGCAGAGAACCTAGAGGAGTCCATGGAAGTTCTGATGGAGGTGCACTTTCCTGGAAGTTTTAAGTCTGATGACCCGTGGACACCCTTGAAGAAAGGAATGCACAGGGTTGACAGGCTGGAAGCCGAAAGGATGATCACTATGGACGGGGTGAGGAGTGCTATACGCTCATTTACTCCGTACAAAACATCAGGGATGGACGGTATATTCCCTGCTATGATGCAGTGGGGGGAAGATCTCATTGCACCTAGGCTGTGGGGTATATTCGTTACTTGCCTAGCGACTGGGTATGTTCCGAGAGTCTGGAGAGAGGCGAAAGTTGTCTTCCTTCCGAAGCCTGGAAAAAAAGATTATGCGGAGGCAAAGTCGTTCAGACCGATCAGCCTAACATCTTTTCTCCTGAAAACGATGGAAAGAGTGATGGTTGACTGTCTTGAGAGCACCTCGCTGACGCAAAATCCTCTGAGTAGATGCCAACATGCATATAGAGCAGGTAGGTCTACGGAGAGTGCTCTTCACGAATTGGTAAGAGTGACTGAAAAGGAGGTATTTTCAGGAGGCATTGCGATGGCCACATTTATGGACATCGAGGGTGCTTTCGACAAAATATGCTTTGGAAGGCTGCGGCAAGCCCTGACAGAACGCAATGTAAGCCCAATGATAGCAAATTGGGTGGACAATATGCTCAAACACAGGGCTGTCAACATGCAGAATGGTAGAGTAAAGACTAGAGATAGAGTAAGTAGAGGATGTCCCCAGGGCGGGGTGTTATCGCCAACCCTGTGGAACATAACTGTGGACTCACTACTGGTTAGACTGGATGAATCGGGCATACACACGATAGGGTATGCAGATGACATTGCGTTGGTGGTCCGCGGCAAGTTCATTGACACCATCTCTGACATCATGAAGGGAGCACTCCGAATGGTGGAGGAGTGGTGTCGAGAACAAGGCCTTACCGTAAACGCAGGCAAGTCAGACAATATTCTCTTTACTAGAAAGAGGGTAGGCCTGAGTACAGAACCACTCAGACTTTTTGGAGCTGAAATCAACATGTCCACGAAAGTTAAATATCTAGGGGTAACCCTTGATAGCAAACTGAACTGGAACGAGCATGTAGAAGATAGGATTCAAAGAGCCAAGAGGGTTCTGTTCCAGTGCAGACCCGTTTGTGGTCTCAAATGGGGGCTAAACCCAGAGGCTATGAAATGGGTTTACACTATGATGGTTAGACCTGTCATCACGTACGCTTCGGTGATTTGGTGGACAAAAGTCAGCCAGAAAACCATTAAGAAGAGACTGGACAGAGTCCAACGGCTGGCGTGTGTTGGAATAACAGGTGCAATACGCACCACTCCAACAAGCGCAATGGAGGTTCTGTTAGGTATGCTGCCGTTGGATTTAGAAATAAAGAAAACAGCGGCGCTGTCAGCCCTCAGGATGTTGCGAAATGCTACGTGGCATGGGGCAACGGCCCTGCATGGTCATATTCGCATCCTTGATATTATACAGAGAGATGTCAGGGAGGCGTTTATGCCTATGGATGGAAGGCAGAGAGTAAAAATAACAGAAAAATGTTATAAAACTCTTATAACGGATGGAGCCGTTTGTGAAGAAATCGCTGGTAGCAATATCAGTATATTCACAGACGGCTCTCTGATGAATGGCCGGGCCGGGGCAGGCGTGTACTCAAAAGAGTTAAGCCTATCCTGTGTACTGAGGTTGGGGAGGTTTGTGTCTGTATACCAGGCAGAAATGTTTGGCGTAGTGCATGCGCTGGACTACCTGATAGATGGCCGGATCAGTGGCAAGAAAATTGTCATCGCTCTCGACAATCAGTCTGTGATTAGGTGTATACAACGGACAGACATCACTTCCAGGTTGGCCATAGAATGTCTTACAAAACTCAATAGGTGCGCCCAGACGAATGAGCTTACACTTATGTGGGTGAGAGGACACGGTGGCATAGAACAGAATGAAGAAGCTGATTCTTTAGCAAGAGCAGGATCAGCAGAAGAATTCTGTGGACCAGAACCACGTATCGCCATAGGAGACAACATGGTGGCAGGCCTTATTAAATAATGGACGGACTCGGAACACAGTAAAAGGTGGGAAGAAGCCGTTAACTGCAGGCAATCAAAGGCGGCCGTGAAGTGGTCTCGTAGTGAGGCAGCAAAAGTCATCCGATACAATCGATGGACTTTAAGCTGGCTTACTGCACTGGTCACAGGACACGGTCCCTTCATGTACCATCTCGGGAAGATGACTCTGACCGAGGACGATGCGTGTAGGTTATGCCTAGAGGAGCCGGAAACAGCAGCACACATTCTGTGCCAGTGTCCGGCGCTGGCAAGCATAAGATTGACCACTCTGGGACGCCCATTTATTGGCGAAGCCGAGATTGGTCAACTAACCTATAAGGATATGCTTGAGGTGACAAAGGATGCTTACACGAAGAGCATGCTCACGTACGAGTACTCCGAGCAGTAGTACCCTTTGTCCAATAGGGGACGAAAAGGGACCCACTGTGGTCTGCTTCGGCAAATCCCCAACTTGTTATATATATATATACTCTGAGCTAGTTTATAGTAACCTTGACTCTCATTCTGAGCACAAAATTTTTGTTGCGTTTAACAACTTGACTAGATATATATTTGATTTAACCCTAGGATGGATGACAGTGGTCTGGCCAGACCATTTTCAACTTTAAATCTGCGTAAATCATTTTTCTGGCAAGTTTGAGAGAAACGGTTCCATAAATTCCTTAACGTCGATAGGGTTAATGCAATGGACACAAATTCAGGGTTTTTGCTTGTTTTTTGTAATGAAAAATTTTTATTTTCACCTCTTTTCTGTATGTGGCAGTACAGTGGTCTGGCCAGACCACCCAAAACTGATATGATTTCATACGTTTGGCCGTATATAACATGTCTTCTCACGAGCTATATTTTCTTATTTTTCTCTTTTATTGTGAAAAAACGTACACACAAATTTTCTCATGAAAACTTGCAAAAAATTACAGCATATTTTATGAAGTATATGCTATAAGATTTTTTATGAGATAAATGCATGATAAGTCCAATGAGCGGTCGCCACCTACGATATTGGTATCATGAAAGAAAGTATTGCTCATATACACTGCCTGTAATTTCAAGCTGTAACGTTATTTGATGAAATGAAATACGTGCGACTATTTTTTGAACTTGTTTGAACGTGCATTCGTGGTAAGTAGATATTTTAAACTGAATATAGAAATCGGTACAGTTGGGAAGCAGCATTTCAGTGTGTCAGATTGTCTGTGTTAGTATTGCGTTGCATTTTATTTGACAATAAACAATATTTTTTCTTTGAATTATTTAAACAATGTAAGTATATTTTGTGTCTGTGTAAGTATAATTTTCAAGTTCAAGTTTATGCGTTTTCAATCGAGTGGTGAGGTTTGAAGCTAATAATTTGTTTGTGTTTTTTACGATTAATATTTAAGTGAAATGGCTGATGATTTTCAATCGTTCGACAATGTGGGTATGCTTTTACGTTTAATAAATAAGAGAAGGCCAATGACGGATGCCGAACGCGTGCAAGTGGAAGAATATTTGTGTGAAACTGAAGAATAACAGGATCCATTTGAAACAGAGGATGACGAGGACGAGGACTATATTCCGGATAATGAGTTGGTCGCATCTAATGTCGAACATGAGATGGAAATTGAAGTTGAATCGCAAGACAGTGAAGACGAAGATGATATAGATGAAATATATAAAGAAAGTTTGGCCGCTGCTCTCGAAAATCGACCCGAGCAGGATGAACCAATGGTTACCACTGCCATTGCCATCCCTGTTGCTGAGGAAGTCACTGCATTTTACCGGTCAAAAGATTTTAAAATTTGAACCCATAATCCACCGCCAACTGGTCGACCGCGTTCCCACACTGAACCTATAGCTATTCGGGCAGGTCCCAAGTTGGGAACGATTCGTAACCTAATATCGATTTTTAAGTCACTGATTTCCCCGGAAGTGGTCTCCGTAATCGCGAGAACGCGCGAAGTCAGTGCAGCATTTTCCAGATTAGAAAGAGAGTCAAGTCGAATGGGTCTGGCAGTGAATGCAGATAAGACGAAATACTTGGTGTCAACAAACAAACAGTCCCAGCGTCTTGGAGCCCACGTTACCGTTGACAATACCTCCTTCGAGGTTGTGAAGAACTTCGTTTATCTGGGATCCAGCATTAACTCAACCAACGACATCAGCATTGAGATCAAACGAAGAATAACTCTTGCTAACAGGTGTTACTTTGGGCTCAGTAGGCAATTGAAAAGCAGAGCCCTCTCTCGACGAACGAAAATCACGCTCTATAAATCGCTCATCATACCCGTCCTACTTTATGCATCACAAACCTGGACGCTGAGCAGTTTAGATGAAAAGACTTTAGGAGCATTCAAGAGAAAGATTCTTCGTAAGATCTACGGACCAATCTGCGTCAATGGCGAGTACCGAATACGGTGGAATGATGAACTGTATGAGCTGTACGCTGACATCGACATAGTCAAGCGCATTAAAATCGAGCGGCTTCACTGGCTTGGACATGTTCAGCGCATGAAAGACGATGCTCCAGTGAAGAAAACATTCGATTCGGTACCCAGCGGTGGTCAACGCAGAAGAGGACGACCGCATCTTCGTTGGAAAGACCAAGTAGAGGACAACCTGACGAAGCTTGGAATTTCCAACTGGCGCCAGCAAGCGAAAGACAGAAATGGCTGGCACAAATTCTTAGATGAGGCCAAGACCGACATACGCTTGTAGCAGCAACTAAGTAAGTAAGTAAGGTCTCCGTAATCGTTCGCGAAACTAATCGACGGGCCAGTGATTCATACTGTACTTGGAATTTAAGCCATCCGAATGGGAAGCAACATGTTTGGGACATGGTGAATGAGAAGGAGCTGTATGCATTATTAGGTCTTTTGTTGTTTAGTGGTGTCTTTTCACAAAATTCACAGCCAACAACAGATCTGTGGGCTATCTACAATCATCCGATATACAGAGCCACCATGCCATTGGTCCGGTTTAAGCATTTGCTAACTTACATCCGGTTCGACAATGTCAATACAAGGGCTCAGCGGTCGGCAACCAGCAAATAAGCTGCTATCGATGATGTTTGGTTGATGTTGATGGCAAATTTGGAGAAAGCATACATACCCCATGCTCAAGTAATGGTGGACGAGTAATTGTTCCCGTACCGTGGCCGTACTCGATTCACGCAATACATTCCGAGTAAGCCAGCGAAGTATGGTATCAAAGTATGGTGGGTGTGCGACTCCAAGTCAAACTACCCTTTGAAAGGGATCATTTATACTGGCAAATTACCAGGTACTGCTCGCGATGTGAACCAAGGAGAGAGAGTGGTTTTGAGCCTGACTGTCAAATATGCCAATGCCGGTCGCACTGTTTACGCGGATAATTTCTTCTCAACAATTTCTTTGGCTGAAAATTTGGATTTCCCAGAACCTCTCGTACGTCGGCACAGTCCGCAAGAACAAGGCGTTCATTCCAGTGGAAATGTACGACCCAAAATGAGCACCATTGAGCATTTTGTTTGGCTTCTACGACAACAAAATAGCATTGTGCTCTTACATGGCCAAAAAAAATAAGCCTGTGGTATTGATTTCTACCGAACACTACAAAATGCAAGTAAGTGGCAGCGCATTCAAACCTACCCAAATATTAGATTATAATGAATTCAAGGCGGGTGTGGACACAATGGACCAAATGGCCACTGGCTATACATGCAAGCGCTCAACAAAAAGTTGGCCGCTAGCAATGTTTTACAACATGATAGACATTACTGGTTTGGCGTCATATGTTGTCCACGATGAATTGGTAGTTCACGATCGGAAGAGGACTGACAGGCGCCGTAGATTTGTGGTGGAACTTTCCCGGCAATTGGTTATACCGCACATGGAAGAAAGGGCTACCAAGCCGAGGGTATTAGCTTACCAACATATAAAGCAGGCGATGTCTTTTTTCAGTGTTGTAATAAGTATTCAAACCCTTAAACCTAATACACACAAAATACTAATATTTATTCTTAATTTTTAGGTCCCGTCATCGGATGCATCAATGTCCACAAAATCAAGATATACTGATGTAGCTAATAACCGTAAAAATTGCGTGCACTGCCGTTCCCTTAAACGTAAGACTCAATATTCTTGCACTACATGCAAGACCCCCCCCCTGTCCCTTACATGCGCACAGACCATTACTCACCATTTTTGCCCGACCTGTGCAGAAACATAAATGTATTTTACATGAAAAAAAACGAAAAAATAAGCAAAACTAAAACCAAAAGTGGTTTTCATCACACACTCACAGGTCCGCCCGTAGGGTTTCCTTAAGCCAGCAGAATTATTTTGGTGTTTCTTTGGAGTTTACTTGTCAAAATTTTAACTATTTCTATCCCCATCGGGGGGTTCGTTCCCATTAGAAGGGGCTTACCTCGTATTTGTTTTATTTTAGTGTTTATTTTAAGTTCAATTTTAAAAAAATTTACTATTTCTATTCAAAAGGGGTGTTAAACCCCCGAACCTGCCCCCCTTGCAGGCGGGCATGCTCACACACATACCCCAGCATCCCCTCATAATTAAGACACACTTTTAGCACACCTTGTGAACACCAGGTCATGCGCGTCCCTTCCTAACCAAAATTATATTAGGGGTCTGGCCATACCACTGTACTTCTTTTAAGCAATTCCATTCTGTCATCCATTTGAGGGTTAAGACGTTTTGACCATGTAACTGTTAAAAGCAAAGAAATTCTAGGATGTAGCTTGATTGGATACCTAAATGCGAGAAACTGCATATTTCTGCACAAGTTGATTATTAGTAAAACTCCATTATACCTTTTCGAAAAACTGCGTTTCTATGTATCGAACAGAACCTTCAACCTTATAATACCAAGATATACTTGTTTACAATCTAAGCGGCTCTTTTTTATCAACTCCATTAAGCTCTGGAACTCACTTCCTCTAAACATTAAAACCATAACCAGCACAAACAAAATTAAGCTATCAATCATGTCCTATTTTTCTAACCTTTAATTCTGCTACTCTTTAACTTTCTTCTCCTTTCTCTTCTTTAATGTTTTAATTACTGCCTTTCCTCCTTCTTTTATTTTGTTAAGTTATGATAAGCTAATATTTAGTTAAGTTGTGAAATTAACTGTAATTCTTTTTTTTCTCCAAATTGGTTTGTTTTGCAAAATTATAATTATATTTACTAGTTTTAAGTTTTATTCTCATCGTTTTCTGTTGACTATTCTGTATTTAACTGTTGTACGCTAAAAGACCATTTAAGATCTTACTGTACTAATTTCTTAATTTAAATAAAATCTACAAAATCTACATGTGATCAAACAGATCATTGTTTTTTAAGATAAAAGTTGATGCTTGGAACATAGAATTTACAGCGATAAGTTTTCCACCACTACGGCTGCATCCAGTTTTTTCAGCATCACGATTTTTCCAAAAGATATGGTAAATATTAGGGTCAAAAAACTCTTCCACAAAAAAGTTAGAGTTTAGCCAAGTCATACCAATCACATAAATATCATATTCCTTTTGAGCAGTTGCCAAAAATATCGAGCTTGTTTTTGTCCGCATACCAGATACATTTTGGTAGTATATTTTTAATTTTTTGTTATCAACATTGCTTATGGCTTTTGCTGCTGGACACTTGCTATTCAAAAAAATTTAAAAGAGCTTACCTTGACATCATGTAACTGTAATGTACTGTAGAAAATCAAATGATAAAATAATCATTGTGTTTATTCTTACGACTGTATGCCAAAGACACACATGCACTGGTTAGATGTTTAGAGACTGAAGGAGTCGGGCGAGAGCCATTAAAGCCACTAGCTATCAGTCGTTGGGGGGTACGTGACGCCTTCAACCTACCAGAAAACCATACGTACATACATTTACTAATTATTTTAGACTCTCTTAAATATTCTAACTTTATAATGGACCGGAATGACCACTCACAAAACTAGTCCCCAAAGTGATCATTAAAATTCATGATGAAAGCAAAACGTATGGATCAACTATTATCACATTAAAATCTATCTTCAAGATGTATGTGAAGATACGTGCTCTATACCCACCCTACCTTTGGCCTTACTATGCACGATGTTTCTGCAAGACCCCGAAAGAACCATATTCTACCGTATCTTTCACATCACTCTACATTAGAAAAATTATTTTTATTTAGCCAATCATTTTATTTTAAGTTTTTATTTCATGAAGTATTTCATTTAAACATTCTCCAAAAACTACCTTAAGTTTAACACCAAACTGCATTTAATATTTATTTAAATCATAAAATTCGAATTCAATTGTAATTTTATTTCTGCTGGTCTATACACGTTTGGTTCAATATTAAGTATTATTTCATAATAAGTAGCAAAAATATTTATCAAAATTAATTTAGCGTAGTTATAGCGTAGAAATTATTCATAAAAAAAAATAGTAGGCACCTTTGACCCAGTATTATATCTGTATCCATAATAATAACATTTTATAAGTTTTTAAATAGAACTCAGTTTTTGATGCAGCTGCGTTTCACACATATTGCTCCATACACACACACAATCTGATGTGTAATCTTAGGCAAAATTACAACAAAAAATAAAAATCAATTAATTTTTTCAAATATCTTATATGTAGATCAAAATCTTTAAAGAAAGATTGTAACACGACTTAGCTGTCAATGAAACACACATACAAATAGAAAAACCATTTTTTTTTGTGGAACTTTACAAACTAATTATAATTCAAATATTATTTTAAAATTATTGCTTAAAGAAAACCAATCGAAAATTATGCATTCATTAAGGTAAACTACTAACATTTTTGCACTCACCGCTACTCGAAACAAAAGTAAACATACAGAGAGTGGGTGCGACAAGATTAACGCAGTGCATGTAACTAAAATACTGGTTTTTACAAACTGGGTGAATTAAAAGAGAATTTAATAATTTCTCTGCTGCCCCTTTTTTTCTTTTTTGCTTTCTGTTTTGATTAACTTTTGATTAGCTTTGTTGTTGTTGTATTATTATTTTTTTTTTTGTTTTACATTGTAAATCTTTTAAAAATGCATAAATATAGTTAGCAATGACTTTCTAACTTCTTTTGTTTACTTCTACTTTAATTTGTGTATTGTCTCAATGTTTCAAATTAGATATTTAATTTATTTCGTTATTTTAAAAATAATAATAAAGAAAGTAGTGTTGTTGTTACTTACTTTTATTACTTTGTTGCTGACGTCCATCGCTGAAGGCCTTCGGTGATGTCGATCGATGCTTTGCTTTAGTTTATGATGCTAATATTAATTTTAGATAAAATAAGTGTTTTGTTTTTTTTTTGTTGTTGTTGTTGTTGTTGTTGTTTTTAATCAAACTTAATCAAAGTTTGGATTGATATGTCGCTGTGTGAGTGGGCAAATGTGTGCGTGAGCAAGTATGTACGTGAGAATTACCACTTTTATTTACCAGCTACATCGAATATTTTAATTATTTTACTTATAATTATTGCTAATTTAATCTTTATTTTTAATTTATATAAACTGTAGCTTACTTTTTCTTCACGTTACTACCATTTTTTTTTATAAGAAATTTCTCCACTTTTACCACTTTATAGTAATCTAGAATTTTGTCTATGTTTTTAAATTGATTTTAAGCTCACTTTTTAATTAATTTAAGTAATAAAATTAAATGCATTATAAGCATCGTAGTAATGTTAAATTTTCTTAGAATGAAGTTGCAATAAATAGGAACACCTTAGTTCTGCTTAAACTGAATCTAAATGAGCTTTAGGCAAAATTTATAAACTTCTTTAGCTTTTAACTCTGCCAGCTTTTTTTTCGCAAAATTATTTCTGTTCATGATTTTGAATATATGTTTTTTTGATTAATTTAACTTTTATGCACTTTTTAGGACCAAAATTATAGTTTAAAGGTTTCGCTTTTTCAGCTTTTGGTTTTTGCGTGCCGTTTAGCACGAGGCATACTGAAAACTGGTTCGCCTTTGCTGTGTCTTGCAACTGATGATTGCCCACGCTACTCTCCCTTGTTACCAAGCCATGAATAGATTATGTTCGGCGATCATTGAGTCTAGAAGAGATTATAGCGATGCTCGACTAAGACGATGTCTCACTAGGTTACGTTGAGTTTTTGTTGATGAGCTTTTTTTTTTTTTTTACCAATTATGATCGATGACTTTTTTCTAAAATTTTCGAAAATCATATTCTCACTTTGATTGAATTAGGAAATTAGAAATTAATTTACCTTTTTATGGCTATTTAGGCTTATCCAGAATTGTTAAAAATTGTATTACTAGCGACTAGTATTTAAGTTTTATAGGATTTTCCTTTGGGCAAATTAAGATTGAGTAAACTCTCGAAAGAACCTTAGATTGCGTAAATAAATTAGTTTTAACTTGAAAATATTGCGTTAAGTAAATACAATATCAAAATTGTATTAAAATGTATTCGAGAATTCTAGTTAAACGTATTGGATTTCAATGAACTTACCGGAGTTTTTTGATCTAAAAATTTAGATTAGGTAAGGTAAAATTTACGAAGCGTGTTGATGCTTTGGCAGCTCAAAGAAAAAGGAAGTTAGTTCTCTCTTCTCTGATAAGGTTCAGTTGCTGAGAAGAATAGGAACTGTTCAGAAGCATACTGAAGCTAGCAAAATGTCAAAACACAAAAGTATTGCCATTTATGCACTTACATGGTTTTTGTACTTGCTAAAAAAAAATTTTGTATAAAAAAATGAATAATTCTTAGGTGTTCGTTACAAACCAGATAATACTTTGATTTATTATTAAACAAAGGTATTAGATGGAAAACATTGAATTATTGCCGCATATCCTTCGCGTGAAATGTGCCAACCATTTTTCCTTGTAAATCCTCTAACATATAGTAGTGGCTACCAATTTTGTCTCGAACGCGAGCCTTTACGAAAACTGGGCTTAATTTAGAATTGAAATTTTTCTCGAAACTGCTTTGAGCAAAATTCCGCCTGAAGACTTCTTGACCTACCTTAAATGTAACTGGACGGGATCGTAAATTGTATTGTTGTGCGTTTCTGTCATATGCATCTTTAATATTTTTCCTAAGGTCTTGCCTCACCAATTCTAATTGGTCGTCGCGGTTCAATTTGCATATGGATTCGTTTAAGATTCCTAGATTTTTCAAAAGCGTATACGTAGATCCGTGTGTGATCATATCAAAGCCAAATAATGCATGATACGGGGAACATTTTATGGACTCATGCAATGAGTTTCTTAAAGCACAGCTGATTGCGGTAAGATTTTCATCCCACTGACGATGGTCAGTTTTTAGGTATGCTCGAATTGCTGCTATTAAGGATCTATTAACTCTCTCAGACGCATTCGATTGAGGTGAATACAGAGCTGTATATGTGTGAACGATTCCTAATTTTGTGAAAAATGCGTTAAGGTCGTTCGATTTGAACTGCGATCCATTGTCGCTCACAACTACTTCAGGTACTCCGTACATATGGAAAATGCTTTCCAAAAGAAACTTTTGAATTGCATTGGAAGTGAATTTTTTCAATGGACATAACCAGTGGAAATTAGTTAAGTGGTCAACGACAATAAGTAATCCTATAATGCCAAGTTTTGTTCTAGGATATGGACCTAATATATCTATATAGATGCGCTGGAATGGTCTGCAGGACTGAGCCTGTACTCCCATCGGTGGCTTTAAACAAATATTTGGAGCTTTTGTTTCTTTACAAACATCACACTTTTTGATGAAATCCCTTACATCTCGTACCATCCCTGGCCAGTAGAAATGTCGTCTAACTAAGTTCAGTGTCTTATTAATACCTCCGTGCGCAGCGATGACTGATTCATGAGCTCTCACTAGCACATGCGAACGAAGCTGTTCTGGTATCCACAATTTCCATGCTGTTTGATCACTCTCAAGATCACCAGTATAATGTTCTGTTCTGAAGTATACAAACTTATCAACAATTTTTATGTCAGGATATTTATCAGGTTTTTCAAGAATTTTTTTCTTTAATGTCTCATAATCACCGTCTTGGAAGTGAAAGGAATTCAAATTAATTTCTGGGCCCATATCTTCTAATGCACAAATTTCCTCACAGTGAATTCTGGATAGAGCATCGGGCACAACATTATCTTTCCCTTTCCGATGGCTTATAGAAAATTTAAAAGCCTGTAATTTTAGAGCCCATCTAGCAAGTCTACCGCTGAGATCTTGTTGTCTCAACAACCACACAAGACTTGAGTGATCTGTAATCACCTCGAATTCTTGCATTTCAAGATAACATCTAAATCGTTTTATTGCTTCAATCGCTGCTAGACACTCTCGCTCTGTAACGCTGTAATTTCGTTGGGCAGAATTCAATTTTTTGAACATAAAAGCAACGGGTTTTTCGTTTCCCTCGTCTGAAATTTGTACGAGAACTGCACCTATGCCGTAATTACTAGCATCACAGTGAACGAAGAATTTTTTTGAAAAGTCAGGGTTCACGAGCACTGGGGCTGAAGTAAGTAAAACTTTTATTTTTTCAAATGCTTTCTGAGCTTCATCAGTCCAAGAGAATTTCTTCTTAGTGGAAAGAGTCTCTGTAATGGGAAATGTGACATCTGAGAAATTCTCAACAAACCTCCTATACCATCCTGCGAGTCCTAAGAAGCCTCGAACTTGCTTAATATTTTTTGGCACTGGCCAAAGCAAGATTGAATTTATTTTTTCGGGATCTGTTGCAATTCCTCCATTCCCTATCAAATATCCAAGATATTTCACTTGAGTAACGCAAAATTTACTCTTACTAACGTTTATCATTAAATTAGCCTGCCTAAATTTCTCAGCAATCCTTACTAGAATAGCACGATGAGTCTCAAAATCTTCTGACACAATACATAAATCATCTAAATATCCAAATACACAATAACGCAGATCTGGTGGAACTATTTCATTCATGAGTCGTGACATGGTTTGAGCCGCATTGCAAAGACCAAAGGGCATGACAACGAATTGGTACAATGGGCGTCCTGGAATGGTAAATGCTGTTAGCGGTTTTGAATCCGCAGAAAGACCAATCTGCCAGAAGGCGTCTTTTAAATCAATCTTTGTAATGAGGTTTGCCTTTGGCAATCTCGCGAAGATACCTTCAATGCTGGGAAGCGGATATGCATCCTTCTTCGTGACTTCATTAATTTTTCTGGCGTCTAAGCACAGTCTAACCTTGTTTGGTTTTACTACCATTCTCATGGGAGAGCTCCATGCACTCGTCGATGGCTCAATTACTCCTAACTGCAACATCCTGTCGATTTCTGTAAACATTAACTGCTCTACTGCTGGTGATACTGGGTAGAAGCGTTGTTTTACTGGTTTTGCTTCATCTACATCAATATGGTGTTCAATCAGTTTTGTTCTGCCTAATCCGTGAAGTTCGAAATTCGGAAAAAGGGACTTGACCGTTTCTAGCTGCTGAAGCTGTTGGGTCGAAAGAGGATATAGCTTTTCATCATCAGAACTATTATTTTCCAAAACGAGTTCTTCTGAAGTTTCAACTGCTGAAATTAAATGGGGAGCTAAATTGAATTTTTTCCAAAAATCTATACCTAAGATAACACGTTGAGAAATCGATGGTATGATGAAAAATTTTAGATTTTTTGATTCGCCTTTATATTCTAACTTGACTTCAATCCATCCTAAAACTTTCTGTAGCTTTCCATCTGCGGTTTTTACTGAAGTATTTGTTTTCTGAAAAGTTTTTATTTTAGAAAAATCTTCAAGAGCAAGGTCAGAGCCTAAGCAACTAATGTTTGCACCTGTATCTAAAAGACCGATTTCAGTTCTATTCAAAAAGGAAACTTTAGCATAAAAGCGCATATCTTCGTTGTTATTAAAAACAGCAGAAACAAGTAGTTTTTTTGTTAGTTTTACAACTTTCCAAAATCTACGAAGACGCAAAGTGGATCTTTTAATTTTCTTAGTAGCATAATTCATGTTGGAAAAATCTTTGAAAATATTTCGTTTTATAGCATTATATTCAATCCAGCGTTCATGATATGGACGAATAGGATATAATATAGGCTTACATTCATTTTTATCTAAAATATTTCGTTTTAAAATTTTTATGTTACTAGAAATTTCTGTATTAGTTTTTGTATTTGTTTTTTCTTTCAAATTAATATCAGCTGAACCAGCCGGTAATTTATTTAACTTAGTATGGGTACTTAATACTAACGGGTTGCCTTTCGGATGTTTTTTAAAGGACCCGCTTTCGAGTTTTCCGAGCGTTTGGCAATACATTTTGGGCATTGGGGCTTATAAACATTTTTTTCCCCGCATCCGTAGCAAAATATTAACCTTTCGCTTAAGCAGTCTTGCCAATGATGACCTTCTTGGTTACAATTCCAACACTTTGAAACACTTTGTTGCAAGGCTTTCACAGAACTAGTGGACTCCGAATTTAGTGTATCATCTTCATTTACTAATTCGCTCAAATTTATTTCTGCAACATGACGACGCTGTGTAAAATTTGTACCTTGCACGTTACGCGATTGTTGACTACGTCTAAAGGATTCTTCAGATAAAAGATTTTCTCTCATCTGGCAAAGGCTGCGCAAATGTGCAATGGAATTGACCTTAACATATAAGAGTTCATGTCTTATGTCAATTCTGAGGTTTCTAATTATAATTTCAATTAGGTCAAGATCTGAAAGGCTTTCTGGTAAACGATCAGTTAAGGACAAAATTGCTTCATAAAAAACTTCGAAACTTTCATTTGGCCTTTGTTTTCGGCTCCTAATTTCTTCGCGAATATCATAATCAGTTTTAAAATCTTTATACTGTTCCTTTAAAGCATCGCAAAAAGCTGCAAATTGGATACCTTGGTGGTTTACCTGTTTGTGGTAACGCCAGTACCAATCTTTTGCTTTCCCAAAAAGTAAAATATGTAAATTACTACAGAGAGCTTGAAAATCGTTATTAAGACTTGACGACGTTAACGAACGGATTCTATACACAAAATCTTCGACGCTTAAACTATTCGACGAACCGTCAAATTTTACATTCCAATTTTGCATTATGGAAGTAATTTTCTCAGCGCTCAAATTAGAGTAAGAATTTCTGTGTGTAGGTAACGCGTTATGCCTACTTACATTATCTGTCATTCGAGAAGGGTTTATATCAGGAATATTATCATTGGAAGTGTTTGGTGGTGCAATTCTATTGCTGCGATTTGGTTGTAATTGAATATTAGACAGCATACGCTGTAAACTTGTTTCAATCATGTTTGAAATTTGATTGTAATCTATCGCTTGCGCATTAATATTGTTACTCGCAATATGGGGCGTATGAGTTACATTTACTCTTGTATTGTTTGATTGATTATCTACATCTAATAATGGAAGCGAATAATTTTGGTTGTAATTTAAATGGTTTGGTTGAGAATTTCCAAGTGAGGATTGAGCAGAGCTCTCCTCAAGTTTTCGTCTAGATCCGCGTGTATAATGTCGTTTGGGAACTGCTCCACGACCACGATTCCCACTATGACTACGCGCTGAATTTTGGTTTGAGTTTGTATTGTTATTAATCGAATTAGTGCTACAAGGTTGCATTTCAACGCTAATTACTACTAACTCGTTAGCTTGCGACACACGCCTACAATTTGGACATTCTTGTGAATCTTCTAGCCAATGTTCGATGCATGCCTTATGAAACACATGGTTACATCGTGTGATCATACATTCTGAACCATTGGATAAGGGTTGCAAACAAATTGTGCATGCGGATTCTGCGTGAGGAACCAATGCTGGCAAATCCTCAGAACTGTGCCTTACAGCCATTTAAGAATTATAAAATTTTAAGAAAAATACCTAAAAAAAATTTCGATTACCGAATAATTAAACTATATATTTATCACAGTTTTCCTTGTTTGAGTGATGTTGACGAAAGATACGAAGATTTATTTGAAAATAGTTGATAAGAAATCAAAAAAAAAGGGATATTGATAAAAAGAATAAAAACACTCTTTGTATAAATTGTTGTATAAACGTTAACTAAATCTTCACATAATCCTATTGGAATCAATTATAGATATCACAAAATTAGAATTTCGAAAAAAGCATTACCAATGAAAATATTTTCGGACAGATTTTCGCTCCGATAGCAAAAAAAAAACTATATTTCCAAAAAATACTCAAAGGCTTAACTCATAAATACAAAAATATTATTTTCAGACTTTTTATTCGCTTATTGATGTTATCAGCTTAAATTGAGTCAGGCAAATACGATTTAAATCAAAATAAATACCAGTTAACATATCGGTCGATAGCTACTCGGACCAAATGCCAAATAGTCGATATCCAGAAATGAACAAATATTCTTCTGTTAAAAAACATAAATACCAAAAACCTAAAATAAACATTCGCGAAATTTTGTTTTGAAATTTATCAAACGGAAATGTATACAGACCTATCAGAAGGATAAGCATGTACCTTTTGTGTGCAAACACAAGTCTAGAAAACAAAAACTAAAAAAAACTTTTTTTGATTGTAAATTGCAGAAAAGACTTTGTTTGCCCCACGTTGGGCGCCATTTTGTAACTGTAATGTACTGTAGAAAATCAAATGATAAAATAATCATTGTGTTTATTCTTACGACTGTATGCCAAAGACACACATGCACTGGTTAGATGTTTAGAGACTGAAGGAGTCGGGCGAGAGCCATTAAAGCCACTAGCTATCAGTCGTTGGGGGGTACGTGACGCCTTCAACCTACCAGAAAACCATACGTACATACATTTACTAATTATTTTAGACTCTCTTAAATATTCTAACTTTATAATGGACCGGAATGACCACTCACAAAACTAGTCCCCAAAGTGATCATTAAAATTCATGATGAAAGCAAAATGTATGGATCAACTATTATCACATTAAAATCTATCTTCAAGATGTATGTGAAGATACGTGCTCTATACCCACCCTACCTTTGGCCTTACTATGCACGATGTTTCTGCAAGACCCCGAAAGAACCATATTCTACCGTATCTTTCACATCACTCTACATTAGAAAAATTATTTTTATTTAGCCAATCATTTTATTTTAAGTTTTTATTTCATGAAGTATTTCATTTAAACATTCTCCAAAAACTACCTTAAGTTTAACACCAAACTGCATTTAATATTTATTTAAATCATAAAATTCGAATTCAATTGTAATTTTATTTCTGCTGGTCTATACACGTTTGGTTCAATATTAAGTATTATTTCATAATAAGTAGCAAAAATATTTATCAAAATTAATTTAGCGTAGTTATAGCGTAGAAATTATTCATAAAAAAAAATAGTAGGCACCTTTGACCCAGTATTATATCTGTATCCATAATAATAACATTTTATAAGTTTTTAAATAGAACTCAGTTTTTGATGCAGCTGCGTTTCACACATATTGCTCCATACACACACACAATCTGATGTGTAATCTTAGGCAAAATTACAACAAAAAATAAAAATCAATTAATTTTTTCAAATATCTTATATGTAGATCAAAATCTTTAAAGAAAGATTGTAACACGACTTAGCTGTCAATGAAACACACATACAAATAGAAAAACCATTTTTTTTTTGTGGAACTTTACAAACTAATTATAATTCAAATATTATTTTAAAATTATTGCTTAAAGAAAACCAATCGAAAATTATGCATTCATTAAGGTAAACTACTAACATTTTTGCACTCACCGCTACTCGAAACAAAAGTAAACATACAGAGAGTGGGTGCGACAAGATTAACGCAGTGCATGTAACTAAAATACTGGTTTTTACAAACTGGGTGAATTAAAAGAGAATTTAATAATTTCTCTGCTGCCCCTTTTTTTCTTTTTTGCTTTCTGTTTTGATTAACTTTTGATTAGCTTTGTTGTTGTTGTATTATTATTTTTTTTTTTGTTTTACATTGTAAATCTTTTAAAAATGCATAAATATAGTTAGCAATGACTTTCTAACTTCTTTTGTTTACTTCTACTTTAATTTGTGTATTGTCTCAATGTTTCAAATTAGATATTTAATTTATTTCGTTATTTTAAAAATAATAATAAAGAAAGTAGTGTTGTTGTTACTTACTTTTATTACTTTGTTGCTGACGTCCATCGCTGAAGGCCTTCGGTGATGTCGATCGATGCTTTGCTTTAGTTTATGATGCTAATATTAATTTTAGATAAAATAAGTGTTTTGTTTTTTTTTTGTTGTTGTTGTTGTTGTTGTTGTTTTTAATCAAACTTAATCAAAGTTTGGATTGATATGTCGCTGTGTGAGTGGGCAAATGTGTGCGTGAGCAAGTATGTACGTGAGAATTACCACTTTTATTTACCAGCTACATCGAATATTTTAATTATTTTACTTATAATTATTGCTAATTTAATCTTTATTTTTAATTTATATAAACTGTAGCTTACTTTTTCTTCACGTTACTACCATTTTTTTTATAAGAAATTTCTCCACTTTTACCACTTTATAGTAATCTAGAATTTTGTCTATGTTTTTAAATTGATTTTAAGCTCACTTTTTAATTAATTTAAGTAATAAAATTAAATGCATTATAAGCATCGTAGTAATGTTAAATTTTCTTAGAATGAAGTTGCAATAAATAGGAACACCTTAGTTCTGCTTAAACTGAATCTAAATGAGCTTTAGGCAAAATTTATAAACTTCTTTAGCTTTTAACTCTGCCAGCTTTTTTTTCGCAAAATTATTTCTGTTCATGATTTTGAATATATGTTTTTTTGATTAATTTAACTTTTATGCACTTTTTAGGACCAAAATTATAGTTTAAAGGTTTCGCTTTTTCAGCTTTTGGTTTTTGCGTGCCGTTTAGCACGAGGCATACTGAAAACTGGTTCGCCTTTGCTGTGTCTTGCAACTGATGATTGCCCACGCTACTCTCCCTTGTTACCAAGCCATGAATAGATTATGTTCGGCGATCATTGAGTCTAGAAGAGATTATAGCGATGCTCGACTAAGACGATGTCTCACTAGGTTACGTTGAGTTTTTGTTGATGAGCTTTTTTTTTTTTTTTACCAATTATGATCGATGACTTTTTTCTAAAATTTTCGAAAATCATATTCTCACTTTGATTGAATTAGGAAATTAGAAATTAATTTACCTTTTTATGGCTATTTAGGCTTATCCAGAATTGTTAAAAATTGTATTACTAGCGACTAGTATTTAAGTTTTATAGGATTTTCCTTTGGGCAAATTAAGATTGAGTAAACTCTCGAAAGAACCTTAGATTGCGTAAATAAATTAGTTTTAACTTGAAAATATTGCGTTAAGTAAATACAATATCAAAATTGTATTAAAATGTATTCGAGAATTCTAGTTAAACGTATTGGATTTCAATGAACTTACCGGAGTTTTTTGATCTAAAAATTTAGATTAGGTAAGGTAAAATTTACGAAGCGTGTTGATGCTTTGGCAGCTCAAAGAAAAAGGAAGTTAGTTCTCTCTTCTCTGATAAGGTTCAGTTGCTGAGAAGAATAGGAACTGTTCAGAAGCATACTGAAGCTAGCAAAATGTCAAAACACAAAAGTATTGCCATTTATGCACTTACATGGTTTTTGTACTTGCTAAAAAAAAATTTTGTATAAAAAAATGAATAATTCTTAGGTGTTCGTTACAATCAGCAGGCCATAGAGACGCATTAAAAACTTCGTTAAAGAGAGAAGTAGAGACTCACAATTTAAAACTAACTCTCTTAATCGAGTCTTTAGGTACAATTTTTTTTATAAGCTTATAACAAAGCAGATTATGCATTTCAGCATTGGAATGTTTTACAACTAAAAGGTGTGTTTCCGTACTCTACACTGTGTAAGATTTGTGTAACTTCTGGTAAGCTCGAACTGAGAGAGTAAAAATGAAATTTGAGAATATTAGCAAAAGTACGGAAACAGCTTCTAGCAAGTTTCGAGCACAAACAGCTGATTCTGACAGCAGATGAGTCAAACATAAATAACGCCAATTGAAATTGTCGTAATTTTGTTTGTGAAGTAACTTTTTAGAGCTATAAAATCTTTTAAACTATGTTTTAAGTTATAAAACTACTCGAAGTCTTGAGGTCTAGCACGCTCTGTGCACATTCTGTGCTCGAGAGAGCGATTTTATGCTTTTTCTTCTTCTCCCATTTCTTACACAAAAAGTACGAAAACAGAAAATAGCGACTCACAAGTCACACAGTGCGAGTACGGAAGCAGACCTAATTAAAAATATTTTCCTCAGAGACTGATGGCATGAAAGACGCAATGTGTAGCCATCTCATATCATCAGCGACAGCAAGCTCTGAGTTTACGCTTTGACCAACGATTATGGTATTATTCATTGTATAATTTTTTGACAAGGTAGCCGTGACAGCTTTTTGGCGATTGGTAGTTGTCAAAAACAGCTAAAGGAGTTGTAGTTTGCTACTGTTGGCTAGCTATGTGGTTATTTTTAACTTTTCTTGGATTCATAAAATTTGTTCACGAAGTTTATTGGAATGTTTTTAGTTTGCTGCGATTGACTAGCTATGTTTAAGTCGTTGCTTATTTTTTCACAGTTCTTTTATTAATTGTATGAACAGCTTCAAGCTTGACAAGTACCCATCGCCGCTCGTGAGAAAAAAGCCAGTCTACGCTACTATCTTGTCAATAATTGTGCCATTATTCAAGTATTATTCAAGATTCATTTATAAGGTTGTGGCACTTGAGAGAAATGCACTCTTTTTCCGCCTTTGCTCGAACTGTCACCATACTTTTCTTTGTTCTGAGCATTCATTTTCTTCATTTCTTTTCATCCATTCTGACAGTTTGACCGAGCTCGCTCTCAAGTGCCACAACCTTATAAATGAGCCTTGGTATTATTATTTATTGGATTCTTCTGCGAGAGAGCAGCAGCAGAGGAAACATATGGGAGTTGAGAAACAATGGCATCAGCACCTGCAGTAGTAGAAGCAGAGCTTTGAGATGTAGAAACAGCAACAACAGCCTTAGCGACAGCACCATGATTAGAAGCAACGTGTAGAGACGGAGAAACAACGCCGTCAGCAACAGCAGCAGTAGACGCAGCGCAATGAGATGCAGAAACAACAACAGCAGTGTTTGACAAGAATGATAGAATAAGAGATTACGCTTTGCGCAGGTCCGTTACTTCTGCTAATCGAAGTTGACAACCAGCTGTTCAGTTGACTACGTCACAATATGTTATTTCTTTGAGAAACGTACTGCGATCGGTTGTGTTTCATTTAATTGTGTATACATCGAAGTATATTTGCGAGTTTTTAACTTAAAATTTAAAAAATAAAGTGTGCAGCTGCTAATTGTGGTAACAGTAGCAAACAAATATTTTTAGAAACCTGATGTTTGCAATAAATACAAAAATTAAACCAAGAAATTGTAGAAAACGCTCACAAATGAAAACAAAAATACAAAAATATATTAACTTAACAAAATTTGTTTCATTATTTAAAAACTCGGAACTATCATTTATTTGTCCTTTCAATTCACAGGTAAATTAATGGAAATAAAATATCTGGGAATGTTTAAACTACATCAATTAAAATCTTAATAAACATTTTTATAAAATCCAAGTCGAAAAATAATGCTCACTGAAGTTGGTTTCTGGCTGTTTTTTTTTTTTTTGACTAAGCCGCTTTCTGGCTGTAATAAATTAATAGTAAAAATAATGTTTGCAAAGGAGTACTTAATTAATTTACCTTCTTCTCGTTCCAATAAATTGCTTCTTAATTCTTTTATTTTAATTATACAAACTAAAATGTATGCAATTTTCATTTCTGTATAGAAATCGTATGCAAAGTGAACGCTCTCCAAAACAGCATTGATATTATGACGTACATGCGCAGAACGACAATTTTGTTGTACTCATTTTTTTGTCTTCGGCGCAATCTTTGTATTCTATTATTCTTGAGTATTTGAGACAGCACCAAGAGCGGAAGCTGGAAAGATGGCAGCATCCAAAACCGGTTTTTTTTTAACCTGACGATTCTAATGATGCTTGAGAGACAACATTGGCATTAGATTTAGATCTTTTTTTGGCAGACTTATTAATGGGTGGCTGCAACGAAGAGACTACAGCAGCATAAGACGCGGAACCAGCACGTGCGGGAGAGTGCACACAAGCAGCAGTTGACAGATCATTATTGGAAATTAAGGCAGCAGTATGCATATTAGGCAATGCACTGCCTGGGTTCAATGACCCCACTTGTTAATGTTTTTGTTGTGGTTTGCAAAATCCCGACCGAGAGTGGCAACTAATAATTTAAGCTCACGAACTTCGGCAACCAAACTCACAACCGAACTAAAAATAGTATCTGTTTGATTAAGACACTCATCACAATTAAATACAACGTTTTGATAAGTGTTTATTAACTGAAAAGAAACCTCTTTAAAGTTCAAACACGATTTGTGATATTTATTTTTGCAAATATTACAGCAAATAACTGAATCTTTAGCAGTTGATTTATTGCACAGAGCACACCGAGATCTCAGCTGAGACATTATTACCAACGACTAATAGGTTTCGCGGTCAGAACTGAACTGAAAGCATTTTGCCGAAAGCACATTTTTCTCTTTTTAAAGCTTGATTTTTTATACACTTAATTTTTGCAAGCTATAAATGTATCACTTTAAATAACACTTAACGTATTGGAGCAGTGTTGAAAAATTAGTTCAAGTGTAAGAGTGCAAAAAGTCGAGGTTGATAACAATCATATTATTACACAACTTTACAACCTTCATATACGTAGCAACTCAGGTGTCGTTTTGCTGCTGATTCAATTATATTTTTTGGTACAATCGACCCAGAAGAATTTCTTTAAATTCGTCATAACTTTTCTATAAAAGGATGAAAAAAGAGGTAGTTAGATCAAAAACGTACTATTGTAAAAATCCAATATAGTCACTGATAAGTATCAAATATATTTTCTGAGAATACTTTCAGGCTGAACATTTTTGAGAATAGTGTGTCTTTTAAAAATACTTTACTGTCAAAAAATAATTACAAGTTGAAAACTGCTGTGTGCGGAGCAGCATGTTTGCCTTTTATGTATTAAGATGTGCATACTTTAAGGCTGAACAGTTTGAGAGATATTGGACACGGAGCAGCGTGCCTGCATTTTATATACAATATTAAGATATTTATGGTCAAATAGATGGATTTTAAGGACTGTGTACCTTTTTATATCTGTTGTGAGTAAAATAACTTTTTTTAAAAATAATTTTCTGTTTATTCATTGGATTATTTGATTATTATGTGACTTTATTATATTAGTACACTAAGAACTTAGTTCTTTTAAAGAACAAAGGTTAATGACAAATAGTTTTGAATACAGTGATTGATTTACAATTTAACTTAAACTAAGATAAGGAACAAAATAGTAATAATATAACAAATCACATTATATCTATACATATAATAAAACTGTAAAAAACTGTACATGGAATATTTTTTCGAAATTCTTTCTGCTCTGAACATTTTGAACGTTGTGATTCCAAAAATGTAATTTTTAAAAATATTCTCTGTCTGTCTGTTTTTATGGGAAAAGCATATATTTGGCTTTCCTACACTTTTAGAAGCAAAAGCTTTACAGCGGCCTGATTTAAAAAATCGAATGTTCCTTTAAAATGAATAAAAGTTACGTTTTATATTGTTTTTAAATTTAAGTTATAGTAACATAACTTAAAGTAATAGCTAGTTGTTATCTACTTTTACTTTTAGTTATGTTTAACGTTGTTTGTACCTTTTATAAGTTTAATGCAAATTTTATAAAAAAATCAAATATGCAAAACAATTTTTAAAAACTATTAATGACTTCAATTGAGTAATTTTATTAGCTGTTAGTTTTAAATTGACAAAAAAAAACACATTTGCTAACACGGACTTACACGGATTTTTTTGTCTTATTTGTGGATTTTTACTGTCCTCGGGTTGGCATCACTGGTTTAAGCTATGCAATTATAAAAGATAATTCGTCAGTATAACAGTTTCATAGCGGTGGCGCTAAGTACCTCACATATTTTTAGGCATATGCTGAAATTAAGAAGAAAAAAAGCAACCTAACAACAACAATTTTATGTAAACTTTACCTCGCTATAACTTGAAAAAAAATAAATTCTTAAGAAATAAATAGTCCAGGTTGCACTTCTACAGGTTTAAACCTACCAAACCATACTAAATTTATTAAGATTGGACTTGTACTTAAAAAGCCTTACGCCGTACAAAATTTGCGTTTGCGTAATATACGGGGTTGCCAATATTCGAAGCGGCCATTTTATTTTTAAATAAATCAAAGAAACCACAATTTTTTGTCTGTTCGTCATAAATATCATTTAATTGGGTTCAAGTAGATTTGCTTACATTATTTCTTGAATATGATATCTCGTAAATGGTTGCCATTGGCCTCTACGACAGATTGTGCCCGTTTTGCAGCATTTTCCATGGTTTTCTTCAACATTTCGATGGGAATGGCGGTTATTTCTTGACGGATGTTGGTTTTCAGCTCTTCTAGGGTCTTTGGCTTGTTAACGTAAACCAAATAACCCCACAAAAAGAAGTCTGGAGGCGTTAAATCTGGTGATCTTGGCGGCCAATCGAAATCACCATTTTTTGACATCAAACGGCCAGGGAACAATTGCTTCAAAAAATCGATTGTAGTGCGGCTTGTGTGTGGTGGCGCGCCGTCTTGTTGAAGCCAGTAGTGCCTGATACGATTTCGACGAACGATTGACATGAAAAAATTGTTTATCATATCGCGATAACGCTTCTGATTGACAGTAACTCTGTGGCCATTATCATCTTCGAAAAAGAACGGCCCAATGAGCATTTTAGCACAAACGCCGCAAGAAAACAGTGACTTTTGCATCGTGAAGAGGTACCTCTTGAATCTCTTGTGGATTTTCAGTGGCATAAATACGGCAATTTTGTTTGTTTACCGTTCCGTTCAACTGAAAATGAGCTTCATCGCTCATGATAATTTTATGCCAAAATTGCTCGTCTTCTTCAGCCATTTCGATGACTCTTTGGGCCCATTCCAATCGACGTGGCTTATCGGTAGGCAACAATTTGTTTACCAATTGAATTTTGTACGGAAACAAATTCAAATCAACACGTAAAATGCGTTGTAAAGTGGATCGGGGAATGCCGAGCTGCTGAGAACGGCGATTTTGGGATGTTGTTGGTGACTGCTCAATACTGGCTCGTACGGCTGCAATATTCTCATCCGATCGCCTTGGTCGCTTTTTATTTGGCCTCTTTGGGTTACCAAGAGTATTACCAGTTGTAAATCTTTCATACAAACGATAAATTGTTTTCTTGGAAGGCGCACTTTTCACTTTATTTATTTTTTTGAAAGCACGTTGAGTTTTCACTATTGACTTGTTTTGTTGAATGTAAATTTCAACAATTTTAGAGCGTTCGCGTGGCGTGTACTGTTCCATTGTAAACATTTGCTTGGAATGACGCTTCAAACGCGGTATGTCATTAGTCGATTTGGCATCGCTGCGGAAAGTTACAGTGTTACATTACTGCTTTAAATGTCATGTGATTAAGTAGCCAATTTGAAGGAGTTTAGATGAAGGAGTTCCAAAATGTGTGAAATCATATACGACTTCAACAGTGAGTTTGATCACAGGTTAATTACTCAAAGACTACTGAAGAGGAAATGTAGCGATTTCCGAAACAGACTGTCTAGTCAGCTTAGTGATTGACTCTATATGGAGTTGTTTTTGTTGTTGTTGTTGTCTTCTTAAAAACTTACATGATCTAAAGCTCGCAATTAAAATTCATCTCATACTTTTTATCAGAAACTCACTCTGCTTAGAAGCCGATCATCAAGAATTTTGAGTGTGATGACAGTATTTGAGTTACCGGCGTTACTGCGTTGGTGTCATCAAGAGTGTTTTTGCACTGGCAGCCTTAGCTCTAGTAGTTGAAGCCATTTTGAGTTGGATATGTATTTATGTATAATGTTTAGTTTTGTTTAAGTTGAAGTTTAATTGTTTATTTATTGATTTGCTTCAGTCAAGCTTTATTCTAAAACTTAAAACTGGTGCTCGATTTCCGTAAGTTTTCAACGAACAGAATCAGCGAATATATTATTTTATTGAATTTTTAGCAGAGCCTTTAAAAATACGTTCGCTCTCATTAATACTCAAATTAATCGAATTAATCAAAATAATTTGTCCCTAAAACTTTTTGAAAAACCTTTTTTTTTATATATTTTTAATTTGTTCCGTATTGCTGGAAAACAAATATGGCAACACTAGTGGGCATCTTATATAGCTATTGTTCTGCAGGCGTCATAATACCACGATCACAACCGATCCTTGTTCCCAAATCAGACGCCAGAAATGATACAGTATACAGGACCTTTTGCAGCAACGCAAGTTGGAGCGTGTGAGTCGTTGTCGGTCTGATATGTTAATATTTGGAATGGATAGTCCACTTTTTCATAAAATTTTTCGACCTTTTGAAGTCGATTATTGATAACAGTTATTAGTCAAGAACCTGTCTTTTGTATAGACTATTTTCGGTTTTTGAGAAATTTTTGTTTCTCATAATTAATATGATTTTGTTGCAATAACATTTAGGTATCTTTAAAAAGTCGAAAATCGATAATTAATTAAAACATCCCTAGAAAATGTTAAAAAATAAATTTAGTTATTAAAAATAACTTTCCCTACTTCGTTTAGCAAATATATATTATATTTTTTTATAAATTATTAAAATTAAAAATTTTAATTGAATGGGAGGTACCCCTAGGGAGGGTCTAAGAAATTTCGACCATTTTGAAATTTTTCTTAATTGGCCTTCCTATTAGCATATTATAGCAACCTATTATTGCATGGTTGCATATTGCATTATCATAGGAGCACTCATTCTGTTTCTGTCCAATTTTGGCATGGTATCAACGCACTATGTGACGTTTTGAATAACAAACCAAAAACATCGCCATTACTCATTACTCTATTTTAATCTTGTTGAAATTAGCCATTCTCTGAAATTGTTTATTTTTTAAAATTAAAAAACTATCTTCTATTTTTTGTGTTACACTTGTTTATTATTCAATTTGAAGTTTAATAATAATATAAAATACATATATAATGGGTTAGTTTATATTGTTAAAAATTTTGAAGCCTTGAGAAAAATTTTGTTCAACAACATTTTTGACATAAATATAAAATTCTTTTGAAAAAAAACCAATTATTGTTAATGTTTCGCTAATTACTTTTCATGCAAGATATATTTGGAATAAATGTGCATATTGATACAATCTATGATCCAATTATCCCTTCTTTGTACCATTCGGATTTCCAATTGAGAGGTTGAGATTCACTTTCGGTATCTCTGAAAATACATGATGATTATGTAACCACTTCTCTAATATGGGTTTATCCAAGTGAAGCAGACTTTAAAAAACTTTTTCCTTTCGATTTTGTTTCTTTTGGAACATATTTCACATCTTTAAGACCCTTACATGTTTACAAAATTTTAGCTTGCCTAGTTAACGAATAACTAGGTCTTTTTAAAACCTATTGGGTCAAGATTGCGTTCTATCTTGGATGATTACAGGAATTGGAAAATTTTAGAAAAATAAGTTAAATAGTAATTCTTATTGAAACTTGCATCATCTTTCTTGGCGTGAAATTCCTTTTTTTCTAAATTTTTTTTTTTTAAATAAAATTTAATTTTTATTAACAACAACATATTAACTTTTTACAACTTTGGCATTTTTACTTTTCTTTTAAATTTTAAAAACTGCAAACTACTGAAAACTACTGAAAATTCCTTTAAGTTAAAGGATGGAATCTCCAGTGCTTTCGGAGATTTAGGTGTAGAAGTTGCTTACTAAGCGCGTAAGCTGGCTGTATGAATTAGTACTTTAAAGATGCATTTATGTTGGGTCGATCGCTCTAATAAGCTTTTCTCAAAATCATAAAAGTAAGGGTATTATGGTGTGTTGCTTCAAAAAAATGGATATACTACGTTTTGGTATTATAAGGGAGATTTGTGTAAAGAATAAACTTAGCCAATATTATATACATTTGATTTATTTAATTCTTGGATAAATTCTTGGAAATTTTCCACCAACCCTTCTTATCATTTATTTTCTTAACCCTAGAAAAAATAATTATGCGTAAAATTGACTCATGAGTTTCATCTAGCTGTAAGGTCAAGTTCCATAAATTGATTTGAAAACTATACGTTTTGATATTAACACACAGGTGAAATAACAAAATTACATTCCTAATGCAAATTTCAACAAGCTCTTAACCATACAAATCCATGCATTATTTTTTAAAGATATTTCTAAAGTTTGTCTGTACATAGAAAATTTACAATTGGAAAAATAAATGTTTCCAAAGAAGCTGTGTAGATATTATTGTGATTAAGAAAAAGTGGGTGTTATAAAAAAAAATTCTTTATACTTACGTTTTGATTATTTCGTAAAAGTGTGAACAGTAAAGTGTGCATAATATGTAAAATGTTATATCTTCATATGCAATGAATGGGTTTTAATGGTTAATTACTTGTTGACTAGGTAAAAGCTTAACTTTAAATTACAAGTTTTTCAGGATCATTTTTAAATTTTGTCATTTTACTATTACATTTTTATAACCCACAAAAAAAATCAGTTTTCGAATTGCCGGGTTTCTTAAATTAAACTAACTTATTAATTAAATAGAACTCCCAAATTTTGGCTTTGTTATGAAATAGTTTTAGAAACGTAGAATGATTAAAACATGAACATTTTAAAACCAGTCAAACCAGAATGCTTAGTCAAACATTCTTCAAACCAGTGTTCCATTGCAGCTTCACTCGCTAGCTCCAATTACTTACAACAAACATTATTTTTTTGAAACTTCGGCACTTAATTGTTTTTTTTAATTTTAAGAAATTATTATTAATATTTAGCAAAAGCTATCCATGTTGTAGAAAGCAATGAGAATGAGCAATGAGGAGAAAAAGTTTGTTATTTAATTTTTTATTTCTTAGGGTTCTTTTGTAGTACATAAATTACTGTATATGCTAAGCTTAGATAGATTACATCCTAAAACAATGCAAGAATTTGCATTATATTAAAAACAATATATATTGCACAATACTGCAATTTAAAAAACTAAAAAGGCTGAAAAATGGTTTAACATAATTTTAAGTTTGAAATAAAAACAAAAATAAATTTCGCGGCTAAAAAGATCAAGCAATTTGCAATAAGAATCGCAATTTAAAGAATTTTCTAAAAACTTTAGAATGGTTTTCGAAAAAGATCCAACCTTGATTTTTGCTAATTTCAGAAAGACCACGCAATTCGATAACTGGGCTATTGACAAAACACACATTTTGCACAAAAGTTTGGTTCTCTTAGATATTTAGCATATTCGAAAAGAAACAAATTCGAAAGAATGCATTGCGTTTTGTACGCTTCACTTTTGTAAACAATTTGAAAATACGTAAATTATGCAAAAAATTATTGTATACCATCATATATGTATTTACAAAATGTTTATAAATATATATAGATAATATATATCTAAAATGCGCAAAAAGTTTTAAAAAAAATGTATAAATCGACAATGCGGCACAAGATTATTTTTGACATAATAGTTTCAAAAATGTATGTTTTTTACATTAATCAATCGGTTTAGAAAGGATTATCTCAAAACTTTTTGTGCAAGTTTAAATTTAAAACAATTTAATTTTACTATGTTGATTTTATATGAATTAAATACAAATTTTAAATGTTTGACAGCTTAAATCATACTTGATTTTAAATACAAATTCTAGTTGTTTGATTGCTTAAAATCGTTTATTAAGCTTTAGGTCAAAGTTAGATTTTAAACTATCAATTAACTAGAATTTGTTTTTAAAATCAAGTATGATTTAAACTACCAAAATTTAGAATTTGTTTTTGAATCATATAAAATCATCATAATAAATAACAAGGTCATTTTGGAAAAAAACTTTAATTTAATTTTACTGTTCCAATTTTCTTCAGCTTACCCGGTTTTACGATTGTATTTCCGCAGCAGTTAGGATTGGATGCCGCTATACAAGTAGTAATTATTATTGCCACGAATACCAGCACCTTTATTAGTTCACGAATATTTATATTAAACATTTTGAAAGTAGAATAAGTACTTGAACGCTAAAAAAATGGAAACTGCGAAACTGTGTTATCGAAATGTTAGCAAAAATGTCTCTGTCTACTCGAGCTTTTATACTGATTTTGTTATCACAATATTTCTTCCAGTTCAAAAACGAGCAATTTTGGAAATCAGCTTCATTCGATATGAGATTGATAAAATAAATTCATAATTTGTGCCGGTACAGCTGTGCATTAGTCATATGAGATATCGGAAAGAGTTTTTTGTATTTTAGTAATAAAAAAATTTTTATAGGATCGATTAACTGCCATTTTCGATTTAACTGTATGTGATATTTTACCGCTTATCTAATGTTGTATAAAATATTGTTAACTATACAATAAGTAGATACATTGAGAAATTATGCCAAAACTCAAAAGATTGGGCGCGTGTCTTATAATCTTATCTGTCAACATTTTCCTAATCATTTTGAAAAAATTCGTTTTGAGTTTTCTTTAAAATGTTTGTACAAACAGTCACATATATTTTAATACTGTATCACATCTTTTTTATTACAATAAACTAGTATAAAAGCCTGTCGTACGACAAGTCATCCGCACAGTTAATTTTTGGAGCATTTTTTTTTTTTGTTTTTTTTAATGATTTAAGTCAATGAACAGAAGTTCTTTCAGACTATAAAGATATACAATATTTTTCACTTATATAGAAAAAAAGGAAAATATACTTAAAATTAAAATTGAATTTCAAAGCATTTAAAAACAAAATAAATTGTAATAATAGTTGTTAAGCGAATGCTTTAGGGATTCTTTCGAATTCGCAAAGTCAATATTACAGTATAGCATACAATTATTGAACTCAAGCATAGCTCTAAACATTGGTGAGTGTTATGATTTGAAATAATTCTACTACTTGCTGTATTTACCAATTATTTAATTGTTCATTATTTTTTATTTTACCCAGATTTTTTCTGCTCGAACTTATTCTAAAAAATTATAAGAATTTTCATTCAGTCGTAAGTTACGAGTAGGAGAAACTGCGGTAAGTGATGTTGTATTGTTCATTATATACTTATTCCATTGAATTGTGTGAATTTATATTTCAGCAATAAATTTCAATAAATTATTGACTTTTAAACGCATCTTTAACGCAACCACGACATTTTATTGCGCATCTCAAGCCAATTCGTCTGCGACTTGCGCATATCCACGTCGGCGCCCTTCGCAAAAGCACATTGATTGCCTGCAATACCGCGTAAACTGACGCCTGCGCTCATTTGCAAAATCAATTTAAACAGCGTGATATTATTCGTCTGCGACACTGCGCAAATTGAAGTCCGTAGTGTTTCCGCAAATTTATATCGCCTGTGGTAATGGTATCCTGAGGCCGGTCAATCAGCTGGACAAAGTCTTCATCACAATGCGTCGATGGGGCCGAGGAAGCTTCAAGACTTACCAGAATTTTCTGGCAGACCGGAGGATTGGCCTGTATTTTATACGTCGTTTGTTGAAACAACAGCTGCTTATAAATACACGAACATGGAAAACAATCAACGCTTGAATAAGTGTCTTAAGGGAGAAGCAAAGAAGTCTTCGAAGTCGCTACTAATTCATCCAAATAACGTCACTGAAGTCATTCAACAGCTCTCATTTACTTACGGTCGGCCGGAGCAGTTAATTCGAAGTCAACTTAAGAAAATTCGAGAAGTCGCCCCAATTTCCGAAACTCAGCTGCCGAAACTAGTGCCATTTGCAATAGCAACAAAGAACCTTGCAGTTTTCCTTCAATCCGTTAATGGAGCGCAACATCTAGCAAATCCGATATTACTGGAAGAACTGGTAGAAAAATTGCCAATGAGTACACGCATTGAGTGGGCTAGATGTGCCGCGTCAATAGTGCCGTATTCAACAGTAAAAGACTTTAGTGACTGGTTATCAGATATCGCTAGATATGTCAGCGTGGTCCAAGATTATTCAGAGGACCAAAAACGTCGCACGGTTCTGCATGCGACTACAGACAATCAAATTGGGAAATGTGTCATATGCGATGGTTCTCACAAGATAGCCGACTGTCAACGTATTATCAAAGCCACAGTGCCTAATAGGTGGATCTTAATCAAACGTCATAAATTGTGCTTCAGCTGTTTATTCAAGGGGCATTCAACTCGGAACTGTCGTCGCCGTAAGACATGTACTATCAATGGATGTGAAAGAATGCACCACAAATTGTTGCATGATGACGAACGTTCTAAGCCAGATACACCGCAAGATTCCATGGTCGACACTAGAGCGGTTTTAAGTTGCTCGTCTGAAGAAGCGAAGACCAACAAACTATTGTTTCGTGTACTTCCCGTCACTCTTTATGGTCACTCCAAAAAGGTAGATACATATGCTCTGCTCGATGAGGGTTTTCTATTACGATGATTGAAAACTCCTTAGTAGAAGAACTTGGTCTGCAAGGAAAACGGAAGAAACTTGATATACAGTGGTTCGGTGGCCGATCTGCTAATGAGCCGGCACTCGTCGTGGATTTCAAGATCAGCGGCTTAGGAATGAAAAAACAACATGCACTGCGTAACGTCTTTGCTGTCTCAAATTTAGATTTACCAACGCAAAGTCTACATTTAAATGACATTCATCTTAACACCATTTATAAAGAGATTTCTGCATCGCAGACCTACACGAACTCTGTTCCCAAACTTTTAATCGGGCTCAACCATTGTCATTTGGGTCTTTCATCAGAGACCCGGTGTTTGGATCACAGTGGACCATATGCAGCCAATACCGAATTGGGATGGGTGGTATTTGGCCCCACCAAAGGTGTACAGCCATCAGGAAACTCTTGTCTGTTCACAAGCTCTCCGGAAGATACGAAACTGCACCAGTTAGTGACTGAAGGATTTGGTGTGAGAGCATCACCACCAATTCAAAGTGAAGCAGATCGTCGCGCAAAGGATATTCTAAAGGCAACAACTATCAGAGTCAATGATAGATTCCAAACTGGGTTGTTATGGAAAAACGACTTCGTCAAGCTTCCAGATAGTTACAACATGGCAATGCGACGTCTTATTGGAGTTGAGAGGAAGATGAAGCGTGACAAAGAATTCGGAGAAGCATATAAAGCTAACATCAATAGCTACGTCAAGAAAAGCTATGCACGTAAGCTCAGCCCAATAGAAGTAGCTAATGTAGGACCAAGAACGTGGTACCTGCCTCACTTTCCCGTCACCAAGCCTAACAAGCCAGGCAAAGTGCGGCTAGTCTTCGATGCAGCCGCGGAGGTTGGAGGAATATCTCTCAACTCGCAGTTACTTAAAGGACCTCAAAACTACAGAGCACTGCCAGCAATCTTGTTTCACTTTCGAGAAGGTGCCGTAGCTGTGTGGGGTGACATCAAAGAGATGTTTCACCAGGTGTTGATTCAGCAAGAAGATAGATGTGCACAGCGTTTAAAATGGCGTAACGGCGACGATACAAGGACACCGGATGTGTACGAAATGATCGCAATGACATTCGGTGCTGCATGTTCTCCTTGCGCAGCTCATTATGTGAAAACTACAAACGCCCTGGAATATAAGAAGCAATATCCACAAGCAGTCCAGTCGATAACAGGCTACTACTATGTGGACGACTTTGTTGACAGTTTTTCGTCTGTTCCAGAAGCAATCACGATATCGACTCAAGTGCGAAATATCCATAAAAATGCGGGATTTGAGCTTCGAAAGTTTTCATCCAACTCGTTTGCAGTTATCGAAGCTCTTGATGGTTGCGGAGAAGATATCATGATCCACACAAAGGATAGCCTGTCATCAGAAAAGATTCTTGGTATGTTTTGGCAACCACCAAGTGACAGCTTTGTATTCAGGATAAAATTCAATTACGTTGATAAGAACGTTATCAACGGCAGCCGCACACCAACAAAGAGAGAAGTAATGAGTGTCGTTATGTCCATATTTGATCCCCTTGGATTTTTAAGCCAATTTACGATCGTTGGAAAGGTGCTGATTCGTGAAGTGTGGAAACAAAGCGTGCATTGGGATGAACCTGTTCCAAACGAGGTAACATCTCTGTGGGAGAAGTTTCGTAAGCAGCTGGAGTATGCCACTTCATTCTGTATACCTAGACACTATTTTCAACATAGTTCAGTGGCGCCTCAAAATCTTGAACTACATATCTTTGTAGATGCAAGTGAAGACGCATTCGCCGCCGTAGCATACTGGAGGTGACCCAATACATAATCGGGATTTGATGTATCCTTTGTTTGCGCTAAGTCAAAAAGTTCGCCAATAAACCTAATAACAATACCGCGGCTCGAACTACAAGCAGCTGTGTTGGGAACAAGGATACTCAAGACTATTCTGGAATGGCATACCCTAAACATTTCTCGCTACGTTCTATGGACTGATTCAAAAGCCGTAGTCAAATGGATCCAGAGTGAGCACCGTCGTTACAAGCCGTTCGTGGCACACAGGATTGCGGAAATTTAGGATGCATCAAAGCCAGCCGATTGGAGGTGGGTCCCAACCAGCGAAAATGTCGCTGATGAAGCAATACGAATAGAAACTCATGTCGACTTCAGCCCAACGTCGCGATGGTGTACAGGTCCTGCGTTTTTGCGAGAAGAAGAAGAACGGTGGCCGGCAATCGCTAAGAATTCAAATGCTCTAAGTGGTATCGAGGATAATGAAGAAATTTGCAAGAAATTCACTCTAGCAATCATCAGTACAAGTTTATTGAACTTCAGTCACTTCTCATCATATACGCGATTAAAAGGAACTATTGCTTAGTTACTTCGTTTCGTCCAACGTTGTAAGAAAGAACGATTACAAAATCAAAAACATGGGCATACAGCGGAAGAAATGAATTCATCTGAAATGACCTTATCAAGAATTGCTCAAAGGGAATCATTTGTCGATGAAATTAAGCTGTTAAAAAGTGGTCAGCAGGTAAAACAGGACAATAACCTCTACAAGTTGTCACCCTACATTGACAATGAAGGAACTCTTCGTGTGAATATACGTTTAGATGGTGCCAGCTGCATGACATATGCAACGAAACGCCCAATTATTTTACCTCCTGATCACGAAATTACGAAGCTTATGATTTTACACGAACACTGCCAAATGAGACATCAAAACACTGATGCAGTAATTTGCAAAATACGATGCAAATTTTGGGTTCCACGTATAAGACAAGTTTTAAAATCAGTTGTCGCTAAGTGCTGTACTTGCAAGCTTTTGAAAGCAGCTCCTTCAACGCCATTGATGGGACAACTACCCACTGATCGTCTTACACCATATGTAAGACCCTTCACTTATACCGGCCTGGATTACTTTGGACCAATTGTTGTTTCTGTCGGACGTCATCGTGAGAAAAGCTGGATTGCACTGTTTACGTGCCTTACTGTCCGAGCAGTACACTTGGAAGTGGTGCATGACTTGACTACAGATGCTTGTATATTGGCGATTCGGAATTTTATAAATAGCCGAGGAGTGCATTCTAGAATACGTTTGGATAATGGAAAGAACTTCGTTGGAGCCAATGAAGAGGCAACCAGATTTTCGGAAATTTTTGACTACGATATGGTTCAAGCGGAACTTTCATCAAGAGGAATTGAGTGGGTTCTTAATTGTCCAGCTAATCCATCTGAAGGAGGAGTGTGGGAGCGCTTAGTGCAGAGTGTTAAACGGGTGTTGCGTATCACACTGAAGGAGATAGCACCGCGTGAACATACGATGTATTCATTTCTCCTTGAAGCAGAGAATATCGTAAATTCAAGACCTCTCACTCATATGCCAGTAACTGTTGATCAAGAAGAGCCGCTTACACCAAACCATTTTCTTCAGAATTATGTTAAGTTATGCGGTCTACGTAAGCAATGGCGCATCGCAAGACAACTGAGGGATTGTTTCTGGAGAAGGTGGATTTCTGAATATCTTCCAACTTTAACACGACGTACTAAATGGTGCCAAAATACAAAGCCGCTAAATGAAGGTGATCTCGTTTATATATGCGATGTTAACGTTCCAAGAAGGGAGTGGACTCGAGGACGTATTGAAAGAGTATATCCAGGATGTGATGGAATCATTCGACGTGCAGATGTTCGTACGGCCAAAAGCCTACTTCAACGGGCCGTTTCGAAGCTTGCTAAGCTAGATGTTGAATGTTGAGAAACGTGAGCGTTTCACGGGGCGGGGAATGTTATGATTTGAAATAATTCTTCTACTTGCTGTATTTACCAATTATTTACTTGTTCATTATTTTTTATTTTACCCAGATTTTTTCTGCTCGAACTTATTCTAAAAAATTATAAGAATTTTCATTCAGTCGTAAGTTACGAGTAGGAGAAACTGCGGTAAGTGATGTTGTATTGTTCATTATATACTTATTCCATTGAATTGTGTGAATATAAATTTCAGCAATAAATTTCAATAAACTATTGACTTTTTGACGCATCTTTAACGTAACCACGACAGTGAGTTTACTGCATAGTTGGTTCTGCATGTTCCTAAATAAAACATATCAAAGTGTCGAAATGTTCTCAAAGGAACGTTAAAGTTTATTAATTCAAGCAAATTAGGGCAATCAACCGTACCCACGACGATATCAAATAAAAACAAAAGAGATAAAAGTTTTCTTCTTTTCTGGAGTGTTTTTAATTTGAAATGATTGCAACGATCATTATATGACGGAATTAGATCTCGAGAATAATTGGCTCTAAAAACAAACCGAGTAAAATTTCTTTGTACTCGTTCGAGTCGAAATGTGTGAAACGCATAGAAAGGACTCCAGACAAAAGAAGCATATTCAAGCTTCGACCGAACAATAGAAGTATAAAGGCACTTCAAAGTAAGAGTCCTCAAAATTTGAACCATTACATCGAACTAATGCTAGTAGTGAATATGCTTTTGGAATTATGTAGTTAAGATGGGATATGAAAGTAAATTTAGAGTGAAAAAAGACCCCAAGATCTTTTATTTCATTTACAAATGTCAAATTTAAACGTGTTATTGCACGTTTTTAAAGGCAACAATGACTTAGTATAGGTAGGAAAGAAAATTTTTTTGTGTTTAAGAAAGCTCCAAGCGAAAATAGAGTTTAAGTCGGATTGCAATAAGAAGGCAGCAGACGAAGTATTAATTTTTAGAAAAATTTTTAGATCATCAGCTTTTAAAAGACACTGGGCATTTTTTACTTTTAATGCTATATCGATTATGAATAAAATAAAAATTAATGGACTTAAAATGCTTCCCTGAGGAACACCACAAGAGGCAACAAACGGTCTTGAAATTTCATTTTCAATGTAGACATGACTTAACCTATTTCTCAAATATGAGCGAAACCATTGAAGTAAACTAGAATGAAACCAAGCTTAGATAATTTTTTTAGTAAAATATCATGCGAAACTTTGTCAAAAGCTTTTGCGAAATCTGTATAAATCGAATCGACTTGATATCACTGTTGAAAAGCAGAAATACAGTATTCGGAAAATAAAGTGAGGTTTGTTACAGTTGATCGACCCGATACAAAACCATGTTGGGAAGGAGATATTATGTCTTTTTTAGCAAAATATATTTTGTCTTTAACTATAGACTCAAAAAGTTTGGAAACAGAGGTTAGTTTTGATATTGGTCTATAATTTTCGATGTTGTTTTTATATCTGGATTTGTTTATCTGTGAAATAAATGACACTTCTCAATCATCGATAAATAGACCAGCGGGAAGAGATTTATTGAAAATTAGCTATAGGGCTTTTGCTGTTGACACTTTTTTAATACGATACTTGACAAACCATCCGCATCAGGTTTAGTTGTCATTTTAAGTCTTAAAATACCGGATTTTACGTCTTCTTCAGATACATATAAATAGCCCAAGCCAAGCGATGAGTTAATGTCTTCAGAAATATATTTGGAAGAAGAAGTTGAAGGCTCAAAATTTGACTCAAAGAAGTCAGCAAAAAGATTAGCGCTTTCGAGAGCATTTTTAGAGCCTTTATTTTTCAAAAACATGCTACTCGGAATATTATAACTTTTTTTCTTTGAATTAACAAAACTCCAAAAAGCTTTTGGATTCGATTTTATATTCGCTTCAAAATTTTTTATATGCTGTTCGTATAAAAAATGATCCAGAAAATTAAATTCCCTCATGCATTGGCTATATTTATTAAAGTAATCTATGTTACTAGACGCAGACCGTTTTTTATAGAATTTATTTCGACGATTTGTTAACTTCAAAAGACAGGCGGTATACCAGGGCAGTTTGTAATTTTGTGTGCGTTTTTTAGGAAGATGTCACACAAAGTTTTTAAAATAATTGACTTGAAAATCAAAAAAGAGTTTTGAACATTATGACAAACAAGCTCATTATACTAATCTATGATGTACAAAATGTTATTAAAAAGATCAAAATTTCAATTGTTGAAATTAAAGTTATGTTCATTATTAGTTTTAGACTCCCAAGAAAGAAAGTTATAAAATTCTATAGATAAAGGAATGTGATGTATATTAGATGGCGATATAGGAAATCCTGACTTTCATTTAAAGTGAAATTAATATTTTTACTTATAAATACAAGATCTAACATTTTATCAAGTTTATTAATACAACTTGTTATTTGTATTTGTAATAAATCTAGGTCCAAGAAACTATCCACAACAAATACCTCAAGGTCATTATTTACATTCACAGGCACCAATTCTTTTCTACCGATACCTGACACCAGTTTATTCTGCTTAAGTTGAAATCTCCAAGTATGCATAGATGATAATTAAATTTTGTGCAAGATGATCTATATTTACCATGTGTTCTTTATAAAGTTCAAAAGTACTGTTTAGTGGAATGTAGGAGGCACATACAAGTAATACATTAGATGACCCTGAACAGAAACACACATTTGATTAAACAGGGAATCATTGTTTTTTAAGGTAAAAGTTGATGCTTGGAACATAGAATTTACAGCGATAAGTACTCCACCACTACGGCTGCATCCAGTTTTTTCAGCATCACGATCTTTCCGAAAGACATGGTAAATATTAGGGTCAAAAAACTCTTCCACAAGAAAGTCAGAGTTTAGCCAAGTCATACCAATCACATAAATATCATATTCCTTTTGAGCAGTCGTCAAAAATATTGAGCTTGTTTTTGTCCGCATACCAGATACATTTTGGCAGTATATTTTTAATTTTTTGTTATCAACATTGCTTATGGCTTTTGCTGCTGGACACTTGCTCTTCGAAAAAATTTAAAAGAGCTTACCTTGACATCAGCAGGCCATAGAGACGCATTAAAAACTTCGTTAAAGAGAGAAGTAGAAACTCACAATTTAAAACTAACTCTCTTAATCGAGTCTTTAGGTAAAATTTTTTTTATAAGCTTATAACAAAGCAGATTATGCATTTCAGCATTGGAATGTTTTACAACATAAAAGGTGTGTTTCCGTACTCTATCTACACTGTGTAAGATTTGTGTAACTTCTGGTAAGCTCGAACTGAGAGAGTAAAAATGAAATTTGAGAATATTAGAAAAAGTACGGAAACAGCTTCTAGCAAGTTTCGAGCACAAACAGCTGATTCTGACAGCAGACGAGTCAAACGTAAATAACGCCAATTGAAATTGTCGTAATTTTTTTTGTGAGTAAATTTTAAAAGCTATAAAATCTTTTAAACTATGTTTTAAGTTATAAAATTACTTTAAATAATTTATTCATAGTTTAAAATGGAAGGTGAAAAGAAACTGCAATTTATAAATTTATTTTTAGCTGCACAATTGGTGAATATTTGTGATAAACATAAACAAACATTTGACAATTGCTTGTTCTTCTTGATGCTTCTTCTTATTGATGCTTGTTCTAAATTTACTTGAAGTCTTGAGTTCTAGCACGCTCTGTGCACATTCTGTGCTCGAGAGAGCGATTTTATGCTTGTTCTTTTTCTTCCATTTCTTACATAAAAAGTACGGAAACAGAAAATAGCAACTCACAGTCACACAGTGTGAGTACGGAAGCAGACCTAATTTAAAATATTTTCCTCAGAGACTGATGGCATGAAAGACGCAATGTGTAGCCATCTCATATCATCAGCGACAGCAAGCTCTGAGTTTACGCTTTGACCAACGATTATGGTATTATTCACGGTATAATTATTTGACAAGGTAGACGTGACAGCTTTTTGGCGATTGGTAGTTGTCAAAAACAGCTAAAGAAGTTGTAGTTTGCTACTGTTGACTAGCTATGTGGTTATTTTTAACTTTTCTTGGATTCATAAAATTTGTTCACGAAGTTTATTGGAATGTTTTTAGTTTGCTGCGATTGACTAGCTATGTTTAAGTCGTTGCTTATTTTTTCACAGTTCTTTGATTAATTGCATGAACAGCTTATTTTGACAAGTACCCATCGCCGCTCGTGAGAAAAAAGCCAGTCTACGCTACTATCTTGTCAGTAACTGTGCCATGGTATTATTCAAGATTCATTTATAAGGTTGTGGCACTTGAGAGAAATGCACTCTTTTTCCGCCTTTGCTCGAACTGTCACCATACTTTTCTTTGTTCTGAGCATTCATTTTCTTCATTTCTTTTCATCCTGAGAATGATCCTACAAACAAAAACCCTACTATTTTCACCATTAATAATTTTGAAGATATTTCCATACTAAGCCATCAAAAATTGTTAGTTTTACACCAAAATATAAGGAGCTTACGACAAAACTTCGATAATTTGATTTGTAATCTTCAAGCACTTAACTACTTGCCAGATATAATTTTTTTGTCTGAAATCTGGATTTTTTCGTTCGAAATCGATGACTATAATATTCCCGGATTCTCTTTTTTGCTAAACCAATGACTCGTATACTGCAGGTGGAGTAAGTGTATTCGTGCGCGATTGTTTTAATTGTAATGTAAATTGCTGGAATCTGACAGGCGCAGATGTAATAAAAATTTCTTTCTGCTTAAACAAAGACATCTTTAACTTTATTTGCTTATATAGATTTCATTCTCATCCCGTTTCATTGTTTTTGGATGAGTTTTCACTATTTTTAAATAATGATCATTCGGCTAATCTTGTTTTACTGGGTGATTTTAATCTAGACCTACTACACACCAACCAACATTTAGATTCATATCTAATTCTCACGGCTGAAAATGGACTAATTTCCTTCGTTAATGAGCCTACCAGACCTGTGTCAGGTACTTGTCTTGACCATGTACTTGGTCGTTTTGCTAAAATACCTCTCAACTTCTGTTTTGGAATAAACGTAGATCTTCGTGTGACGGATCATTGTCTAACGGGTATTCTTTTAAACAGTCTTGGACAACAAGAATTTAATTATCATAAATCTCCTGTAAAAGTCAGGAAAATTAATTTTGTACAACTTAATAATGCTTTATGTTTCGAAGATTGGGAGCTTGTTTATGCCGAACAAAATGTATCTCATGCATATACCATATTCCTAAGTATTTTGACAAATCTTATTAATTGTTTTAGTTCTGCAACTGTTCTTAGAAATTCAGAGCGTATGTTGAAACCATGGATGACTCGTAGCCTACTTGAGAAAATTAAGCTAAAAAATAAATACTGGAAACATCCGTTTAATGTCAGTTTAAAACAACGTTATACTAGTATTTGTAAAAATTTAAATATTGAAATAAAATCTTGTAGAAATCATTACTATCAAAACCAGATTCTAATTGCACAATGTAACCCAAAAAAAGAATGGAAAGTTGTTAATAACATTTTAAATCGTAATGTAGCCAATCACGCGGATTCGTTCGTTTTAAATAATGGATCTAATATCGTTACTGATATAAAGCAAATTTCAAATAATTTCAATAATAATTTTGCAACGTCTAGGCAGCTTCTATTTCCGGAGGAAGCATGCATAAGCTCTTCTTCCAATTTAGAACACTTTTCTAATGACAGTTTTTATTTTGAGCCGATTTCTGGTCTTGAGCTACTAAGAATAATCAAATCCTTAAAAAACTCGAACTCTGGTGGCATTGATGAGATTTCAAACAATATTCTGAAAAATATTGCACTAAATATAATTGATATTTTAAAACATATGTTTTACTTAAGTGTCCTATCTGGAATATTTCCTGACCAACTCAAAGACGCAATTGTTATTCCGCTTTTTAAAACAGGTTGCAGGAGAGATACTAATAATTACAGTCCTATTTGTTTGTTATCTTTAATTTCAAAAATTTTTGAAAAAGCCCTTAAGGCGAGGATTTTAGCTTTTCTGAACAGACAACATTTTTTCAGTTCTTGTCAGTACGGATTTAGAACTTGTCTCTCAACTGAAGACGCACTACTTGATTTCTGTACATCGATTTACAAAGGTCTTGATGATAAGAAAAATTGTGCTGGCCTCTTTGTTGATATAACAAAGGCTTTTGACATGGTTGATCACAATATTCTTCTGAAAAAACTGCATAATGCTGGCTTTCGTGGCTTTATTTACAATTGGCTTATGTCCTTTTTGAATTGCAGAAAGCAGATAGTAAAAATTTGTAGCGAACTAAGTGACTCTAAATGTATAAATATAGGAGTTCCCCAAGGCTCTGTACTTGGTCCGGTTCTATTTCTAGTTTATATTAATTTTCTTTTTTCTCTAAATTTTGCTGGTAAAGTTACTGCTTTTGCCGATGATCTAGCCATTAGGTATGCATCAGTTAACCCCCTTAACTTAATTGCAGATATAAATCATGACGTTTATTTACTGAGAGTTTGGTTTGCAAAACATAAGTTACTTGTTAGCAGGAAAACTAAACTAATGTATTTTAGCTTATGTAATATAGAATCGCCGGAAATTGATATAATTTTTCATGGTTATGATTGTTGTCGATTTAGATGTACATCGGATACGAGTCATGACATAGGTTCAACCTATAACAGTAAAATTCCTTGCAGTAATAATTGCTTTGTTGTCGAAAGAGTTCCTTGCTATAAATATTTAGGAGTAATGGTTGATGAACATCTTACCTGGACCGCACACATTTCATTGTTGAAGAAATATCTTTTTTCTTCATAACGATGCTTTTATAAACTAAGACATTTTTGTTTTGAAAGTACATTAATTAAAATTTTTCATTCTAGATTACAATATGGTGTGAGTTGCTGGGGAGGTGCTTATCTGAATAATATACGTCCCCTGTTAATATTACAAAAGTCTGCCGTTAGAATAATCTGTAAAGTAAATCGCTTGACTGCATCTATTAGTCTATTTAGGCGTCTAAAGATCTTACCATTAAGACATCTTTATTATTTTAAAGTTATAAAAATATTTTTTAAAAGAAGTGGGTATATGCAGAATCCCATATATGGTAATTACAACTTAAGAACGAACCAAAATTCTACCGTGACTGTTCCAGTTTTTCGCACAACCCACTATCGTAACTTTTTTTCGATTTTATCTTATAGACTTTACAATAGACTCCCTGCAAGTATACGCCTTGAAAGAAATTTGAGTACTTTCTTAAGAAAAATAAAATTGTGGATCTTTGAGTTAGATCACTCGGAGGTTGAATTTTTGTTGCGCTCCATTAGCTAATTTTTGTTTGTTCTTTATTTTTTAGACAGAAATAATTTTTTTTCTCTTCTAATAATAATTGTTAATTTTTATAACTTTTTTTAATGATAAAAAAACACCCCACAAAACACTTTTTATGTTAACACAATTAATTTAGTTTTATATATTTATTGAAGTGGCATTTAACACTATTTATTCTAATACTAAATGTCAATAATATTCTTATAAGTAATAATTGTTCTAGTGATTATATTTTTAATAATCTTGTCAAAACTTTTTTACTATGAGAATAAAGAATAATAATAATAATAATCCATTCTGACAGTTTGACCCAGCTCGCTCTCAAGTGCCACAACCTTATAAATGAGCCTTGGTATTATTATTAATTGGATTCTTCTACGAGAGAGCAGCAGCAGAGGCAACATATGGGAGTTGAGATACAATGGCATCAGCACCTGCAGTAGTAGAAGCAGAGCTTTGAGACGCAGAAACAGCAACAACAGTCTTATAGCGACAGCACCATGATTAGAAGCAACGTGTAGAGACGGAGAAACAACGCCGTCAGCAACAGCAGCAGTAGACGCAGCGCATTGAGATGCAGAAACAACAACAGCAGTATTTGAGACAGCACCAAGAGCGTAAGCTGGAGAGATGGCAGCATCCAAAACCGGTTTTTTTAACCTGACGATTCTAATGATGTTTGAGAGACAACATTGGCATTAGATTTAGATCTTTTTTTGGCAGACTTATAATGGGTGGCTGCAACGAAGAGACTACAGCAGCATAAGACGCGGAACCAGCACGTGCGGGAGAGTGCACACAAGCAGCAGTTGACAGATCATTATTGGAAATTAAGGGGGTCCTCTGGTAATCTATGCCAAATTTTAGCCTTTTTTCAAAATATTGTGGAAAGAGAACGAGTAAAGATATTTTAGTTCCGTTTTTTGATTTGGGTAGCTTAATTTATTGAAAAAAATACAAAATTTTGAAAAAGTGAATTTATGGACCGTTCAGAAAGTTCTCGGCCTGGTAACGAGGTTCTCCGGAAAAAAGGTGGGTCCAAATTGCGCACGATTCCAAGAGCAAACATCGTCTGAAAAAAAAAAAAAATATTCAGTTACTTAGAATGAATGTCCCTATAGCCCCTACCTCGGAAACAAAAATTGAAATTTTTTTAGGGGGGGAGCCGCCACTTTGAAAATGAAAAATCGAATTTCGACCTTTTTTTTTGTAGTCTAGTGTAGAAAAAAAATAGTAAACATTATTTTTTCGGCAAGTTTGAGGTAGGGGCTATAGCGGCGTAAATTCTGCGTCGTTTCATGCCTCATATATCAAAATCGGTCAAAAACTGTTTGAGTTATCGTGCGCAAAGTTTTGAAAAACATGGTTTCGAGAAAAACGCGTTTAAAGTTTTGACTTCAATTTTGAGGCACACAAATGACATTAACACATATTTTTTTAATACAATACTTACGAATATTAATCGGCAATTCCAGCCCCATAAAGTGTGCCTTCCTCCATCTCATAAAACGAGTTTTCCATGGCTTTTTGGGCTCTGCGGGCTGTGCGACCCTCTTTCGATGATGCGTACGTTTTTAGCTCTGAGCGTTGAAGTCGTTTTCCGTCGCGAGATTCAGCATACATATCGGCTTGTGGGCCGATGACAATACCCATTGTTGACATTATTTTTAAAATACTTGTGAAGCCTTCGTTGAAAATGCAGGTTGCCAGAAAATTTGCGATTTCGACTGTGGTAGCACCACAGTGGATATGTTTCGGCGCAAAGGTCCACAAAAGCGAGTTGAACGATTCGTTACAATTTTGCGTTTCACCTCCAGTGCATCGGTTGAGTAGATCGTCGGATGATAACGCTTCGTATATGGGCTTCATTACTTGCAGAACCTTTCCATCAAGTGGGGCGTACGTGTGGTGAAATGAGGCTAATGAGCCTTCTGCTGCTGACTTTTGATAGGCGCACCAGCTGGACTCACCAGGTGGGCAATACATATGTTGTGGATTACTATCACTTGAACTTTTGTGATAATATGTTGACCATATTTCTTTTCTCATGTTTTCCACAGAGTCCTTATTACGTCGAATAGCAAGTCCATAGTAAGTAGTCAGCTCGCTTATGACTTTGTCAGTTTGCCAGTGCCTTTTCCACCGATGCCTTTGTTTTCTTTTTTGGCCTTGCGCAGCCGTGTGCCCATGCGTTTTTGCACGTGAGCGATGCACTCCTTTTTTGTGACAACGGGGTCGCCGTTATACGGATCAAGGTCTATAATGGCCTTGAAGGTTTTGCTGTCGCCATCGCCAATATATTTTTCATATTTTATGCCATATTTTTCGATCGATGAGGCAAACATTTCCTTCACGGCATCTACCTCCATCTTGCCCGCACTCCCACTGTGGTTGTTTGTGCATGTTTTCTGGTGCGATCCGTACCATTCTTCGAAGTCTGCAGAGCCATTTTTTTCCCCCACATTTTGCATGCCTGGCAAAGGCTTGATTTGACAACGGAGTCAACCACTTTTTTGGTATGTTTACCGACGAGCGTAGTGACACCAAAAAGAGACGAGAATCCCCGTTTTTTCCAGGTGCCATCCCCTGAAACGGTCAGCACTGAGGAGTCACAGTCAGGATTTTTTTCTTTCTGCTGTTCCTGCTCTTCTTTAACCGCATTCAACAGGCACTGCTTGTAAACTGCTTTAGCAGACACATGCATGTTTTTCAAGGTGCCATAGTACGCATCAAGGCACAATCCTTGGCATATGTCCATTAATCCGCAGAACATATTAATACCTTCTCTCCCTATTCCAAGCAATCTCATGGCAAATATCAACCGGCGATTTACAACAAAAGATTTACCGACCACCGGCGAAGAATTAATATACTGTGTAGCTTTACATTGGCACTGCAGACTCACTTTGAAGCCGACTCCACGCATACATGTTTTTCCAAATCGAATTTTTTGTTTACATTGGGCGCAGATAACCAGAGCAGCAAGCGTTTGGAAAAATGAAAAAAAATTCCAAGAAACAGAACTGGAGGTTGTTTTCGATGATGACTTCATTGTCTTGCGTTTTCTTCAATTTTTTGGCCGATGTGCTGGCAAAGTCGGTGTCCTCTACTTGGGAGTGCTGGTTTCCACGGAAATGCCTCTTTTTTGTTCGATACGCGTACTTACGCGGCGCGTTTGGGTGGCTTTTTTTATCCATAGCAAAAAAAAAACACAAAACGATTTTTCTTTTATTTTACAACAGCAGTTATCGCGCACGCGTAGCTTTCAGCGTTCGAAAATAAACTGAATCTCGTTCGTTTGCTTCTTTCATGTGAACACCTGGGCTCAAAATCATTTCAACCCCTAAATCAAAACATGCATGTATACATACTGCATGTATACATACTGTGTGTGTATATTTTGTAATATCAATACATATTTTGGAAGAATTCCACAGAATTTTCGACTAATGACTGCAGGCAAATAAACAACTTTGCTGATGCGTTATTTTGACGAAAACATACCTACACAAAAATGCCTGTATCTCCTAAACTATTTCGAATTTTGAAAAATCCTTTTGGGAAAATGTTTTTGAGTATCTGAGCAATAGAAATATGAAAAAAAAATCGAAAAAAATTTTCCGGATTACCAGAGGACCCCCTTAAGGCAGCAGTATGCTTTAATTTTTGCAAGCTATAAATGTATCACTTTAAATAACACTTAACGTATTGAAGCAGTGTTGAAAAATTAGTTCAAGTGTAAGAGTGCAAAAAGTCGAGGTTGATAACAATCATATTATTACACAACTTTACAACCTTCATAAACGTAGCAACTCAGGTGTCGTTTTGCTGCTGATTCAATTATATTTTTTGGTACAATCGACCCAGAAGAATTTCTTTAAATTCGTCATAACTTTTCTATAAAAGGATGAAAATAGAGGTAGTTAGATCAAAAACGTACTATTGTAAAAACCCAATATAGTCACTGATAAGTATCAAATATATTTTCTGTGAATACTTTCAGGCTGAACATTTTTGAGAATATTGTGTCTTTTAAAAATACTTTACTGTCAAAAAATAATTACAATTTGAGAACAACTGTGTGCGGGCAGCATGCTTGCCTTTTATGTATTAAGATGTGCACACTTTAAGGCTGAACAGTTTGAGAGATATTGAACACGGAGCAGCGTGCTTGAATTTTATATATTAAGATATATATGGTCAAATAGTTGGATTTTAAGGACTGTGTACCTTTTTATATCTGTTGTGAGTAAAATAAATTTTTTTAAAAATAATTTTCTGTTTATTCATTGGATTATTTGATTATTATTTGCCTTTATTATATTAGTACACTAAGAACTTAGTTCTTTTAAAGAATAAAGGTTAATGACAAATAGTTTTGAATACAATGATTAATTTACATTTTAACTTAAACTAAGATAAGGAACAAAATAGTATTAATATAACAAATCACTTTATATCTTAAATTAGTTTACATATTATAAAACTGTAAAAAAAACTGTACATTGAATATTTTTTCGAAATTCTTTCTGCTCTGAACATTTTGAACGTTGTGATTCCAAAAATTTAATTTTTAAAAATATTCTCTGTCTGTCTGTTTTTATGGGAAAAGCATATATTTGGCTTTCCTACACTTTTGGAAGCAAAAGCTTTACAGCGGCCTTTAAAATGAATAAAAGTTACGTTTTATATTGTTTTTAAATTTTAGTTATAGTAACATAACTTAAAGTAATAGCTAGTTGTTATCTACTTTTACTTTTAGTTATGTTTAACGTTGTTTGTACCTTTTATAAGTTTAATGCAAATTTTATAAAAAAATCAAATATGCAAAACAATTTTTAAGAACTATTAATGACTTCAATTGAGTAATTTTATTAGCTGTTAGTTTTAAATTGACAAAAAAAAAACACATTTGCTAACACGGACTTACACGGATTTTTTTGTCTTATTTGTGGATTTTTACTGTCCTCGGGTTGGCATCACTGGTTTAAGCTATGCAATTATAAAAGATAATTCGTCCGTATAACAGTTTCATAGCGGTGGCGCTAAGTTCCTCATATATTTTAAGGCATATGCTGAAATTAAGAAGAAAAAAAGCAACCTAACAACAACAATTTTATGCAAACATTACCTCGCTATAACTTGAAAAAAATAAATTCTTAAGAAATAAATAGTCCAGGTTGCACTTCTACAGGTTTAAACCTACCAAACCATACTAAATTCTTAGCTGCTCACAGACGTGTACGGATCTTGGCTGCAACAAGATAGTTATCCGAATCAATGTTTGCACCACAGATCGTGCGTACATCCAATACATGTAACGTTCAGGGGAAATGAATTGGCTGGGGTGAAGTAAATCGAGTCGGGACCCGTCTTAGCCGCTAGCTAACAGTGGTTGGGGAGTTCGTGACTTACCCACTTTCCAGCGCCCGTCCATAATAAATTTATTGCAGAGTCCCTAAATTCAAAAAATAAAATTAATAAAAATAAAGATTGGTTAAACTTGAACCATCATCAGACACCAAAACCCGTATCAAGGTTTCCAGAAGACAAAATACTCCAAATTAAAATAAAAACCGACACAAACCAATGGACTGCAAGATGGTAAGCAGACTCACGCTTCAAAACCCGCCCGAACCATGACCTTTTGTAGCGATAGTGTTTTACAAGATCCCAAAAGCATTATGTTTTGTTTTTTTTTTTTACCCTACCACATTACCAAGGAAACAGAGTGATTTAATAAGACATCATCAGATGTAAATTAATTTAATCTTCAATTCAGGTTTTATCTTTAATTAACAAAAAAAATATAAGTTTTAGTTATGCTGATAAGATCCTATAATAAGTTAAGTATTTACTAAAAGTTTTAATTATAAAATTTAATTTGCAGCATTTCAAATAAAATTTTATATAATTTTCTTCCTACTATTTACATTATTGAAATTAATAAATTTGTTTTAATAAAGTTTATAATCATGAAATTTTCTATAAAACTATTTTCAAAATATGTATTAATATTTATCATAATAGCAAAATCCAAAATTTATGAAATAGTACCGCATTGAAAGTGTAATTAAAATTAATTTAAGTTACATAACAGTTAAGTTATGTCAAGTCTTAAATTGTTACAACAACCAAACAGTTCTTTTGTAATCGAGTTTAAAGAAGAAAAAAAATACACTTTATAAAAGAATATCAACAATGGGAGAGTGACGAAAATTTATACATAGCAAACAAAAGCATTGCCATCAGTCAGTCTCTCATTAAACTTTAATACCTGTTAAATAATTTCCGCGATCGTGAGAGCAGAAAAAAATATATATATATAGTCCCGTCATTTAAAAAAAATGTTTTAAAATGAGTCGATTTTTTTTTAAGTGAGAGGACATGCGTTACTTCGGTTAATTAACATTACAGAGGAAAAAAGAGCAGATAGAAATTTTACTCACGTTGATACTGCCAAGATCGATGAAAGGCCTTCCAGGAGCTTGTTGAGAGCTGGATTGAAAAGAAATTAAATAATTTTGGGATATTTTAACATTATTTTTTGTTTTGCTCAGCGTAGCTTCTGCTAAGTCCCATTAACACAATTTTGGACCGTTTTTTTTTCTTGTCACCACGCCATTACACATTTCTTTCTCTTTTATTATGGATAACTATTGTTTTTTTCTTCTTTTCTTTTTTCAACTTGTTTAGAACTGTTTAGTTTGAGTTTGCAAAAAGTAAAAGAAAGTAAATGTAATCAAATATTCTTTTGTAGATTATTGTTGTAACATGTTTTTTTATGCTTTTATCTACACTTACGAAATCATTAAGATTTTATAATTTTATGTATTTCTCTTTTAACAAAACTGTAGATTTTACGCTTTCTAGTTTTAAATTTTTTTTAATTTAGTGTAAAGATTAAAATATTGTGTTTTTATTATGCTAAGGAAATTAGATTTGTGTTATAAACAATTTTAGAGTTTTTTTTTTTTGTTGAGCACTTAAACTTATGAAAGTTTTCAAGTCCATTTTAAGGCACTTTTCTTAGTTCAAAAATTATTTTTTTGAGTTTTTTTTTTTTTAGTTTTTAAGACATTTTTGCGGACTTTTTAGATCACTCGTGGCACGTTTGGGGTCTGAGCAGAGTTTCGTTGCTTCAACGTTTATGGTTTCGCGTTGCCGAGAGACTGCCACTGGATCAAAAAATGTGTTTCACGCTTCGATGCCATGGTGATTGAACCAGAATTTGTAGTCGGAAGAACAGGTTGAGAAAACTTGGAGAGCCAATACGTTTGCGGTACAAAAAGTTCGTGGTGAGCGGAGTTTTTGAAGCTTGCAAGCTTACTTCACGCTCACCAACGTGTCTAAAATTTGCATGGTTTTAATTTTGGTTATGGAGATGAACTTCGAGACTTTACCTTTTTGCTTTTATACTTTGACTTATGGTACGACCTATGATCAAATGAAAAACCTTACTTCTTTCTGAATATCGTTTTCTGGACTACGCTTGTCTTCGCCAGAAGTAATTTTTGCTGATTATTGAAATTCGCTACACTTTTAAACAATGTATTTTTGTACAAATCAATAGAATTTTATGACTTTTGACGATTAGTTGCAGTACAGTCCAATCGCTTAGCTTCTTCGGTCCAAAAGAAAGATTTAAAACGGAAGTTGAACTTTTATATCTCACCATGTTTCCAATTTTCATATGTGCAGTGGAATAAAAAAAATTCGGAGACAATCCTGAAAAGCTTGTCTTGCAAACATTTCTTGCAAAAACAAACCACTGTCAATAGTCTTCAAGCAAGTTTGAGAAAAAGTTTGCACAAATTGTTTTAAATAACGATATGAAAAAATTTTAAAATAAAATCAGAATCGTACATTACATACACTGGAAGATTGTCTTCCGTCGATCAAAACGTGATCAATTTAATTTTTGGTTTTTTGATCAGGGGACATCCAGGTGGCTTTATGAATATTGAGATGCTTGAATCTAGTGCTACTTACGATCATGATACGAGCTCGAGCTGCGGCGAAGTCAATCAGCCTCATTCCGTTATCGGAGGTATTGTCGTGGAGGCTAAACTTTCCGACTGTTGGACCAAATATATTTTTCTTGCCCACCTTAACGTTGAAGTCACCAAGCACGATTTTTACATCGTGGCAGGGGCAGCGCTCGTTAGCATTTTCAAGGCGCTCGTAGAAAATTTCCTTGATCTCATCGCCCTTGTCTTCTGTCGGAGCGTGCGCACATATTGAAAAACTTAACCTTGATGCGAATTATGGCAAGTCGTTCGTTCACAGGTGTGAATCTCAGAGCGTGGGGCCGTAGTCTCTTGCCAACTACAAATCCGCATCCAAACTCGTGCTTCTCCGCATGGCCGCTGTAGTAGATATCACAGGGTGCATGCCGAATACAACCCTGTCCCTTCCATCGAATTTCAGTGATATCAGCTATGTATCTTTCCAAGACATCAGTCAGTTTGATAGAGGCACCTTTCCAATTAAGAGTTCGGACTTTCCAGGTGCATATTCGTAAATCGTTATCAGTTTTTCGTTTGAGGTAGTCGTCATCAGAGTTGGGGATCAATTTTCTTCTACTATTGTAAATACTTAAAATTAAAAATTTTAATTGAATGGGAGGTACCCCTTGGGAGGGGTAACAAATATCGACAAATATCGACCATTTTGAAATTTTTCTTAATTGGCCTAAAATAACTAAGCATCCCACATATTTGCATTACCATAGGAGCACTAATTCTGTTTCTGTCCAATTTTGGTATGGAATCAACGCACTGTGTGACGTTTTGAATAACAAACCAAAAACATCGCCAGCAACAAAAACTCATTACTTGCTTAACTTAATCTTGTTCGAATTAGCAATTCTCTGAAAATGTATAATAATCTTTCTTTTTTTTTTGTGTTACACTTGTTTATTATTCAATTTGAAGTTTAAGAAAAATATTAAATATATAATATATGTATGTATATAATGGGTTAGTTTATTTGATTTAAAATTTTAAAGCCTTGAAAACAATATTGTACAACAGCATTTTTGACATAAATATAAAATGCTTTTGAAAAAAACTAATTCTTGTTAATTTTTCGGTTATTACTTTTCATGCAGAATATATTTGGAAATAATGTGCATATTGATACAATTTATGATCCAATTATCCCTTCTTTGTACCATTCGGATTTCCAATTTGGAGGCCAAGACCCACTTGCGGTATCACTGAAAATACATGACCATTATATAACCACTTCTCTAATATGGGTTTATCCACGTGAAGCGGACTTTAAAAAACTTTTCCTTTCGATCTTGTTTCTTTTGGAACATATTTCACATCTATAAGACCCTTGCATGTTTACAAAATTTTAGATCTGCCTAGTTAACGAATAACTAGGTCTTTTTAAAACCTATTACGTCAAGGTTGCGTTCTATCTTGGATGATTACAGGAATTGGATAATTTTAAAAAAATAAGTTTAATAGAAATTCTTATTGAAACTTGCATCATCTTTCTTGGCGTGAAATTCCTTTTGTTCTAAACTTTTTTTGTTTAAGATAAAATAAAATTTTTATTTACAACAACATATTAACTTTTTACAACTTTGGCATTTTTACTTTTCTTTTAAATTTTAAAAACTGCAAGCTACTGAAAACTACTGAAATTTCGGAGATTTAGGTGTAGAAGTTGCTTACTAAGCGCGTAAGCTGGCTACATGAATTAGTACTTTAAAGATGCATTTATGTTGGGTCGATCGCTCTAATAAGCTTTTTTCAAAACCATAAAAGTAAGGGTATTATGGTTTGTTGCTTCAAAAAAATGGATATACTACGTTTTGGGATTATAAGGGAGATTTGTGTAAAGAATAAACTGAACCAATATTATAAACATTTAATTTATTTAATTCTTGGATTAATTCATTTCATTCCATTATCATTTATTTTCTAAACCCTAGAAAAGATAATCATGCATAAAATTGACTCATGAGTTTCATCTTGCTGCAAGGTCAAGTTCCATAAATTGATTTGTAAACCAGACGTTTTGATATAAAGGGTGGTTAAATTTTAAGGGCCGATGTTGAATGTGAACCACACTTAAAAGTCAAGTTTTCTTCTGCATTTCATTTGACATTTCTTAATTTTAGACTAATTCAATTTGAACCATGGAAAGATACACAATCGAGCAACGCGTAAAAGCTATTCAGGCTTATTATGAAAATGGACGTTCATATCAAAATGCATATCGTGCACTTCGTGATTTTTTCGATAAATTTAATCGTCCAAATGTGCGTACAATTGGAAAAATTGTGCAAAAATTTGAGCAAACCAGATCTGTAGGAGATGTGAAAACACCAGAGCATGCTCGTACAGCTCGTACTGCATAAAATATTGCTGCTGTTCGCGATAGTGTGGCTGAAGAGCCGTCCACCTCAATTCGTCGTCGTGCCCAACAATTGAACCTCTCACGCTCGTCGTTGATGAACATTATGCATTAAGACTTGCATTTACACGTTAACAAGGTGCAATTGACTCAATAACTAAAGCCTCTTGACCATTTCGAGCGTCGTCAATGGTCGGAATGGCAACAGTGGATGATCAATTTTCGAAGAAAATCATATTCAGTGATGAGGCACATTTTCACCTCAGTGGACTCGTCAATAAGGAGAATTGCCATATTTGGGCAAATGATAATTCAAGAGAGATTGTTGAAAAACCAATGGGTTGTTGAAAAACCAACGGGCAGTATTTTTTCCAAAATGAGGCTGGTCAGGCAGTTACTGTGAATGGTGTTCGCTATTGTGATATGATAACGAACTTTTTAAGCCTGAATTGGAAGATATGGATGTGAGCGATATGTGGTTTCAACAGGACGGTGTCACTAATCTAACTAAACAATGGCACTTTTGCGTGATAAATACAATGGCCGTGTTATCTCACGTGGTGGCGATGCCAATTGGCCGCCAAGATCATGTGATTTGACACCGTTAGACTTCTTTCTTTGGGCTTATTTCAAAGAAAAGGTAAAAGTCGATAAACGAGCAGGAATTCAAGAGCTAAAGGATGAGATAATTCGGTACATTAACGGCATAGAACCTCAATTATGGCTCAGCGCCATCAAAAATTTGGACCATCGGATGGAGGTGTGCCGTCGAGATCGCAGCGTTCATTTGGCCGATATTTTGTTCTATACATAATTGAACCATACGAATATTATCATATTAAAAAGAAATGACAATAATTTTATATAATTTGTGCTTTATTCAAAATCAACATCGGCCCTTAAAATTTAACCACCCTTTATTAACACACAGGTGAAATTATAATATTACACTCCTAATGCAAATTTCAACAAACTCTTAACCATACAAATCCATGCATTATTTCTTAAAGATATTTTTCTTTTTCTGTACAATTGGAAAAATAAATGTTTTCAAAGAAGCTGTGTAGATATTATTGTGATTAAGAAAAAGGAGGTGTAAAAAAAATTTCTTTATATTTACGTTTTGATTATTTCGTAAAAGTGTGAACAGTTAAGTGTGCTTAATACGTAAAATGTTATATCTTCAAATGCAATGAATGGGTTTTTATGGTTAATCACTTGTTGACCAGGTAAAAGCTTAACCTTTTTCTTTATATTCATAAGGCTCAGAAGGAAAATTTAAAGAATTAAAAGTTTTTCGTTATTATAACCCACAAATTTTGGCTTTGTTATGAAATAGTTTTAGAAACGTAGAATAATTAAGACATGAACATTTTAAAACCAGTCAAACCAGAATGCTTAGTCAAACATTCTTCAAACCAGCTGTTCCATTGCAGCTTCACTCGCTAGCTCCAATTACTTACAACAAATATTATTTTTTTGAAACTTCGTCACTTAATTGTTTTTTTTAATTTTAAGAAATTATTATTAATATTAAGCAAAAGCTTTCCATGTTGTAGAAAGCAATGAGAATGAGCAATGAGGAGAAAAAGTTTGTTATTTAATTTATTTATTTCTAAGGGTTCTTTTGTAGTACATAAATTACTGTATATGCTAAGCTTAGATAGATTCCATCCTAAAACAATGCAAGAATTTGCATTATATTAAAAACAATATATATTGCACAATACTGCAATTTAAAAAACTAAAAAGGCTGAAAAATGGTTTAACATAATTTTAAGTTTGAAATAAAAACAAAAATAAATTTCGCGGCTAAAAAGATCAAGCCATTTGCAATAAGAATCGCAATTGAAAGAATTTTCTACAAACTTTAGAATGGTTTTCGAAAAAGATCCAATCTTGATTTTTGCTAATTTCAAAAAGACCACGCAATTCGATAACTGGGCTATTGACAAAACACACATTTTGAACAAAAGTTTGGTTCTCTTAGATATTTAGCATATTCGAAAAGAAACAAATTCGAAAGAATGCATTGCGTTTTGTACGCTTCACTTTTGTAAACAATTTGGAAATACGTAAATTATGCAAAAAATTGTTGTATACCATCATATATGTATATACAAAGTGTTTATAAATATATATAGATAATATATATCTAAAATGCGCAAAAAGTTTTAAAAAAAATGTATAAATCGACAATGTGGAACAAGATTATTTTTGACATAATAGTTTCAAAAATGTATGTTTTTTACATTAAAAACAAACAAAAAAATAAACAAGAGCAGCTGAAAACCACTTTGACGTAAATCAATGATAAAATAATATTTGAAATATTTAAATGTTCTTAAGCAAAGAAAATGGAATAATCAATCGGTTTAGAAAGGATTATCTCAAAACTTTTTGTGCAAGTTTAATTTTAAAACAATTTTATTTTACTATGTTGATTTTATATGAATTAAATACAAATTCTAAATGTTTCGTAGTTTAAATCATATTTGATTTTAAATACAAATTTTAGTTGTTTGATAGCTTAAAATCGTTTATTAAGCTTTAGGTCAAAGATAGATTTTAAACTATCAATCAACTAAAATTTGTTTTTAAAATCAAGTATGATTTAAACTATCAAAAAATTAGAATTTGTATTTAAATCATATAAAATCATCATAATAAATAACAAGGTCATTTAGGAAAAAAACTTTAATTTAATTTTACTGTTACAATTTTCTTCAGCTTACCCGGTTTTACGATTGTATTTCCGCAGCAGTTAGGATCGGATACCGCTATACAAGTAGTAATTATTATTGCCACGAATACAAGCACCTTTATTAGTTCACGAATATTTATATTAAACATTTTGAAAGTAGAATAAGTACTTGAACGCTAAAAAAATGGAAACTGCGAAACTGTGTTATCGAAATGTTAGCAAAAATGTCTCTGTCTACTCGAGCTTTTATACTGATTTTGTTATCACAATATTTCTTCCAGTTCAAAAACGAGCAATTTTGGAAATCAGCTTCATTCGATATGAGATTGATAAAATAAATTCATAATTTGTGCCGGTACAGCTGTGCATTAGTGATATGAGATATCGGAAAGAGTTTTTTGTATTTTAGTAAAAAAAAAAATTGTATAGGATCGATTAACTGCCATTTTCGATATAACTGCACTAATGTTGTATAGTGTATTGTTTACTAAAAAATCAGTACATTGAGACATTATGCCAAAACACAGATGGTTGGGCGCGTGCCTTATAATCTTATCTGTCAACATTTTCCTAATCATTTTGAAAATTTTTTTTTTGTTTTTTCTTTAAAATGTTTGTACAAACAGTCACATACATTTTAATACTGTATCATGTCTTCTTTCTTATATTAAGGGTGTTTTTTTAGCTGCATGAGAAGTTTCGATGGTTGTGGTCTATGGTTTAACAGGTAAAAATGTCAATTCGGTTTATCATTTATATTTATTAAGGTTTGGCAATTTATATTAAATCATTTAACTCAAATCCAACGTTTTCAAGTTGTGGAAATTCACTTTGAAAAAAATAAATCTGTTCGCAAAGTTCTAAGAGCACTTTACCGAAGAATTGTGTTTAGCAAAATTGCCGAATATGGAGCGAAGACAATTCTTAAGCCATTAACGAATCACCATTACATCCAGCGGCTTACACGCTGCCGCCATCATCGGTCCTTATTTCTTTCGAAATGAGGAAAGAGCTGCAGTTACGGTGAATGGCGAGCGCAATCAAACCATGCTGACTGATTTTTTATTTCCAAAAATTAATCAGCAGGTTAACCCTCCGTTACTAATGCTATTCGGAGTAACGTCATACTAACCTGGGTGTAATCCACCCATAAATTTTAATTTATTGATTTGTAAAAAAGAACGCTAAAACAGTAAAACGGTTCTGCTTTTATTAATTTCGTATATTTTATTATTCTATTAAACATAAAATTCGTGCAGTTTAATTAATATACAATTTAATAAAAATATATCAAAATAACGTTAACTTGAGAACTAAAAAAAAAACAAATATCATAATGGTTTGAATAATTTCACATTCCGAGGTCAAATTATTTGCCACGTTCTTATAGAGGGAAATTGGAAAAGCTAAAAGATGTATGAAAAAAAAAATTATCTATAAAAATTTTTTTTGATATGAAAATTTTTTAAAATAATGACATCTAATTATTCGTTATAATTGAAACATTAGCCTCTCTAGCACAGCAGCGCAAGCATCGTAAATAAGCGGCTAGTACATAAAATAAATGTCGATTATGCAAAACTTAGTCACATAGTCACAATAAAACAATCAAATGAATTCTTGGTCAGAGAATTATACAATTTCACAATTGTTTTGCCAAATCGTCAAATGCATTGAAGAATACGCTGAAACCAAAATTAAAAAAACTTCTATGTTTATCTATCCAGAGATGCATTTCTGTTTTTATCTGAGCAATGCCATGCGTTGCCATGTTGGCATGATCAGATAACGTAAATCCCTTTAAACAGATTTCTATGTTACACTTGTTAAGCCATGTCTAATTGGACCATTACAAAAGTAATTGAGTGATGAATAAATTGCATATGCTGACAAAAACCCTGTTCAAATTTTTTGTCAAATGGCTAGTCAAATACAATAGAACAATATTGAATGTATATTTAAATTACAACGAGAAATTCGACCATTTCCACTAGGCTAAATCTAAATTCACAGTGTTGTGAAAGATGAGATTAGATCTTGCAAGCACAAACATGTCCGCATTCCTAAAAATTTTTTCTATTGATTTATATAACGTGATGAAATCGTCGAAGCTGTTTAAGTCGAGCAAAGGTTTATATCTTTTATTTGAATTTCCTGTGTTGCTCAGGAGAGGTTTTTTATTTAAAGCCTTTTTTTTACTTGAGAAACAAATCACACGTTTACAGTTAAAAATATAACATAATTGCTAACGTGGGTGTAAACCACCTGAAATTCTTGTTCCTCCATTACTAACGTGGGTGTAAAACACCCCAACACTTTCTGAAATGAGTAATTTTTATAATTTATTTTAAAAAACAGTACTAAATTAAAATAAACTAGTTATCCCATTAACGTGACTAGGAATCCACATAATTTTGACTTTTTGTTGCATTTCTATGTATAAGTAGCTCGTATTCCCCGGCAGACCTTGTCCTGCCACAGACCACCTTACTGCAAATGCCAAATATATTCACCATTTTTAGTATAGTCGTCAAAAGTAATCATATGAAATAAATTACCAAATTTTAGAATTATACGATCAACACCGTGCGAAATATAGAATTTTTGTTGATTTGTGGCGTTAAAAGAGGGTGCATATCTTTCGAAAAGTGGACGTTACTAGAGTTGAACATGACCATTTTTAGTGCACCACAAAGGCCGAGAGTACTTGTCATATGAACAAAATTCCAAAGTTTTAGTGTAATACGACCGAAACTGTCGGAAATAAAACATTTTTATTGGTTTGTGGACAGAAAGTGGGCGTTGAAACCCATTTTTAATACAGTTACCGACAGTAACCATACAAACTAAATTACCTAATTTTAGCCTTATACGACCCAAACCGACTTAAATATAGAATTCTTATTGATTTAGGGGCGGCTAAAGAGATTGTTGGCAAAAAAATCCTAAGCCATTTCGTTCCTGAAGCAAATCGATTGCCAAAATTTTAGGGCAATCGGTGCAGTAGTTTTTTAGTCTCAATGCATTACACAGACAAACAGACAATGTTTTGATATTTGTATGGGAGTATATGGGAAAATCTTTAAAATGCCATATCTCCGAAAGAACTGGGCCTATTCACTTCACATAAAAAGCTATAGACCATCCACAACGTATCCTAAAATTCGTTCGAAATTTGGTCGAAATCGGTCGACCCGTTTCCGCAGTCAGTGGTGACATCAAAATGTACACTTCTTTTTATAAAATATGAAGATTGCCCAGTGAAACACTGAATATAAAAATCTAGCGAAGTTTTGCAGTCAGGCGCAGAACATCTTTTTTTTTTTTTGACACATCAAATTTGGGTGAACAGTGCAATTCAACGCATCACTTTTTGGTCTCTAACTTGTCCAATATTGTCGTAAGCGTGTTACTGTCTTTGAGAAAGTTGCTGCTAAGAGGTTAAATAATAATTTTTCAAAAATATTCTACCAAAAATTCACACAAGTTCTGCGTTAAATTACAAAAAACTTTGAAAAATAATAAACTTTTCCTCTTTTAAAAAAAAATTTCTTTATTTATACACTTGCTCTTTTGTATATATTAGGGTAGACTGATTTCATGAAATTATTTTTGTACAATTTTTCTCTGTTACAGAAAAAAAAGGAAAGAAAATTTTTTTTTTAATTTTCCACTATTTCTGTTTTTTGGAAAACAGATGCTAAAAAAAAATATCGGCTCATAAAATCCTACTTTGATAAAATTGAACGAAATTAATGGGTCGAATCGAAGTTACAACACACTGAATATTAACACAGTGAAGAAGTTATGTTAAGTAAATTTTTCTTCTTTTGAACTACTTCAGAGTGCTGTAACTTCGTTTTCAATACATCGATTTCGTTCAAATTTTTCAAAGTAAGATTTTATGAAGAACCGAGAAGTTCTTTTTTTAGCATCAGATTTCCAAACATCTGAATCATTTGGGGATCCAGTACAAAAATGGTGGAAAATTACAAAAAGTAATTTTTGAAAAAACAATATAACCCTAGAATTTTTTGTCATCTAACAGGGGAAAATTATACAAACATATTTCCATTAAATCGGCCTACATTAATATATGCAAAATAGCCAGTGTATAAATTGTAATGTGGTTTTGTCTAAGGCTGAGGTCAAGCTCAGCCGTCCCAAGATTTTCTGAAGGATCCACTTAACCTCCAGCAATTAAGAACGCAATTTGAATTTATGTTTTCAATCTTTATTGAACAATTCCAATTCCTTATGCTAGTTCTTATTATACTTTACAAATCTATTACAGTGCAGCGTATGTAGTCAGAAGCGGTTCTGTGTAACGGGTATTCGGTTCTGTACAACGGATGATCGGATCATATGACATGTTATCGGTTCTTAGTAATCAGGTAATCGGTTCTTGCTCGGTTCTAAGTAACGGATAATCGCTATTAATGATGGAAAATCGGTTCGTTGGTACACAGGTAGCCGGTTCTTATGAGAGTATCGGTTCTTATGACGGTAATCGGTTCTTACAATGGTAATCGGTTCTTACTATTGAAATCGGTTCTTTTGACGTAATCGGTTCTTGCGATGGTAGTCGGTTGACGGTAATTGCTTCTTAGGACGGTAATCGGTTCTTACGATGCTAATCGGTTGACGGTAATTGTTTCAACGAGGCAGCGCAGCGAGCAGAATCTTAAGAATTTACGGGGCAAACAACCGCAAGGTTCGACTGCGTCGCTTGATTACTGTTGCTAGGGTTAGTAGCACGGCGAGCAGAATTCAAGCATATGGCATGCAAAATAATGAGTTGAACTGACGAGTTGCTGAGGCGTTGCGGACTGAAACAACAAAACAGCGAGGCTTGCAAGAACAGACGAAAAGCAGGCAACTGCAAAATTCGACTGTGAGGCCTGTATTCTGTTGCGAGGGCGCGTAGCGCAGCAAGCAGAAGTTATGCAGTCAGAAGCTCAAAAATTTTGCAAAGTGCAATTGCGTAAAACTTGATTTCTGTTGCAAGGGACACCAAGGCAGCGATGCTTGAGTTCTGTTGCAAGGGCAGATAGCACGGCGAGTAGAATTCAGGCATATAGAATGCAAAAGAATGAGTTTGACGGCGATGCTTCTATTCTGTTGCAAGGGCGGGTAGCGCAGCGAGCAGAATACAAGGAAAGCAAGATAGAGGGAAACAACAAAAAATAAATATCAACATGCTTAGGTCGAAGCGGTATGGCTCGAACAAGGAAGCAGAGGTTGATATTTAGAGCAATTCTTAATAATTTCAGTCGCTCCTGATGTGACATTTCATCACATTCTTATATACATGTCGTCATGAAGTTGTTGTGAATTATATGTCAGTACCTGTTTAAGAGTATTCATGTCTGAAAGTATGCTGTGTCTGTAGTTGTTGTTGTTGTTGTTGTCTTTCACATTTACTTATGGTCAACTTATTATAAGTTCTAGTTATATTAAGTGTTTTTGTTGTTGCTTATAATAAATTCCGGCAGCCGAGGTTCGAATCCAGCAGCCGCAAATGAATATTTTAAACTTTCACATTTTATGTTTTTAATTGTTTTTTTTTTAAGTTTTTACAATACTAATTCGCAGGAAAATCGAAAAGAAAAGATTTTGAAATAGTTTTAATCATTGATTGAAAATTGCGAGTTTCAATGCAACGAATATAAGTGCAGAGCGCTGGTGGCCAAGGTTCGAATCCGGCAGCTGCTTATGAATAATTTAAACTTTCATATCTCACATTTAATTTTTTCAATGTTTTTTTTTATCTTTTTACGATACTAATTGGCAGAAAACCCAAAGGAAAAGGTTTTGAAGCAATTAACCTCATTAATTGAAAACTGCGAATTAAATTAAACTGAATATTTTACAATAACTAGTAACTTATTTATTCAACAAATTAAAACTTAAATTTTTATTTTTTTTTTTTTCAAATTGCTTTAATTTGAAGCAGGCACTTTCTGCTTCAAATTAAAGATTTTGGAAGGTTTATCAGGGACTTGGATCCCAAATTTGAGAATATGGCACAACGCTACATATTACTTATATCCGCCAGCGTTGTGCCTCCAAGCAAGCTCATTAAGTGAAATTGAAAGGAAGCAGGCACTTTCTGCTTCAAATTAAAGATTTTGGAAGGTTTATCAGGGACTTGGATCCCAAATTTGAGAATTTGGCACAACGCTACATATTACTTATATCCGCCAGCGTTGTGCCTCCAAGCAAGCTCATTAAGTGAAATTGAAAGGTTTTGCATAGATAAAGTAGCAAACGAGGAAGAATTATTGCCTTCAACTACGCAAAAGCCTTGTTCACTGCCGTCATTACTGCAACCGGAAGAGCCTTCCTCACCAATACTTCAATTGATCGATTCGGTGCCAAGCAACATATCTTCACCAACAGCCACTTGTTCGAAAAATAAAGATAGTTTCTTCTTTTCAAGCCTACTTCAACGTATTTGCACTTCATTATCAGATGCTAAAACTGTATGAGAAGAAGTACGTCGTTACTCTGAAGAAAAAGTTGGATTCTGTGAAAATTTTGACGTTATGCAATGGTGGCAAAACCATACTAAACGGTACTCTAGGTTGTCTAAACTAGCATGAAGAGTTTACGCCATTCCTGCTAGCAGTGCATCATCGGAGAGAGTGTTTTCACTAGCCGGCAATATTATAACAGAAAAGAGGAACAGAAAAAACAGTTGACAGTATTCTTTTCCTAAATTCTATTTTCAAAAATTAAATTTAAAATATTTTAAATACATACCTATCTGTAGACTTTTAACAAAACAATTTCGGAGAGACTTAAGTTGTTTTGTAAAAATTCCACAAATATTTAACTTAAAGTTTTACTTATTGATTATTTAACTGTTAATGAATATTGCTTTGTTTTCTTACTCAAAGAAAATATTTACGAGTTTTGTTTATATATTTTTATTTAGCAACATGCATTTGATCTCGTTTTGTTAATTACAAATAAAGTCTAAAAACAATCCAAACTAATTTTTCTCTTCACAGAACTGCATTTTGGTCATCAATTGTTGTTGCTATATTTTAGCTTTATTCAATTTTTGTTGCTACATCCTTCCTATATTAATTTTTTTGCGTTGAACTAAAAATGACTCAAAGTACTTAAGTCATTCCATTGAACTCCTGGTGCTTATTGGTGTTGTGAGTCATTACGGTATAGCAAACTCAATCTATTGACTCAAAGAGAGAACTGAGCACTGCACTGGTTCATATCAGCAGATAACTTATTCTCTGTTCTCTCACTTACTTTGTGTGCTGTACGTGAACGAGTATGAGTGGATATGTGTGGAAGTTTCTCTTTAACTTAAATCAACAAATACTCTTTCTTGTGTTAGTCAACCAATGACTCAAAAACGAGAATAATTGCAGATCTCTGCGCGGTACCCGGGTACCCTGAGTGGCAACACAAGGGTTAAGAAAAAACGTGTACCCGTGTGTTTAGAAGAAATTTTCTAGAATTTAGTAAAAATTTGCTATTTTAGTTTATAATAACTTAGCAAATATTTTTATTCGTTTGCTAAAAATTTGATATTTTAGCTTCGTCGTATTAATAAAGCGAGTCGAACTAAGCTTCGCTTTTACTCTGATCGATATGAATAAAGCATATTAATAATAATAACTAAACTCTACTCTACTCATGTTTTTATTTGACGTTGAGTGTTCACTCAGAATAAACATCGCAACCTCCATTACACTCAGTTTTTGTTTATTTCGTATTAATAAAACTTGAGATCTACTACTTAGCTGCCTCAGCCTTACTCAAGCTATACAAATATCATGTTTTGAGCTTTTCACAATGAAGTATAACAATCTATTGCACTTACCATTTCCTTTTTGGCTCAAATCGTTTTATTAGAATCCGAAGTTATACATTTTTATGATCAGTTTTCGTGGCCTACATAGGGTATTTTTTGAGACAACGTAGCTAACGAAATTTAAATGCGATTTTTGTAAAAAGGGTATTATTGAAAAGGTTAATTTGTCGGGAAATAATTTGAAGGGAAACATTTAAAATTTTTGAAAAAATTGCAATAAGTTTGCACAATGTTAATTTTAATGTTAACTTAGTAATTAAAAAACTCTCAGGATCTTTTTCAAGCATTTCGTTATCTTGAACTTCACCAAGTTCTAGCGCTGTATTTTCATCAAGTTCTACATTGAAATAGCAAACAAACACACATCAGCAAGAATTTTGCATACTTTACTGTTTATTTATTACTTTCCTTGGATGGCTTCGAAAATTACGTCTATTTAAATTAAAACAAAAATTTTTTAAAAATGTACCGTATTTTGCCGAATGACACAAAAGAATTTATTATTGAAAAACAAATTTGGCTGTCTGACAACTGCCAACATGAGTGAACACTCAAACAATGTTTTTTGCCCTCAGAGTGAAGTGGAGTTTATTTAATACGGATTCCACACTCCACTTAACCAACATCGCACACTCAAAATGTACACTCAAGCACTTCACTCCACTCGTTCACTCAGTTTTTATTAATACGTCCCGATACCTTAGCAAATATTTGCTTGAATTAAGTAGAAATTTGCTTTTGCAGTTTTTAATAACTTAATAACTTAATTAAAGTTTTTTCTAAATGACCTCTATATTTATTATGTTGACTTTTTATATGATTTAAATACAAATTCTAAATATTTGATAGTTTAAATCATACTTGATTTTAAAAATACTTTGTTGTTGTTGTTGTTTCTTTGGAAAAATTCGTTAGAACAATTAATTGTTCTAACTTTGACCTTAAGCTCAATAAACGATTTTAAACTATCAAACAACTAGAATTTGTATTTAAAATCAAGTATGATTTAAACTATCAAACATTTAGAATTTGTATTTAAATCATATTAAAAAGTCAACATAATAACTTATGGGAAGGTTCTCCTGGATTTTTTTGAAAAAATCGATTTTTTTTTTTTTTTACATAAAATGAAAGTTACATATATGTAGAATGTTTGTGCCAAGGGATATTTCAATACGACGCGTATTTCTCGAGCTAGAGCGTGTCAAACGTACCCATGTCACGCGCGAGTTATGTTCCTTGCTTAGAGCAGTTTGATTGAAACACACTTTTCTTTTCTGCTGTAAACTTAGAACTGAACTTTATTACAACTCTTTCTTAAAATCTAACCAATTCGTTTTCGAAATGTAAATGTGTAAAAGTATGTAAAGATATAAATGGAAGAAATACAATTGTAAAATAGGAGAAATGTAATGTATGTAAAAGAAATACAATGTGGTTAATATGTAAAAGTTAATAGTCGCAAAGTGTTGCCTAATTTATAGTTGCAACATAATATCAAAAATGCAAGGGTTTCATTTTAATGTCTTGTGGTTAATATGTAGAATAAATAATCGTAAAATGTTGCCCAATTTATGGTTGCAACATAATATCAGAAATGCAAGAGTTTGATTTTAATGTTATACTTTAAAATTGAACCTATTTTAATAGTTGCGATTTATGAGGAAAAAAATAAAGAAAGAGTGTAAATAAAATTGGAACACTTAAAATATCTTATTGATTACGCTGCACTTTAAGTAGTGCAGTGGGGCTTATTATGTTGTTGTTTCTGGTGCTATTGTTGTGGGTGCCGAGATTTAATTGCCGTTTGTGCTGTTGTTGTAAATGTAGTAACGATGTCTTTGACTTGTTGGTTAATTTGGTATTGTTGTTGTGTTTGTTGTAATTGTTACTGTAAGTGTTGCAGCGGCGTATTGAGCCTCGATGGTTTGGGTGGTGGCTGAGAAGTATATGTATTTGTTGTTGTCGTTTGAGTGGGGGTCGTAACTCCTCCCCCCCCAGTATGAAGTGAGGGCCATAAAGATTGTGCAGTGGCCCTTACGAAATTGGTTTGCGGTGTATAAATTGATGCCATTATTTTCCTAGGGACGTAAATGAAGATCAGGACAAGGATTACAATTAACGTATATTGCAGTGCGTCTTGGGCATATGTAATTGTGCTGAGGTGTTTAACTGATGCGTAGCTTTCGATTTGATGGTCGCGAAGTTTTTCCAAGTTTAGGGCTTCGGTTACTGACAGGGCTTGTATTCCTGAGTGTGTTATTGGCAGGATATGTATCTCGTCCCAGAAAATTCCAACATTGCTCTTGTAGATGATACCTCTTATAGCGATGTCGCAGTTCTGGAAATGAATAGCACCGGTACCTTCAACTGTGTATTGTCTTTGACTGCAAGTAGAATTTATTAGTGTATAGGGTATATTAATATAGACGATAAAGTTGGCTTCTGGCTGGAAGATTGTTGTTATCTTTCCGAGGTCATACAGGTCGCAGTGTCCAGGTTGATTTTGCATGAGCTGCCCCAGGCATTTAGATTCTTGAGTGTTTTCTTTTTGGATTGGTTTTTGGCAAAAGTATATTTTAGATATTCTTTGGCATGTTTTGTCGAAAAACTGAATTGTTTTGTTATTGTAAGTTATGTATGATTTTGTTATTATTTGCTTTGTTATGTTTATAGGGGTAGGTATAATATGATATAGCTGATAATTTTCTGTATAAAGATTAGGTATTTGAACATTGAATATGACATTAGAATGATTATAATATGCTTGTAATTGTAATAGTTCGTATATTTCTTCATCTGTTTCAATTTTAATGGATTGATTAATCATATAATTTCTAATTTCTTGTAACTCTTTTTGGTTTAATATAAGCTTGGATATAATGTTTAGTTTGGCTAATAGTATGGCTTCTGCTATGTCTGTGATATGATTGAATAAAATATCTATATTGTAGTTAAGTTGGTTAAGATATTGCATTTCTTCTAGAATATTTTCATTTCTTTTAATTTTATTGGCTGTTTCTTTTGAATATTTGTTTACAAATTTTTCAATTGTGCTATGTTCATTATTCATGTGTTCAGTAATATTTTTAAATCTTGCGATCATTTGCATATTCAATTTGTTTTGATTGACCGATTCTTTTTGTAAGTTTTCTTCATTTTCTTTTAATTTTGTTATTTCATTATTTAAATTTTGTGCATCAACCGCATCCATGTTTCCTGTAATAAACTTTACTACTGATCCTAGTCCATTCAAGATACCCCTTTTTTGTCTAGCAACAGGTGATAGTGTTTGAATTTTATTCTTTAGTTCGAAAAGTTTCATTTCAGTTACTTTTATAAGATTTGGTTGTATACCTTGTGCTTTAATTTCAGTAAAGGTAGTGGATAATTTGTTAATGTTTTCATGGTATTTGTCTAGGTCGATTATATGGATTAAATTGTTATACCCTTTTACTACTCGTGCCGGTCCGAGTCTGAGTGGAATTATACCTTGGTTATCTTTGACGTTATGAATCTCTATTAACTGTCCAATGACCAGTTGTACCCTAAAAAGTGAAAATATACAAATATAATGCAAGCTAAAAGTGCCTATTGGAAAAAAAAAATTCGAGGTATAATGTTAAAATTTATGGTTTATTTTGTTTTCTTAGTTTGGATTTGTGTAATTTTTGGTCTTTTATTGTGGTTAATGTGACTTTTTTATTGCGTTTTACTTTATGTTTTGTGAATCTAGGAGTCATTTTATTTCTTCTATTTTCTTTTCTAAATATGGTTTTGTTGCTGTCGAAATTTTCGGGTTCGTCTCTAGTTACATTGATTTTATCTATGTTAAGGCTTGTAATTTGTTTAAGCTGTTCACATATTTTTGGGTATAGAATCTCCTGATATTCTTTTAACTTTTGAAGGTATTCGTGTTCATTGTGAAATGAAATTATGTTATTGAATTTGTATGTTCTGCCAAAAAATAACTCGTAGGGAGTGTGTTTGGTGGCGGAGTGAATTGCGTTATTGTAAGTTATAAATGTTTCTGCTAAAATTTCGTCATGTTCAAGAGATAGATTGTTTTCTTTTCGAGTTGTAAGTAAAATTCTGTAAATTTCAGTTAAAGTGGAATGCATACGCTCTACTGGAGAATTACTATTCGATTGTTGGAATGACGTAAAATGCAGTTCTATTTGGTACTGACGACAGAAGTCCTTAAATATATTTGCCATAAATTCTTGACCTTGGTCACATACAATTTTTCGAGGTGTACCGTAAACACTGATGTATGTTTTTAATGCTTTTAGGATGGATACGCTATTTTTCGATTGTAGATTATAACCTGCTCCGAACTTAGAAAATTTGTCAATTATTGTTAAGATAGGGTGATTGTTAATTGTATATATATCGATGTGCAAAATATCGAGTGGCTTAATAGGTGTTTCTGGTTTTTCAAATTTTGTTTTAGGGGGATTCCTATCGTATTTTTGAGTTTTGCAGGTTTCGCAGTTATTAATTGTTTGTGTGATTTTATTTTTCATAAATGGAAAGTAGTACTTTCTTTTGAGATGCAAATGTGTTTCATTTATTCCTCTATGGTTATGTCGATTGTGATAATCCCTAATCAACTGTTCTTGTTCGTCGCTTTGTGTTATGTCCTGTAATATTTCCATGCAGCGTATTACACGGAATATTTGGGTATGTGAAAAATATTTGGAGTATACATCCTGGACTATTCTGAATGTATCGTCATCCGTATAGATGGCAGATAATTTATTAGGTGCCATATAGTTTTTTAAAATTTGAGTAATACTGTCTTCATTAAAATTAGTTTTTCGGATTATGCGTCTTTGTTTATTTCTAAATGGAATTTCGACTGTGATTTCAGGTGCTTGGCTTGATATTTGTAGAATTATTTGTAGATTAAAATCGTTTAGTGGTTTTTCGGAAATAGCTATTCCATCGTTGAGATTTTCTATAGCAGAGTGAATTGTGCTTCCGTTTGTAGCGTGATTAGATTCTGTATCGTTAATGTTTACGTCCACGTTAGTGTTTGGTTTATCCTGTATTATTCTGCTTAAAGCGTCGGCATTTGAATTAAGCTTTCCCTTTTTATAGACTATCTCGTAATCATACTCCTCTAATTTAAGGCGCCAGCGAATGAGTTTAGAGTTGGGTTCTTTCAAACTCATAAGCCAGGTTAGAGGTCTATGGTCAGTAACTATCTTGAATTTTCTACCATAAAGGTATGGCCGAAAGTACTTAGTCGCCCACATAATGGCGAGTAACTCTTTTTCTATAGTAGAATAATTTGTTTCCGAGTCGGAAAGCGTTCTACTCGCGTAGCAAACTGGCTTATCACTGCCTATAGTGCCTTGGGATAAGACTGCGCCTAGAGCATAATTACTAGCGTCTGTTGTGAGAATAAACGGTTTGGAGAAGTCTGGATACTGCAGTATTGGGTCATTTGTTAAAAGGTGTCTACATGTATTGAATGCCTGTATATATCGATCATTAATTACGATTTTCTTGTCTTTTTTTAGGCACTCAGTAAGAGGTTTTATAAGTTTTGATAGATCTTTAATGAATTTTCGGTAATAACCTAGTAACCCAAGAAAAGCTTTAATTTGTTTCCTAGTTTGCGGAATTGGATAATTTTGGATGGCTTCTATTTTGGAAGGATTTGGTTTGATACCATCTGTTGATACAATGTGTCCCAGGAACGCTACTTCTTTATGCAGGAACTCTGACTTGTCTAGTTGGATTTTGAAGTTTGCCGAACGTAATTTTTCAAAAACTTTTTCAAGACTTTCAAGATGTTCTTGAAGAGAAGTTGAGTAGATTATTATATCATCTAGGTAGACAAGACAAATTTTTCCTACTAATTCTCTAAGAACATTGTCCATCACTCTCTGAAACGTTGATGGAGCGTTCTTTAGACCGAATGGCATTCTTATGTATTCATAGTGACCACCTTCTACTGTGAACGCAGTTTTTTGTATATGTTTATGATGCATTTCTATTTGATGAAAACCGCTTGCTAAGTCAAGCGTAGAAAAATATACACATTTACCTAGTTTATCCAGAATTTCATTTATATTGGGGAGCGGGTACCTATCTGATATTGTTTTTTCATTAAGCTTCCGATAGTCTATGACGAGGCGCCACTTTTGTTTTCCACTGGAGTCCTTTTTCTTTGGAACGATCCAAACGGGAGAACTCCAAGGGGAATAGCTATGGCGGATTATTCCCTGTTGAAGCATTTTTGCGATTTGACATTGTACCTCGTCTTTGTGGACGTATGGATATCTGTACGATTTGGTGTAAATTGGAATGTCATCTGTTGTGGATATTTTGTGCTTAATTTCGTTGGAGAATGTTAATTGTTCTCCTTCTTTGTAGAATACGTCGTTATTTTTCTTACAGAGTTTCAATAACTTTTGTTTTTCTTCTGAATTCAGATGGTCTAATCTGAGAATTTCTGATAAGTCTACAAAGTGGTTTGGGTCACAAGTATTATCTGGGTTTATATTATTTAATTCGACAAAGTCAGAAGTGTTGTAAGGGTTTACTTTAAGAGGCTGTTCAAGAAAAAGGGATTGTTCATTTTCAGAAAAATTTATTACTTCCAGTGAAGCAACCCAGTTTTTTGATTCGTATATACCTTCTGATATAACTAAGTTAGGTTTAAGTTCTGTGTTTCTGAGATAAATTGATCCATTTTGAGTGTCTACTGGCAATTCAATAACTGTTTTAGATCTAGGTGCAATCAAGTATTTTTTTGATATTATATTTGGTTTAAATTGTAGATTAATAGTTGAGTTTTGTGTATTAAGTGATTTGCTAACAAGATTAACTGTTGCACCGAGTTGAGTAAGGGCATCAAGTCCGATTAGTCCATCGAAATAATTATGGAATTTGAAGAGAAGGAATATGAGATTACCGCGTTGATTGAATTCACGAAATATAGGTAATGATACTTGCTCATTAAGAGTATATTTTCCAAGTATAGTAGAGATTGAAGTTAATTTACATTTTTTAATATCGTCTTTATGTATGAATTCGGGATTAATAAATGAGGCTGACGCTCCCGTATCTATAAGAAATCTCAATGGTCTACCAAAAGGGGATGATATGTTAACATATGCTAGCTCAGATCCATGTCTATTTACGTCTATGTATCCTGTTGGTTCGGTGAGGCTGATCGGAAAAAATTTTGATCATCTTCAATGTTATTGATGTCTTCTATTGAGTCATCTGTATATTGATCTAATTGTTGTTGGTAAGAGGTATTGGGGCGTTGGGTCCTTGGATTTTTATTTATGTTATGAAATTCTTCTGTTCTTGGTCTTGTCATCCTGGAAAATTTAGAACGCATGCTTACATCGGAATTATTATTCCTTTGAGATACAGTGGAGTTTTTAGTGTTTGTAAAACCTGAACTTGTGTCCATTGGTTCTGGTTGTGGTTGTCTGGCAGAAAATGACGAATTGTTATTATTGTTGTGGTTATTTCTAAAAGGGTTATGATTAGGATTAAACCTATTGTATGTTGGTGGGTTATTAAATCGGGACTGGTTTGGGTTATATGTGTTTTGGTAGTAATTTGATGTGTTTGGATTATAGTTAGACGTATTTGGTGTAAAGTTACGTGGGTTTTGCATTCTTGCTGGATATTTATTGAACGTATTATATGGCTTATATTGTTTACTCTGATATGTGTTTCTTTCTGATCTCATGTAATGAATATTTTGTTCTTTTATACAGTAGGCTAAAGCAGTGGCCAAGGATTCTGGCCTCATAGCCCTAATGTTTGAGCCAAGTGGCTCTCTAAGACCACTTAAAAATGAGTTTAGACACATTTCCGCAAATAGTTCTTTTTTTGCTGCTACAACATTTTGATCACTTTCGTGTATCAAAATATTGTTGCACAGTGTAGCCTGAATTTCTATTATTTCACTGAAAAAATTTTCTACAGTTTTGTTGTATTGTCGTAAGTTGTGTAAATCCCTAATAAGTGAAGTCTCCGATCTTTTGTCAGAGTAATGCAGAATTAAGTTAGTTTTTATGTTTTCCCAATTGAGTGACGTTCCGTACATATTTAGTACTTCGTTTGCCTGACCGACTATCTTATTTCGTATTGCCCTTAGTAGTATTTGTCCTTGAGGCGTATGACTAGCACCTCTTGTATGTAACAATATTTCCTCTACGTTATTTAGAAATTCGTATAGTAGTCGAGGATTGCCATCATATTGAGGCAAATCCTTTATTGCATCTGGAATGCGAAGTGACTGAAAAATATCCACATATACAGGGGCAGGGGTGGGAAGGGTTGGGATGGGGGCTGTATTTTCCATAGTAAATTCTCTACTTGGTTCTTCTAGAATTGAACTAAGGCTTCTGCTTTTAAAAAGATTACTGAGGGAAACTGAATAGGGCTGATTTTCTGCACGTTTTTTCTGGGTTTTTTTCCACATGAATTTTTTTCTTTGTTCTTTTTTTTTTTATTGAATAAAATTGTTAACGTATTGAAATTTTTCTTTTCTTATCCCCTTTTATTGAAAAAATTTATTTGTTTTATTTTTAAGCTTTGTTTTATTTAATTATTTTTCAGTTTTCGACTTACATGCTTCCAACGATGATGATGATTAACTGCTTTAGCTGCATGATGCTTGTTGTTCGCTAGTCGTCCTTTCAGAGCGTTGAGTTCCAATGGCGATTAAAAGTTGATATAGTCGTCCTTTCAGAGCGTTGAGTTCCAACGGCGATTAAAAGTTGATACTTAACCGATCTTGTGAAAAAAAAAAATGTGCTGATATTCAGTCAACACTTATTTCAGAATATTATGTATCGATATTCTCTCGATAATAACTTCTGATAATTACAATAATTTTAGTTCGATATTCTTTCGAACAATTATTTTATCACTTATTCTTCAAATAAGAAGGATACTGATTATTCACTATTCACAAGATGGTTCGCCAAGCCGTAGACTGCGCCAGTTATGTTCCTTGCTTAGAGCAGTTTGATTGAAACACACTTTTCTTTTCTGCTGTAAACTTAGAACTGAACTTTATTACAACTCTTTCTTAAAATCTAACCAATTCGTTTTCGAAATGTAAATGTGTAAAAGTATGTAAAGATATAAATGGAAGAAATACAATTGTAAAATAGGAGAAATGTAATGTATGTAAAAGAAATACAATGTGGTTAATATGTAAAAGTTAATAGTCGCAAAGTGTTGCCTAATTTATAGTTGCAACATAATATCAAAAATGCAAGGGTTTCATTTTAATGTCTTGTGGTTAATATGTAGAATAAATAATCGTAAAATGTTGCCCAATTTATGGTTGCAACATAATATCAGAAATGCAAGAGTTTGATTTTAATGTTATACTTTAAAATTGAACCTATTTTAATAGTTGCGATTTATGAGGAAAAAAATAAAGAAAGAGTGTAAATAAAATTGGAACACTTAAAATATCTTATTGATTACGCTGCACTTTAAGTAGTGCAGTGGGGCTTATTATGTTGTTGTTTCTGGTGCTATTGTTGTGGGTGCCGAGATTTAATTGCCGTTTGTGCTGTTGTTGTAAATGTAGTAACGATGTCTTTGACTTGTTGGTTAATTTGGTATTGTTGTTGTGTTTGTTGTAATTGTTACTGTAAGTGTTGCAGCGGCGTATTGAGCCTCGATGGTTTGGGTGGTGGCTGAGAAGTATATGTATTTGTTGTTGTCGTTTGAGTGGGGGTCGTAACTCGCGCGTACCAACTTTCTAAAAACTTTAAACGCGTTTTTCTCGGAACCATGTTTTCTAATCTAACGGACAGCACAGGGCTTGTTCTATTGATCCGATTTCCTTCATTCATAGAATGTTTGAAAGTATATACTTTTTTGTACGCCTGGAACCTAACATTGGCATAAAAAATTGTTTATTTATAATTTTTAAACGAGATCTAAGTAAAAAAAAAGCAAAAAATTTCAATTTTTTTTTAAAGTCCATAAAATTGGTTTTTTTTACCAAACTTAATTGAAGTTATGTTCCAGGCATATGAAATGTTATCAATTTTAATAAATTTTATACATTTCTCATTTCAGTTCACTACCTGAGGCCCCACACTGTCCGCGGGAGGTCGATGTTTTGCGCGCAGAGGTCGACGAGATCCGCCATTTTCAAGCCGCCATTTTGAATTTTTCAAATATCTTTTTTTTTTTTACTCGTCAATAAACCACGAATCAAAGTTCAAAAGCATAAGTTCGTATGTCTTTTCATTTTCCCACAAACCATTCTCAAATTTTGCTTGTTTTTCGGCCAAATCCAAAAAAATCCAGAAGAACCCTCCCTTAATTTAATAAAAATTTTGCTTATTCTTAAATACATGAGGAGTGATTTCAAATCTTTTTCTAAAATCACACCGTGATTGAGCAAAGTTTTGCTTATTTGCTTTTAAGCAAAACATTTGCTTGATTAAAGCGAAATAATTATCTCCGTGTATGTTTCATTAGTTTAAAACACTACTTTTGGGAAAAATAACAATATGAAAAATTTTGGATATTAAATAACATTATTTTTCTATTACATAAAATTATCATATAATAAAACTTTTTTGCAAATATAATTCAAAATTTAAAATGTGCTGTCTTATTTCAATACAATTCTTTGAATATTTGAATGTTTATGTTGTACAACAGCATACCTTTTACGTAAAAATAAGATTGCGTTAAAATAATCCAAGTCTTATCTAAGTCAAGTCGAAAATGTAAGGCCAACAACATAAAATATATTAAAAAATTTTCGAAGATATCTTCGATTCGGAATTTTTTCATGTTTCTCTTATTTTTTAGTAAGCCAATTTCAAAAACAAACAAATTTTTTTAGATAAGTTTGTATCATAAAAATAAATTTAATTTTTTTTTAATTTCTTAGCTTGGTTTTGTATCACAGGAAGTTTTTGATAAAAGCAAAATTGTTTCAAAATGTTCAAAGCCTAGACTAAAACCTTAAATTTTTGGAACGTTATAAAGTTCAGGATCCAAGGATCGCCATCGTTAATGTGTATGTTTAAATTTCGGTTAAAATTTTGCGTAACTCACGAAATTAAATTCACTCGACTTTCATGAATATTGCAAACACGCAAACATATTTATGTTGGCTTTTTCATATATGTGTTTGTGTACGGTTGTTATCTGTTTATTGTTAGTGTTAATCTTCTTATCATTCTTCATTGCTGTTGTTACAAATAAGCAAAATATCCGCTGGCGTTGCATCACCAGACAAAATCAACAATCGCCTACATCTGTGTTTTTATGGATAAAACTGAAATGCAAATAAGTGATTTAAAATAGATATAAATGTGACAAATGCACATGTGTGTGTGCTTGAGTAGTTGTTTTAAAATTTTGGTTTATTTGCATGAGAAAGATACAATTTTTCAAATGATTTTTATGCCTTTTAAAGCACACGATATACAATCAGAAACATATTTAATAAGGGAACTTTTTAAAACTATCAATTTTACTTTAAAATACAGTTTGTCAACAAAGTGTTATACTGTAATTTTTTCTTTTGTCTTGAAAAAAAAAACTATCTTCCGTTTTGGTTTGATTATTTTTATTTATTGATTTAGTATTATTTATTTAATTACAAAAAGTAAGTTATGAAAAAAAAGAAAAAAAACCAGCAACAGCAAAAGCAACAACAAAAACTTAAAGCACTTAAAAATTTTACTGTCAACAAAGTGTTTTTACATCGAAGTATATTTTTTTTTTTTAAACTGAACTAATACTATGATTAAAGGAATTAATATTTGGTATGACCTGTTTTGAGAGCAGTTTTTAGCTCTGCACGTGTTTTGAGCTGCCTTTTGGCAACTTTTTTCTTTAAATACGCCCATAAATTCTCAATGAGGTTGAGATCCGGGCTTTGGGCAGGTGTATCCAGCACTTTTTCACAGTTTAAAAGGAGCCACAACTTCACTGTGTGCTCCTTATGTTTCGGATCATTGTCCTGATAGAATTTAAATACTTTATTTAATCCAAATTTCCGAGCACTATTCGTTAAATTTATCTTCAAAATCTTCAAATATTCTTTCGCTGTCATTGTGTCTTCAATGAACACAATATCGCGAACTCCTCTGCTTGATATACATCGCCATATCATAACATATAGTTTGCCAAATTTCACTGTTGGAATAAGATTTTGTTTTTGTCCCTCCCACTCTTTTTAATAAATCTTTGTTCACGGGTTCTTTTCTTGACTGTTGGGAAATAGCTTTAATTATCCCAGTTTTTAAAAGTGGTTAAAATCGGATGTCTCTAATTATAGGCCCATTTTTAAGCTTTCAAATGGTTCCAAGCTTTTTGAAAGCATAATTAAAGATAAATTATTTTTTATTGTTAAACGTCATATCTGTCCCCAAAAACATGGCTTTGTTGCTGGCCGATCCACTGTAACTAATCTTTTTGCTTTGGGTAACAAAAATTATGTTCTTTTCACAGACTTCTCGAAAGCCTTCGACAAGGTTTCACATAATTTACTACTTGCCAAGTTAGCTAAAATTGGTTTCCATTCCGTCTTTTTGAAATGGAATGAGTCTTACGTGTCCTCTCTGTCCTCTTATGTCTCTATAAATAATGTGAAATCGTTCAAATTTATTGCTACCTCCGGAGTACCACAAGGTGGTATCCTTGGGCCATTATTTTTTATATTGTACATAAATGACATCAGTAAATGTTTTGTTAATTCACAATTTTTATAAAATGCTGATGGCCTAAAAATTTTTAAAGAAGTTTCTTGTTTGGCTGATATTTCAGCCCTGCAAGCCTACCTTAATAACTTTGTCAATTGGTGCTCTATCACTGGATTACCATTAAATATAAAACATGCTTTCGTATGTCCTTCTTCAAGGCTATAAACGTTTTAAGCTCTAATTATTTTGTCAGTGTAATCCCTTTGCAGTCTGTTGAAACCATTCGTGATCTAGGGGTTATTTTTGATTCGAAGCTTACTTTCAATGACCATCTAAGTTTTATAATTCCCAAGGCTTACTACTTGCTCGCGTTTATTCGCAGAAATAGTTCCGGAATAGAATAGTGTCTGTATAATTCTTTTGTTAGATCGAGGCTTGAATATGCGGCAATAATTTGGAACCCTTTTTATGCTTGTCATTCATTTCGCTTGTAGCGAATTCAAAAATCTTTTATAAAATTTACGCTGCATTCATGGAACTCTGTTGACATTAAGCTCTCATACAATGCAAGATGATTGCTCTTTGGTCTTAAAACTTTAGAAACAAGAAGGAAGATTAGTTATCTGATCTTCATATTTGATATCATATCTGATTTCATATATTGATTGTCCGTCTCTTCTGGAAATCATTGTGTTTAATGTTCCTTGTAGGCAGTTGCGGCGTTTTGAATTATTTTTTATAAAACATCATAGAACTAATTATGCTTAAAATGAACCAATAACCAGGGCTTTATCTTAATTTAATGAATTATCTATAAATTCTAGTTTTGATTTTTCTGTTTCCAAGGAGGCATTTAAGAATAAAGTTAATAACTTATTTTAACTTTAAATTTATTTACTTATAATTGTAACTACTAGTCTGTAAAGAATAATTGTCCAAAGACTGAATAAATAAACTAAACTGAACTAAATAATAGAAATGGGATAAACGCTAACGTTCGATTAATCGAACATTTGCTTTTTTGACATAACGAATGGATTTTGAAATTTTTTGATGACGGTAGAAAAAATTCAACAATTTTTGCAGCGCGGTAGAAAATGGGTTAAAGGTATTCAATTTTATCTTTAATCTTACTATATTAAATGATAGATATAGCTTAAACCATAAAAATAATTTAATTTTCTGTCCAAAATAATCAGAAGTAAAACTTTTGGCCATCTTAGTTAAAAGTGCCGATCCAAAATTGAGAATAATATGGATTTAAAATAATTTTTAAAAGATGTGGTTCAGTATTTAAAAAGAAAACAATTCTTAAAGTTATATTTCTGATTAAGGTATTCAAAACATCTAATTTTACAATAAATTTAGGGCACGTTGATATATAGATAAAATTATTTCTGGCAAATTTTAAGGTAGGGTCATAAGGTTTTTTGTTAAAAGTTTTTGTCGTGACTATCTGTATATTTGGAAAGTATTTGAAAGCTCTACCTTAGCGTTCTATTGTTTCCGAATAAATATAACAATAGGATGTAAAACGATGTATTTTCTAATCAATAACTTTTTTGAAGAAACTTTTAACGCAAAACTATTGTTAGCAATTAAATAGCAAAACTGTGTATAGACCAGCAAGTACCTATGACTTAGATGCTTAAATTATTTAGCTAATGGAAAGAATTTTTACTCCAATAGAAAATAAATCAACACATAGATGCACATATAAAAAATTTCTTGATAACTCGTTGGAAAATTTCGAACTATCCTGTCATAAGAGTCAATTTAATGTATGAAAAATATTTCATGCCATAAAAATAAAAGTTTTCTTAAATTTTTCATACCAACCCCTTATTTTTGAAACTGAATGCTGTGAAATAAACTTAAAGTTCTGATGGCATTTTTTACCACGAAGTATTTTAATAACAATAAAAAACCCAAATGGTTTTTATATGTCATTTTAATAACGTTATCAGGTACATGTATAGAAAGTGCTAAAAAAATTCTCACGGAAGGTTAAAATTCATAAAGTGAGCTTTTGGTTTTGAAATTGAGTGTATTATCCAACATAAAATGAAAAATTTTTCAGTTTTTTGTTCTACAATCTTAAACTTAAGAATTACAGAATAAAATCATAACACTGTATTAATCGAAATAAGCCTCCTTTTTGCTTGCAATTTTTAAATTTATGAAGCATAATTTTATTGACTGAATTTTAACTCTTGCAGGTTTCCACACCTACTGGCGTGATCTCGCACTTTGTCAATCTTCAGGTGGTTGTGCCGGAGGCTTTTATACTTGGTTCCGGTGAGCTACATGTTGATATGGGATCAACTATTAACTTAGTGTGCATCATAGAAAAGGTAAGAAAACTAGCCAGAATATTTAATTTAATATAAAAACTAAGGCAGCTTAACATCTTTAAGAACCCAACAAACCAAAGTTTCCGAATTCGTTACGAATTCGTTACAAATTTTTAGAAATTATTCCGAGTTCGACATCCGGATTCGTTCCGATTTCGTAACGACAATCGTATGGAGGGGTTGACACGAATTCGTAACGAATTGTCGTAACGAATTCGATAGGAATTTTAGTAACGAATTCGTAACAAATTCTTAAAGAATTGGAGTATCGTATTCGTAACGAATTCGTAACAAATTCGTAAAGAATTGACGTATCGATTTCGTAACAAATTCGTAATCAATTAAATTATCGTTTTCGTAACGAATTCTTTACAAATTCATTACAATTTCTTAACGAATTGTAGCACTGAATTTATAACGAAATGAAGCATCAAATTTGCCACGATCTCTTAATGATTTTTGTACCGTATCTATATATATAAAAATAAAACGGTCCATCTATGAAATGCCATCACGGGCGAACGGCTGAACCGATTAGGCTGATTTTTTTTTTATTCAATTCGAAATTTTTAGTAGATGGTTAATATAGAAAAAAAACTTAATTCGACAAAGGGGCGTGGTACCTCCCATACAAATCGCAGATTAAAAATCCGATATTTCTGCTCCTGTTATAGGTATTTGAACAAAATTTGGTACATCCGTTTAATGTATGCGTTGCAAGCTTTACTCCAAATATGGGCGGGATTGTACAAAGGGGCGTGGTACCTCCCATACAAATTACAAATTCAAAATCCACTATTTCTCCTACTGTTGTTGGTATCGGAATACAATTTAATATGAAGGGTTTAGTGTATAGTTTCTAAGTTCAACTACAAATATGGACGCAATTGGACAAATGAACGTGGTACCTCCCATACAAATTACGAATTTAAAAACCATTATTTCTGCTCCTCTTATAGGTATTTGAACAAAATTTGGTACGTCAGTTTAATGTACGCGTTCTGAGCTTTACTGCAAATATGGGCGGGATTGGACAAAGGGGCCTGGTACCTCCCATACAAATTTAAAAATTAATTATTTATTAACCTGTTAACGATATTTTAACAATTTGGTGTGTCCGTTTGGTGTAAATATTCTAAGCTATACTTCAAATATTGGCGGGATTAGACAAAGGCAAGAAATACGATTTGGATATTTTTTTAAAATGTTCGTAATAGTCCAACTTAGGTTTTTACGGAAAGAAAAATTGACCACGCCCACTTTTACGCCCACTTTTTTATTTATCTAAAATCGGAAAACGGCTACACCGATTTGGCTAATTTATTTTTTAAATGTTCGTAGTAATCCATTTTAAGTTTTAACTGAAGAAAAATTGACCACTCCCACTTTTACGCCCACTTTTTTATATATACCTAAAATCGCAGAACGCCTGCGCCAATTTGGCTAACTTTTTTAAAATGTTTGTAATAGTCTACAAACGTTTTTTACAGAAAGAAAAAATGGGCGTTGAACAAGGGGGCGTGGCACTCTCATACAACCCAAATTTGCGATATCGAATAGCTTTTTAGTTACAGACCGCACAGGCTCGGAATTTAATATTCGAACTCAATTTACACATTAAGTTTAACTGATAACATTTTATGGTGTTGGACAAGGGGGCGTGGCACGTCCCATACAACCCAAATTTGAGATATCGAATAGCTTTTGAGTTATAGTTCGCACAGCCATCGAATTGGGTTTTCGACCACAATTTACACGTGCCGTTTTACTGATAAAATTTTATGGGCGTTGGGAAAGGGAGCGTGGCACCTCCCTTAAAACCCACATTTAATATTTTGAATAGCTTTTGCGTTATAATTCACACAGCCCCGGAATACAGTATTCGACGGCAATTTACACGTGCTGTTTTACTGATAACATTTTATGGGCGTTGTACAAGGGGCGTGGCTCCTCCCTTGCAACCAGAATTTGCGATATCGAATAGCTTTGGAGTTAGAGACCTCGACAGCCTCGGTATTCGAGCACAATTTGCACATGTCGTTTTACTGATAACATTTAATGGACGTATGGTGTGGCAACCTCCCATAATTTGCGAATAGCTTTTCAGTTACAGCTCGCACAGCCTCGGAATTCGGTATTCTACCACAATTTACACACGCCATTCAGGGGGCGTGGCACCTCCCATACAACCCAAATATGCGATTTGCGATATCGAATAGCTTTGAAGTTATAGCCTAAGAATTCATTATTCTACCACGATTTACACATGCCGTTTCACTAATCAAATTTTATGGGAGTTAAACAAAGGGGCGTGGCACCTCTCATTCAACCCAAATTTAGATCAACCCAATGCAGGTTCACTGATAACATTTTATGGAAGTTTGGCAACGGGGGCGTGGCAGCAACGCGCCGGGTTCCAGCTAGTGTAATATAAAATTAAATAACAATTTCGAATCAAAGTTTAGTTTGGGCTTAAGATGCCCCAGACTATATGTTTCGTACAAATGACATGCCAAAAATTACGGATCCTTTGCAACTACCATTAAGGAACATATGTAAATGTGAATCTGACATGTCGTTTGTATTTGCATCTGTAAAAATTAAAATTAGAACCATATCTTGTATCATCTATTTTAAAGAAAAAGTTGCTTTAAATTAAATTATTTTGCAAATGGAAAATTATTTAAAATGCCGCTAGGCTCATGGCCTACCAATTTTTTTCAGCTCGAAATATTAAAAAAACACTTCACAATTAAAATTTTAAAATTTGATTTCGGAACTCTTTCGAATTATCGGAAATGTTCCGAAATTAGTATTGCGAAATAGTTACGAATTTGTTAAGAATTCTCGAAATAGTTACAAACTAATCGGAATTCAGACAAATTCGGAAACTTTGGTTTACAGGGAATTTATTGCTAGTTCAACACTAAATTAAATAAAATTCTAAGCGCAGAATGCTCTATTGTGAAGCCAATAAAAAATAACTCATTTATAGTTTAATTTTGTTTTTATTACTTTTGTTTTTCTTTCTTTAAAATCATTTTAAGCTACATTCAATGCATTTTAAAGCAGCTCGTTGAGTACATAAATATTTGTTGCTATGCATAAAGTTGTGATTTATATTGTTTGCTTATCGTTTCATTTTTCATAACAGGTTTTTTTCGAAAAATTATTGCTTATACAGCAAGAATAAAAATGAAAATAGTTGGCAACACAATTTTTCCCAAGAAAATGCAATATATCTTTGTTTATGAGTTTCAAACAATTTTGCGGTTTTCTCAAAAATTTTTTCTCGTTACTCATGCTAGAGCTAAAATTTATGCTAAAATATTTTTATGTTAGAAAATTAGAAAACTTTGGACGTCAAACTGAAGTGGATAAATTAAAAGCTTGAAGTAGACAGCTCAGTAAGAAACTCTCTAAGTATTTATTTATGTGTTTTTCACTAAAGCACATACATACTCGGAATTGTATTAAATGCAAAGAACTTTTTCGACAAATTCAATAAACTTTCAACAAATGAAAGAAAATATGCAAAAGGAATAGACCACAAATCCTGAGTTCATGCCTTCAGTGTGAGTTCAAACTCACTTAACCCAAGAGTATCGTATATGTAATAAAAATTTATACAAATTTTTAATATTATCTATTAAAAATGTTTTGTTTGCTGAGTGAGGCCGTTCGTATTTTTGGCAAGTTAAAGTTTCCGAGAAACTTGGTCGTTTAATGCCATTTTAAAGTTCTTTATATTCAAAGCTCAACATTTAATTTCAACTCTCATGAATTGCTAGGCCATGATCCGGAAATAAACAACTATTTCAGAAAATTAAAACGGAAATTGAAAGAAAATGATGCAGATATTTATTTTAGCTTGCTAAACTTGGGTGATAAAGTGAAAAACTGTAAATAAAATTTGAAATACGATTAAAATAAATAAATTTGATTGTAAAGAACACTTTTACTGAACATTTGCAATATTTTATGTTCTCAGTGAAATACCATCAGACAAAATTACCAATAATAAAGTAAAATGCAATAACAACAACGAAAAAACAAAACTCAGCAATTGCATTGAAATTTAGCTGTATGAATGCATATTTGTAACTAGGGAGTCCAATCCCAGAAGCTTCTCTCGATCCCGGGATCCCGGGATTAGTTCGGAATTGAAAATTTTAAGAAGCAAATAATTGAAAACGTTTTTGATACATTTTTTTGTTATTTATTACTTGAAACTAAAATAAGTAAATGAATTCATTTATAAAGTAACAAAAATAAAACAAAATACATTAAGGATATTCACTATTGCGTGGTTTTCAGTATAGTTAAAAAACCACGTGGTGTTGTACCAGACTTTACCGAGCGTTTATTATATTTTTTCGTGTTTTACATGAAATCTCTTAAAACCAAAAGTGTGGTAATTTTACCAATGATATGTTTAACGAACGTGGTTTTTAAAGTTCCATAAACAACTGATCGGTTGCCAGTTATTTTCTGCAAAAATTAAAGAAGCTAAAAGTGCAAGTTAAACTTTTTTATGCCATATATTAATAAAATATATCAAATTGAATAGGTTATTCATTTGCATAGCAACAAAGAGCTATAGTGGAAGGTTCCCAACCACAAATTCTATTTTAAAGGGTGCTCATAATTGTGATTTTCAACAATGGCACAATAGCAGACAATTGTGAATACCCTTATTGTTAATAAACACAAAAAACATAAATAATATTAATGACTAGCACATTGTATTAATTTAACCCTTTCAGTGGATTTGCCCAATATATGGGATACGTCAGAAAGTAATTGTTTTATGTATTTATTTTGCAAAGTTTTTTTTAAATCAAATCGTTTGGTTCAATGAAAAAAAGATGAACCAACATGATAAAAAATAAACTAAGAGATATATTTAATATTAAAGTCAGTTGGATTTTTGTTTTTGTGGCGAAGAAAAGTAAAACGAAAATTTTTTTTAGCCTATTTCAAAAAAAAAAATTTTTTTCCGATTACTTCAATAGCTTTTAGTTTACCAGATCTTTCAATTATTTAACTATTTAAATTTTTTTCCAGTACAGTTGCAACCCCCGAATTCCCGGGATTGAAATGTTCAATCCCTAAAATCCCGGGATCGCCAAAACAACCCGAAATTGTAGGCCCTAGTTACAACTGATTGCTACCAAATTTTTTGTAAATGAAAAATAAAAAAAATTGTTGCTACTTTTGGTGGGGCTTTTTGGCGGTTAAGGGCTTCTTCTAAAAGCAAGTTTTTTAACTTAAGGTCACATTGAGTATATCCAGAAAAATCAGTTTATTTAGCAAAACAGTTAAAATTGCTTATGTTTTTTCACCAATTTATTTACATTTTTTTTTAAAGACCAACATGCTTTATGGCCAAAATATAAGATTCTGTACTTTACATACTTTGAAATTAAACAAAAAATTTTAAAATAGAAGTTTAACTCATTTGCGTTTCTACAAAACAAAATTTAAAAAAGCGTGTTTAATTTTCAACAACAAACTCATTTTTGTTTTTTGTTTAATTTTTTCTTATTCTTTTCTTCCAATTAGTGTTGCCGCGACGATTCTGAAAAAAGTACCCACGAAAAGGTCAAAAAAGTATCCAAAAGTATCCACTTTAAGAAAAAAAGTATCCACGTATAAAAATCTAAAAACCAATAATACATTAATTTTTTAAACACAAATAGCTATAAAACTTTAATATTTTTAAATAATGAAACGCAACCTTTTTAAACTTCCATAACAATTACATGAATTAAATTGCGAGCTTTATATCAAGTTAGTCTATAAGACAACAAAAACAACAACAACAACTCTGTATAGAGTCAATCACTTAGCTGACTAGACAGTCTGTTTCGGAAATCGCTACATATTCCTCTTCAGTAGTCTTTGAGTGATTAAGCTGAAAATAGCCAACTTTCAGTTAGAACACTAGCTTCTGGCGAAGCAAAAAACTCGTTTCATTTCTATGGTGCATTTTCGACAAACTGTCGAACACTAATGAATATTGAAATAAATAAAGAAGCAACTATAGCAAATGGCAACCTTGGTAGAATTGATGGCGGTGATCTCTATACAGAGTTCTTGTTGTTGTTGTTGCCTTCTTAAAAACTTACTTGATCTAAAGCTCGCAATTTAAATTCGTGTAATAATTTCATAGATCATAAATCTAATTTACTTCCATAACAATTTTATTTATTTCATTTTTAGACCAACTAACATTTTTATTAAAATCTAATATATAAAAATGAATGTTTGTTTGTTCGTTCGTTATGTGCTGCAATACCGTTCATCCGATTCAATCCGTGCACTTACGCGAACAAAATAGGCATATTTAAAATTTTCCACACCCCCTTTTACCGCCCACAAATCAATAAAAATGCTACATTTAAGACAGTTTTTGTCGTATTAAACTAAAATTTGGTAATTATGTTCCTATGATAACTATAGGTAACTATACTTAAAATAGGCGTGGTCCCACTATAGCTACGCCTACTTTTCAGAAAAGGTAAAGAGACTTGGAAATTACTGGTCCGATCGAGCTAAGATTTTGGCAGTGGATTTGTTTCGAGTACGAGATGGTTTAAGAAAAAATGTCCACACCCCTTTTACCGCCCTCAAATATATAAAAAATTCGCAATATCAAATTGCTTTGGAGTTATGGGTCGCAGAGCCTCGAAATTCGATATTCAACCACAATTTTCACATGTCGTTCCACTGATGACATTTTATGGGAGCTAAACAAGGGGGAGTGGAACCTCCGATACAACCAAAGCTTGTGATATCGAATAGTTTTGGAGTTACAGGTCACACAGCATCGGAATTCAGTATTCGACATCAATATATGCATGCAGTTTTATTAATAACATTTTATGGGCGTTGGAAACCGTGGAGTTTTACCTCCCCCCATACAACCGAAATTTGTGCTATCGAATAGCTTTGAAGTTATAAGTCACACAGCATCGAAATTCAGTAATCGACCAAAATTTATACATGCAGTTTTACTGAAAACATTTTATGGCGTTGGACAAGTACAACCCAAACATGCAAAATCGAATAACTTTAAAGTTATGGGTAACACAGAGTCAGAATTCAGTATTCGACCTCAATTCATACATGCAGTTTCATTAATAACATTTTATGGGCGTATGAAAAGGGGGACTGCATCTTCCTTACAACCCAGATTTGTGCTATCCAATAGCTTTGGAATTATAGGTCGCACAGCGTCGGAATTCAGTATTCGATCCGAATTTACACGTGCACTTTCATTGGTAACATTTTTTGGGCGTTGGACAAGGGAGAGTGATACTTCTCATACAACCCAAATTTGCGATATCAAATAGCTTCTGAGTTATTTGTCACACATCGTCAGAACTCAGAATTTGACCTTTATGTACACATGTCATTTCATTGATTAAATTTTATGGGCGTTTGCCAAGGGACCTCTTATTTGACCCAAATTTGCGATATTGAATTGCTTTGGAGTTATAGGTGGCACAGCGTCGGAATTCCGTATTCGACCTTAATTTACACATTCAGTTTCATTGATCACATAAAATGGGTGTTGGTCAAGGGTGCGTTGCTCCCATACAACCTAAATTTAGGTAAGCTAGCAGCTTTAGATTTATAGGTCGCACAGCATCGAAATTCAGTATTCGACCTCAATTTACACATGCAAGGAAGCGTGGCAGCAACGCGCCGGGTTTCAGCTAGTGTAGAATAAAACTAGAGCTATTATAAATGTGAGTTTGATTGCTCTTTTGTTTGTATAGGTAAGTTTTATGAGCTGCAGTATGTAAAACAACATCTTCTCTTCTTAATTTAATGGCAATGTTGAAATAACAAGCCTCTTATTTAGTTCGTTTAAATTAAGCAATTGTTAAATTTACGATTTTTGTTTTAGATATTTTAAATACTTTCATTATTACATTAACAACTTCTGCTCTTGTAATTACATTATAAATTGTTGGTAATATTAACAACTTGATTATTGTAAAATTAAACAACCTGTTTTGTTGAGCACATAGAAAATGCAAAAACTATTTAAAATTAAGTGTAATTTTGTTGAATTTTCGAGTTTTTTCTGGGTGTAATCATTTTGCTAAACTGATTAATGTATTCATATAATTTAAATATATATGATGTAAGATTTTAAATGATGATTATTATATTATATATGATGAAAGATATAAGATATTATTTGATTAAATGTTTATGTGGGAAAAAAAAATCAAAGTGCAAATTAACAGGGGTACTTGTCGCTACAACCTATACTAGAATTATTAGGTTTCGTTACAACTTGCAATTGCTACGGGAATCTTAAGGGTTAAATATTAAAGATTTGTTAAAAATTCGCACCAATTTTTTACTATTGAGCCAAACTTACAAGAAACGTCTTAAATAAAGTTGTTTTAACTTTTTTTTTCAACATCCAATGTCATCCTAAATTTAGAAGTTCAAATATATTCATTAGTAAGAATTTTGTAAAACAAAATATTTGCTACCGTTTCCAAAGAAAATCAATTCGTCTTAACGTTTTTTGCTAGTTTTAAATCAGAAAAACACGTTGACCAGCTGCTAAGCTACGGCCGGCTTAAAATATTTTTCACAAAATTTTAGATTTCTTTGAAAAGAGGTTGCTTTAATGCATTTTTAAGAAGAAAATATTACCCAAAAATGTCTTAATGTCATCATTTATCTTAGAGTTTTTATCGTACCGAAGGGACTGCTTACTTTTTATGTTTTGAAAACAAAAATATATATTCATATTAAAAAAGATTTTCTTAAAAAAGTATCCAAACTTACACTGAGGCCTAAAAAGTATCCTTCAATTTTTTGAAGGAAATGAGTATCCAAATGGATCCAAAGGGCAACACTGCTTCCAAAAACAAAAAATACGCAGCTATCTAGAATTGAGTGGCGGCCGTAGCCTAGTGGAAAGAGTGCGTGGCTCCTAAGCTAAGGAACCACGGTAGCCCGGGTTCAATTCTAGCTCAGACAGAAAGTTTTTTTCAATTGAATTAATTTTTCTGTTCGGTCGTCACCTTTCTGCAGACAATGGCAAACCTCAAAGAGTAAAAATTGCCATGTAAAGCTTCTTGAGAACATAAGCCGTTCGGAGTCGGCATAAAACACGTAGGTCCATTTCTCGGTGATCAAACATTTAATAACACGCACAACACAATTGATCAATAGAAGCTAGGTCAAAGTCCTTCCAAGGGCTGAAATGGCCAGTTTATTTTTTTTATCTGAGACTGAATTAAAAAATTATGTGCAGTAAAATCCTTGAAAATTATTGCCAGACTACTGAGACCCCGACATTACATTTGATTGTTTGAAAATATTTTTGAATTAGTCTTACAAATATTGAACATAAAATGAAATAAAAAACTACTTAATTCTTTTGATTTTTAAAATATTTCAAACCTTCATCAAATGAAGTCAAAAAAAATTTGTTATTCGGGGGTCCCAGGGGTCGCTAATCTCGAATCTGACTTTGAAAACTCGAAAAAGTTAAAAAATGGCATCAAAAAAATGGCGGGTTAATTTGTTTGTTTTTAATTTGAAACATTTGTTTTAAATATTAAAGTTATTGCATTAAATTTTAATTTAAATGAATGTGTTTAAACTTAAAATTTTAAAAATGAAAGTATATTTTAAAACAATGTTTTGAAAACAAAAACTTTTGTTTTAAATTAAACTTTAAAAACATTTGTGTTTTGCTTAAATGAAATTGGTTCAAGCTTTTTTTCAAAAACAAATTCGTTTAATATGAACACAATTTCATTTAATTTTAACACATATTTTCCTCAGTGTACTGCTTTCTATGTTTTTTTTCTGTTTAACATGAAGTAATATAAAAGTCATTTATATTAAACAATAACTCGAGACATGTAGGTTAATAAATAAATTAAAAAACTTTAATACAAATTGCTGCATCATAAAGCTTGACCCCAAGAAATCAACAAATTTTTGTTCTTCCCTAAAAAGGTCATGCAACATGAGTACAAAGAACACGTTGAAACTCTGAGTTATCGAAACAAGACTAATTTGCTATTTCATTAAAATATAAATAATTTGACAATTCGTTTTGTAAATTATGAAAATATTGGAAATAATGAGCTGCAATTGTGCACAGCACAAAATATCTGCTCGATACAAGTACATCGTATTAGTAAACAAAATCAATAAATATTTCATTTGTTTATTAAATGCTGTTTATTATTTTCACAAATAAACCAGAATTCATTTAATTCCAATTACTTCAACATAAATTGGTACAGTTTGCCGAGTGTGCAGGTTTTACATATTTTCTACATGGCATCACTTAATATCTGGCATAAATAAATGACATCATTAAAATTACTCCGTGAATGTTTGTAACACCTTAAAATATCTTAAACTATAGCAGTGTCATTTAGCAGCAATACAGGTTGTGACTACAGTGCATTTGGTGCTGTTGGCCGCTTTAAATTTGCAACTTCATAGAATATAATTTGTCAAATTTGGATTTTATAGTTCTAACTACTTTGTCAATTTATTTATTGATTTTTTTTTTTCTATTTTTGCAGAGTCCAACCCCGCCGCAGTACGTTTACTGGCAAAAGAACGATCGTCTCATCAACTACTACGACTCGCGACGTGATATCTCGATAGAGACAACACCGGGTACGCGCACTCAGAGTCGCCTCATCATACGTGAGCCACAAATTGCTGATTCGGGAAATTATACATGCTCGGCTAGCAACACGGAACCAGCAAGCATTTATGTATTTGTGTCAAAAGGTAAGCGAGGCAAGCTTTGATAGTAGTTGTTATAATGTTAAAAATAAGTTAAAAATAAGTTCTAAAAACTAAAACCCGACTACTATAAAGCGCTCTCTAAAAAGTATGAAACAAGAAAATATTCTCACCTGGAATTGTTATGTACAAACTATTAATTTTTTTTTTGTCTAATAAATAAACAACTTACACATAATATATTGTATTGCATATAATACTAATTTTTAGTGATGTTTAAAAGATATACATCATATGTCGCTCTCTAGATGTATAATTAGGGCTGTCAGGTTTTTTTTTTAAAATCGGGATTTTACAAAAACAAATCGGGACATATGCAAAAAAATCAGGACAGAGACTCAATCGTCCAGAACGCTTAGAATAACAAACAAAACTTTAAATACGTTTGCTGAAAATCGATTTTTTCGAGTGTATGTAACTTTAAAACAGAAATTTTATATTTTAAACAAAAGTCAGTGACAGAGAACTCAAATAAATGAATATAGAAACAAAATAAACTTATATTTTTACTAACCCATATTAATATCTGAAAATTCAAAATTTGTGTTTTATAATAGGGGTGTTCACTTCAATGCTGAAATTTCAGAAATTGGAAATTTCTGACGAATTGAAGTGAGCGACCTATTTGTAATGTTTCGTTTTTTACACGTACATCTGTTGAACTTAAAATAGCCATTGCTTTATTTCGTTAGTGCGCCTGCTACCAAAACAAATAATTTTGTTCATATTTTGTAAAACACAGATTAATACACAGAATTATAAAACGACTGCCACTCAGCTAAAATAGAATTAATCATAATTTTGTTCTTGCTCGCAGACATTGCATCAGCTTTAAGGCAGGATTTGATAGAATGCCCTGCTAATCATCGAAATAATCTTATTCACAATGACTCACTCTTATTAAACAGATTCACTTGTGATTATTAAACACATCTTTTCTTCGCAAATTTCCGACGATTATTTTTCATCAACTCAATAGGTAATTAAATTTAAGCAATCTTCGGAAAACCAAAACAACAACAAGTGCACTGAAGTTTTCGTAAATTTCAGCATTTCGCAAATTTCAGCGCTGAAGCGAATACCCTTAATGTATTTTACATAATGCTTTTATTGTTTTTTCGCTTTGTTTACTTTCGTTCATGCTATGCTTGATTGCTAGAAAAGGATGCGATATGTTGAACTTAACGAACATCGTGTGTGAAAATGAGCAAAGCAAAAATAACAATATCCACAAAGAATGATGTTATTGTTTTATTAGCTCCCTTTTTCTTTATTTCACGCACTGTTCGGTTGCTTGAAAAGTATGCGGTTCAGTGCAATCAATTAGTGGCGTACAAAAACAATCTGTACAAATTCAGTCATGAAGAAATAAAAACGAAGGAAGTAGATTTTAAAAAAATAGTAAAAATATTACAAAATAAAATTGTTTTTCAAGAAATCGGGATATTTGGCGTCCCGCGTGAGGTCTTCGCGGGACACACATTTTTAGGCTGAAAATCGGGAAAACCCGCGTGGAGATCAGGACCTGGCAGCCCTATGTATGTATAATGCACTTTGCCCTAAAGCTTTTGATCGCTTACTACTATTGGAATGTATTGTTTTGTTAGGGTAGGTGACATTCGACCACGGATATCTGATGTTTGAAATAAAGTGATGTTTGAAATAAAGTGGTGAATTTTTCAAAATATAAATTTGTTTCATAAAAAAAAAATTCGTCCACTTTGTTGAGGCTCGAACTCACTACCTTGTGGTTATAAACCAATAGCTTTACGCTATGAGTTACAGAACTCACACCAAAACTTTTTCTAAATGCGGTAATAAATTCACTTCAGTTGTGAATTTTTGAAGTTTAAAAATGTCAATGAGCTTTTCAGTATTTTTGTTTGATTTTTAATAAGTATTTATGTTTGAACGTATGTAACAAATAATTTTGCATTTTAGCAAACAAATAAACGTACAGACAAGAAAATAAGTGACTATTCTGTGTTCATCCAGTTCTGAGCTACGTTTTAAATTTCAAAACTCTAGCTCATTGAGAAGTTGGTTAAAAATGGATTCCAAGATTTGTATGGGACAGACATGAAGTGAAGTTAATAAAAACGTGTTAAAAAATATTAATAGTAGAATAATTTAAGTATTTATAAGTAAGAATGTTATGATATTTTGTACATATCCCTATAGTACTGCCTTGAGTCTTTAAAACTCATTTTGACTTTTGTTATGGGCCGTAATTTACCAATTAGTAGTAGTAGGCTACACAAAAATTAACAAAAATTGGTACATATTAGTTATTTATTATTGTTGCTGGGAACCCTTTTTGTACTGCATTAACTCTTTGAGACTCATTTCGACTTCGATTTTACGCTAAAATTTCACGCAGTTAGGGTTAAGGCAGATGTTTTTTAATTTTAAAGGTCACATTTTGGTATTTCTAAGGCAGTATTACGTAATATTTTGTACAGCGAGTTAAAAACTATTTTTATTTTTGTATTATTAAAATCAAATTTCAGTATTTGTTAGGAAGAATCATGTGTTAAACACATAGGGCCTTACCAATAGTCGATTTAATGCCTACTCTAAATTTAGTGAGAGCATTTCTGTTATTTTTTTCTATAAAAATTGTTGTCAAAATGCTTACACTAAATTTAGAGTCGACATAAAAATGTACTATTGGTAAGGCCCATTGTGTTATTTTGTGCAGATAGTTTGAAAATGGATTTTATTTTAAAATTTTTTAAAATCACAAACATTTTTATCTTAGGTAGTTATTTTATTGAATTTTTCATTGGAATATTTTGAAATTTTATTGAAGTGGAGGCAATCCCGTGATCTCGAACTGTCGGGACTAAGAAAAGTCCGCTATCCCGGGGTTGTTTTAATTTTATTTAATATTATTTTTTAAATAATTTATATTAATTTAATAGGTAATAGGCGAATTTTTGAATACCTAAAATAATAATGTCGTTGTTAATATAAGTCGTGTTTTGCTAAATTAACCACAGTATAAAAATACTAACATACAGTATTTAAATAAGCAGTTCATAACAGTATATTGGTTCAACACTTTGTATGATTTTTTTTTTAAAAGTTTTGCAGAGTTTATTCTTTATTAATTTTAACGTAATAGCATTTTTTTAATGCATTTTTAAAAATCTACAGTTTAACTTTTTCTCTCTTGCAGGTGATAATATGGCGGCCATTTCACGACGAAAAACATCATCCGCCGATCGTATTGCAACGATATTCATGAATCTATTGGTTCCATGCATACTACTGAATACGCTAGTTCTAAGGTATTTTGCTATTTAAGTAATGAATTCTTAATTTATTTTTAAACTCTGCTAATTCAAAAACAAAAGTATATCACATCAAATTGACATATGTTTTTAATATTTATTAATTAATTATTTATAACTTAAATATTCAAATTTAACTAATGCATGTTTTTCAATTTTGTTCTTTCTTTTCAGGCGCTTCTTTTTAACTTAAGACTTTGATTTGTCATTCATCCTTTTCAGAAAAGTAAAGAAACATAAAAATTAGCTATAATTAGAACAACTAAAATAAGTATGGAAGAAAGTATCTAGGATCTATAGAGTAAATTTAACTTATATTGTTTTAAAACAATTTCATAAAAAATTGATTTTTACTAAAATGTTTATTCGATATATCGATTATTTAGTACCTAGTTTTTTGTACAGCATAGATTTTCGTTACTTTTACTATTAACAAAAAATTTAGTGTAAAAACAATACTAAACTAATAAAACAAAATAAAAAAAAGCTACTTTAAGTAATAATGTGATTAAAATCACAGCTGAAAATAGGCACGATTTGAGAAATAAAGTCCAAGTTATTGAAATGTAATGAATAAAATTCAGTAAGTTTAGTTAAAAACTACTATAATATTTCCTGCTATTTTTAATTATATTACTAAATATGACACTTAGCTGCATGTCAACATAACGTTCAGTTGCTCCCATCTGATTTAAATCTAATATATAAAAATTAATATATGTTTGTTTGTTGGTTCGTTCGTATGTTATGCGCTGCCAAACCGCTCATCCGATTTTGATGGGGTTTTTTGCAAAATGTTCAGAAAAGACCCGGGAAGGTTATAGGCTATTGTAAGTTGTGATGAGACAAACGGGAGGTGCCACGCCCATACAAAACAAAACTTTAAATCCTCATTTTTCAGGCAATGGTAGCCGTAGTGTGATTATATTTGGTACGTATGGTGTTGGTATCAAAAGAAGTCGCTTCATGTTAAAAGTGGGCGAAGCCACGCCCCTTTGTGGGAGAAGTAAAGACCTTCTCATCATGGCCGTAGCTGTAATATTTGAAAGTTACTACCGGCTTAAGCCCTATTTTCGATTTCGGCACATATTTTTATTTGATTTTAGGCAATAAAAAAAGGGGTGAGGGGCCCCGAACTGCAATTTTTTGACTTAATTTCTTCATAAAAGCCCCAAACTTAGTTCGTACTCCCCTTTTTTATTGCCAAAAATCTAATAAAAATATGTGAAGAAATCGAAATTGGGGCTTAGGCCGGTAGCAGCTTTCAAAAAATTACAGCTACGGCCATGCTTCTTATATCTAATATATAAAAATGAATGTTTGTTTGTTTGTTTGTTCGTTTGCTATGCGCTGCAATACCGTTCATCCGATTGCGATAAAACTTTGTCGACTTATTGCTTGCACTAACGCGAACAATATAGGCATATTTAGAATTTTTCCACACCACTTTTACCGCCCACAAATCAACAAAAATGCTACATTTAAGACAGTTTTTGTCATATTAAACTAAAATTTGGTAATTAAGTTTGTATGAAAATTAATTCTACTTTTAAGGAAAGATAGAGACTTCGAAATTACTGGTCCCTTTTACCGCCCACAAATATAAAAAAATGCGCGATATCAAATTGCTTTGGAGTTATGGGTCGCACAGCCTCGAAATTCGATATTCAACCACAATTTTCACATGTCGTTCCACTGATGACATTTTATGGGAGTTAAACAAGGGGGAGTGGAACCTCCGATACAACCAAAACTTGCGATATCGAATAGTTTTGGAGTTACATGTCACACAGCATCGGAATTCAGTATTCAACATCAATTTATGCATGCAGTTTTATTAATAACATTTTATGGGTGTTGGAAAAGGGGGACTAGCATCTTCCTTACAACCCAGATTTGTGCTATCCAATAGCTTTGGAATTATAGGTCGCACAGCGTCGGAATTCAGTATACGATCCGAATTTACACATGCACTTTCATTGGTAACTTTTTTTGGCGTTCGACAAGGGAGAGTGACACCTCCCATACAACCCAAATTTGCGATATCGAATAGCTTCTGAGTCGCACAGCGTCGGAACTCAGAATTCGATCTAAATGTACACATGCCATTTCATTGATTAAATTTTATGGGCGTTTGCCAAGGGACCTCTTATTTGACCCAAATTTGCGATATCGAATTGCTTTGGAGTTATAGGTCGCACAGCGTCGGAATTCCGTATTCGACCTTAATTTACACATTCAGTTTCATTGATCACATATAATGGGCGTTGGTCAAGGGGGCGTTGCACCTCCAATGCAACCCAAATTTGGGATATCTAGCAGCGTTGGAGCTAACCTCAATTTACACATGCAAGCGAGCGTGGCAGCAACGCGCCGGGTCTCAGCTAGTAAATCATAAAAAGGTTATTTTCGATAATTCGGTTCTATAGAAATTATTTACAATATACAAATTACTTTCACTTTAACACATAACTAGTTTTTCTTTCCAAATGCGGTTCATTTTGCAATAATTTTTTTTTATTTTTAGATTTATGTAAGAAATACGTTTGTTACTTTTCTACGTTGTATAGTTATGTATGTAGAAGAAGTATAGATAAAATATTATACCATAGTTCATAAGACTATAAAATTAGTAAAAATAAAATAACAATATAATAAAAATAAAATCAACAATGAAAAAGCTGTCATATATCCATGGGCGTAGCGAGGGTAGGGTGGAGTCATTGCCCCCCCCCCCCCTAAGTAGAAGAAAAATATTTAGTATTAAAATTAGAAAAGTATTGAAGTTTTTAATATTTATTAAAGCTTAATTTATTTTTTATTACAAGCTGAGGACTAACACATTTATTATTTAGTACAAAAAGTTTATAAAAAGCTTTAATTTAAACTCATTGGTAACTCTGACATAAATGTATAGTGTAATCTGAGCTGCACAATTCGATAGTTGATTTTTCAAGTAAACAGGTCTGTGTTTATTTTCTAATCAATTTGCTTTACAGTCAAATAAAGAAAATTGAGTGGCAATGAAAGCAGAATGGAAGAAAAAGATAAGCGTATTAACCACGGCACTTAGTTTTCTAGCCAACTACGACAAAATTTAAGTTTGGACCCAATCACGTCCTTCTTAAAATCGTAGATTTGAGGAGGAACCACAGGGCATATAAGAATTTGCAATTTCTAAAATGTACTCATTAAAGCACATCGGCCAACCCATTTACCCAAGCAGATGTAGATATATTCTTTTGCAATTAAAATTTTGCAAATTTTGGAAACGTCAAAAAACGCACTCGGATTTTGATTTTTGGGGCTTTTCTGAGCTTAGAACCTATTTTTTCCGACTTTTTGGATTTAAAAAAAACTGTCGCCGGAGCCAATTTTGATTTCATGTCTGTTTCGTGGAGTTTTGAATTTAGACATTCACTTAAAAAATCATTACTTTTAAGAGGCTCAATATTTTTCAATTCAGTAAAAAAACTTTTACTCAAAATTAATGCTGAAATAATCTGTAAGTATGGCTTTGACAAGGGCTTTACAGAAATCGAGAAAATAGACCTCAAAGTCAAAAAAGTAAATAAAACATGCTGAAATTCTGACTTTCAAGAGCATGAGTTAGCACATACTGGCGCAAATGAACTAGTTGATATTTTTTCTGAATAGTACTATCCATTTTTAGCATTTTTGCTTCTTACACTACCCAAAAATTCGCTACATAGAGTTTTCTATGATTTTTAAAACAAAAATTAAATTTTCAAAAATATTAAAAAATAAAGAATTCACAAGTTGATATTTATTTATCAAATAATAAGGTTAATTATAATCAGAAAACAATATAAATGTTGAAAACAGAAAAGTTTAAAATAATTTCTGGGTCGATACAATGGCATTTTGTATATTTCTCTCATCTTTAAAATTTATATCTTTAATGCGACATAATGCTCGTTCGGCATTGCCGTTTATGACTTTAATATATAATATCTCTTTTTTAGCTTTATTGTAAGTTTCATCATTATCCCATACTGCCGGATCTATTTCCAAAAACGAAGTAATCAAATACATGATTTGAAAAAATTCCCGCGTTCTTGTACTGATGCAATCAGTAGGTTTTATGCTTTTTTCGATGTAGTTCATCTTTCGAATCGATATTTCATCAGTGCTCTTTTCAATATTCAAGTTCGCTACCATTCTTCTTTTCTCGTGCAGACTAATTCTTTCATCAAAAACTGAAAGGGCGCTGAAATGGTAGCCCATTTACCACAAGTGATTTTTAGTAAATTTTGTAAGAGCAGCTTCTGAAATGGTGTAATTAATTTCTTTAATTTTTTTAATATTATTGATAAAATTTATATCTTTCCAGAGGCAATGATTAGCTGCGGTACAATCATACCAATAAGGAATGTACACAAACACAATAAATAAACAAATATCACCTAAAAGATGCACCTTTTCTATATCAACAACATTTTCTTCCTTGCGATATAAATGCATTTTTAAAGCGTACACTGATTTTTCCAGATAATGACGAGACCTACAATAAAGCTAAAAAAGAGATATATATTTAAGTCATAAACGACTCATTGAGTACTGTAGAAGCCAAGTGGCACATAGAATCAGCAGAAACAGCTCACGCATTCATTATCGACCTACCTGTTGATGTAATGATGTTGTCTGGTCACAAGAAATTACTGGAAGAAAATCGAAAGGTCTTTGCCAGTTCGTGGAAAAGACCAATCTTCCAGTCATCCAGTTTAGTAAATACTGCTTCACGCCAAAATTAAAATCAGCTTGCAAATCATCCAGCAACATTACCTTTCGAATATTGGAAGGTGTCTCTGTTCATACCATATCTCGACTTATTAAAATCATCTTTACAACGGCGTTTTTATTCCTTTAATGCGTGCACAAAATTTCGATGCAAGAGAAAAAAGAGAAGCTGAATGATGACTTTTTAAATCGCTTTGCTGAAGACTCGCGCCGATACATACTTTGATTTCTGCTTTTGTTATATCGCGATTAATTCAATATCGTTTCGAATTTTATAATTTTTTTATCAGCTACAGGAAACAATAATTGGTAGGCCCCTCCTGAATAAAATTCTGGCTACGCCCATGCCTATATCAAAGAAGATATACTCAAAATGTAAGAAACTGCCCAATAAAGATTGAAAAACCATTTTAAAAACAAATTCTTAAAATCATTATTGAAACTTTAATTACTGATGATTTATTACTAATTTCTTGCAAAAAACACGGGCAATCAACTAGTGCAGCTTTCAGAAAAGTATCAACACAACCCCACATTAACACCTCAATTTCTTATATCACACCCCTCCCCCCCCCCCCTTTGGCCACTACAATCATGATCTACTCAGCAAACAATTTTTCTCTAATGACCAGTATAATTAATAACATCAATTGTAATTTGCATAATTTGATGATGAAATAATTCTTGTAAATATTATCATGAAATTAATATTATTAGTAAAAACAAACAAATTTAATCGATATTTTATTGCATACAATGCGATGCATTTATTAAAACAAATGTAAATAATTAATTAATAAAAAACTTTTTGTAATAAAAAAAAATATTTAAAAAATAATTGTAAAAAATAACAAGCGACTGATGTGGTAAAATATTACTACGGCGACAAAAAAACACAAAAAAATGTCCACTCATGGCATCATAACCTATAATTATAATTAGTGCAGAAACGTTCCCAAGTTATTAATTATAAAGTATTTATGCAGTGACAGCAGCAGCTTAAACAACAACAAGATAACAATTAAAGCGCATACCCAGTAGGTACATTTTTTGGAAGGTCTCCAAGGTGCTGTTCTAAATCATTTTGGAACAGTATGTCCTCGTTAAATCTTTCTTTATGCAACATATTTATGGATTAACATTACAAATATAAAACGTAATGCTTTTACTACATTCCAAATATAAAACGTACCGTTTTTATGTCGTTTTCAGAAGCAGAAACAGGGTGTGTACCCTTACAGATCAAACGTACTGTTTTCGAAACGAATTGCTCAAAAATACACATTATTTCAGTATATTCAATATATTTTAAACCTTTAATATATTTGGTATATCAATTATTGTATTATACTCAGAATATTTAGTACATTCAATATATTAACTATATTCAGAAAATTCCTTATATTCAGCATATTCAGAATATTTTGTATATTCAGTATATTTACTATATTCAGTTTATTTAGTAAAATAAGTACAATCAGTTTATTAAGTATATTCAGTACATTTATTATTTGCAGTGTATTAAGTATATTTAATTTATTAATTATATTCTGTTTTATTCGGTAAATCTAGTATATGCAGTATAATAGGTTTTGGAGTATTAAGTTTATTTAGTATATTCAGTACATTCAGTATAATTAGTATATTCTGTTAATGTATTTTAATAACTTCATTTCGTACATTCAGCATATTCAGAATTTTTATATTAAGTATATTTAGTGTATTCAGTGTTTTTAGATTTAGTATATTGAGTATATTTAGCATATTCAGTTTATTTAGTATTTTCAGAATATTAAGTATATTCCGTACATTCAGTTTATTAGTATATTCCAGAGATTGTAAATAATAATTATTTGTAGATTTTTAAACCAAAAAAAGCATTTTGAAAAATTGACGTGCCGCCATTTTGAAGGTACCAATAGAATCCCCTCACATTGTAGCACTTGATTTCTTATTGATTTCTAAAATTTTGACTCTTAAAGTTTTGAGCAAAAATAATACCTAATTTTTTCTGCTTTTTATTTTCTTAAGGCAGAAAAAAAATCAAAATTTTCTCGATATTTTTTAAGCAAAAAATAACCAGTAAATTTGTATTTTTTATTTTTTAAGGCAAAAATAAAAAGAAAAACTTGCCCGATATTTTTTTTTGGTCACAAAATAACTGGTAAGTTTTGATTTTTTTTTACCAAAAAAAAATAAAGTTTGCCCAACGCATTTTCGAGCTCAAAATAACTTGTAAATATTGATTTTTATTTTTAAATCAAAAATTAAAAGCAAAATTTGGATTTAAGTGTAGGGTAGAACTAAAACCTAGGGAAAATCCCTAAAAATTAGGGATTTTCCTAAATTTGCTTTTGGCTTAAAAAATAAATATCAAAATTTACCAGTTATTTTGTACTTAAAAAATATCGGGCAAACTTTGCTTTTTATTTTTGCTTTAAAAATAAAAATCAAAAACTACCAGTTATTTTTTGACCAAAAAAATATCGGGCAAGTTTTGCTTTTTATTTTTGTCTTAAAAAATAAAAATCAAAAATTACTGGTTATTTTGTGCGTAAAAAATATCGGGCAAATTTTTATTTTCGTTTTTGGCTTAAAAAAATAAAAAGCAGAAATAGTTATTATTTATTGCTCAAAATTTAAAAGTCAAAAGAAAATTATTATTTTGTGCTTTTAATTATAAATGTATATCATGTATATCAAGTATTTTACGTATATAAAGTATATTTTTTATATTCAATATATTTAGTATATTTGATGTATTCATTATAATAATTATTTATACCATACGAGTATTTATAATAATCAGTATATTCAGTATATTTAGTATATTTTAAGAATATTCAGTACATTATGCATATTCAGTAAATACAGCAATGAAATATTTAGTATATATGATATATTTAAATTATTGAGTATATTCAGTATATTGAGTATATATCAGAATATTCAGAATATTTAGTATAGTTTTTATTTTCAACAATTTCAGTACATTCACAGCAAACCAAATTATATCGTTTCGATTCCGAAATGATATCTTTAAGGTGATAATTTTAATTGTTAACGACTTTTAAAAATCATGGTTTCGATATCGAGAAATTACTGTTTTTGATACAAAACGTCTGAGATTGTAAAACATTTCGATATGGGTACTATATCGAGACTAAACATTATTTATCGTAACTTCATATATCGAAGCTAAATAAAATGTCGATCTCATAAAAATCTATGCAAATTAAGTTTTACTTTTTGTACGTTTTAAAGAATTTCACGTTAAAAGTATCAATAAGATAAGATAAATATCAATTTTGTTTAACCCTTTCGCACTTTGAGGTATCGCCCTGATACCACAATTACAATTTTGAGAACAAACTTTATGTTGTCTAGTCTGGTGTTTTTTACTGATTTGTGGTATCATGGTAAGTAACACCACTCAGAAATGACTGTTTTCATAAATTTTAAATATTCAAGCGTATTTTTCAATTCATATTTTTCAACAGAAAAATTTAAATTTAAAAGAGTAACCTGCATGCCAAAACTATGAATGTAAAAATATTCAATTTTGGGTTTATTGCTGTTTCTGCTGCATTTTTATGTAAGGAACATTGGCTGTATCAAAACATGGAATAGGAATGTGGAGAAGATCTGCCGCTATACTACAGTTCTAAATCAATAGGTGTATTCACGATTCAGTGCACTTGCCAGTGCAGTTGAGGACTTGAGAACTTGTATACTTTACATAAACAAAATACACTTACGTAAAAAATTTGCACAAGTGATTTTCTACTATAGCCCAAAACATGAGGACTTGAGCAGTTTTGCACTTGTGCGCATTGAAAATTTTGACAGCTTTGAAAAAAGTAATAGTGAAGTGAAGTGGTGTGTTCACGAAATCCTAACTGCAGAAGTTCTCAAGTCCTCAACTACACACGCAAGTGCTCTGAATCGTGAATACCCCTAATAAATGTGTTTTTTTTATGTTTTTGGTACAAACATTTAAAAAAATTTAATAAATTTCTATTTTAATGTAAAAAAGTAACTGTAAATACACCTTATTGACTTCATACTTATGCAAGCCATGATTAAGTTTTAATAAAATCAATTTTGTTTCATTCAATATTTTCTAATTTTTATTTTTATTTAACCTGTGAATAATTTTTTAAATGGATTCTGAATATCGATAATCCTACCATATGGGCATTTCCATCGTAACTCAAGCGACATGCATACGACTGAAAGCTTCGTTTTCTCGGAAGTTTATGTTATTAATGTAAAAAATTTCTTATGTTCATATGTCTTACAAGAAATAGTAATGGTATGATCTACCAAAATTTTCATTCCAGTAACTAATAAAGAATGGCAGTGGTTTAGATTGTAAAAACTCGGCAAATTTTCCCATATAATTTGTTTTTGTTTTTAATTTTCAGATAATGGGAAAACAGTGAAGTTTTATAATAAACCCAATTTACCTATGGACTTTGCTTATTTAAATAAATATTGAGTGTCCAAAAAATATTTGCCGTAACTCACGCTACATAACGCACGCGACAAAATTTCTTTAAATTTAAATTGGGTGATTAAGTAATTAGGTAGTAAAGTAATTCTGAAATTTAGTAATTAACAAATAAATTTGATATAATGTCCTTTTATTGCCTCGACCATTTTTCTATTATCTTTAGCCAATGCCTTCTATTTTTACTAAAACGAAAAAGTTTACGAAACATTTACTAAACATTTAAGAAAAAGTAAACTACGTTTGTGAAACAGTGCAGACGATTTGATCATTACGATTAATCAGTTTATGTAGAAATTTCTTAAATCAATAATATTAAAATGTTTCTTTTAGATAATATCATAATAAAAAAAGTTTTTAATAAGTTTTAATTTTTTGGTCACGGTAGACTTTTCTGTGGAAATGCCCATATGCATTTATTTTCATCAGATTTTTATTTGTTTTTATTCTATTTTTTTAAAATATTTGTAGTTATATGGGTATGGTGCTTTACGATCTCAGTTTTTTTGAAATGCTTTAGGAGTCAACAAAATTTAAATCATAAATCGAAGGACCCACATATGTGCAAGCTAAAGTAACAAAAAATAACAGATTTTCAACATTCATACTATATAACTCGATTCTTTGTAAGCATGAAAGTTACATAAATTAGAATTTTCTGCATGCTAAGACATTGAATGTGTTTTCAAATCAATTAGGAGAAGGGAAAGCCAGCCAAATTTTAAACTTATGTTAAGCAATTAAATACTTACTATTTTGTAAAATAAAATTTTGTAAAAGTTAACTTCCATAATTTTCAGAAGCATTCAAACTTTTAAACTTGTTTTCTCAAAAACTAAAATTCACATTCAAAGTAAAGTCTCCAAAATAAGATATGTAAAATAATTACCCCAATATTTCTTTCCAATCAAAAATTATGGCTAAAAATCTATTTTTTCATACCATTGACTATCTATTTGAGAAAAGATTCACATGATTTTCACATCTCATTCATTAATTTTTTCATGATTTTGGCATGCAGGTGACGATATCATTTTCTTCAGATCTGTCTTGAAAGGGTTAAATACCACAAAGTTTATGGACTACTATTCACGGTATTCTGCATATTTAGCCGCTGACTTTTCTGTGCAAAATTTTGTAAGCTCGCGCACGAACCTCAGAGGGAAGGTGTATTTTATTATATTATTCTGCTTGTATAATTTAATTTAATTTAACAGCTTTAGAATAATTCGCAAAGTGTACTGAAAAATTTTCAAAAACGTACGCTCTTTCTCTTAAGATTGATAATATCCTGGGTATTGGTCGTTTATACAATTTGCCGGTGACACATTATACATATTCTGTAAACACAAAATTATCGATTACTCAAGGTATAATATTGATTAATTACAAATCGAGAGAGAGCATGTAAATATGAATAATGCTTTTTGCGAGTAAATGCGCTCAAAAAATTAAACTTCTGATTGATGTATCCTTTAATCGATTCCGTTTGTGGGAAAGCTCACTATGAGTAATGGAGAATCAATAAAATAAAAAGTTTTTATTTATAAATTTTCAGACGATATTTCAGACGCTTAAGATAAGCTAAGATCGTTAATGAAATTAAACGTATTCGATATGCATATTCTATATGCAGAGTACCGTAGAATAGCCTATATAAATCTTGATTTTGAATGGATGCAGCAATAGCTTCTATGCAAGATATTAGAAATTAGTTTTTTAATCTTCATCTGGTTTGCTGCGTTAATTTATTTAAACTATATTTATAATTGCATAAAGGCTCTAAAAAAGGTCGTATTGATTTCTTTTGCAATCGCATGTTCTGGCTGGGTGGCGTAAATCTTTCAAATGATTTAATGTTTATATAAACAAGTATGTTTTTATGTGTGCGTGGGGTTAAAAAAATAATCCCATTTGACTAATCATTATTTTAATGGAAAATCTTCGTCACTTTATTTTGCTATTAAAAATCTCAAGGGGATAAATACGCATTTTCCTTTGTATGGAGCTCTTTAAAAATGTACATGAAACATTAAAGTGGAGGTCATACAATATTGAAAGTCATTTGAACTTTAATTAAAAATACACTTTTTATGCACATACATAGTTAGCAGAATATTATTGAATACTTGTATTTTTCTGTAAATTCTGGAAAATAATTATAACATTTTTTACTAAAATTTGAACAACACTATTCCACAGGTTTTGTTAGCTTAGCATTCATAAATTAAATTTTAAAATTTTTAATGCTTCTATGCAATTACCAGTAATTTCAATGACATAATGTCAAATAACAGCTATCCCACAAAAAAGCTCTAATTTCATGTCGACACTACAATACACATGTAGGCATAAAAAATGCCTCAAATCTTTATTGAAAATAATAAACAGCATGTGCAGAACTTGTAATAATAATAGAATGTGGTTGCAACATGTAAAGAAACTGTAGTAGTATAGGATGCGTTTGAAACAAATAAAAACAAACACACACAAAATATAATGAGTAAATTACATAAAAAAAAAAAAGCTGAAAATCATTGTATAGACAAAACACAAAATTTCTTTCGAACCAACTAATCAACTAAAATCACTGAAATTTATAAAACTAAAACTTAAAAAATAAAAAAAAAATAAAAACTCAAACATAGAAAATTACAAAACAAAAACATACTTTTTAATTAGCTTAAATTAATTAAAATTATAAATTACTATAAATTATTCATCATCAATGTTCAGATTAATAGTGTTTACAAATAAATACAAATAAGTATATTGATGTATGTACATTAACAAAAAGCAGATATGTCGAAGAAAAAAACCACATTAAATATTTCCATTGTGTATTGACAGCAAACTTTAAGTGGCATTGTGTAAATATGGCAAAAAAAAAATAATTATTTCAGAGAGTTCATAAAGAAAATAGAAATAAAACACTTTAAATTAATATAAAGTAATTAAAAAAAATATGTAAGTTGTGGCATTTCAAATAAAAAGTATACAAATAGAAGACAGATAAAAATGCAACAACAAACAACAAATCTTCATATATTAAAAATTGAAAATCTTAAATTAAGCGATGAAATGCAAACTTAATAAATTAATAAATTTAAAAAACAAAAGCATAGTGTTTTCTTTACTACGATAAAATGGAGAATGGTAAATTCTTTAAAAATTTCTGTTTGAAGTAGATCATCACATAAGACATCTTTGAGGATGTGTGTTATGGACTGGAGTTGAATATGAGTAATTTCTTTATGCGATTATCCAAATCTTTTCACACGATAATAAAACAATAACAATTGTTATGTACGACCAGCATAATAGTTCATAAAAAACAAGTAAGTAATTATTAGTGTGGTCTAAAAGTACTTTTTCCAAAAATGTTAACCTGCCAAGGTCGCAAGTTATTCTCTATGGACTAAAAATATGTTACCAAAAAACCGTTTCAAAATAAATTCATTTTTGAGCCATCCCAAGCAATAAGAGTTTCGATATTAAACAAGCCAAATACCTTTAAACTCTTGCGAATTCCCTTTTACAAATAAGGCAGGTTTAACAAGAGTAGGCAGAGCTTTTTGCAATTTCTGGCAGAAACACAGTTTTGTTAACGCTTCAACAGTTTTATTAAGTAATTTGGTTTTTTTAGCTAAATTAAAGAACTAATTCAAATGGAAAAGCGCAGTCAGAGTGACATTTATTTGATTAATCAGCCAATTCCTAGTATTTCTAAGACTCGATTGCCCTTAAATGGAGAAGCCTTGGGATTTTGCTTTCATGTGTATAAAACTGAACATAATTCCTTCAAAGATTCATGTGCAAAAGTAGTGGAAGAAATAATTTTTATTTGGAATATAGCAAGTGCGCCAACTATTCAAAAAGACCATGCTTTAAAAAAATTTATGAAGCTACACAAAGAGTGGATGCATCTATTTAAACACAAAGATAGACAAAGCATTCTTCATCGTTAACACGAACGTAATTTGCAAATAAAGATGCAGAATATCTTTGATATCGCTCATGAGGATGCAATGAAAATTATGAAAGTTGAAGATGGACAGTTTTTACTTGCACAACGGGAGCCAGGAAGACGAGGATTCATTGCATCAGTTGATATTAAAAGCTTGCAAAAAGAGAAAAGAAAATTAGAGCGCCATAAAAAGGAAATGCTTTATAAATTAAAGGTGGCCAAAGGCAATCAAAACAACGAAACTGTCTTTGGAAATTTAGATTCTGAAGAAACTACAACTGGCGATGAGAGCTTACACTCTAAAAAGTTTTTGTTGAAATTTACTACAATATTTGTAGGCAACAGTTTTGCTGCTGTTTCTGTATTAAATTAACACACCTACTAAAATTCAACATGTGTTTAACTTTTAACATTGTAGTAAAATTCAACACTGAATTTACTATTGATATTATAGTAAAATTAAACATGACTGCATTATTTCATTTCAGCAAGTATAGTTACGTTTTTAGCATTGAAATCATGCTTAAAAACGTGGTGATATTTGTATATCGGTATGGTTTGATCCAATATACTGGCACTGGCTTACTGAACAATTGAAAAAGTCATTTTTGTTATTTGACAATTTTTTTCTAATATATGATGATGCGAGAAATGGTGCAGTTCATAAAAGTTCTAAGTAAAGAACATGCTATTGCATTTTGGAAATAAGGGCTAAACCCATTAAATTTATCTTCTTTTAAAAAATACATACATTTTTTTCACATATTTTTACTAATACATATTGCTTGACTTGACTTTTTAACTGACTGAAAATATTTGTGCTTAACATAATTAATTTTAATAAAAACAACAGCACCAAAAACAAAAGTCCTTACACGATTATAAGCAAACTGGAATGATAAATAAATGTATGCATGCACGACTGCTACCGTTGTTGAAAGTTAAACAATCACTGCATTTTAAAACAGTTAATGTGGTAGTATAAATATTTACTATTGAAATTGTAGCAAAATCCAACTTCTGATGTTTAATTTTACTAAAATTTATGCTAAATTTAATAATATTTTAGATTGCTTCAAACATTGATTTATATTGATATTTTTATTGTAGCAAAATAAAACAACATGTGTTTACTTTTACTTTAATTTACGTTTTAGTTGAAAAAATTAAAGATTACTTTAAAAGTTGTGGGAAAATTACAATTCTATTGAATTTTCAACAAATTATTACTACTATAATAGTCGTAAACTTACACTTATTTTTTAGAGCGTAGGAGATGAATTCACTGCTAATATTCATGCCGATGGAACCAAAGTCAATTCAATTAAATTTATTCATCCAATATTTTTATTTAAACAGTGTTTATATAAAAATAATATTAATGGGATCTCTCAAAGATATTACATCAAATTTAACTTATGTCTAATCAGATTAACGTAAAAATTTAAACATCAGTAATAACTTCTTAAAGGTAAAAAATGGGATAAAACACAATTATTTGAAAGAAAAAAAAAATTCAAACAATAACTGAAAAAGTAGTTGCATATAGTAAGATTATTTTTTAAAAAATTACACTGTGCGACAAATTAAAGGTCAATTGGAATAACCTCAAATATCTCAATGGTTACTAAAAATGCATGGTCTATATAGTATGCCTTCATTTTAAGGTACCTTTATTTGAAAGAAAAAAAATTCAAACAATAACTGAAAAAGTAGTTGCATATAGTAAGATTATTTTTTAAAAAATTACAATGTGCGACAATTTAAAGGTCAATTGGAATAACCTCAAATATCTCAATGGTTACTAAAAATGCATGGTCTATATATTATGCATTCATTTTAAGGTATCATTCAAATATCTTCATTTCAAATATCTCAATGGTTTCTAAAAGTGCATGGTCTTGTATATATAATGCCTTCATTTCACCTTTTAGTCACAGTTCAGTTCAGTTACTTTATTTTTATCTTCAAAAACAATCAGATTTTGCTGAATTTTTGCATACACCTTAAGTAAAATAAAATAACCCACCTCTAAAAAGATCACAACAAAACCATGTGCGCATCCAAAGATATTCGGATTCAAAGATTACCAAAGATGGTAACTTCGTTAATGTAAGCCCTAGCTTAAAATCATTCGGAGGAAAATTATAGATCCAACAATTTTCTTCAAAACTGTCCTTAACATTTTTACCGAAAGAGTTACCGTTTTAAAGATATGCGCGTAAATGTGTAATTACAACATTTGTGTAAAAAATTTTTTCATTTCTATTTCTTCTCAAGTTCCAATTAAAGTAAAGTGTTCACCGAAAGTAAACTGCATTAGGCCATTGAACAACACAAAAATTAAAACTATAGAAATTAATATTTATGTTATTGTTATAATTTATTTGAAATGACTTCTTTAAACAAGATTAAACAATAATAAATTGCTTAACCTTTTAATGATAGTTGCAATTATGATTTTTTTAATAAAACTGTAAATTAGTTAATTTCCATGTCATCACTATCTTCATCATCATCTTCAGCATAATATTTTTTGTGCGACCACCAGCATATATCACAAATTAAAGCATCGAGCTTTTTACCATTATAGCGCTTTTCCATAGGCATGGCTATTTGGTGGAATCTTTCTCCATGTTTGTCTGATTCCGATACTAATTGAAGTTTGAAAAACTCAAGATGATAATGCACGAAATAAATCTTGAGAGACATAGAAACACCTATGCTTTCAAGTGATCTGAGCATTGCGCCTACTAATTGTGGTTAGTTTTATGACCGATTTTTCCCCAGAAAGTTTTCTATAACTTGTTTGGTTGCATTCCAAGCAATGAGCTCTTTATCGGATAACCTTGCATCAAAACTCTGGCTCTTCATGAGCTTTCGGATATCAGTTCCATTTAATTCACCCATAACGACGTTAATAAATAACTTTATAAGTAAAATGCAAACTCAATCAAATATCTTTCTAGATTTATTTTACAAAAATTAAGAGTAATTTTTTGCACTCACCTGCCTTAATTCTTGCGTCGTTTAGTTTAGGAAATACAGTTTTTAAGCAATCAAAAATTTCTGATCTCTGAACAACAGTCTTAATTAAATTTTTTACTATTCCTAGTTTAATATGAAGCGTTGGCATCAAAATATTTTTCTTTGGAACAAGTGGAGGACATATGACATTATTGCCACTATTTGAACAGCTGCTTCTTGGCAGCCAGTCATTCTTCGCATATTGGTTTTCTTTAAAACGGGTATCCCACAGACAAAGAAAGCACATATGTTTTGTGTAGCCTGCTTGTAGTCCGCGCAACAAAGCTACGACTTTTAAGTTGCAAGAAAGTCGCCATTGATGTTTTTGATACTCTACTTTTCAAGCACAATTTCCATATTTTGGTATGTGTCTTTCATATTTGTACTGTAAGCAATCGGAATGGATGGTTTCTTATTGAACTTATGAAGCAGAACTACTTTCAAACTGGTTGTAGACGAATCTATGAATAATCTCCAATCTTGCGAATCATAAGATACATACATCCATTGCTTCCATCAATTTTTCAATGCTTTTACAAGAAGCAAAGGTATTTTCAGGATTGACTGTGAACAAGATTTGAAATTGCCTTTGTCGATTGCGGTATTCAGTAAAATTTACTCCTGGAGCTAAATTGTTTCCCAGATTTAAAAGAGAAGCTAGTTTTTCTGATTTTCGTTGCGACAAATTTAGCTCAGCCACCATAATATCCATAAGTTCTTGCGATACTGGAATCTGTCTATGGGATGTAGATGGTACTGGTTCATAAACCGAATAAAAGTCAGCGTGAACTGTTTGTGATTGATATGAAGCTATATCATAACAATTTGGAGGTATTGAAATTGGAATATTATTCAAATGTGGCAAAGGCCTCTGCGCACTCTGAACGCTTACGTATGTATTTTTTCGTTTTTTGATTCTGTTTTGGCCAAAGAAAGGGCTTGCATATACATAACAGTTCTCGCTTACATGCTCTCCAGGATCCATTCACAGCATAGATACTTCAAAAGGCATAGCACCCCGATTTCCTTTTAACCATGTCAGAAGGTAAATATAGCAACTTCGACATAATTTTTAAAGTGTCCACGTCACGTTTTTTTAGTATTGGCTCTCCGAAATATTTTTCATAAGCCATTTCAGCTTCCGCACTGAAGAAAGCAATGCTTTTTGTTAAAGGTATTTTACCACAAACATAGCAATACAAACTTAGTCCATTAATGCAGGGACTCATTACCAAAAATCATTTTAACAATATGAAATTATTGTAATACACAAAACTTTTGAAAATGTGCGACTCACATATATCAAATAAATGATCGTATTTCAAATTTAGTTTTGACACCTCACTTAAAGGGGACTACAGCCCAGCTAGACACCTAACTTACTTACTTTAAAAAAAAGCAAAACACAAAAACACATTTTTAAAGAAAATTATTTTTCTTAAAAGTTTTTAACAAATGTCGATAAATATATGCTTTGGTATAACATATAATTGATATATGTATTTTGTTGTAAAATTAGTTTTGAAACATTACGATTTTAAACGTTTTCTTGGCAAAACATTGCAGTTACAACAAACTAATGCTATAACTAAAAAGAATTATTTTTGGATTATTTTCGAATCAGTTTTAAAATCTTGGCATTTGGTTACTTTAATTTAAAGACAATTTTCCAATTTTGTCTCATTTCAACTACAATTTAAAATTACTATTTTATAATTTTTCAATTTATTGCTTTCTTTTTTAACATTCTGCACCGGTTGTTTCTGTTGTAACTGTAAACATATAGCATTTAGCTTTTCTTGAGCCTACAGTAAGTACAGTTAGCAACTAAATGTTATAATTGATGGTTAAAAAAAAAATTACACATACTAAACAAAATGTAGTGAGAAAGAAAAGGTTAAAGCTTTGTGACAACAATTCCATAACAAATTGCCTACATTTATTATTAAAGTAGTATTAAAACAAAGTATTAAACCACTTGAAGAATTTCCCATATGAATTTTTCTCTCTTTTAAGTATTGATAAAATATATTTAAAATATAACAAGCATTATTCATATAAAAAAATGTATTGAAACTTTGTCTTATACAAATAATAGAGTATTTCATGCGACATCAAAGAAGTTTAAAATGTTAAATTTTAAGTATATTTAATATTTTATACTTTGCCTATGTTTTTTGCGATTTAAAAAAAAATTTTTTTGCATTTAAAAAGAAAACAAATAGCGTATTATTTTATGCTTAACTAATTGATTTAAAAGTCTTTAGTTGTAACTTTAAATGACTTCATCATATGGCTTGAGTTAAGTTTTTTGTTCTTAATCTTTTAAGCACTTGAAACAAAAATAATATATTATGATGCCTTTCATGTAATATATATAAATAATTCTTATTTTTAGTAGAAATTATTTTAACATGATTCCTTTGTTGCTGTTATTTGAATTTGTCATCCGTTATTTTATCTTTTGTTTAACTTTATGTAAATATTTTAATTTAAATCTTTCTTATTTATAATTCTTTTACTTTATATTTTTTTATTTAATTTGCTTGAATATTTTATTATTTCAATAAGTATTCACAAAACTATATATTTATAGTAATAATAAAATAAAAACTGTTAGATATACAAATGAAATCATACGAGTAAGCTCACTATCATTAAAAGTAGGGGTGGGCAAATCTTTTGTTGTAGGGTTGTGATCTTTTCAGAGGTGGGTTATTTTATTTTACTTAAGGTGTATGCGAAATTCAGCAAAATCTGCTTGTTTTTGAAGATAAATACAAAGTAACTGAACTATTGAAAATATGGGGGTTTTTTTTTAAAAAAGCCCTGTTTTCGAAGAAAATATTTACTTAACTTTTTGAGCAAAAAATGGTCTTAAAATCCATTGCAAATATTTAGATGCAGTTACTACATAGGATTTGAATTTAGTTTAAGAGTTATAAGAAAAAATTTGTGACTTAAAGGTGAAATTTGACGTTGAATTTCTCTCTTATTTGACCTAATCCGATAAAACTGAGTATGAGGGCATAAAATATAGACAATGCACTACTAGAAACCATTGAGATATTTGAAGTTTTTTTCGTGTCGCACTGTGTTATCAGCTACATAACAAGATTTTTCATATTAATTAAATTTTATGTATACATTTAATTATATGTGTTACAAATTATGTTCTTTCTAAGCAATCTCCTAATACAGCATAAGAAGAGTTCAAAATTCTGGTAAAATAATTATGATTTTGTCTTCGGATGAAATCTGTGAAACCGTGGAATATCTCCAGTGCCTGTTATTTATCATTTTCAAAAATTTATTTTGCATGATTTGCATTTTAGTTAGATGGCATTTTGCGGATTTGTACCATACAGGAGAATCATACGACAAAATTGGTCTTATGTCACATTTGAACAGTAAGTTTTTGTTTTGGGAATTTAGCTTGAGCGTCTGTTTAACATAGGCCATAGTGCTCTGAATGATCTTACTGCTTTTTCGCAGACTGCCTCTATATGTTTGCGGAATAAAAGCGTTTGGTCAAGTATGACACCGAGATACTTTACTTCGGTTTGAGTATTTATAACGCTGTTATTAAAAGCTAGGTGGCGCATTGGAAGTCTTTTTGGTGATTTATTAAATGGTTTGTGTTTTATTTTGTTTAATTTGAATCTTCCATTTTGTAAAATATTTGTTGCAGGACTCAATGCTTTTTTCTATTTTCTTAAAAAGTGCGCTTGTTAGCTTACTTGATGTGATCAAAGCTGTATCGTCGGCATAGTAAGCTACATCCATCAACTTGAGGACCTTGAAATCTGCTGTATAGAGCACATACAATAGCGGGGAGAGTCAGGGTTGCCAACTCATACCATTTGGCCCGGAGACTCCGGTTTTGAAGGGTCGATCTCCGGGCTCCGGCCCTCACAGATTTTCTCCGGCTTTCGCACTTTAAGAATTTTTTTAATTAAAAATTACAATTATATAAAAATGAAATATAAAATTATTTTCTTCGAAAATTTTATTGAAACTAAAGACCGTATGCACTTAAGCTCTTTAAAAGCATGACAACAAAAAATTATTCTTAATGATGTGGTCGGAGTTTATAAAAAAAGGTTAGTGTATTTTAAAAAAATTTATCAAATTTGAGGAATGCTCTCAAAAAGGAATTTCTATAGAAATTCCAAATTATTTATATATTGTGAAGCACGAACTCACACTCGAACGTGTATAAGAGGTCTCGAAAATTACACATTGCGACAGGCAAAACGTGAGTAAGAAACCGACAAATGTGTTCAATTATTTCCGGACTCCTTATCACGAATCTAGCACCCAAATTTTTCCATCACATCAGGATTTTGAGAAAACCGTGATTCAAGGTCAAAAAATTCTACTAAGAGAAATCAACTTGAATCGTCAAAACTAAAAGTGGTACTTGATTTTTGTATATGGCAAAGATGTTTGTTAAAAGTTGATAAAAAATTGTCTTTCATACTTCCATCCCCCCACCCAATTTTTTAACCTTATTTTTACGTTTTTCAAAATGAATTTATTTTAGCATAGCTGTATTCTGCAAACCATTGAGATATGTAATATTACGTGTTGGCAAAAAATCAACACGTTTTGATATAGTGGATCTAGGGTAATTTTTTTGTTGGAAGATCTTATAAGTTTTTTAATAGGGATGATTTTTCCCAACACATAATATTACATTTCTCAATGGTTTGCAGAATACAGCTATGCTAAAATAAATTATTTTCGATAAACGTAAAAATAAGGGTAAAAAAGGGGGTGTGGGGATAGAAGTATGAAAAACAATTTTTTATCAACTTATAACAAACATCTTTACCATATTCAAAAATCGCGTACCACTTTTAGTTTTGACGATTCAAGTTGATTTCCCTTAGGAGAATTTTTTGACCTTGAATCACGGTTTTCTCAAAATCCTGATGTGATGGAAAAATTTGGGTGCCAGATTCGTGATTACTCACAAAAATAAAGGCTCTTTTTGGTGCACTGTGTTATTAATGTTGAATAAAATGTTGACGAACTTTTTGATAAAGTTAACTATATCAATAAACCCTTGCCAACATTAAAGAAAACCATTTCATCGGTAGCTGATATTTGGATAGCAATTTTAAAAACCAATTAAAAACTAGAAATTAAACAAATTGGTATGAAAGTGTTCGGCATACCAATAAACATGCCATTCATTGGTCGTTTATTATAATTGAGTCTGTATGAAGAGCCGACAGAAACAAAATGAGCACTCGTTTGGTAAAAGAATAAATAAATAAAGAACGAATAAATTTTTATTTTGATTGACAACACTCGGATCAGCAAGAACTTGTTAAAAGCTCAAAATCGCAACTCAAATATAATTTTTAAAATGTGTTATATTGACTCAGATTTAGTCTTTTTTTATATATACAAATTGATATGCACTTTTTGTTAAAACAATAAATTATAAGATTGTTTATTATATTTACGTGTAAAAAATTAAATTTTTATTCTAAAACAAATATAAAAAATAATTAATTTGAGAAAATGAAAAAAAAATTATGCTAGAAAAGCTCCGGGCGGGAGCTTCCAAGAGTTGGCAACCCTGGGGAGAGTATTGAGCTCTGAGGCAGACCAGCTGGAATACTTTTGGTAGAAGAGAGAAAGTTGTTCACCGATACCGAAAACGTTCTGGTATGTTGAAAGTCGGATACGAGTTTGCACAGGTATTTGGGTAAATTCATGGAAACCAGTTTGAAGATATGACCATTATGCCAGACTGTATCGAATGTCTTTTCTATATCCAGAAGTATAATACCAGCTGACTTCTTGTTACGTTTGTTTTTAAGTATTTTGTTTTTAATTCTGCTGACTTGTACCATGATCTTTTTTTTTGCTCATTTGATACTTAGCCACGAGAAGAAACAAACTCATTGATTCGGCGAAGAATAAGTTTTTCGAAAACCTTGCCTAAATTACTTAAGAGGCTTATTGGTCTATAACTACTAGGGCAAGTCTTGAGTTTGTTATGTTTAGGCATAGCAACAACTTTGGCTTTTTTGAAAGCAGGTGGGAAATAATTCAATCGAATGCAACTGTTTAATAAGGCTACAAGTATTTTGACACCTTTCTCTGGAAGATTTTTTTAATAAGATTTTTGGGATGTCATCTAATACTGGAGATTTTCTATTTTTTAATTGTGATAACACGCTTGCAAGTTCATTTTTCGTAATAAATTGTATTCTACCTGTATTTAGCGGTTCAAGTTTAAGGCTTTCTGCCGTTAGATTTATTTTCCTTTCAGTTGGATGGAAATAATTTATCGTTAAGTAATGAGAACGCACGAAAGTGTTTGCTAGTATTTCAGCTTTTTCTTCGTCTGAAATAAGTTTGTTGTTTCCATCATGAAGAATTGGAATTTGTTTGTTCTGCTTCCCTCTCAAGCTTTGGCTAAGTTTCAAAAACCGCTTGTCACCAGGTTTCATACTTGTCAAGAGATTTGTCCACTTTGTATTTCTTTCAAAATTTATTCTTCTGCTGATTAAATTGTTAAGAAACTTGATACATTCTCTATAAAATAATGAAATTTGGTTATCCGTTGCACGTTGTTGTTTCCTCTTAAACTTATTCCTCTGGCTTATATATTTTAGCACGTCACGTGGTAATGAGATATAATGGGATTGAATTTTTTTGGGCGTGGAAACGTCTCTTGCAGACAGGATGACATTTACGAAGGCTTCAATTTCTTTGCCGATGGCTGATTTTGAACTATATATTTCCATAGATAAAACAGTATTACGATTTATTTCGTTTTTATAATTTCTCCAGTCGCAACGGTTAAGGTTGTATTTACCGAGATCGATTTTACTGAATGTCGAACAATCTATATTACATACAGTCGGGCGATGATCTGATAGAATTTCGAAGTCTAAAGTTTTTAGTCTCATGTTAAAAGAAGTATTGCTTACGACTAAGTCAATTATAGATGCACTGCGGTGCCTTTGGTGAGGAAATAAAGTGGGACTATCGGGGCTATAGACAAAAAAGTTACAAGATTGTTGCAGTGTGCTTAACTCAATACCAGCAGCATTGTTTGTGGTGCAATTCCATGCAGTATGCTTAGCATTTAGTTCGCCAAGTATTAGAAATTCTTTAATATCTGCAGTCAGTGCTATAGATAAGATATCATTAGAAAAGTTACTTGTATATTTTGGGGAATATGCAGTACTTATGATGACGCGCATTTGGTTTATCCAAACCTCAACCGACAAATTTTCTATTCTTCTTGCTTTTGTTAACGGTAGCAGTCTGTGCTTAATGGACGTTCACCAAGAGAGCTACACCTCCGCCTCTTGACTCAGTCCTGTCTTTTCAGTAAAAATTTTAATTTTTGAAGTACGGTTTATGGTTTTCATTGAGGAATGTTTCGTTCAATGAAGCTATGTGAATATTTTGTGTTTCTTATAATTGTTCTAATTGTCTGAGATTTGAGTAGTTGGTAATACCATTTGAATTCCAATGTAAAAGCTTAAATTGTACATGGTTATTTAATGTCATAAGCATGCTTTACCATTGATATGACTACATACATTTGTTGTACTTTGGATGTACATTTGCTAAGAACATCAAGAGCAGAGGTAAAAATATAAAATAGTTCGTCGATATTAAAGTTCTCGCTGCTATTATTGTTTTTCAATTGGCTAGCATAGGAGCGCCGATCTTCGTTATTGTGACCAGCGTTGGTAATGGTGCTTCTGCTTGTCGAGGGTTCAATTAGTGGTTGCGTGATGTAAGAGTTCCTTCTCACAGTTTCGACTCTCTTAGGTTGTCTTGTAGCAGCTCTCTCTCTCTGATCTCGAGATAATAGAGGTGTTCACACGTCTGTCAAATGATTGAAGCATGGCAGAATTAGAGAAGGTATATGCATTTCGGAGAGGGAGACTGCCGCAACTGTCAAAACGAAGTTGAGAGCTCATACAAAATCTGAAAACGATGAGAATGCAAGAAGAAAGCGAAAATAGGCAAGAATAGCAAAATGCTTTAGTTTGACAATTCTGGCTATGAGAAAAAGAGAGCAGTCTGAAATGCATATACCTTTACTAGTTCTTCCACGGATTGAAGAATATCGCGATTTTTTACTCTCTTTTACTCACTCTAAAATTTTTGCTTTATTTCTGCTCACACATGATTTTTTGATTGAAGTACCGATGCAGGCATTTGTTACACTTCTGCCTACTTTTTTGCCTACTTTCCTGTATACTCTTCCTTTTTTCTCTTCAAAAAACTACTTTTGTGTTAAAATAAGTACTTTTTAGAAATAATTTGCTACTAAACAACAGACAAGTAAAAAAATGCAACCCTTTGACTGATTGATGCAGGTCTGGAGCTCAATCAAAATTTTGACTGATTCGATGAAGAGTTTGAAGTTCATTTTCGCTCTCGCAGAGAGTTCATTTTTTAACATAGAAAAGCAACAACAAATTTTCATTGATTCAATCATTTGACAGACGTGTGAACACTCAAAATGCGCCCGAAGTGGACAATTAACGTCATTGGCAGAGTGATCGATTCGGTCTTTGCCGAATTTTTTGTCATGCTAGTTGGATGTCTAAAATGATATATTCACAAAAAGTCTTTATGTTTAAAGAGCAATTTGACTTATCTAAAAGAGAAAAAAATGGGTTGGAAAAAATAAACATTTTTATTGTTACTATTTACATAAAAATATGGTTTCGGCGCCGCTAGCTATATGTGCTCCAAACAACGACTTGGAACTCATTAAGAATTTAATTCTGTATGATAATCTAGATATTGCCAAGGCCACAGTGAAGAAGATGTTGGGATATTTGTGGCAGTGTTGCCACTTTGTGAGTAATTCCTCAAAACATGAGGAATTTAAAGTGGCTGTAAGTAATTTTTGAGGAATTTTATTTTGAGGAATTTTTTAGGAATTTGAAAATTTTTAGAATTTTTTTTTTTTTTAATATATATATTAGGGCGGGTCAAATTCTGGCTCAGCGAAATTCGTAAAATACATGTAATTTCAAGACTTTTTCTCCACTACAGCATATACAAATTCTGAAAAAAAGCTGTGCGGACTTTCGTAAATAGATTCATACACATACATTCATACATTCATATTTTATAATTGAGAACAAAATCTTTTTACGAAAGTCCGCACAGTTTTTTTTCAGAATTTGTATATGCTGTAGTGGAGAAAAAGTCTTGAAATTACATGTATTTTACGAATTTCGCTGAGCCAGACCTCCAAAAAATTCGTCCATACAAATTGACCCGCCCTAATATATATATACAAAAAAACTTCGGCAGCATCTTTTTCTGGTTGGTAGAAACATACCTTTAAAACAAACTGACCATCACAATAAAAAAAAAATTAAACAAGTGCAAACGAACTTAGTAATTGGCGTACGGTTATGGGATAAATCAGCTTAAACATAAAATAAATACAAGAAAAAGGATTCATGGTTGCGGTCTGCATCGGAAGCAAAGGTATGCATTGACTTTTATTTCTATTGTAGCATTTATCGATTAACTCTTTAAATCAACAAAAAATTTTTTTACACATTGGCTAATTTTGACCATATTTTTATTTTGACTAATTTTTGTGTGATACCGTTAGTTTTGCGAAATTCGACTTAGTGATGCCATATTTCATCATTGCCCTTATTGGGTTAGAGATATTTTAGAGCATTCCTTGAAGTAAAAGCATGCAAAAAGGAGCATATTATTAAATAATATGCATACAATTAAATTTTGCTGTTTAAGATCATAATGAGTGGTGATTATTTTTACTGCGATTATTTTTTAGATCCAGAGTCGCATTAAAAACGAGTTTTTAATATAAAAAATTTAGTAGATATATTTGTTTTCAAATTAAGAAAAATTAATATCATTACTATTCTTCTTTTTTTTCTTATTTAGTAAATAATATCACTAGTTTGAGAAACAGACTCGAAACATTAACAGTTTTATCATTTTTTATAAGCTTTTATTTTTACTAAAGAAGGAATTAACAAAAATAGTGATGACCTATTTGAATCAAATAAAAAAACGTCTGAATTGAATTGGAAAAATAATGTTCCATATATAAAATTTATGCTTATAACTAAAATTTTTTAACAAAAATATACGTTAAGACTAAAAAGTCTTAAAAGTTTTTAAGGAACGCATCAAGCGTTTTAACCCTTTGGCGACGAGTGGGTGAAAAATAACCCATTTACATTTTTAAGTCATGTGACCACAATTTCTAAGATATTTTCATAAAGTTATACTTAAAGGAAAAGAAATCAATGTGGCTTTTAACGTGTGCCATTTTTCGAACTTATTTTAATTCTAAGAGACAGAAAAAACTAGGAAGAGAAAATATATTTTTTTTCCAAAGGTATGGAAACCACAAACGATTTTCAATTACGAGCAGATATATTATCTTATCCAAATTATGTCAAAATCTTTATGAAGGCTACTCCAACAAAGTAAAAAATCAATTTTCCGTATTGGTTTTTTCGGATTTTTTCAAAACTTAAAGTAAAAAATTATTTAAAAAATTTCAAATTTGAAAAACAGTTTTGTATATAAATATGCCATAAGTGATGACAATTTTACAAAAAAAAATTTTAATTATTTACAGCAGTTTGCTTGTCGTCCTCAAAGGGTTAATATAGACATTCAATAAGATAGAAAATGTGGAGTAAAAAATATATTTGTTTATGTTTACTTGACAAATAAAATATGGTTTGAAAAAAAAAATGTTGAGGAATTTCATTAAAATTTGAGAAGTTTTTGAGGAATTTGGGTATTAAAAAGTGGCAACACTGATTTGTGGTATCTTTCGGACGAGTTAGTCGATCTTTGCCTGTTTGACAGCAATGTTTCCATCGATACAAAACAAAAAATTGTTAACGCAATGCTGTATGATGATTCTCCTAGCGCTCGTGAAGTGCAACCAAAAATTCATCAACACGACTTTGGAAACTTGCAACTGTATAATTTGGCTAATCAAAACACGATGAAGATTTTTAAAGCTTTTGGTATGAAAGAGTTCTGGAAAACGGATGTTACAGAATGGAGCAGTTCTGAGCAATTTTCATGGAGGCGAAAGAACTTTTTAAATCCCTTCTGGTTACAAATGACGTGGCAGAACGAGTAGTTGCACTTAACAAAGAACTTAACCGTAAAATTACGAAGGATGAAGACGAGCTTCAATTTTTGCTACAGGTAGTTTCCGAAAATCGGAAGTTATATCCTACATGCAGCAAGTAAGCTCTAAGGGAAGCGAAGCCGAATATTTATACATAGGAACCTATGTAAAACTTTTATTTTATTTGTTCATTTTATATAAAAATATAAGTATGTATGTTAGGCCGGGTCGATTTGTGGGGAGGCAAAAAAATCGCCCATTGCTCAGTAAAAATCGTATTCTAGGGATGAAAATAAGAAACTTTGCCCGAGGAGCTATACCTCTTAAACGAATTCTAATGCCCCTACTTTTGACTATTGTCCCGTAGGGTCAAATTTTGAAAAATCCCTCTTTGACCCATTTAGAGTGCCCCAATCGAGTCCAAATGTATGACCGACTCCCACTAACTTTGGAGGGCCGATCCACCCATGCCAGTGGCGACCCCATTTCGCTGATGTTTTCATGTAAAGTGCCAAAAATGGTGATTTTTTAAATGTTTGCATGGGGAAGACCCCAGGGGGGTGTGGCATAAGTGGATCGGCCCTTAAAAGTTAGTGAGGGTCAGTCATACGCTTGGACTTGATTGGGGCACTCTCAATGGGTCAAAGACCCAACTTTTGACTTTTGTCCCGTAGGGTCAAATTTTGAAAAATCCTTCTTTGATCCATTTAGAGTGCCCCAATCGAGTCCAAATATATGACCGACTGCCACTTACTTTGGAGGACCGATCCACCCATGTCAGTTAAACACCCCTTGGAACCCCCTGGGGGATTTCCCATACAAAAATTTCAAGAAATCACCATTTTTGGCACTTTACATGAAAAAATCAGCGAAATGGGGTCGCTACTGGATTGGGTGGATCGGCCCTCCAAAGTTAGTGGGGGCCGGTCATACACTTGGACTCAATTGGGGCACTCTAAATGGGTCAAAGAGGGATTTTTCAAAATTTGACTCTACGGAAAAGTTGGGGCATTAGAATTCGTTTTAGAGGTATAGTTCCTCGGGAAAAGTTTCTTATTCTAATCCCCAGACTACGATTTTCACTGAGCAATGGGCGATTTTTAAATCGACCCGCCCTAATGTATGTATTAATGTATGTTATTTTGTAATTTATCAATGAAGAATATAAATAAAAAATTATATAAAAAAAATCAAATAAATTTAAATTTATATAATTTTTTTTCAAAATCTGAAAATTGAAACGTCTTGGGATGATTGAAAAATAATAATAACGACTTTTTTAAAACTGTTAAGTCAATGAGAACAAGTAAAGACCTTAGAAGCTTACCTTTAAAAAAAAAATTTCCAGTCAACTTTAAACCACCCTAGTAATTATCTTGGGCTGGGCCAAAGTTGATATATCCTTACAGTTGCGATTAAGTAAATTACACGTTTTGAAGGTTTTATTTAATCATGATGCCACATGGTAAGAAAGATAGACGTGATGTTCATAGAATTTTTCCAAAATTATAGCACAGTGCACGTTTTAAGTATCAGAGCTTTTGTGAAAAATATCAAGACAATACATTATTATGTTTTGTGCTGTGCTTAAAAATATTTAAAATACTTACCAAATATTTTAAACATAGGTTTTGGCTTTAAGCGTGCCACGCTGTATGTGAAGGCCAAAAGGCCGATTTATAAAAATAAATCAAAAGGAAGGCAATGCTTCCAGTCTGTCATTCATAAAATAACTGTGTTTTATTCTAAATTAAAAATTATTCTTTCGCAAACTGAGTGCCTAATTTATAATGGCAAGTCATGGAATACAGAAACATTGAGGATATACATGAATGATAGAACAAATAAGGATTGGATCCTGATCATTACCATGATATTACTTGAGCCCTCACTTGTGATTTGTTAATAAAATAGACATGAGCGTAGCCAGGATTTTACTCAGGGGAGCCATGTTTTGTTTCATATAGCTGATAAATAAAATTAATTTTTTTTAAATAATGGCTTTATTGAGAAAATACAAAATTAAATTGGGAACGAAATTAAATTGAACGCGATTTAGCAAAAGCAAAAATCAAAGTATTAATCGGCGCGAATCTTCGGCAAAGCAATTTAAAAAATCATCATTCAGCTTCTTTTATTTCACTTACATCAAATTTCTGTGCACGCTTTGAAGGTTTAAATAAAAACGCCGCTGTAAGGATGATTTTAATAAGTCGAGATATGGTATGAACAGCGACTGCTCCCAATATTCGAAAGGTAATGTTGCTGGATGGATTGTAAACTGATTTTAATTTTTGCGTAAAGCAGAATTCTGGATGATTGGCCTTTTCCACGAATTGGCAAGTCGTGAGATTCACAAAAAACTAAAACCGAAATAATCGAAGACCAAAGCATTTCGATTTTGTTCCAGTAACTTCTTGTGGCCAGACAGCATCATGACATCAACAAACAGGTCGGTAATTAATGCGTGAGCTGCTTCTACTGATCCTATGTGCCACTGACTTGGATTCTACAATATACATACACATTTTTATATTTTGTGAAAGGCTTTATAACGAGTGATCCTAAAACGGCTTGAACGTTTTTAGGTGGAAAAAAAGAACAGTACAAGCAAAGTGAACCCATTAAATTTTTTGAGTATATTAACCACTGTGCATAGGTTTGCACAAAATTGTGACTCATTTCAGTTTGGGTATAATCGTGTCTTTCTTAAAACCATAGATTTGAAGAGGAACCCAAGGGTATTTGAGCATTTGCAATTTCTGAGATGTGCCTCATAAGGGCACACCGGCCGACCCACTTGCCCTAGTCGTATTCACAGAAACTGTCACTATTGCATGTGCTAGAAGAAAGCAACTCATCGTCCCCTTCCATTCAGCTCTCATTGTCACTGAATTTTGTTTTCTTGACTGCAAAGCAAATTGATTTAAAAAAAGGGCATAGTACTTATAATTTGCAGGAACTGAATATAAACTTACCACCAAAAAACTTTATTATATTTTCATTTATAAAACACAATATAAATTAAAAAATGCACAAATAAATTCAATTATAAATTTTGTTTTGAACAGCTGATTTGGTTTCGTTAGTTATGACAACAAACGTTGGTGTTGGTGAAAATTGACTAACGAATTGTGCAGCTCAGAAAGCAATATAAATATATGTCAGAGTTACCAATTAATTTTTTCATAAACTTTTTTACCAAATATTAAATGTGTTAGACCAAAGTTTGTAATAAAAAATAAATTAAGCTTTAATAAATATTAAAAATTTCAATTCTATTTTAATTATAAGCAGAGACTGAAAATAACTGTTATTTTACAATTTTCAGATGAAAAAGACATAACGAAAAAGTTGCTGGTGGACCTTTTTAAATATACCATTGTTATTGTAATGGCAGCAGCTTCGCGAATATTCAACGACATTTTAATTTTTTACTGTAACTATAAAAGTTAAAATTAACTGTTATTTTTGGACTTTCATTTTTTCGAGCAAAAATAACTGTTACTTTTGACTTTTATTTTTTAGGTAAATATAACAGTTTTTTGTGGCTTTTATTTTTTCAATCAAAAATATAAAGCCGAGTGACCGAATAAAAACTATTAAAACTAATAAAAGGTTTATAGCTCAAAATGCGCGTGCTGGTGAGGTGATAAAAATTGCGTAAAACTTTTTTTTGCCGCTCAACCCGCCTTTAAAAAACTAAAATTACCTGATATTTTTGACTGAAAAAATAAAAGTCACAAAATAACTGTTATTTTTTAACTAAAAAATTAAAGTCAAAAGTAACAGTTACTTTTGCCTGAAAAAAAAGGCATAAAATAACTAGTATTTTTGTCGAAAAAAAATAACAGTTAAATGATAACTGTTAATATTTGACTTTTTTGATAAGAACCATACCCGTAACGGTCCCTGATTTTAAGTAAAACGGTTTTGAATTTCTATCTTTAACATTTAAAAATTTTTTCTTAAGTTTAGGGGGAGCGTGGCCCCCATTCCCTCTCCTCGCTACGACCATGAAAATAGATACTAAATTCACAAAGTGTGAGCAAGTTTTTAGGGTTGTTGAAGTTTTTGTGTTAGTTAGAAAACCTGGAAAAGTTATTTTATAAATCATGGCGTATTAACATTATTTCTCAAAGCTCTTAGCTCAAAGCACCTTCTTAAGCCGTTTTCTTAGGCCACCTGTGTTGGAAGTTAATTATTTTTATTTTTTTTTAATATGCACTTTAACAACATCAAAGATAAAAAAAAAACTTGTGAAAACTAAGATGCAGAAAATTTGTATATTAAAAAGCGCAAAGTTTTGAAAACTCTCTCAATTTGTATTATTTTAACAAGTTGTTTTTATTATTTTTTTTTTTTTGTAGCTTTGAATTAAGTTATTTATATTTTTGCAAAATGCCAGCTTAAGTTACTTGCAGGTTTTGGCATCATAGTTTAGCCACGCAGCTGTGGATTATGAATGCAATGAGGCAACCTAGTTTCTTTGTTAACTATTTTTTCACTCACTCTCCACGGCTTTTCACTTGCAATAAAGCTATAACGCCTTTGTATATGCTTCGGTGTAGGGGTTGGTTGAAAGACAAGAGTTGTTTTATGTTTCAGAAGAAAAACTTTTTCAATACCATGGAAAACATTTTAATTAACCAGCATGTTGTTGTTGCTATTGTATGCAATACTACGTACTACTTCATTGCTCATTTTAAAGCATGTTGGGGCTGGGTATGTGTTAGTTGTACACTGAAAGAAAAAAAATATACGACAATTGCTATTAATTTGAAGAATTTTGTGTTAAAAAAATAGCTTGCAACAGATTTCAAAGTAAAAACAAATGTTTTTAAAACAGTTTTGATTACAGATTTCGACAAAGTAAAAGCAAATGTATTTAAAACATTTTTTATTACAGATTACGCCACAGTGCGTCTAAAGCATTTCGTCAAACCGAACTGGACTGACCGACACTGCAAACCTCACTGTTTGGCCTTTTGGCAAAATAAAATAAGTACAACTTACTGTAAACCTGAGTATAGATGAGCGAGCAAAACAATGAGCAATAAGAAACAACAGCAACTAACATAGGAAAAACGAAAGGAGAAGTAAGCGACATGTAATAAATTAACAACAACTGTTACCACGTAGCACAAGTGGCTTTGAATCAAAAATAAACACATGAGGGCAGTTCACGATCTTGTTGCATCTGCAAATGCAAAATAAACAGCTTTTACAATAACAAAAAGCATTTTAAAGCTTTTGTGACATATGCTTTTTGTTTTTGTAAAAGCTGTTTATTTTGCATTTGCAACGATGCAACAAGATCGTGAACTGCCCTATTGTGTTCAATTTCAATACAAATTTTTGTTTTCAGTGTAGTAATAGCTCAGCATATGCGTGCATGTTCACTTATTTGAAGTGAGCAAACAAAGTTTAGTTGAAACTGGTTTTTTTTAACTTATTTTTTTTTTTTTGCTATTTCCGACATGAACACTAGAACTGAACCGAGGGCTCCAATATGTCCTGCATCAAGGCGCCGCAGTTTTATTATTCTTATCAATGCTTTGGTTATTCTGCAAGTATTTTAATTTCAAATTAAGTGCAGAGCGTTGGGAATAAATCACATAAAAGTTCTATTCTTCAAAGGATTTTTCACAAAACACAAACAGTTAGAATATCTCATGATTTTTCCAACTCATTATTGCAACATTGATATTCATATTAAATCGATAGCTGAAACTTTTCTTGCTAAATTGCAGATTTTTCTAAGAAAATCAAAGTTCTTAAGTAGAAAAAAAAAATAACGAGCAAACACATGACCAAAGTTAGGATATCATTATATTCTAGCATTGTAAAAAGTATTAAACTTGGAAGCATTGAAATGCAACAAGAACAAAAAAAGAAATAGATACAGAAAAAAAATAGAAGTAAATGAAAAATCAGCGAGACGAAGCAAATTAATGCAATCAAGGACATGAATTACGCAGGACATTGTCGTAATGCCATCGATGACGATGCCGAAGATGCTGCTAAAGATAATGAAGAAGATGATGACAATGGCAAAGCGCAGCATTGCTTTAATTGAATGACAATGCGGAATATAAGAAGATAAACATTCTTTGTTGCACTTTCTGCTTTTCTTGGGACGACAGCTAAGAGGACAGAATGAAAAATGCAAAAGTGCAAAGAAAAATTTCAAACAATTGAAAAATAAACTTTAAGGATAAGCTTCGAGACCTTTGAGAATGTTGGAATTTTTTATTAATTAAATTGATCAGTGGTCATGGACATCATTATGTTTTTATATGCTTATTTGCTATATTGAAAACATTCATTGTTATGGTATTGTATCATTAAATTAGATACAAAGATATTGATTTCTATCACTGTTTTTAGAATTTGGCAATTGTGCCGTCTTGCACCTGAGTTGTGCTACAATTTGCAATAGAGAGTTTGGAAAGAAATTCATAAATTTTCAAAATATTGCAGATGTTACTCTTCTTTTTTTTTTTTTGATTCGCCCGGAGGTATGAAATCTTCCAAAGATAAGACGTATACCCATCCTATACGAATGCACGATTCACATTCTAGATCCTGCCCGAATCAGCCGGGACAGACAGAATGCACCTACGTACTAAAACATACCCCCTATTGGCAAATAGGACTTTCCACTAAGCACAATAATTGGCTTTTCAGCGGAATTTAAAAATTTAATATATATATAAAACGCGTATTTAAGTATACTTGATTCTATATAAATAAGCAACATCGAATTAAATAATAGTAATTATCAATTTAAGATACCCGAAAAACAATCCTGATTTCAAAAACAATCCAAATCACTAAACTCATTTTAACTGGTTTGCGGCCATTGTCCAACCCAAGGACCTACGTGGAAATGAGATAAATTTCATATCCGCCAAATCAAAATCCCAATTAGTTGGATATGCATTTGGGCCCAAGCAGGCATAAACTTGTGTGGAAAAGAGATATACTCTGGCACACCAATCCAGGTGATAGTGTGAGTTCAGTCTAATTTCAAATCAGGAAACCACGTGAGCACGTAAATCACAATTCGATTAAAAATTAAAATATTGAATAATTAAAAAGTAAGTTTTAAAAACGATTCATATTTGATGGTGCTTACTTCATAAAACATAATATCGAGACAAAAAGGAGAAACAGAACAATCTCAATTACCAATATTACATTGTTATAAAACTGCGTTAGGTATAATAGGATGAAGTTAAATTGATTAAATTATTTAAGTGTAATATAATTTTCCGTTTTAAGACGTCTACCGAATCAGAAAAATTAATTATGTTGGAGTTGTCATTGAAATCACTGCACATACATCGTAAAGGTTCATGAAGAGCGTAATTAGAACTGGACTGACTCAACTTGAAAAACAGAAAATGTCTAGTTCCTCTCCTTGGGATGTTAAAATTTAGAGCTGAGATGAGATATTCCGAATTAATCTCGCCACGAAGTAATTTATACAGAAACATGACATTAAGCATCATTCTTCTGCTTCTTAGGGAAGGTAGTAAAATAATTTTAAGGCGTATTTCATACGATGGAAGCATAATATTAGGTTTCCAAAGACTATGACGTAAAGCAAAAAGTAAAAACTGTTTTTGAACGGATTCTATGGCGTCGATGTAGACATTATATTGTGGGTTCCATATAACTGATGCATATTCAAGAATTGGCCTTACGAGAGAGGTATATAATAATTTAGTAGTAAAAGGATCACTGAATTCTTTAGCCCATCTTTTAATGAAACCAAGGACTCCTCTTGCCTTATTTATCACCATATTAACGTGGAGATTGAAGCGAAGTTTTGAATCCATAATAACACCAAGATCGAGAAAACTGGAAACTATTTCTAAGTTAGTGTTATTTGTAGTGTAATTTATGTTATTAGCAGATCTTCCCTAGAATGTCATTTGCTTACATTTTTTTAAGTTGAGATTTAATATATATAAGCTACACCAGTCCACAAGTCTATTTAGATCAGATTGTAAAAGATGTCGTTCTTCGGGTGATTTGTAACAAAGAAAAAGTTTTATTACCGAAGGAAGATCATTAATGAATAGTAAAAACAAAACCTGTCCAAGATGACTGCCCTGAAGAACGCCAGAAGTGACCGAAATACTTTTCGAAAGAGAACTCTTATATAAAACCTTATGAGTACGTCTAGATAAATACGAATTTATCCAATTTAATAATGTGACAGAAAACCCAATAAGGTGGAGTTTTTTCAAAAGAAGATTATGATTAACACTGTCGAAAGCTTTGCTAAAGTCCGTATAAATAACATCAGTCTGCAGTCCCAAAGTAAAGCCATTTATAATACGCGTAGTAAACTCTAAGAAGTTTGTTGTAGTGGACTTACCCTTCAGAAAACCATGTTGAAAGACAGAAATGGTGGAAGACACGGAGTGGGTTAGTTGATCAGTTATGATTTTTTCAAATAACTTAGGGATTGCACTTAATTTTTAAATTCCTCGATAGTTAGAAACATCTATCTTGGAGCCAGATTTATGAAGGGGTATAATATAAGAATCCTTCCATATAATAGGAAAATAACCACTATGCAAGGAAATATTAAAAATGTTTGCTAGAGGAGTACACAGGTTTGTAGCACATTGCTTTAAAATACAGCTTGGAATTTTATCAGGGTCGGTCGTAAAGGAAGATTTTACTTGTCGAAGATAACACATGACAATATTTGGGTCTATTACAGGAGTTTCAAAAGAGTTAACTGGCGGGAGAAAAGGATACACCGTGCTAGTATTAAATGGTATATCGGAGTTAGTTGATTTAAAGAAGTTTGCAAACATGTTAGAAATCACATTGTAATAAGATGATTCTTCCTGATTGAATTTCATAAGGGGTGGAAAACTGGAGGTTTTACGTTTTGAGTTAACAAAACTATAGAAAAGTTTTGGATCATCTTTAAATTGAGATTTTATGTTAATTATATAAGCAGAAGAGCATTGTTTATTTAATAGTTGATATCTATAACGACAAGACGAATAGGAAGCAAAGGCTAAACTAGAACCAAATATTTTATATTTTTTAAATAAACGATTTTTTAAATTTTTAAGTGCCCTTAGATCATTTGTTAGCCAGGGTGGATTTAAAGGATTGGAGAAACACCTTTGTTTTTGGGACGGACAATAAGAAACACCTTTGCAGAGTATCATTGAAAAACTGTACAGAAGATTCGACGTGATAATATGAATATGATGTTCCGCTAGTTAAGATTGGAGACCAATTACTCTGCGAAAGTAAGGAATTAAGTTTTACATAGTCCGTTTTCTTAAAATTATAAACCTTTTTATTTCGCGCATCAGAAGTTACTTTATCTTCTTTTTCGTGGGAGTGTAGTGAAGACACATAATCATGTTATAGTTTATTGAACTACTCTAAGAACAATGACAATGAATGTGATATTGTGATATAGTATCATGTTATAATTTATTTAACCTACTTAAACTTTATCAAGTGTCAGCATAAAATATGAGCATGACTTTGTTCTTTAAGTTGATGACAAATGGATTGGAATATGACTTCACTCATCTTTCATTTTATTTAAAAACCATATTAAAAAGTAATAAAGTAGTCAGTTATCAATTGGATTTGAAGTAAGGTGTTTGATTTTCTCTACTGCATAATAGGGGAGTAAAACTTTTATTTCAAGAGTTGGATCACAGATAATATAATAGAAAGATGTGCCACCGCCATACAAGCAAGTGGCACAGTAAAATTTGATTGTGGATTTATCATAAATCCACACAAAAGCTTTATGAGAGTCAGCGAGCGAGCGATTTAAAGCTTTTGAGAGCGAGAGAATAAGTAAGCGACAATGTGAGCAAATGTGAGCATAATATTGAAAAGCAATAGAAATGATATGTAAAGATTTGATGCACGAAGCATCTGAATAAACGATGTAGCTGCCAACAAAATGTAGCAGAATTTTATTAGGTTTTTCTTAAAAAATGTAGGCAATTTTTTTACTAAACTACCCTACGAGCATTATATAATTTAGAGTTATTATATTTTTTTGCATTATCTTTTATCTTGTTGTTATATAATTTCAAGAATATAATATCATAGAGATGACTTAATCTGGGTATATTTTGTGTGTTGACTTGGTTTTTTTTTCCGTTTTGCCACATGATATTTTTAGTGTTATATTATTGTAATTGCGATTCCATCAGTTGAAGCTTAGCCGCGAATAATGTTGTAAGCAATATTTTTTAAGTTGTTTTTTTGCGGAAAATTTTTTTATTTAACTACTTGTATATACATATTTTTAATATATTATTGCAAATACATGCTTTACTATATGAAAAGTACTCAGAAATGCAATTTTCAATTGTTCTTATTTATACAACAAAAACATTTTTTTAATAATTTTTTTAGTAAAAATTCAATATTTTGGACAGGTTTTGAAAAGAAAATAAAGGATTTATTCACTGACCTAACGCTACAGTTGAAACTATTTTTGTAAAGTGCTTTTATTAAAACTTTGATTAAAAAAATTTTAATTAAATATATTTAAAAATAGCGAATATATTTGCATCGAAAATCAAAGTTTTGGTTTTCATGCCATTTTTCTCATTCTTCTAAATTCTTAAGATATGTGAATGTTTTTGGTATTAAAATTACTGAAATTTTTTAAATTTAATTTGCAAAAAAATTTTTTCAAGAAAGATTTTCAATATCAAAATTTACGTAAGTGAAAATGGATGGAATGAGCGTGATAAAAACTAAGTATGTAACAATCTAATCTAGGATGCACACAGTATGTGTACTTAAATTGAGCGAAGTCCGTTAAGCCATTTAGATTTGTATAAATGTCAATTAAATAAACAAACCAGAAAATAAGTTTTATTAATATAGACTTTGTGTTAAATTGTATGAGTATTATAGAACGAATGCAATTCGAAAAGAATTTTAAAAGATTTTTCGATTTTTTTAAGTTTTGTAAAATATGTCCCCAGTTATGATCCTATAACTTCTTAGGATCATATTTATTATCATATTTATGTATTTTTTCATATTAAAAAATTTATACATGTTTGCAAAAGAGACGTTTATATCTTTCATTTAAGCTATCATTTGTATTGATCTAATGATTTTTGTATAAATTTTTTAAATACTATATTTGTGAAAGAGTTTAAAAAATATGGTTAATACTCAAAATTACCTCCTAAACAGGCCAAATATGCGATATCTGATAGCTTTATAATTATATTACGCAAAGCCTCAGAATTCGGTATTCGACCACAATTTAAACGTTTCACTGATAACATTTTATGGGCGTTAGGCAAGAGGGCGTGACCCCTCCCACACAACTGAAATTTTTGATATTGAATAGCTTTGGAGTTATAGGTGGCCGCACAGCCTCGGAATTCGGTACTCGACCACAATTTATTCTTGCCGTTTCACTGATGGCATGTTATGGGCGTTTGGCAACGGGGGCGTGGCAGCAGCACACAGTGTCTCAGCTAGTTATTTATAGAAGCGCGAAGATTTCGTTGTTTTGTTTTGATTGCGTTATTTCTGTTATTTTACTCATTTCAAAGAGTTTACAGTATTGCAAATCCTATTATAACGTAAAATTGCGGTTTAGGGATTTTTAAATGTAGCTAAAAACGCTAAGAACATTGTTTGCATACAAAATCCTAAGTTACATATATGATAATTGGGTTTTTAAAGTCTGAAGAATTTGTTTAGTACGAACTCACCACGTCCACTTTGATGGAGGTAATTTTGAGTATTTTTACTAAAACCGAAATACGTAAATATCCAACCTGCTGCAATAATACTTTTTGCCTTAATATTTTCGTTGAAATATTTTTTTAACAACAAAGTAAAAATAAATCCAAAATATATATCGAAGTCATATTTTTGCGCACTTTAATATGGGGGAAATGTTAAATAAACGCTATATTTTAAACTCTTTCACAAATGTAGTGAAAATGTTTAATAAACGCTATATTATAAACTCTTTCACAAATGTAGTAGAAAATGTCGACAAAAATCGTACAAATAATCGTATAAATAATAGCTTAAATAAAAGGTATAAATGTCTCATTTGTAAATATTTATAAATCTTGTAAAATAAATTAATACTTTTTGATTAATAGGATCATAAGTGGGGATGTTATTTTTAAAAACTCAAAAAAGTCGAAAATTCTTCAAAAAAAAAAATTCGAACCAACCTGGAAAAGTCTTAATGATTTCTATTATCTATAAAAAATACTTTATCGAACTAGCTATGTCGTTTTCATCGCGCAACCTTTTTTATCAAATTGTTTACCACTGTTATTAATTTGTTATTCACTTTTAAATAAAAAATACAATGAATAAAAAATTTAGTTATTCACTACTATTTTATGAATTAAATGTTCGCTATCAATTTTTTTATTAATTTTTTATTCATTATTAATTTTTTATTCATTATAAATTTCATATTAATTTCTAAGTTTTCATTCATTTTTGAATAATAACTAAAATGAAAAAAAAATCTTGTTATTCACTTTTGAATAATGAACCAAATTAATAATAAATAAAAAATTAATAATGACTATAAAATTAATAATGAATAACACATGAATAGGCAATGAATCAAGATATAATAATGCACAAAAAATAAGTTATTGAAAAATTTGAAATTATTTTTGAATTGCTTTCGTAGTAAATGACATTCATATAAATAAAAAAATAATTAATTATTCTGAATAACGAAAAAAAAAATAATTGAAATTAATTACTAAGTAATTTTTTAAATATCAATGTGAATTAAAAATTTTATTTATAAACAATTTTGAATTCATTGGATGGATTTGTATGTCGTTATTCAGTTTTCCTTAAGATTCTGAATGCATATGCAGATTTTACTGCTCTGGCTGATTCAATCAAAAATATTCAATATTAATAGCAAGCAGTGAATAAGAAAATCGGCTTCGCACAAAATAAGGAAATCATCATGAAAATAATGCAAACAAACAAAAACATTTGTTGCTGTCAAGCAGAGATCACAATTGCATGGTTCCAACAACAACAATAGAAAAAACATATACAACATAAAATTCCACGCCTCCGCTAGCTATGAGAAACCATGCAGTGGCGATCTATGCTGTGAAGCATTGTGGAGTGACGAGAGAAAGAGCATTTCAGAGAGAATGTGCATGCAAACGTTGGAAACTTTTCTCTCAAGAAAGCTTTTTCATCGCGCTCACAAAAGCTTAGGTATTGATCTGAAAAATATTTGTTACTTTTTAATGTTCTACGTGGCACATCTTTATACTATATAATCTTTGGTTGGATGATGTACATCTTCTGGAAGAGATACGGGATTCGAACAATGGAGATTAACAGTAGTGCATCTATATACAACTACCAGGTCTAGGGTTCTGTGGTTTATATTTAAAATATCATTGACTTGTTGAAGACACAGATCAGACAGCTTATCTAATAAATCATTTATCCAATCACTATTGGAAACAGGAGTAAGAAATGAAGAATCGCCAGACGATCTCCAAGTCACAAAAGGTAGGTTAAAATCACCCAGCACAATAAGAACGTCTTTATATTTTAACAAATTATGAACTTTTTCGATGGCGTGTAAATGTTTTAAATACATTCTTAAGTCATATTTAGGAGGAATGTAAGAGTAGGTAACATAAATAATACTATTATTTAATTTAACTGCAACACAAATGAACTCAATGTCACTGGTGTCAAGAATTGTCAACTCTTCAGAAACAAGCGAGGTTGTTACTTCAACAACCTTTTTTAAATTTTCATTTTTGTGACCTGATGAGCTAAGATTTTGCAATAAGGGGCAGTAAATAGTTAGAAACTATACTCATAAATAGTAGTTTTTTAGACAACAACCTTTCTTTTAACTTTTTTTTTAATTTGGTTATTATGTTATGTTGTCCTGAAGTTTTATAATTAATAGGCAAAAATTATGTATCTGTTAGAGCGTCTTCTTTAAAGGAGAAATTAAATATTTTCGGAAAAAAAAATCAGTCGAATGCATACTTAAATGTCAATTACGTGAAAACCTACCCTAGCAAATCTGTGGTCACAAGGAATAACGACTAAACTCAAAGTATCGTAAAAAACGATACTTTAATTGCACGAACTACGACCCATTTTTTGCAATATATGAACCGTTGCAAACAAAGTATGTGCAGACATAAAGGTGCCCCCAGACTATATGTTTCCTACATATGACATGTCAAATAAAATTACATACCGAATTTCATCTGTGTGTCAGAATTAAGTTTTTGTCAGATAGCTTTTTTTCTATTGTCTCCACACTATCGACACGTCATTTGAAAATAAAAAACAGCTTTTGAAATTTTTGTAAACCTTAAAGCTCTTAAGTGTCCTCCTGTAGCCATTCAAACTAATAATAAATTCATTTTAAGTCAATTTATTGAATAAATATCTTAAAATTTGCCTTTTCTTCCATTTTCAAATAAAAAATTTATCAAACTGACATTTTGTACAGATAGAAAAACATACGAAATTAGAGACGGTTCTAATTCAAAAATTTACAGACGCAAATACAAACGACATTTCAAAACCACATTTTCATATGTTCCACACTATCTGTAGTTAAAAACTATTTGTAATTTTTTGACGTGTCATATGTATGAAACATATAGTGTAGATGCACTTTAAGTGATGATCAATTTTGGGCAAAAAATGGATATCTGCATACTTCCAAAAATTGGCATTAAAGTAAATTCCATATCGCTTAAACGATATTTTGAGTTAAGTCATTATTCCTTGTGACTACAGAAATATCTCAGTCGAATTTTTACGAATATAAATTTTTGGGTACTTGTTTGCTTTAGTTTTTAATTGACTTCGCTTTATTCACTTTTTTATATTGTTTAGCATATTTATTTAAAAAAAAATCTCACAAATAAAAACAAACTAACTTTTCGTTCAGTTTTTTGCATTAGCGTATGCCAGCATGTGGCTATTAAAAGCTGCATTCTATCCAAAAAAGCGCTCAGGTAGAGAAGTAGCATTAAATATTCTTGCTATATAATATTGCGACCGCTCAGAGAACATGTTCTGTGAGCGCATACCATTCAGCCCGAAAGTTGTGCAACAGTTCCTTCCGCTGAATGCAGCCAAAGTTAGGCCTTAACATCATAGCATCATAGAACAAGTGTTGCCATGTGTGTTTGTTTTGCAAAAGCAGTATATAGCACAATCCTATTTCGTCGATCACAGCTAAAAAAAGAAAGGAAAAAAATGTGTATTGACTTGTTAGAGCATTTAAAATTTTATGGAAAATGTTTTTTGGATATTTTTTAAAAATAATCTCACATGATATCTGTAAATCCTACTATGTAATTTTACACCATGAAACAGAAACATTTCTTACGTCAGAGTTTTGAAAAATGTTTTACTCAGGAGAGCGATTAGAAAAAAGAGCGACAAAAAAACGCTCCCAATAAAGCAAAAAACTACATATTTAATGAAAAATTAGTGATGCCATCTTATCATTACTATTTGTTTTGTGTTTTATAATTCTAAAAAATATATTTTTTGTAAAGATTGTAAGGATTGGACTTGTACTTTAAAAGCCTTACGCCGTACAAAATTTGCGTTTGCGTAATATAGTATTTCTATAAAATCAAAAGCAATTAACATTATAAGTTTCAGATGAAAAAGATAAAGCACATTATACATAACAACCATTAACAATATAAAAAGGAAATTTAAACAGAATTTATATAAAGTTAAAAGTAATTAACATTTAACTGCGAAAATAAGCGAAAACAAAATTAGATATAGGATCAGAGAAAAGTAGAATAGTGAGAGATAGAATCAGTAGTTAAAAGAAGTATTTGAAAATTAAATGCTTAAAGGTCCTTTTGTTTGGAATACTTTTGATCCTGAGTGGAAATGTATTCCACAATCTGATCGCACTAACGAAAAACAGTCTACTGGAAGCAATGTAGTTGTATCTTGACACCAAAATGTTCCTACTTCTACTTGACCAGCAGAGCTCACGTATAACAAAAAGATATCATTTGGATCGCGAGTAGATAACTTTGTGTAAGAAAATACAGTTTATTGCCTTAAGGTATCCGAATAAGCCAATGCCCAAAATTTAGTTGCAATATAGCGAGATATGGTCAAATCTTTTCAGATCGTAAATATTGAATGGGCAGCGTTATTGAATGCAACTTAAAGCTTGTGAGAAAACCTCGAATCTAGCTGGCTATAAACAACTTCTGAGTATGTAATTATTGGAAGCAGAAATTGCAAAACCAACTTTCTCTTAGTATTTATTGGCATGAACGAAGCAGTCATACGGAGATTTTGTAATACATAATAAGCTTTAATTAGACAAGAGTTAATGTGGTCCTCACAGGACAGGGTTGAATTAACATTGTATTCAAGATTGGTTACTTTTTTGACTGTTTTCTGCTCAAAGTCGTCTAATAGCACAGTTGGGAAATCAGTGTCTTGGAGGTGTGTTTTCGAGATTGGCAGTATGAATGATTGAAGGGGGTTCAATTTCAGCATATTGGTTCTGGCCCACTCTGCAACTGTTTTAAGATCCTCATTAGTTTTAAGAAATAAATCATCAACGAGTGCATATCCTATGCACTTGCTCAGCGCTGGCTCAAAAATGCTTCCTCCACTTAGCCAACTGGTTCATCAATGACCTTGACGAACTCACGGAATCTTCGCTTTACCGAATTCTAGGCTTAGCAAACATCTCAAATTGGTTTCAATAGAGATAGGAAATATCAACCCTTTGGTATCACAATGGGCCTCATTGGCCTGAGTGTGTATCGTTTGAGACAGCCACACTAACCTAACCTAACCTAATATCTCTAAGAATATGCAATAATGCTTTGTTTAAAGCTTCTCTATCTTTCGATTGTGAAATATTCTCCTATAGTTTAATTAATTTTAAATCTTAATACAGATTTGTGCCTTTCCACTAAACTGGTTTCAAAAATGCCTTTCAGCTTGTTGTTAGTGAAAATGTGCTTTATTAAGTTATTTCGCGTTGAGGATGAGTTGAACAATTGAGTCATGATCGCCACAGCATTTTGAATTGGTTTAGTATACAAACTTTTTGAAGTTGATAAATTAAGAGCAAGATTTTAACACGGACAATAAATAAAAACAAAGTAGTGCCAAAGTGCTTTCTCGTAGAAATCTTTTTGCAGAGGTATTGGAAAAAATCGAAATAATCGAATTTAGAATTCCGAAATACAGTAAAAATGTATAAAAAAATTGTACTAAGCTGCAGATACAATTATTGGCATCTGATAAATTAATATAAATAAATTTGGGGGAGGGGCTCATTACGCCTTTAAGACCCCCCCCCCCATGGATAAATGCCTGCCATAAGCGATACGATTGAGAAAAGTTTGTAAGAATCAAACTTCCGAAAGTGGTGTTTCGTAAGTATCGTTGAAATAATTATAATTTTTAAGTTTCGTGATGCATTTCCTGATTAAATTTAACCCGAAACACCCTGTCGTTGTCATATGGCAACGCAAACACAAACACTTAAAATGTGCTTATTTTATTTTACAGGTCATTCTGAAAATAAAAAAAAAAATTTACTCAGGGTGATTCGAGTTTTTGGATAAACTTCCTAATATTTGTATTTGTATTTGTATTTGTATTTATTTATAAGATATTAGTACATTAATACCTACAGTTTTTTTTTAATTTTTAAATGGTACTCTCTTTTTTTATTACCTCGAAAAATTAATAAAATTTTACTATTGAAGACGATACACTTTGGAAATGCTCCACATCATTAACGTTCCACAAGAAAAGAGACTCAACTACAAGACCAACACTGACAATAGCGCACATATATACAGAAAGTACATACAGAAATTTACTTGACAACCCAGTAGTTCGCGGCATCACTGACGAACTTTTCGTGATGATTTCTTAAAGTAAGTTTCTGCATGAGCTGCTGGACTTAAAAAAATTCATACAAAATATAATGCAAAGTAGCGGTTGTCAGCGCCTAACTTTTTCCACTCTATTACAAGAACTTCAAGATATTCATGATTGTTGTGATTCGCCGAATCGTTCAGAGGCTAAACTGTAAAGTTCGCAAACTATCGATAATTTCACACTATCGTGACTATCGATAGTTTTGTAGTATCGTAGTTTTCGATAGTATTTAAATATTCATTGACACCATTGTTTAGCTGTCATTGCCATTGCTGCCGAATTCGTTTGACTTTGACAATTTGGCATCATATTTTTCAGTTTTGTAGAGTGAAAGCTCAGGTGATGTTTCTTATAAATGTGTTGATTTGGAAGATGGGTGATAGTTAGTTAGAGGTTGAAAAGATGGAGTAGTTTCGGTGAAGATTTGTCTTAAATTTGCACAGCTCAAAACTGACGGGAAACACGCTCGCAGGGAGACTATTCCACAATTTTACCGTACGACTAAAGAACGAATTATTACTACAACGTGAGGTTCTGTGTGTCATCAAGGCAATGGTAAAGGAATAAGCTTGGACAGCTGCCCGAGTGGACATGGAAAGCACACGGTGTGGTGGCGAAACCAATATTGCGTCGATTTCCAATAAAGTTGAGAGAGGATGAAATATTTTTATCCCCCATCAAATATATCGCACGACGTTGAATTCAGTCCAGAAGCACGTTTCGGTTTTAATTCCTTAACGAATTTTCTTTATAATGCTGTTTACCTTTCGCTAACAAAACTGCCTCAATATTTCGATATTGGGTTCGTGCATGAACATTTCTGCATTGCGTCTTGCACGAATTTGGAACATTTAAATGAAAGTTTCGTCAATGAATTGTATGGCCAAATCAGCATGTTTCGTCAAGGATCAAGAAAAATCGAACATGATTCATTTGAGATTGGTTCACGACTGGAACTACTGGGAAGCTGACGAGAAAACATGTAGACGTGGTTTTTAGTAATAATTGTTTTTAATTTATTCCGTTTTTTTGAAATTTTAAAATTGTGAATTAATGTTTAATGTATTCCATGTCTAATGTAACTCGTTTATTTAAAAAATATTTTTAAAAATTGTGAGTTTTTAAATGTAGTTGGTGCATAAAATTGTTTGTTAAGTATTGTTAAAAAATTTGTTACAGTTCCTGATGATGCTAGCCGATGCACAGTGCACTTTTTTCGATTTTAGGATGACATTTGCACTATATCAGAAACTATATAAGCTAGGGCCATGAAATTTTGCACAAATTATTTTTAGCCAAAATTAAGTAATAGCACAAAAAATTAGAGTTCTAGGTTAACTGCATCGTCTACCTCCCATACATACCAAATTTTTTTAATAAAAAAAAACCCGCAAAAAATTGCTTATTTGTGTTTTTAAAGAGTAAATTTAGTTTAATTAACTTCACTTAAACGTCATGCTAAAACTAATTCAAATCAGATAGCTTATATGTCTTATAAAACAAAATTACCAAATTAACGGAATTTAAAAAAAAAATTTAAAAATATGGTTTTTAATACAAAATAAGGTCAAAACTTGTTTGAAATTATGAATTCTATTTTATTTTTCTTTAATTTTAAGAGTACCTACAAATTGTCTTGGAAATCAATGCATTTTAGGGCAAAATTTGATTTTTAAGACTTTTTTCAAATTAAGTGGTTTTTCTTAATAGCAGCTAGATGCGGCAGGTTTTTACAGAAACAGAAGGTAGAAGTACGATTTTTTATGATAGTTATAGCCTTCGACTTTAATAATGCTTAATTAGCTAGATATTTTCTACTAAATTTTACTTAAATTTTCATTCCTTGAAAAATATTTTTTATTAACAGATAATGGTTTACTTTGTCGAACGCTTGCGAAAAGTCCGTGTAAATTACATCCACCTGACTTCCCTTTAGACACGATGAAATGCAATATTCCGAGAAAATAACCAGGTTGGAAACAGTAGAACGACCAGGCATGAAACCATGCTGAGAAAGAGAAATAAAATTTTTTACTAAAAAAAAAAAGTTTATCTTTAACAATCGATTCGAACAACTTAGAAATAGGTCTATAGTTAGAAATATTGTTTTTGGAACCAGACTTGCTTACAGAAGTCACAACTGCAACTTTCCAACTATCAATAAAAATGTCATGACTTAACGAGTTGTTGAAAATTAACATTAAGGGATATACAACACTGCATGCACATTTTTTTAGAAAAAACGAGCATCCAACCCATCTGCATCCAACTTAAATAAAGCTTTAAGCCTTAGGATTCCATTAATAACATCCTGTTCCGTCAAACAAAGAGAACCAAAACCAATATCATGTGACAAATTTTGTGAGCAATCAGAGTCGACATTATTAAGAGGCTCGTAGTTTGACAGAAAAAAATATGCAAACAGATCAGCAGTAGTCTGAGCGTTGTCCGATACAATATTATTAAAAAACATCGAGGTCGGAATGTTTGAAGATCCTTTTTTAGATTTAATAAAGCGACAGAATGATTTTGGGTAAGATTTAATATTATTTTCAAATTTTAAAATATATTGCTTATACAAGTAGAAGAAAATTAAATTCACGCATATAGTGCCTATATAAAGAAAAATAGCAAAATTGATTTGTAATTAAATGTGTTTTATAAAATTTAGACAGAAGATTTTTTATTTTTTTTAAACCTTGTGTATACCGGGCAACTTATAAACATTCGGTTTAATTTTAGGGATATGCTCATAACAAACTTCAGAAATTTTAGATTTTAATTAACAAAAACTAGAACCCATGTCTCAAAGATAAAACTTACTGTCCCAGTTAATATTGCAAAGAATAGAGTTAATATTAACAAAATTACCAGCTTTATAGTTAAAATTGGTAACATTATTATTATTGCTTACTGCAAGAAATTTATAAAAAGAAATATGGATCTCTAATGGAACATGGTGCGCACTAGCAGCTGAGATTGGGAAACCTGATTTGAATAAATTAAAATTTATGTTACTAAAACAAAAAAACTAAATGTAATAGCCTATTTAATAAATTAAAACAAGAATTAATTTTAAATAATCCTACATCTAAGAAATTATCAATGAGATACAATTCATTTATCAACATTATTAGATAAATAAGTAGGTGATAGATAAGAGTCTGTTTGTTGCATTAACCAAGACACGTTGGGCAGATTAAAGTCACCGAGAACCAATAACTGCTCATCATGACGAAAACCAGCCATAAGATTTGAAATATTGTCAGTATGTGCTTTACAAAGAAGAAATTAACTGTAAGGCGGGATATAAGACGTACATATGATGAGGGCTTCAGTTAGTCCTTTAATTGAAACACAAAGCTAATCCAGAGTTGTATCGGTATTTACCAGTGCAATATTTAAAGAAATAAAAGCTCGCTTAATAGCAATTAACACTTCACCACCTCGAATACATCCAGTCATAGTACTATCTCGATCTTTACGGTACACATTATAGATGTGAGGGTCAAAATATTCCTCATTAAAAGAGTGATTATTTAACCATGTCTCGTTTAGAACAAACACATCATATTCACTCTGAGCAGAGTAAGTAGATTAACTTCTTAATCCTGATAGTAAATTTTTTATCATTTTACTATCAGCAAAACGTTGCGGCTCTATTATTGCCTTTTCTCTTGGTTTTCCAATTTCTGAAAAAAATTGAAATTTTTTACTCTGACATCTACCGGCCAGAGCAATGGATTTATGATTTCATTGAAAAGAGATAAGGAGACTCCAGATATAAAATTTACTCTTTTAAGAGATTCTATCCGGACCATGATTCAATTATTATAAGGTTATTCGTATTTTTGACGTTTTCTCAAATTGGTATGCTTATTTGAAAATGAGAGCAGAAAAAATCATGAGAGCAATGTCATTAAAGCTAAAAATGCACACGGTTGCCCAAATATCATACTAATTGGTACTATATTCACTACTATTAATTTAGTTTTAGTACTTTTATTGCTCCGATTTCTTAGTGAATTATTAAATTTTTAAATTATTTTTATTTACTAACTTCAATGAAAATTATGTTAATAAATATATAAGTAATATAAATACTAAAATATATATAATTTTGTTTGTTTATTTTAATAAACACATTAAACCTAACTATGAAACTTAAGCAAGAGCATTTAGTGGCGCGACCTAAATAAGTTAATTAACCTAGTTAATTGCGTAATTGTATTAAAAATTGCCATCACAAAATTATTAGGAACTTTACAAAAATTTTAGACCTATTTATGGTAAGTGCATTTATAATTTTTTAAATTAAGAAAGAAAAAAGAAACAAAAATTCGTCAAAACAAAAATGAAATAACGTTGGAAGTTTACGCATTATACGTACTGTATACATAATGTGACCAACCGTACTCCTTTTGGGAGTGTTTTACTTCTTTTCTCGATGTACTTCTTGTATCGAAGTACGCTGAAGGTACTTCTTTTTACTTGTTGTACTTCTTCTTGACATCATTTTGACAATTTTTTCATAAATCTAGTAGCCCAGTTTGACGACCGAAATGTTGACTTTTTTCATAAATTTTTTTAAATAAGAAAATAAAATGCGATCGTTTTGAAATTTTAACATGTTTTTATTTATGTCATACAGTGTGCAAAATAGTTTTCTTTGACTTGATCGTACATTAATTTGCTTTTAGTTATCTATATCAAAGAAGAGTACTCGAAAGAAGGTGTGTTTTTTGGGGTAAGCACCCAGCCTTACGTGTTCATCTGAAATAAAAACATCAAAGTTATATCGTTCTGCAGACTTTATTGTAGTGAACTACCCTATAATGTGTATATTTCAAAAAACAAATAAAAAATAGCGGACTTGTGAAAAAATTGGTAAATCTAATTTTTTTAATTTGTTTAAAAAAATTAACTTATTAAAAAATTGATTGTTTTTCCGGAACTAGCTATGTATGCCTTAAATAATAGGTTAAATTTTTAGCCAAACCGGTCGAATAGTTTTTAGTTAGTACTTCCCCGAAGTTTCGAAAACGTAATTTCGAGAAAAACGTGTTTAAAGTTTTTACAGGACTTTAATATTAGACTTAGGTCTAAGACTTTTAGAGTATATTTTTAAGATTTAATTTTTATATTCTATTGCGAAAAAGTAAAAAAAATGGATTTTTTTGAATTCGTCACACTGGACTACTACGTTAATAAGCAATGAATTGTAAGCTGGATGTAATTTTGAATCTCTTATAAATTAAACTTTTTGTTTAATAGATTTATTCATGCATATTTTAATATCTTCATTATTTTTTTGTGGATGTACTTCTATTTTGTACTATATTTATTCTATGTTCTTCTTTTGTGTCTCTTTTTAAAGTCTGTGCGTGTACTTATTTTTGCTTTGAAAATGTTGGTCACATTATGTACCACGTTTTTATGCTGCAAGCTGCGTATGTTTAATCTCTTACAATTTTATTATTGCAAATAACGCTGCTGTAAGCTTAGCGAACATATATTGTTTACATCGACAATACGGCGTTCATTGAATACCACTAGTATTTCTTTATAATTTGTTTTTTGCCTTTACTAACTTTCTTCTAAATTACACTTTAATTAATAAAATTCACTAATTAGGTTTTGAGCAATAGCAAAAATAACTTTTTTTTTAAATTTGCAAAGGAGCTTTCTAAATTCCTAGAATATACTTATAACATAGCATACACTTACGACGCAACACCTTCATAGTTTTTTTTTCTTATTAACTTGGCAGGAAATCATTGAAAAACTACTACACTATAAAACTACACAACGAAACACTGAAACATACCTTTTTTTCCAACAGCACAAAACACTGTTAGCAGATTGTCAAAATATGTTTGTTTATAAAAAATAAGCATACGTCAAAAAATACGAATAACCTTATAATAATTGAATCATGATCCGGACATTCTTTTTCACAAATTTATGACAAGATAGATGATGCCTAGCAACCTTTGCATGGCATATTACATATTCAATTATTTAATTTTCAGAAACAGTTGGCTTAAAAGATGACAAATGTATTCATTTTTACGATCAACAACTGCCAGTTCAGAACTAAGGTTTTGCCAAACAACTGTTAATTGATTATTAAAATTGCGGGTATTATTATGAATCGACCCAGCATTCTTTTTGTAATGAGTTTCAGTAGCAGATGGCACAGCATTCGCAGCAATTAAAGAGAAAGAAGATGATGTAAGAGCATTGAAAGCTAGTCCCATAACACGATCATCACGTGCAATTGGAGCAACTCGATTCGGTGGAGCTTTTAAAACTTCAGCATATGAGAGAGCTCCCAATGCAGAGAGAGTAGGTTCAACAACATCTAGGCATACAGACGAATTAAGTGACGAAGAAGTAGGCAAAACACATGATACAAAGAGCTACAGGTAAAGTATTCCCGGCGCAACAAACAAAATTTACTGCGCACCTCGTCATCGGTGCTCGTCAAATGTGACACTTGATGAAAACATTCAAAAGAAAATGAAGAAAAGTGACGAAGATAGCAAAATGAAAACGAAAAAACAGTCAAAATTCTGTCAAGCACATCAAGCAATGTAGCCGCTTTTTGTGTAAATCGGTAAAAAGGGGAAAAAGCACCTCTACAAAATATGCAAATTTTTCTTCACAAACAGTACTTAAAAATATATTTACTTTATTTTGGACATGTGCTTTATATAACAATATTTATTTCATATCAGTAAAACAAGTTTTCATAAGAAAATGCAGGCATTTTAAAATCTTTATACCCTATGAATAAATTGTGACTACGTTTTAACCAAGGAGCACCTTGCACGTCACAGCAAAGATGGCGGACATGCGCAATACTTTATCTGTAGTTCTTTGTATCATGGGCAAAACACCCACAACAGGTACCGCAGCAGCAACATCAGAATAACAACCAAAACTAGATGGAGAGCATAGATCAATGAGAGCAGTATCAACAGCACCAACAACAGTACTACCAAAGCTCATTTATAAGGTTGTGGCACTTGAGAGCGAGCTCTGTCGAACTGTCAGAAGGGATAAAAAGAAATTAATAAAATTAATGCATAGAACAAAGAAAAGCACAGTCACAGTTCAAGCAAAGGCGAAAAAAGTGCATTTCTCTCAAGTGCCACAACCTTATAAATGAACCTTGAGTATTACCAGCAAGCAAAACAGAGCTAGCATTGGAACCCACAGCCCCAGTAACAACAGTTGACTAAGAGATTTTATTACACACTGCAGCCGCAGTTTCAGCAGAAGTCGATGAACTTGTAGATAATGATGGACCCATAATTGAAGCCACAACATTACAATTTTTTGACGAGCAGTGATTTTTTTTATTTTCACTTAGAGCGCTAGAAAGAGCGCTTTGAGAAATAAAAGCTTTAATGGCCGCATTCAGCGCAGACAACTGTTGTAAACTGTAATGGTAGCGCTACCTTAGTTCACGATGTTTTTCTCTGAATGTGTTGCTACTCTACACGTCAGAAGTTAGGTCCAATTTAATTTTTATGTAAATTTAATTCAATTGCAAAGGTTTCTCACTTAAATTTGCTGCGTTCTTTCTGCGTTTATTAATATAACAGCGTCAGTAACAGTATCTGACAGTTAAGCAAACAGTTGTGTTCATGTAGCATAGTTTGTTCGCTCGATAAAAAGGCGTTCGCTACTTTATCAGTTTTAGTTAGCGCTACCTAATTTGTACCATTCAGCGAATTTTTACACAACAGTAGCCAACTGCTGTCTGGGCTGAATGCGGCCAATCTCTTTAACTTCGATGATCAGCTGAGCCACAGAGGCAATCAAATTAGAAGCATTGTTTAAGCACTCAGAACAATTAAAAATAATGTTGGGATGCGAGCTTATCAAATAAAATACATTGTCATCAATTTTAACACGCAATTTGTGAAAAAAAAACCTTTACAATTATTGCAAGGTAATGCATTGCCTTTGGCAATAGATTTATTACAGGCAACACAGCGCGATCTAAAGGCAGATTCACAGACCACCTTCAGCAAGTTTTTTGTGACAGTTTTCTTGCGTTCTCTGTGGGAATGTGCCGCAGGTCGATTCACTGACATGTAAAACTTTCAGCAAGTTTTCTGTTTTTCTTTGTCATATTTAATATTGCCAGACTCAATGCTTCTTTATTTTGAAGCTTCAATAATAAAATATGCCAACTTCAACTCAAGAAACTCCATTCTGGCAACACTACTCAAAACGATTCAGCAAGAAAATTGAAATTGAGAGCCCAAACAGAACCAAAAGTCGTAACGACTTGTGATGTCGAACACACAACAGCACACATGCAAGTTAACGAAGCCATCCAAAATGAGATCGCTGAGCAAGAGTCGTAGCGACTTATCGCTAGAGTAAAATTGAATAGAATCTATTCTATTTTTTCTCTAACGACCGACGTTTTCCTCTCTGAGTACAATTAGTGCTGCCATATTTTGCAAACAATTGGTTATGTTCAAAGACAATTTCATAGTTTTTGCTATGTTCTCACGTTTTTTGTTTTTTTTTTTCTGTTTCACTTACACAACAACAAAAACATGGCTGCTAACAAAACTATGCTATATAAAAGCAAACCTGCATCGTCAGTCGCAATCGCTTTCATTCTGGACGGGTTCTGTGTGTCTGGCGACCAGAGAGGATCGCCGGTCGTAACGACTTTTGATTCTGTTCGGGCTCTTTAGCGACATTTTGAGAGCGACCGATTGAAAAGACAGTCAAGAATACACTGAGATTTATTTAACTAAAACATCATAAAAATTAAAAGAGACAAAAACCTCTCTAACAAGTACAGCAGAGTAGCAGAATTTCTGAAATAAAAAATTAATGGCAAAGCCTAACTTCACATTACAAACAGCTGAACCAATTAAAAAAGATTTCTATTTGAATAAATTTGCTTTACAATGCAGTAGATTAAAGTACATATCGGGCACATTCCAGCACATCTTTTTACAATAATAAATAAAAATTGGCTGAGCTAAATTGAGGCAGATACAACTATCTTTTTCTGCAAGACAACATTCAAAAGTGAATACTTTTTTGTTTTTTTCCCACTTTGAAAGAAACATTTTAATTAAGATTTTAACAAAATTTTTTCAATTTACTTAGCCGTCATCGCTGGTATACTTTTTCGACATACATAACTTTAACTCTAACTTCAACTCCAACACAACTTTCAATACTCTTCACTGTCCAAACCAAAATAATTATATTAAATTCTAGCTTTATGTATGCACCAATATGTTTGCGCTAGCTTTCATACAACATGCTCAAGGATATTTCTAGGATATTTGCAGTATACTTCATACTACTGCTGTTGCTGCCCTACTTTATCGATATATGAAAAGTTTTTGGCAAGCATCAATTTAATTTCGGGTTTTTGTTCATGTTGTTAGACATGTTGCTGTTGCTGTTATGTTTGTTGTTTTTGTTATTTTTAGCTAAAACAAATGTGCTGTAAATTGTATTGAACACTACGTGCAAGCATAGCATCAACCATCTCAGCAGGCACTGACTGTGTACAATTGGTATTTGGTGCTGGATTCAATGGATGAAACTTCGTATTTCGGGCAAAATATTGGCAACATTGTGGCCAACAAAATCCAACAAGAAATTGAAATGAGCTCCGTTTTTCAGCTAACATTTCCGAAAGCTTATAATTTGTTGAAAGCCAAAAAATCAGCACTCAGCCCAAAAGTTTACGGTTCAAAGGTTTGGGAAGCAATAGTCAGAAAAATACTTTTTCATTTAAATGGAAGCCAGTTTATAGTTTTCAGAGTTTTTTTTTTTTGCCCTCATTTTGATTGTAATTTAATTTTTAGTTAAAAGAATGACACGTTTTTCAGTAAACAAATTTCCAACAGTTTTAATGAAGATTCAAATTTTAAACAATGTCAATTGCATTGATATACGAGATAATATTTTAACTCATGCAATTATTCTTGAATTACTTTCAACAAAAAATTTGGCAGCTATATAATGGAACATATAGCAATTCAACCAATTTTTCTGGCATTTTTAATCTCCTTCTTGAAGCTTGCGACTTTTGATTTTAAGTGTGAACATTTATTTCATGTCATTTTGACAAATGTTTGACATGCAAATAAAAGACTGAAAAAATATAAAAAAAAATTATAAAAATTACTGCTACCAAATTGCACTAAAATTACTGCAATTTTACACTCAACTGATGCTCAACAATTCGTTTGTGCGGTCAACAAAAACCAGAGAAAGAAAAAAAAAACAAACAAAAGCCAAAACGTACAAAAGAAGAGTGAAAAATCGTACTTTTATAACTGTTCATGCAAAGCTTGTATAATCAAATGCAGTACATTTGGAGAAAAAAAAAAGAAATGAAAAAAAATTTCCATGCCATAAGAAGTGGTCGGTCGGTCGGTCGACGGTCACTGCAGACATGAGAGTTTTTCTTTCGACACTTTTGAGAGAATGACAATTTTCTTTTTTAAAAAAATGAGTTTGCTTTCTTCCTGTCGTTCTTGCTTGTGTAAAGTAACAAATGGCAGTAAAGAAAGAAAGTTGAAGGTTCATAAAGAATAAAGACGTTTAAGATTAATCAGGGAGTAATAAGCACAAAAAAAACCAAAAAAGGCAAGTAGTAAAAAAATATTTCATTAAAAGAGACAAAAAGTCCAGAAAGTCAAATTTTCAACAGCAATCATTTTATACGACCAAAAAACATTATACCTTCTGGGAAAAGTAAACTTTCACTTCCTATATATGCTTCTTACATATTCCTTTATATGTTCTACACAAGACATAAGCTTCACATTATTTCTTTGTTTGATGGTATTTTTTCGTAGTTTGGATATATCTTTTTTATGCTGAAAGTATTTAAGTTTGGCCCAGAATTTGTTGCTATATTTCTATTATGAACTAGTAAGGAATTATATGCGACTGCACTGAAGTTAAAATACCCCACACTTTTCAATGCTGTATTATTTAAGGGATTGGTTTTTATTACAATACTAGCAAATACCCGCTGCTTCGCCTGCGATAAAAATATTAAATACCATGTAAATATTTTAAATCTTAAAATGAAAGTATTTAGTTGTATTAAAACAAATTCAATATATAAAAATTATTGTATTCGTTTTGTTTAATTATGAAAAAATGGTATATTTATTAAGAAATTTCTTTATTTAATTTGAATAACTTATTTTTACGGTTATTGTTATGATGACATAAATTTAGCTGACCTTCTTTTTTTTTACTTTTGAAAATGTACTGCATAACAGCGTTATAAAATATTTGGGTAAAAATTTTTTAAAATTTGTAATCATAAATGTAATTTTTTTCTTTTTATTATTATTTCTGAAGTGATACACCGGAAACTTAAAAGTATTCTGATTTTGATGAAATTTAAAACATGTGAAGTTCTAGTGGTTATATAGTCATGTCTTAAATTTTTTTTGACCTAGATTAACGGATTATCTTTTTAGATGCTGTTGAATTTTTGAGTTAAGTGTATGAAAATGCAATTTCAAATTTCTACAGATTTTTAACGGATTGGCGGATTTTAACAAATTAAACGCCAAATGAAAGAAAAAAATCGTAGTTTTTATACCTTTTACAAGAAATTGCGAAAAAATTATGTTGACTTTATATGATTTAAATACAAATTCTAAATGTTTGATAGTTTAAATCATACTTGATTTTAAATACAAATTCTAGTTGTTTGATAGTTTAAAATCGTTTATTGAGCTTAAGGTCAAAGTTAGAACAATTAATTGTTCTAACGAATTTTTCCAAAGAAACAACAACAACAACAAAGTTTTTTCAATATGAAAAGGAAAAAATCACTAGCTGATCTGATTGCAATTTCTACTCTGCTAAAAGCGTCATCAGAAATCTTTGTGATACCCGTGCAAGCGCGCGCTAACGCACTGCACCATCGGGGCGATGAGATTTGAAGCGTCAATTTCTCAGTTTTTCCTCCATTTCATAATGTCACATTTGTTGTTGTATTTCTGTTTTACTTTAGTTTCTATGCTTATGTTATTATATGTAGTCCAACAGCCTGCTGGAAGTCTGCACTAACAAAGCATGTTTACTGAAGTTGTTTTTAGAATTTTTGCTGATTTTGTTTTCAGCTGTTTCCGTTTGGTCGAGCTCTACCATTTGATTAAAGTTTTTTCTAAATGACCTCTATATTAATTATGTTGACTTTATATGATTTAAATACAAATTCTAAATGTTTGATAGTTTAAATCATACTTGATTTTAAATACAAATTCTAGTTGTTTGATAGTTTAAAATCGTTTATTGAGCTTAAGGTCAAAGTTAGAACAATTAATTGTTCTAACGAATTTTTCCAAAGAAACAACAACAACAACAAAGTTTTTTCAATATGAAAAGGAAAAAATCACTAGCTGATCTGATTGCAATTTCTACTCTGCTAAAAGCGTCATCAGAAATCTTTGTGATACCCGTGCAAGCGCGCGCTAACGCACTGCACCATCGGGGCGATGAGATTTGAAGCGTCAATTTCTCAGTTTTTCCTCCATTTCATAATGTCACATTTGTTGTTGTATTTCTGTTTTACTTTAGTTTCTATGCTTATGTTATTATATGTAGTCCAACAGCCTGCTGGAAGTCTGCACTAACAAAGCATGTTTACTGAAGTTGTTTTTAGAATTTTTGCTGATTTTGTTTTCAGCTGTTTCCGTTTGGTCGAGCTCTACCATTTGATTAAAGTTTTTTCTAAATGACCTCTATATTAATTATGTTGACTTTATATGATTTAAATACAAATTCTAAATGTTTGATAGTTTAAATCATACTTGATTTTAAATACAAATTCTAGTTGTTTGATAGTTTAAAATCGTTTATTGAGCTTAAGGTCAAAGTTAGAACAATTAATTGTTCTAACGAATTTTTCCAAAGAAACAACAACAACAACAAAGTTTTTTCAATATGAAAAGGAAAAAATCACTAGCTGATCTGATTGCAATTTCTACTCTGCTAAAAGCGTCATCAGAAATCTTTGTGATACCCGTGCAAGCGCGCGCTAACGCACTGCACCATCGGGGCGATGAGATTTGAAGCGTCAATTTCTCAGTTTTTCCTCCATTTCATAATGTCACATTTGTTGTTGTATTTCTGTTTTACTTTAGTTTCTATGCTTATGTTATTATATGTAGTCCAACAGCCTGCTGGAAGTCTGCACTAACAAAGCATGTTTACTGAAGTTGTTTTTAGAATTTTTGCTGATTTTGTTTTCAGCTGTTTCCGTTTGGTCGAGCTCTACCATTTGATTAAAGTTTTTTCTAAATGACCTCTATATTAATTATGTTGACTTTATATGATTTAAATACAAATTCTAAATGTTTGATAGTTTAAATCATACTTGATTTTAAATACAAATTCTAGTTGTTTGATAGTTTAAAATCGTTTATTGAGCTTAAGGTCAAAGTTAGAACAATTAATTGTTCTAACGAATTTTTCCAAAGAAACAACAACAACAACAAAGTTTTTTCAATATGAAAACGATTATAAACTATCAAACAACTAGAATTTGTATTTAAAATCAAGTATGATTTAAACTATCAAACATTTAGAATTTGTATTTAAATCATATAAAGTCAACATAATTAATATAGAGGTCATTTAGAAAAAACTTTAATCAAATGGTAGAGCTCGACCAAACGGAAACAGCTGAAAACAAAATCAGCAAAAATTCTAAAAACAACTTCAGTAAACATGCTTTGTTAGTGCAGACTTCCAGCAGGCTGTTGGACTACATATAATAACATAAGCATAGAAACTAAAGTAAAACAGAAATACAACAACAAATGTGACATTATGAAATGGAGGAAAAACTGAGAAATTGACGCTTCAAATCTCATCGCCCCGATGGTGCAGTGCGTTAGCGCGCGCTTGCACGGGTATCACAAAGATTTCTGATGACGCTTTTAGCAGAGTAGAAATTGCAATCAGATCAGCTAGTGATTTTTTCCTTTTCATATTGAAAAAACTTTGTTGTTGTTGTTGTTTCTTTGGAAAAATTCGTTAGAACAATTAATTGTTCTAACTTTGACCTTAAGCTCAATAAACGATTTTAAACTATCAAACAACTAGAATTTGTATTTAAAATCAAGTATGATTTAAACTATCAAACATTTAGAATTTGTATTTAAATCATATAAAGTCAACATAATTAATATAGAGGTCATTTAGAAAAAACTTTAATTGCGAAAAAATAATTATTTTTTTTAAATTTTTTTGGTTAATAAAAAGAAATGCATTTTTCTTAAAATACCTCTCCTCGGATTTTTTTCAAAATAATTTTAAAAAATGTCTGGGCTTATTACCTTTTAAATAAAATATCACTTAGAGTGGTGTCTCTTGGGGTTTTCAAGTTACGTACATTTATATGAACACTATTATACAAAATTTCAGTTTTAACTAAATAATAAAGTAATAAAGGAGTGAAATGAAGTAATTTTTGCCCTTAATATAAAGATCTTATTAAATTTTTCATATCAATTTGTTGATATGTTCACGATACAGAGCGTGGTATTTACATTAGCCTATCTTCACTCCACCCTAGAAAAATTTGTTGATTTCTTATTGATTAAGGTGCTTTTATTGCGAAATTTCTTTTTAAATTTTTTTCTTTCATTTGGCGTTTAATTTGTTAAAATCCGCCAATCCGTTAAAAATCTGTAGAAATTTGAAATTGAATTTTCTTACACTTAACTCAAAAATTCAACAGCATCTAAAAAGATAATCCGTTAATCTAGGTCAAAAAAAATTAAGACATGTCTATATAACCACCAGAACTTCACATGTTTTAAATTTCATCAAAATCGGAATACACCTAATCCTGTTTTTGCACGGTACATACGTTCCAGAAAATATCGTGTAAAAAAAAAACAAAACGTGAAAATAACGTGTAAAAACAGGATAAGTTTATTTCTGTCGACCGTGTTATTTCAAAATCGTGTAAAAAAAGACCGTGCAAAAACAGGATTAGGTGTACTTTTAAGTTTCCGGTGTATCACTTCAGAAATAATGCTTCATATATTCTGAAAATAAATATATTCTTCTTAAATTTTTGTAGTTAATCGGCCTTCTTCAGTTATTAATTGTTGTTATTGGGCTTCGGCCAAGCAACAATTCTTCTTAAATTTAAAAAAAAACCGATATAATGACATCAAACTTTTGGCGATATCTCAAAAACTATAGACTTTCTCAGTGCATTACAATGCATTTTTGTATGGACAGTCGTTGATTAATAAAATAAACGGAAATTTTCTTTTCTTTTCGGAAATATTTTGTACGGATATTAGGTATGTTTTAAAAAAACCTGTTATTATGACATTAAAATTCTTGCGATATCTCAAAACTATAGATTTTCTCAGTATAACTTATAAGCCTCAGAATGAGAAAAAAGCGATTGAAATTTCATGTTTTAACTTAGCAAGCAAACATTTCCGCAATTTACAAATCGGTTTTCATCCAATTTTCTTTGTTTGAAAGTTCAATTAAGTAAATTGGGAAAATTAGAAAAGGTTTACCGTTACCTCAACAATGCAATGTCTTATATTGTTTTCAAAAACCTCTAAAATATCCAACGTGTACTAAACAATAGGCAAAGAGTTGCTTTTGTTGTACATGTTTTTTTTAATTTTAATTTTTCTTTAATTTTCATTTTCCTTATTCTTTCATACAACATAATTTACCTGCAAAAATTGTTCTATTTTGACACTAACAGTTTCTATCATTAAAAATCATGGGCCACTTACCCCCTCCCCCTATGATTTTTGATGAAAACTAATTTTCTTAAAATTTTGTTATATTTTTTGCAATGTGTTACAGATTAAAAACTAATTCATGTGAAAAACATTTTCAAATATAGCTTTAAAAATAATTCTGTGAAAAATATTTCAAATAGTATTTCAAACTATTCCAAAGTTATATACATAAATCTATGTTTTAATCTATTTCCTTATCTATATATTCATAGTTAACGTTGTAGTAATAGTAGAATTTGTCCTGACCCAATTCAATGAATTTTTTATGATCGTTTTGTGAATTTGTAAAAGTGTAAATTGACCTTCGAACAAAACACATGCTAGACGTTTCCGTTTGAAACATCAATGCATGACGATCAGAATTTTCTGATACATACAGCATTCTTATTGATGTATAGTATTGCCCGGCAGACGTTGTCCTGCCGCAGTCCACCTTACTGCTATATACGAATTTTCATGCTGTTCGGAAAAAAAATGTATATATTCGCCATTTTTAGTACAGTTGCCGAAAGTAGCCGTATGAACTAAATCATCAAATTTTAGTCTAAAACAACCAATACCGTTCGAATTATAACATTTTTGATTAATTCTGGGCGGTAATGGGGGTGTGGCAAAATTTTTTTACTTAAACCATCTCATACTCGAAACAATAGAATGCCAGAATTTCAGCTCAATTGAGCTTAAACCTAGTGCGCTTTGCTTTACTCCAAGCTTATCCCCCGAAAAGTGGACTTAACTAAAGTGGGTTATGCTCATTTTTAGTAAAGTTAGCGAAAGTAAACATAAAACGTAGATTACCAAATTCTAGTCTCATACGACCAAAATCGTCTGAAATATAGCACTTTTTGCAAAAAGTGGGCATGGAAAGTAGACATGGCAAATCTAACATAGCATACTACGATAAAGTTGGAATAACAAATCTTTTGATACCTATATCGTGTTAATCTGTTCAGTGGTTCTTGCGTGATTGTCAAACATCCGTGCAGTGTCACAACGCTTTTATATATTCGTATAGATAGACTAACACAATCTCAAGTGGGGAAAAGCTGGCTGGCAAGGATGCAAAACATAATTAATGCTGATAACTAAATTCTGGCAACTCCCCTCAAGACATTAACAATGAAAATTAATTAAGACTGTATGAAAGCAAGAATCTCCCTGAAAGTAAAGCTGGATTCACTGATCACCTTCAGCATGTTTTTAAAGTTATTTTCATATGAAGTTTTCGCTCAGAGAGAAAAATTTCTGTACGCTCTCAATTTGATTAACATTATTTTAAATCACACAAAAACATGCTGAAGGTTATCAGTGAATTCAGCTTAACTACACAACATGGCTGTCGTGTTATATTGAGAGAAGCTCTCTTGACAAAGAGAGAAAAGCTTTGTTTGCTGTTATATTGCGCTGCTGGTTGAATGTAGGCATCAAATAAAATGCATGATTTTGCAATAATTAAAGAATACATTTTTCAAAAATCTTAGTAAGCTATAACAATCTTTATTATCATATGAATCGAATAAAAAAAGAATTATTAAAATCGGTTCAGCGGTTACCGAGCTTATTCTGGATCAAATTTGTGAGTCTGCTTTTATATAATAGTATAGATTTCAAATTTAAAAGTCAAATCAAAACATTAGTGGTATTAGTTCTGTTGTGTATTAGGTGTAATTGTAACTATAAATAACACTGGTAATGAAATGTCAAAACATTACACTCAAAAATTACAACAAAGATATTATCATCTTTTGATGTTGTAAGGATATCGAGTCATATCCGCACAAAAAGCTTAAGCGCCATTTAGAAAATCTTACAGAAGAAGGTTTTTTAATTATCTATGATGTATTAAATGGTATTTATGTGGAAATAAGGTATATGACAGAGTGTAACTTCTAAAGCAATGTTATTTGTTGATGTGTGTGTACTTACAGTGCACCCTAAACAAGTGCGCGTTGCGCTGCGTACCCAAGCGCCACGCAATTTTATTTTACGCTTAACCTAAACAAGTGCGCTGCGGAAAAAACTGCTGCTCTCAAACCAGCTAAGTCTGATGGTTTAAAAATCTTAAAGAAACTTTAATTATGTGTAAAAATCTATTAATATTACAAATACTTCCATTTGCAATTGGGATTAATTAATTAAAAGCAGCTGATTGCTCTTTGTTCTAATACTTTGGTTTTATGCAGCCAACTTCACATCCGTACGCACTGTCAAAATTGGAAATTCGATTCATGTTGCGGTAGTCCGGTGCGTGTTTCGGTAGGCTTCACACAAAATGTATTTGCATGAGCCGATTTTGACAGTTGAACCACGCACGCGCACTTGTTTAGGGTGGTCTGTTAGTGTACTTTTTTGAAAAATTACAAACATAAAGAACTCATCCTGTCCTTGGTTTACTGGTCGCGTGCAGCAAGTCATAAGAAAGAGAAATCGGTTGAGAAGTATAAGGAAAAATAGCCCCTCCAGTGAAAAGTGGGAAAACTATACACAGAGCCAAAAACCACCACATAAATTCAATAAGATCACCTAATTGAGCTATTTTGTTAGGTTATCTTATTATGCTACCAAATTAAAAGAATTTTCCACAGAGAAATCTTTTTAATTCCATAGAGAAAATCTTATCAAAAATTTACAACTACTTTTTTAATAAGCTTTCTTATTAAATGAATAAAATGATGTAATCTTATTAACACTTTACTTTAATAAGAAAATATTTTTTTCACTCTCCAGAGTTTAAGAAGAGGCCTCCTTAAATTAATAAGAAAATCTTTTTGATCTGCTTTTATAAGATTTTCTTCATATTCCAGTCGTGGGGCTTGATTACGACTTTACTAAAAATATATGGAGTAAACTCGAAGGAGGTTCTTCAAAAAATGGAGATTGAGGATGTCGCCACTTCCTTTGAAGGCCTCTACAGCGCCGGGTATTTTGGTGACAAAGTCATATTTTTTAAGTTAAAAAACTTATTTATGCAACAACTTTGAATTTTTTTTTTTTTTTTTGCTTTTTGTGAAATTATATTTTAACAGATGTATTTTTTATATACATATACAAATTTTATTTCCTAATAAATTGTAATAAACCATCAAAATGTCTTTTTATTTAATATTACAGGCAATTCAAAGTATATTTCTAGGTAAAAGGTTAATAACATTCCGTATTGATTTAAAAATATTCCTTATTAAAATTTAAAAATAAATCCAATTAAATCAATAATATGTCCTTAAAATAAATCTTATAAATCTATAAGATTTCTTCTTAAAAACCAAGAAGTTTTGATAAGATTTTCTTATTGTTTTTAAAAGTGTTCTTTTAAAAAACAATAAGATTCTTGTTAAAATTGTGTGGTTTGCCTAATAAAAAAAGCTTATAGTTTTAATAAGATTTTCTCTATGGTTTTAATAAAACAATCTTCTTGGATGGAAACCATAGATAAATCTTATTGATTTTCTTCTATGTTATTAGGTTGTTTTGGCTCTATGAACCTACTAATAAAGCAATCTAATATAAAATACTGTTCTGCTAAACTCAAAACTTCTCTTAGATCAAAAATTCTTTGGTATAATCTAAAAAAAGTTCTGTCTTAATGGTACATAAGCTTCTCAATACCAGGCAGATCCTTATGTTCTCAATGACTTCCTTCTGTCAAACGCTATATCTCCACAAATAAGTACTCCTGACTTTCCTAAACCAATTGAGCAAACTTTTCAATTTTCTATGGTTATGGAAAATGATGTTGCAAAGTATATGATGAAAGTCAAATCCAACGCAGTGGGTGCAGACGGAATTTATATTAAATTTATTAAAATTATTCTTGTTCATGTTATTAGTCCTTTAACACATATTATAAAACTACTGCTTTGTTTATAATTTGGTACCTCAACCTTCCCAAATTCATAGAAAATAGCTACGGTTATGGCTGTTGCAAGAAATAGCACGACTTGTGAACCAAAGGACTTTCGGCCCAAGTTTGTGAAGCAAATATGGCTGACCAGATGTCGACATATATCTCATCAACTAATATTATGTCTCCGCTACAATCTAGGTTCCATCCTAGGCACAGCTGCTCAACTGCAACATTAAAAGTGCTAGATGATATAAGATCTTCATACGATGATGGGAAATTAACATTATTTTGTTTACTTGATTTTTCAAAAGCTTTTGACACAGTTTTAAACCATAAACTTATATGTCTTAAAATAAAGAATTTATATGGTTTTTGTGATAGTTCGGTAAGTTTGCTGAGTAACTATTTAACGGGCAGAATGCAAAAAGTAAAGGCTGAAAATTGCTTCTCGCAGTATAAGTATATCTATAGTGGAGTGCCCCAGGGTTCGAGTCTTGGACCTCTTGGGAGTTGTTGTTGTTGCCTTCTTAAAAACTTACTTGATCTAAAGCTCGCAATTTAATCTATGTAATAATTTAATAGATCATAAATGTACTGTTAAAATATACCGTATTTGTCTTGCAGTTTTATTGCTCTGCATATACGTATTCATGTCAATTAATTGGTGGAATCGATAATACTGTAAAAATGGTGGATTTATAATATAATTGACAATTATTTTTTTACCAATCGAAACCTTTTCATTTATTTACCTTAGCAAATGGCTGTACGATATTTTTTTTATAAATATTTTTAACTTATTTAGTCAAAGTGTGTGGGTTCATATTGTTTCCACGGATCGTCAGCAGAAGTTTTTGTATCTTATATAAGACTTAAATCTAATTTCTACAACTCAAATCATAAAAATATATATATATCTTAAGGGACATAATTTCTCATTTCATAACACATTCAAGCAGATCTTCCCTATTTTTAATAAAAATTAAAATAAAAACTAAAAAAAAATTACAGAATGCATTCCAGAGCAACACCGGGTATATCAAATACCGGAGTAGAAATAAAAAACTTTTTAGCTAAGGCCAAACAGCGGCCGAACAAGGCCTAATTTTAAATGTTTTTCTCGGTCGATCAAGGATCGTACCAGCGGCTGTACAGAGCCTGTTTTTAATATAATCTCGGCTGTGCAACGGGCGTACAGTGGTCAAACACCGGCTAAACAGTGGTTGTTCTACAATGAAAATGAGCACCTTTTCAATGAAAATTGGATCTTTATGCTGATATAACTATAATTAACATGTGTATGTTTAACCTGGTTGAAACTAATGAAAATATATTATAAATTATAGCCACATACAAGTGGTCCCGAGAAACAATTTGTGTCCGTACCAAACTACTCAGTAACAAAAATCCAAAATATCGGACTCAATTTTATTTTTAAAAGCTACGAGTAGTAAGACTGAGAAGTTTATGAAAAAAAATTAATCGCACATTGATATTAAGCCGAATGCAAACAAGCTTCGGAGAACAGGACCCTAGAAAAAAATATAAATATATTGTGTCAATAAAGTAGCTGATATGTATTGAAACTGGCCTGAGTCTTAACTACAATATAATGTACACGAATCGGTCTTCGTTCGTACATTGTGCCTGCCCAAGGTGTTCTAGAATTAGCACATCTTTCGGTGCAGAGGTCGGTTATTTACCGACACGGGCACCGGACATACATCAGCTATTTTATTGACACAAAATATGAAATTGTTTCTCGGAGGCGATTCTATCTATATGAGCATCGCCGAGTAAGGCTTGCTTTTGTTGTTGCGCATACGTTTACAGTTGAATAATGCCTCATTTACACGAGTGACATTTACTGACTTTAATAATGACTTGAGAACATATCATAATGACGCTGCTATTTAGACGGCACAAAAAAGTGACTTGCCCAGAGCTTTGTCGCTACGTTTCATTATATTTTGGCAACTTTCAAATTCATAATGATTTGACCAGCAAAGTAAGCGTTCACAAAATGACAAAATTTACAATTCTCAAATACTGACAAAGCAAAGAAGTTAAAAATTATTTAACAAATGGAAGACAACAAAATAAAAGTTGTTGCTTATTTAGCATATTTATTAATTGAAGAGGACGAGGAGGAAGAAGAAGTCTGGAGAAGAACGTTTCATCTTCTGAAAAATACTGGCTGGCTTCACATAAAAAAAGAAATGAGATTAAATATTGATTATGATTTTTATATTCTTTAAACTATTTAAATTTATACTAACCAGTCCATTTTTAAGCAAACATGTAAATTTCTAGAAACAGTTAAACGCACTCTGTCAGTAAAGAATGAACTTTTTCATTTTTTCTTTAAATTGGTCACTATGAGAGTAGACGGGTTTACGCGGCGTTTACACGATGTGATTTAAGTGGCAAAACTAATGACATCTAATTTTAATCATTATTTTATGACTAAAATAATGAAACAAAATAACATCATTTACACGATAATGGCACTTAATGATGTAAAAAATGACAAATATGTCACCCGTGTAAATGAGGCATAAGAGTTTTGAAAAATTTGGTGGCATAAAATGTGCGGACAGCGGTCGTACAATTTAATTAAGGCCTTTTACGGCCGTTGTTCGACCTAAATTTTGGCCACTGGGCTTTTTGGATTATTTTGAAGCCATGTTCGACCCTTGTACTGGCATGCGGCTCATCTTCGACCGCTGTTTGACCACTGTTCACACGCTAATATTCTTACTCTGGCAGTTGTTAGTATCTAGCATCGCCGTCTTAAGGTTTTAAGGGGCCCGGAAACAATTTTTCTCTGGCGCCCTTTTTTTAAAAAAATATTTCAAAATTACGCTATGTATTGCATCATAGAGCGCGTCAATGAGAAACAAATTAAATTCACGCGGAGTCAACTCGATTCTTCTTCACGCATCTTTTCGTCTTTCACAATCTTACCCTGCGTTCACACATGCAAGTTAATCACTTGCAAGTAGAGAATACGTGTAATCTATTCACGCCTGGCTGCAAGCAGTAAAAAAGCGAGGCGTGACCACACTTGCAAGTGAAAGCTTTTTCCTTCATACTCTTAGGATATCCAGAAAACTAATACATTATGTTGATCGCCTGTTTGATTTTTAACAGATCGATAAACAATTGCAGTTGCAAATTTTGTATAATCAAACGTGTCCTGCAGCGGTTATAGCAAGCAGTTAGTGTCAATTTTATAATTTGATGTTGGTGACAATTCAACAGACATTCGAATTTCTCGTGCGTGTGAAGAGTTTCAAAGATTTGAATGTGATTTTCAAACTGATTTCAGACAACCTTTAAATTTCATCAGCGCGCTTTCTTTGAGAGTGTTGAGATCTTTTGAAGTAATTTATTGAGCGATATTTAGTAGTGATTACACAACAGTGTGGCAATGAGTTGGGAGCGGAAATATTGAAGTGGTGCCCAAAAACGGAAAGACGCAGCAGAAATGCGGGGAAAAGAGGAAAACATGCAGAAAAAGGTTCCGAAATTATCAAATCTTTGGAGTTTTCGTTCGGAGCAGCAAGATGTAAGCAAAGAAAATTAAGGTAAAAAGTAAAGTGATTATTTTGATGAAGGACTTTCCTTGCCTTCATCGCCTTCACCATCTCTGCTGGATATAATTAAAAATGATGCAGGTTTCTGAAATATTCAATAAAACTTGTCAAGTTTACATTAATATTGGTCCAAGAATAGTATATTTTTGAGCATCTTTGTACAAAAGAAATATGAACGAAATAGAGTTTTAACATATACTTTCTTTCTTTGATACAGAAATCGGAGTGCAGTGAAAATACTTTTATTTCTTTTTGTTGCTTTTGACTCCAATTTAACTATCCGTGTAAACGTAGGTCCGCTGAAATGTCAAAATTTCGAAAAGCAGTGCTTAAAAAATATTGATGGACGACATTTCTGAACGGAGCATTCAATACTAGCTTTTATTTTTACCATCGAAACAAGGCATTTTTGGCTTCGTATGTCATTTGTTTTGAAAAAAAAATGCATCTTTTGTGTTCAGGACGTCTGGATCTCAGCGTTAGCGTGAAACTTTGCAAATCTTTGACATCCTTCCTCAAGAATTCGAATACGGAATTCGATACTATATACGATCTATATACTAGCGATCGAATTGTTTAAGGACCGCTTTAACCGATAGTAGACGCTTTGGTTACTAATATAAGGGGCATTTCACATGAAGCGGGCCACGAAAATAATGTCAGATTCCGGATTTTGTTCATATTTGGACTAATTATATCTATATGGCCTGAATAAATGTACATCATTATTTTTTTTTTATCAAGCCTAATTGCCAGTTTATAAGCCTTTAGAGAATTGAAGAAATTTAAGGAACGGATTTTTTAAAAGCTATTACTGCTATTATCAAAAAACATAAAAAATAAGACAAGTAGTGTTTTTTTGAGGTAATTATGTGTTCTTCTTGACAGTTAAAAAAATTTTAAATTTAATTTTTTTCAGTGTAGGAAACCGGAAGTATTATTTCAAATCGCGTTTCACTTAACTTCGGTATTTTTGATTTTTTTTATTTTTATCTCAAAATGTAGGTAATAGTCCATAAATAATACGTGTGAAGTTTTAGAATGGAATCTGCATTCGTTTAGGAGATACATCAACTATAGTGCGAAGGTGCCGCACTGTACATAATTATGAAAACCAATTGTGACTAGTAGGGCCATCTCTTATCTGTCTGAAGTATTACGTATTCATTAGTTAGATTGGACGTTCAATATTAGAACGAGACAGATAATAGAAAATCATTAAATGTTTCTTTTATGTTTTTAATTGTCACTTTAGCCGCTATGCGAACGTGCCATTGTATTTGAGTTCTTACGAGTGTATTAACTGATTAAGTGATTGTAATATTATGAATTACTTTGGTAATCAATGTTTTAATCCGTTCAAATTTCCAATCCATCGCAAAGCAAAAAATTTAAGAAAAATTTCGATAAGCTTAGCTACAAAGTGGGGAGTTTCATCTGCCGCTTATGTCTGCTCGAGCTGCAGAAAACGCCTTCTGCGTGAAACAACTCCAGAGACCAGTGCAGATATTGTGCTATCGCAGAGCAGTCCAATATTAAGTGAGTATTCCCACATCGTCCAAGACGAATTATTAATTCCAGAGGAGGACAAGTACAAAAATAAGTCGACACAGGCGGATACTGCAGTTGAAATAGAAAATCTTGTGAGAAGTTTTTACCTTCGAGAAGATATTAGTCCAGTTTTGCCTGGTAAGAAAGATTTTGTGTCCGTAAAGTTAAACGATGGTTCGAGAACTCACTTACAGAAACAAATTTTACTGTGTAATATTGAGGAGTTGTATGAGCAGTTTAAAACTGAATATCCCGATGTTAAAGTAGGGTTAACCAAGTTTTTCACATTGCGACCTAAGCAATGTATCCTTGCTGGAGACTCTGGCATACATCTTGTTTGTGTATGTACGTACCACCAGAATGTTAAATTGATGCTGAGTGGAGGAGATATTGATTCACTTACTGCAGAAACCAATATGCACCTTCCGTCTTACAAGGAGTGCCTACAAAGGATGATGTGTCCAAACCCTACATCAATTTGTTATTTAACGATTGCAAAATCAGCTCCAAATGAACGTTGTGATTCTTGTCCTGGATTGGGTGTGATTCGTGACTATTTAAAAATGGTTTTCGATGATAATGAAGTTACTAGTGTGCAGTTTGAGCAATGGACAGGCACAGATCGCTTTACGATAATCACTCAAGTGCTTCCCGCAGATGATTTTTTTGTTAGCTTGTGTAATGCCTTGGATGTTTTAAAACCGCATTCATACATTGCTGAACAACAAGCACTTTTCTTCAAAACGCTGAAGGAGTCACTTTCTGAAGGTGAACTTCTTGTTCAGTGCGATTTTGCGGAAAATTACAGTTTTGTAATACAAGATGCAGCACAGTCTTACCATTGGAACAATGAACAAGCTACACTTTTAACGTCAGTATTTTACTACAGAGATAAAAATCTAATAAGACACGGGAGTATAGTAATGATACCGATTTAATAGTGCAGTGACTATTCCAGGCAAAAAGTATCATTTTTTTATACCAACAACCGTTGGCATTAGTGTTAAAAGAACAAGTTATAGTGAGCTTTGCAAAATTGTAAAAATTTTAAAATAAAATCGTTCCTTTCTGACTACTATTTCATTTTTGTTTATTTTTATACTGTTCGCTAAGTGCGGCACCTTTGCACTATAGTTGACGTATCTCCTAAACGAATGCAGATCCCATTCTAAAACTTCCCAGGTATTATATGGACTATTACCTACATTTTGAATTACAAATAAAAAAAATCAAAAATACCGAAGTTAAGTGAAACGCGATTTGAAATAATACTTCCGGTTTCCTACACTGAAAAACAAATTAAATTTAAAATTTCTTATAACTGTCAAGAAGAACACATAATTATCTCAAAAAAACACTACTTGTCTTATTTTTTATGTTTTTGGATAATAGCAGTAATAGCTTTTAAAAAAATCCGTTCCTTAAATTTCTTCAATTCTTTAAAGGCTTATAAACTGGCAATTAGGCTTGATAAAAAAAAAATAATGATGTACATTTATTCAGGCCATATAGAAGTATAATTAGTCCAAATATGAACAAAATCCGGAATCTGACATTATTTTCGTGGCCCGCTTCACGTGAAATCCCCCATCAGTAAACATTGTGCTGTCTTCAATCATTTGAATAATGGTTTTTCTTTTCTATACATTTGAATCGCATGACTGATGAAGAAATTTTTGAACAATAAAACGAAATTCCATCAATTTAATCAAAAGATATCAATTGAACTGAATTGATTCATGAATAACAGTTCGATATAACTTACTTTTTTCAGATGATTCAAAACAATCTCATAAGGCAATGTATCAGACAATCATTGATGAAGCATAATTATCAGTTTTGCCAAACATCGAAATAATTCGCAAAATCTACTTATGTTTATTTTTTACTAACGTTTCTGATGAACTTTCTTTCTCAAAACATTAGTGATAAAAAATTAGTTGCGACATTCAATGTCTGAAGATAAATTAAATGAACTTTCTTTCTTTCAGTTGAAACTGAAGTTATTGAAACATTTTTTCACTCTAAATAGTATGTTAAATATTTTCTTATTATGATCAATGTTAATCAAATTTATAAATAATAACTGGAATATTTTGAACTGAGTCGACTTTTCAGTTTTAAATTTAATGGGTTTTCCATATAGAATTTGCAATTTTTTTTGCAAATTTTTCCTGAAATTTCTGGGGCCCCCCGAAGCCTGGGGCCCGCAAAACTCGTTTCTCTTTTAAGACGACGCTGGTATATAGTATAAATTTTTTTATAAATAGACCATTTCAGCCCTAGAAGGGACTTTGACTAAGCTTCTATTAATCAATTGTGTTGTGCGTCTTATAATGTTTGAACACAAGTCAGCGAGATCTGGAGCTACGAGTTTTAAGTATGCCGACTCCGAACGGCTTATGTTCTCAAGAAGCTTTACATGGCAGTCTTTACTCTCTGAGGCTTGTCATTGTCTGCAGAGAGGTAGCGACCGAACAGAAGTACTAATTCAATTGAAAAAATTTGTCTAAGTTGGGCATTGAATCCTTGCTACCGTGGTTCCTTAGCTTCAAGGCCTCGCACTCTACCCAGTAGGCTACGCCCACCACTTTTATCAATATAATTTGACTTATATGGTTAATGTCAGTTTTTAATCGCTAGGATATCCTTTAAATTAATAAATTAATTAGTATCGAAAATGGAATAAATGGGATTGGACAACGGATCTTGCCACATCCCATACGTTATGCTGCTTAAAAACGAATTTCTTCTTTATGAAACAATGTTTTTTAACTGAAGAAGTGAGAACATATTTTGTAGATATTGCTCATTCTTAAAAAAAACTCAGCAAATGTTAAATTTAAGATTAATTACAATTCGACTTAAAGAATTTTTTTGTTTATAAAACAAATCGACGTGTTTTTTTAATTGGCAGAACTTACTTACTTTTTTGCAACACCCTTTTTTCTCCTCCACATTTTCATGAAAACCACAAAATATTGCTTGTTGATGACATCACGAACAATAAAATGCAAACAGAACCTTTACCCTTGCAGTTGTTGCTGTTGTTGTTTCTATTATTATTGCTGTTATATTTGCTTAACGACCAGCAATTTGTACGCCTTCCTCAACCCCGTCAGTCAACGCTGTATGACGCCTGTGAACGACCCAAAAACGTGTATTTATCGTTGTTTATTCGACTGCATGTTGAGTTCAAAGTGATTTATGGATTGCAGCATGTAAATGATTGCAAACAAATCACAGACGCAATTTTTATTATTAGTTTTCTGTTTTTGGTTTTTCAGTCCTTTACCTCAGCTCTCCTATTTTTTAAGGGTCTGCAATTTGGCTTAATTTCTTCGTTCAATTGTTCAATGAAACACATAAAAAAAATCATTTCCTCAGCAATAATACAAGTTATACGTTATTGGCTGTCATTAAATCAAGTTTGGACAATTTAGTGGTGATTTATATGGTTCAATAAAAGTCACAACATGGCACCATAGCATAAGTTGGTGATGACATTTTTATGTATTTTTAATTTAGGTCCGAATTGTATCTGATAAAGCAAAAACAACAACAACAATATAAGCAGCTAGTTCCTATTGAATTCACTACTGAATTTATATGATCCTGTCATCAGCCCCTCAACTCATCAACACCAGCAGTACTCATTTAAAACCTGTTAATTCTGTCATGTCTCCAAAACATGCTGCTTGTTCCGAGTTCTTTGGTGCAACTAACTGTACAGTTGTAGCTAGTTTATGGTTGTTGCTAAGCTTTTGGTCGCCATGTTTTTGTGAATTGTGTAATCGCGGCCGCGGCGTATTAAAATTTAGTGCTGGCCAAGCGGGTGCTGCTCTATCTCCACATTGTTGCTGAGTGTTTGCTTGTGGCAGCTTTGAGATTGCAGATCACTGCGTTTACAGCTGCTCCGGACCAGTATACATAAGTTAGCATGCATGTAAATAAAGGTATCTGTTGAGGATATTGCTTTCATTAATTACTTTTTAAAATTTGTTTTCTTCCAATAACTTGCATAGTTTTAGTCACACAAGTTTTAGTCACACCAGTTTTAGTCACACAACTTTCAAATTCTTACAACTACTTTCTTCTTCTTTGCATTGTGTGTGATAACAGAACAGTATAACTTCTCACTATCAGTTCTGTTTCTGTCAGAACCCTTTTTCTTCCTTTTATAATTCTCCTTTTGTCTATATCTTGCCTTCTTAATCGTCAGTTATAAATTATTAAAATTTATCATGTGTTATTAGACGCGTAACCGTGACTGTTTATGTTAATAGTAAAAGTTTTTGTTGGCAACCCTTTTATAACCTTAAAAACTTTTATCGTCTACCGACAGTTTTGTAATTTATATTTCTTCCTTTGTTGTGTATTTTTTTTTTTGTTGCTTATATTTGTTGTTATTTTGTTGTGTTTTCTAGCAACTTTTCGCTTCGCTTTGAACACAATAGTTTAACTACTTTTTTAATATCCTAATATTTTCTCGTGGCCTTGCGTAGCATTTAAAAGTAAATGAATTTATGAGTAACTTAATGCTTTGCTTATCAGTTATTTGCATTTCTTCTCTCAGGCTATTTAGAACTTTTTTACAATTAGAAACTAGCTTCAATTAATCTTTAGGAAATTTTTACCAAACCTTAGCATGCTGGTATGGTTTAAGCTGTGCTATAATGTAGTATAGTAGTCGAACTTTTTTTTATTGCGTACATATTATTTCATTATTTAACAGTCTTTTCAGTTTGAAAAAAAAATTATTTAAGGCAACAAAAAATATGATACTCGTTATAGAAGGTGTATCATTCCCGAGAAAAAAAATATAAACGGTCGAACATAGACCACATGTCAGTACAATTGTCGAACATGATCTAAAAATAATCCAAATAGCCTAGCGGTCGAACAACGGCCGGTACAAGGACTAAAATAAGTTTTACTGTAGCTGTACGCCATTTGTAAGTCACAAAATTTTTCTAAGCTCTTATTCAACAGCAAACGTGTGCACAACAACAAAAGCAAGCCTCACTTGAATATTTTGATGTTGATAGTATCGCCATTTGTGAGTGGCACAAAATAATTTTTCGTGTATGAACCCGATTAAAAATATAAGCAGGCGAACAGCGGTCGAACATGGGCCGCACGGCCGCAAAAAGGTCGAAGATGGCCTAGAAATAATTCAAAAAGCCTAGCAGCCTAAAGTTGGGTTGAAAAACGTCCTAACAAGGCCTAAATTAAGTTCTTCTAAAATAATTTGTTTGTATATGAAGTTATTTGTTGAAATACAATGCCCCAGTATCAATGAAATATTGATGATGGAATGTTAATTCTTAACTTTATAAATCTTTATTTAATATTGAATTATGTATGTTCGACCGATTAGCTTGCATTTAAAATATCTCTATTTTTAACACATTTTGGTAACTTTCATAAAGTTTTCATTGTAGAATAATCACTGATCGGCCGATGTGATGAAGTTCCAACTGAAAGCTGCCCATTTTGATTGTAGAATAATCACTAGACTTAGCATTTTTTTGCAGAAAATGTTTTTTTTTCAAAGTAGGTTTTTAACGGTTCTTACTAGGGAGTCCAATCCCGGAAGCTTTTTTCGATCCCAGGATTCCGGGATTAGTTTGCGATTGAAAACTTTTTGAAGTAAGCAATTTAAAGCAACAAAACAAAATATATTTTTTTTAATAAACAAAAAAAACTTAACTAATATTCATGACTAACTATATTTTATTAAGGTATGATATTTATTTATTTTATTTATTTATTTATTTATTCGATTGCTTAACAGGTTTTATAGCAAATTTAAAATTATAAAACAAGATATTTGATATAATTCAAAAATATAATATATGATTTTGATTGAAATCATGTATTATTATATGTAAATAAAAAAAAAGTTAAGTCAAATCTACTCGTAACAAGAAAAAAGCACCTTTTTTAAACATTTTTTTAGATACATGAAGTAATTATTTTTTTTTAAGTTTATAAAGGTTATTTATTCATTTTTTTAACAATTTTCAGGCAAATGAGGACGTAATTCAGACAATTACAATTTAGAGGACGCTGAAAATGGCATTGTAAAAAAGACATCCAAAACGGTTCAATGGATATGGCCTTTCCCATGTATCTGAAACAATCAAGTCAAGTGTCATTTTAAAGTATAGATCATTCATTCGGCATCCCCCCACGAACGACCCCCGGGTTTTTTTTTAATTATGGTGAAAGTTGGATTAAAAAGTTAAAAAAGAAGTAGATTTTCGCACACTTTTTGTTTTAAAAAAATAGGTACTTGAATTAAGGGGGATGCTTAAAGGACAAGATTACGAACAAAATGCAATAAGATTCATTGAAATTGAAGCAATAGAGTTCTATTTATCTATCGAACCGTTATAAAAAAACTAGTTTCGAGGAAATCGCGTTTAAAGTTTTTTTTTCACTTTAGAGAGTTTAGACATAGACTAAGGAAAACTGTTATAACTTCTCATTTTTCTTAATATCGATTAAAAAGGAGCAATTTTTAATCTAGAAACAATAAAGAACGCAATAAACAAACAAAAGAAAATTTTATTGAAAAATTTACACTATTACAATATAACACAATTTACAATATAATATCTTAATTTAAAGAACAAAATATAATAAAATCAAATACAGAACTGTTGAAGGTATTATTATATAAATGTGAATTCCTTTTTTTTCTCTGTTTTATTAGGTCCGTTTCTGTACTCAATTGCAGTAACTTGCAATCTGCTAGAACATGTTTCCGTATTTTTTCTAGCTCAAAAGAGAGAAGAAGAAAATCACTCTCTCGAAGTCGAAAGTTGCTCGTAGTGTGCTGGAAAAATTTCTTCCAGCATTATAAGAACAAGCATCAAGAAGAACAAGCAAATGTCAAATTTACATTTCTTGTTTGCTCATGTTGTGCTTACTTCAAAAACAAATTGACTAATTAAAATTGGCGCTGTTTACGTCTAATAGGTAATCAGCTGTTTTTGTGATTGAAATTAGGACCCCGAAAAGAAAATTCCCGTGTATTAAAGGGGGCTTAAACTGTCCGGGATCCCGAAATCCGGGATTGACTTCAATAGTTCTTACCTATATATAGCTATATGGTATAGAGTTTAGATACTAGAATTTTTTTAATATTCAAATTGTATTCAAGTTATATGCAATTTATATGCAAGTTGTATGCAAATTGTATGCAAGTTGGATGCAATTTGTATGCAGCTTATGGAAGTTGTATATAACGTATACAAGATATATGCAGCGAATTGAAAAAATATGCCATATGCAGAATGCATGCAATATGCAGAGTATGCAACATCTATGCAATTGCATAAAAATCTGCATTCTATTAATCAGTTATCTATTAAAAACGGCCTCTGTAAAGCCGCTGTACGACCACTGTACGACCACTGTACGACCACTGCTTGCCCAAAAAGTCCTGCATACGACCTTTGTACGATCCTTGTACGGCCGCAAAAAATATTTAAAGTTATGCCTTGTTTATAGTGTATACTGTTTAGACTTAGCTAAAAAAATTTTTTTATTCGGGAAGTTATCTTTAAAAGAAGCTGCCCATTTTTACTGTAGAATAATCACTGTTCGGCTGATGAACGGCCGAGATTATTTCAAAATGACCTCTGAAGACAGAAGATTTAAATTTTATCTCGCAATTTTAATAATTTTTAATTATCAAAAAATAAAGTTAAAATTTTTTATTTTTCGGGAAGTATTTTTAAATTCAATTCAGTTTTTAATTTATAGTTTAAAATAAACTTCATTTTAGAGTTAAGAACCTGAGTTTCTAAACATCAACCTTGTATTTAAATAAAGCACTGTTTGGGCAAGTTTTTCAGTACAAGTTTAAGCTTGAGTAAAATTCTCCCCACATTACAATGTGCATGTTGATCGTATAGAAAGAATTCAAAAACGTTTTGTTCGGTTTGCTCTAAGAGGCTTGAGTGGAACTGACACATTTAACCTTCCTCCATATGAGGATCGTTTAAAATTATTAAAGATGCAATCTTTAAGTGAGAGAAGAAAATCTGCTGATATCGTCTACTTACACCAACTCATAACTGGTGTATTCGACTCTCCAGAGCTTCTTTCTTTTATAAATTTTAACACTAACCGTAGAAGCAGCAGAAACTCTAACAACTTGATTTATTTACCATTTAGTAGAACAAATTATATTTTAACTGCTCCATTAAATCGCATGAGTACCTTTGTTAACAACTGTAACGTGTTTGATGTTAACTTGTCGAAAGGTCAACTCAAAAGTAGATTGAAAACTAATGTATGATTAGATCTATGTAAACGCATGGTTAGTTGTTATGTCTTGTGTTTGTCCCTGAGCCCAACCCATATTATGGTGGGTACATTTTTCTCCCTTTTGGTTTTTTATTGGACCACTTTTATCGATATCTTTGAGTTATTTCAATGATATTGGATTGGTTCTTAAAATGATCTATTGCGGAGAAAGTGTGAAAAAGCTGTAGTAGCTGAACTCTATTGTTATTGCATGATATATTCAAAATTAAACCTAGCTTAACTTACCTAAATTAGACGCTTAAGCTCGGTTTAACTAGATATTTTAGCATAAGTTGAATTGACTTAAATTATCATATAATGGTTTTCATTTTTTCCTTCACCGAGTTTAAACGTCCAATTTTGGTGAGTTAAGCTCGGTTTAATTTGACTGGACTTTAAACTCGTACCGAAAATCTGGCCCTTTGAGACTTTTAACATTGTTAAGTTAGAATCCAATGCTTTTGTGATTGGCTGGGAAGAAAATTACAAAAACTGACAGATTTTTAAAGACCAATTTTCTTAAATTTATTAAAATATTCTTTTGTACGCCGAACTTAAACTCGCATTCATTCGATCATTAGATGGAAGTCCTCACCTCTGAGCCAAAAAAGAATGCTAGTTATGGCTGTTGATTAATTCAAAAATATTAGCTTGTCCTAATTTGTCTTAAATTTAACATAAGCATTCAGTATGCTTGAAATGCACCCTTTCATATAAAAATTAGCTTTTAGCTGAAAGTCATGCTTTTTTAGTTTTCTTTTTTACTTCTCTGACAGTTCGACGTGCATTGAAAATTTCTGCAAAATGGTTTGCTCAGGCGTAGTATAATAATACAAGTAGTTGCGACAGTTCTAGCTGCGGTCAACAAAAGTCAAACAATTATTTAATTTAACTATTATAATTATTTAATTATGTAAATAATATAATTGCAAAGGTTTCTCACACAAATTTGCAGCCTTCTTTCCGTGGTTCAGCGAATTTTAACACAGCAGTCAGGTACCAACTGTTGACTCTGCTGAATGCGGCCATTGATTTTCTTTTGTTCTCATTCGCAAAAAGCTGACTGACAATTTTGAATATGAGAAAGAGCACGCAGTCTGAAATACATCTACCTTCTCTAGTTCTGGCAAGAAAAATAGAAATGCCAACATGTTACAAGCATTTGCCTGTCAGCAGCCTGTCCAGTTGGGAGCAGCAAGTAGTAGACAGTCGCCCCAACTGCAGAGGCGCGAATCTTGAAAATGTATCTTTCGATTGAACGTGGCGATGGATCCTTTCGAAGCAATACCGGCTACTGTGATAATCCCTGTTTTAGTGCACTTTTACTATTTATCCAATAAAAATGATTTTTTTTTTATAATTTTCAACAAAAATAATTTTTTTTATAAATTTCAACAAAAATTATTTTTTTCTATCAATCTCAAAAATATATCATCAGCTGTTGTTGATGAAAAACATTACAGCTGAAAAAACGATGACATTTCACAAATAACATCGAAAGTGAAAACAGTATGGCAATTAATTGATACATAAATTCAAAGTCAGTCTTTGACATTCGATTTTCTGTCAGTTTTTGGGTTTCAATAAAAACGCATTTAACGACATTTGAGGCTGTTCAGGGGGGTTACTCTGTAACTCGATTCGAAAAGGAATCCGTTGCGAAAGCTAAATCCGAATCGAATTTAAAACCGCACTCTGTATCTTGTTAGCTAGGGGAAATTATTTTCGCTTTGCTTTCCGTTAAAGGGATACATCACTTCTGCTTTGACGTCAAAACTTCGAAAAGTATGTCAAAATAAAATAGAGAAATAAAAAAAAAATATTTTACAAAGCAAATTAATTTTGGTGAAAATAGATTCTGTGGCATTGTGGTTTTTGGAAAATGACGATGGAAACGAAAGAGTCCATCGAAAAATCATACGGAACCATTCGAACGTTTTGAGCCTCAACGATAAAAGGTAGATGCCATAAATTCATTAAAACATAACTATATGTTTCTAGTTCCCTAGTTTTGTATCAAAGTATCAAAAACAATATAAAGACACCATTAAGGTCTTCCGGAGTTCCACCAACTATAAAACTATCTGCAACCCTCAAGTTCCTTGCACAAGGCTGCTATCAACATCAAATCGGGCAGGATCACCACTTAACATATCTTCCTGCGTTTCTGAGGTTTGCCAAGCAATAGAAACCATATTGTGCCTACGACATATTAACTTTATTATGACGGATGATGAAAAAAGAAATGTCAAAAAGTTTTTTTACACGAAATCACGCATACCGGGAGTAATTGGAGTTGTGGATGGCACTCATATCCAGATGGTGCGGCCCCGTAAAAATGAACATATATATTTTAGCCGGAAACTGAAACATAGTATAAACGCTATGGTGGTAAGGGTTTTAAGCAATCAACTTTTTAATTAATTGATTATTAATGTGAAATTGACCTTATTCATAGATATGTGATTATTAAATGAAAATTCGGTATGTGAATGCGCGATATGGAGGAGCAGCGCATGATTCGCATGTGTGGAGCCTTTCACAAGCAAGAGAAATTTTGAGAATGGAGACAAATCAACGTGGATATTAGGTAAAAGTAAATGAAACGACATGAATTGGTTTTTGTTTAATTGTAAGCTTCATGTATCTTTAAGGTGACTCTGGCTACCCACTCGAGCCATGGATCCTGACTCTATACCGAAATACCGCCGAACACACAGCAGAATCGATTTTCAACGAAGAATTTTCCAAAATACGCTCTATAATAGAACGAGTTTTTGGTGTTTTAAAGGGCCGATTTCGATGCTTGCTGGCAGCAAGAGAGCTATAGCTCCGGAGAAATCTTCGCAAATTTTAAATGTGTGCTGTGCTCTGCATAATATATGCTTAATTTACAAAGTACCAGAGCCCCCACAAATACCACATGATAAAGATGACACTTCTGCTATTCATTATGATAGTCCAGAAAATTCAAATTATTTTAGAATTGCAACAGCTACAAGAGACCAAATAAAAGACAGTTTATTCCGATAAAAGAAAAAACGATGTTTTTATTTATTAAATTAAAAATGTAGAATTCATTCGTTGTGGTCAACATAAAAAAGTAAAATAAGTACTAGCTAAAAAATTTATAGCAATAAATAAAGGAAAATAATTTAGCATAGCTGCGAAGAAAGTATCAAAAACAAAGCAATTTATGATGCAACTAATTATTAATTCTTTTCTAAAAATTATGAAATTATTTTACATTTGGTTCTTAGTGTTTTTTTTTTACAGATTTCTTAAGGTCTAATATTTCTTGTTAAAGTTTTAACTTATCTAATTTTATTTTAGTTTGTTGCATCTTATTTTTTTTTTTTCTTAAATTCAAATGTATCTTTTGCTAGTCTATATTTTTTTTTCTTTCAATTTTTGAGTTTTCTCATTTTGCTCCACTATTTTGCAAAGATTTTGATTAATTTCCATCAATATTTTTGTGTGATTTTCTTGGTACGAAACTTGATTTGTTACTTGTCTTTGACTTAACTCTATTTTCTTTTCGGATTCCTTGTCGAAGATTGGACGAAGATGGAATAGTCTCTATGGCAGGGGCTGTGTTGCCATCATCCATGTCAGCGTCATCCTCTAAAACTAAAATTTCGTTTGAATGAGCAAATGGTGTACTTGGTATTTCCGTTTGTGCAAAATTCTGGCCACCGAACTTCATTACGCTCATACCTTCAACCGCTTCTTCCATATTGAGTAGTTGGCTAACTTGTTCTTCCAGCGCAGTAAGGGAGCAATATCGGGAAGGGCCACCACCTGTGCCGGACATGTTAGCTTTATTTTTCGCAACTTTGATTTTAGGTGCGTTTTATAGTCTGCCCTTACCTACAATATTTACATTTATTATGGACTACAAAATATATTATTTGTAATCATAACTCACTTTTTTCCATGAAGGCACGTCCCGAGTTGGAGGCCCGTCAGAATTCAACTCTACTGCCAAACGATTCCATAGACTGTTAGATGTTTGCCTCGCATTAGCCGTCTTAATGTGGCCTTTTGCCAAATCGGGGTGTGCCACCATAAAATCCACAATTTTTTCAAATTGGCTCTGTTTTGTGTGTCTTTGTGTGGAAATACCGCAAATATTGAACATTTCATAAGAAAATTTAATAAAAATAGTAAATTAACTTATCCCCCTATTACGAATTCATACGATACACGATAAACGCTTGCATTCAGTTGAGCGGTATTACGAACTTTCGTTTGTCGTATTAAATCGGACAGTTAGCGTTTATCGTATATCTGAAAATAATGGTATTACGAAACGATACGTATCAGATCAGCTGTTCAATTTCTTACGCTTGCAAGCGGCTGAATATTCTTGTCCGATAGTTGAAATTTTGTATAAAATTTTAATCCTTTTCAAAATATTTAAATATTAAAGATATAAAAATGTCTTTTCAAAAGGATTTGATCAAAATTAAGCGATATTTCAGGCCAAGAGTTGCGATCTGAAAAGTTCAACTGGGAGGTCTTGCCACTTTAATGGAAGAAAACGCAGATTATACATTTACCGATTTATTGATAACGACATAGTAAAATTGAAATGTTGAAATTAAATAACCTCAACAAACTTATTCCACCGTCATGAGCAAATCGCCACCTTCCAATGTCATTCCGTTGGTTATTTCGAGTTTCTTGACAATGTCTGCTTTTGGCGACTGCAAGACCATTTCCATCTTCATGGCAGATAGAACCACAAGCGGCTGTCCCTTTTCGACTTTGTCACCTTCCTTAAAACGAATATCAATGACTGTTCCTGGCATAGGAGCTCCAACTTCGTTCTCGTTTGCTTTTGGAGTCTTTGGATGAATATGAAGTTCCTTTACAGTTTCTTTATCGCGAGATTATAAGCATCCCTCAACTTCCTTCTTTCAACAGCATCTATACATGTCTCATCGCTTTCTCCACTTATATTGAACGCCGTGGATGTCGTCGGCAACGTGTTTATATATTTTATTTTTGAACTTTCAAAATATTGAAGTGACTTCAGTTTGAGAATTTCAATTGTTTTTTCTTGAATTCACAGTAAAATGTAAACAAATATCACTGTCATTCACAATAGTAGATCTATCGGGCGTATGAAAACGATAATACGAAAGCTTGATTTTTACGATACGCTTGCAAGCGTCTATCGTGTATCGTATGGAAATCCATAATAGGGGGGTTACATTTTTGTTTAGTCTGACGAATTAAATTCCCACAATTCGAACACTTCTGACATTCGCAAACGAATTAGAAAGTAACAGAATTTTAAATTTAAAAAAGGGATAAATTTAAATCCGAAAATCGGAAATAAAATGTCGAACTTCGAATTGCGCGGTTGCACGTACTCGAATCCGAAAACTAATATTTTCGTATTCGAGTTACAGAGTAACCCCCCAGACTTGCCTCAAATGAGGCGACTTACTTGCCTCATTTTGACATAAGTTAGCTATTAGGTGTTCACACACAAACTATTGCCTTATTTTGGCGTTTATTGTTTTTTTCGTTTGTTTTCTTTTGAATTATAAAATGCTCAAGTTTTCACTATTTAAAGAATATTAATTTGCGAACAACAATGTATAAACAAAATTAATTCGCGCCAGAACCAACTCATAAGAGCAAAAATTTCAACACAACAAACTTCATTCTTACGTACGTCAATATGAGTCGCAAAATTTTTAAATTTTTAAAATTCTTGCCTCACGTAACATGTCACCTTCCCGCTTTTCCCTTTGCCTGTACACGTCAAAATGAGGCAAGTCTGAACAGCCTCTATGGTCAAGATGTCTACTGACATCAGTGATTGTTGCCATTGAAATTGACCTAGTAAAAAACAGACATAAGTAAAGACTTTTTTTCAAATAATTAAAAAAAAAAACTACACCAATTGTCATTTAAGTAGCACACTTGAAAAAATTCGACATCTAAATTTAACGGGACAGTAGCTAACTTGAAAACACAGTGCAACTTATATTTACGGTCATAAAAATTCATGTTCTCATTTTATCAACTGCGATAAAGAAGCAAACACAGAAAAAATATTAAACCATGCAATCGCCATACTAAGACTTCCGTTGTTTTATTTAATGCTGTACAAAAGCAGCCGCCAGCACAAGGACTCTCGAGATCAAAGCACTTGAGTGTTTGTGTGGAGAGTTAGTGTTTTTTTATGTATGACTCAAAGAGGCCGTTAGCATAAAAAGGATTTTTTTGTTTTTTTAACCAAAACTAGCAAAAAATTATAAAATTTCATTTTTCACCTTTTTTGTTTGCTTGATGCATACTTAAATCTTTAATAACCAGGTGGCAAGCTAAAAATGGCGGAAAAGCCAATTTTAGCAGGATATCCGTTTTTAAAAGTTTCGCTTTAGCCAAAACTTTCTGCACTACCTTCAGTTTATTCACACATACTACTAGCTCAATTTAATTTAAGTTTTAAAACCTAATCACCGTTATACTTTATTTCTTTCTTGCTCGTCTACTCCTGCCAAGCTAGTTACCGTCTGCGTTAAGTTTACCCTTACTGCACACAGCTAGTGCCTTCAAGTTAAGGTGTCAAACTTTAATATTTGCATAATTGATGAAGTTTCTGTAACTAACACTTCGTCCACGTTGAAATTTGTGTGTTTTTAGTGCGCTCTTAAATGCTGCATTTTATTTAGTCACTCCTTTTTTTTTTCATTTTATTTTTAAGTGTTTTGTTTTTTCGTCCTTTTGTGTTGGTCTCTTGTGAGTGACACTTTAAGGCAGTTCGTGTAACTTTCACTACGATTTTCTCCTGCGGCCCTCTAATGAAAAGTGCGTCCGTCGTTCCGTCGTCCATGGCGTTAATTTATTTTCTCGCCTGTTCATAGCGCGCTTGGCATGTATGAGGAAGCGCATAAATTTGCAACGCTTTTTGCATAAATTTTATTTTGCTTTTTTGATTAAGTGTTTAGTGGACGACGGAAATCCAGTAAAAGTTAAATTTTCCTGTTTTTGTACGATGGTGTTTGCAAATATTATGACAGCAAAGGAATTGCATGAATTTTATGTGTTATTAGAGTAAAAGAAAGATAAAGATACATATAATATTTATAGAACCTGAAATATTTTTTTTAAAAAGTTGGGCAAAAGAAGACACCTTGAATTTCTGTTCAATAAGAAATTTCCTTTGTATTGCTCTTGGTAAAGTTATATCTTCTTGTATGGGGCTTTTGCACTTAGGCAAAAATATTTGAAAAGTGTTTCCTTCGTGACACTACAAAACAGACAGACGAAACGAAACGTTATAGAATGTTGAGAAATGTCACTTTACAATCCTTAACATGAGTTTCTTATGAATTCGATTATAATAAGACGGAACGATGCGGTACGCGATGTTGAATCTATATATTTTTAATTTTTTCGCTGTGTTCCGTAACGTTTTGAATAAAAAATTTATGTTGACAGATGCTACTAATAATTTTATACTAACAAATTTATAATACATATTCAGATGCATGTTTCTTAAATATATTTTTGCATGGGAATACATTTCCCTACTTTAAAAACATCTGTTGTAGACTATATTTTTTGTCTTTTAAAAATAACTTGAAAAGATTTTTTCAAGGAAACAGCAAATGTATTCAAAAAATTTGAATATGCAGTTAAAATTCATAAAAGCCTGCTTGAAAAAAGGTTAACACATACACATGTTAATTTTTAGGATATATCGATTTTTTTCAGTGTAAGAGAGTAACTGTCACATCAAAGTAACTGTCACACCTACCAACTGCACAAAAAGAAGCAACACTGGAAAACATATGTTGTTTTTACGACTCTGGCATTAGTCGTTAACCTATTTCATGAACCGTTTCAAAAGTTTTGTAAATTTTTTTCTATTTCTAATAATGAATTCAATACGGAAACTAATTTTGAAATCATATGAAATGGCACGCAGGTTGCAGTATCTTTTTTTCCGACGAAAACTCTAATTGTTGCAAGCAAGCCACAACATGCAAAATTTAAGAGTGTACGCTACTGGCATAGCTAGGGTTCCTGGCACCCGGTCGGAAAATAAATTTCTCACCCCCGAAGGGCGATTATACTTATCCATATCTAAAATCTCTTTACAAAAAAAATAATTTGTAAATACATACACATTAGGGTGGGTCGATTTATTTTTCGACAATTTCCCTATGATTTCCGTATTCTATGGGTTATTCCATGAAAATTTGCCAAAGGAACCATACCTCTATCGTTAAAATCGAGTCCCCTACTTTTTGTTGGTAGATTTTTTCCCAAATTGACGTTCGTATGAAATATTACCTACACGTTCACATCCATAACTCAAAAACTATCGATCGGGTTTAATCGCCAGTAGGCGCGTTGGAAAGGTGAGCTCATTTTGATCAATTTAAAACCTTTTTACAGCTCAATTTTACAGCTTACGAACCTTACGTTACGACTGGACTGATTTGCGCTTTACATTATTGGCATATTTTTTCACAGGGTGCACACCCTGTGTTATGTTTGTTTATTTCTTTTTGTTTTTAGTTTCTTTATAGACTTCTTTATTTTATTTAAAAAGCAAATCAGTCCAGTTGTAACGTAAGGTTTGTAAGCTTCGTAAGTCAAAAAAATTGAGCCAAAAAAATGGCCATGAAAGTAATATTCTCGGACAAAATCATGAAAAAAATGGAAAAATGCTCCAAAATTTGGACAAAAATGCCCGTAACTTTTGAACCGTTGGACCACTGTTGGAGATTTTTTTTTGTAAATTAATCAAAATGAGCTCACCTTTCCAACGCGCCTACTGACGATTAAACCCGATCGATAGTTTTTGAGTTATGGATGTGAACGTATAGGTAATATTTCATACGAACGTCAATTTAGGAAAAAAAATCTACCAACAAAGAGTAGGGAACTCGATTGTAACGATAGAGGTATGGTTCCTTTGGCAAATTTTCATGGAATAACCCATAGAATACGGAAATTATAGGGAAATTGGTGAATTTTTTCACTCCCTACAAATCGACCCACCCTAATACACATACTGGGGTGGAAGCGGTTAAGGTTCCCTACGTGATTATCAAATTGACTATCGCTTCTACCTATCAATTTTATGCGACAGCTTTTTTGGTGCCGTTTTCACATATTTGTATCGTATTCATTTATTACTCAAAATAAAAGATAATAATATCTTTTATTTTAAAGACAAAACAACATCTAAAGATGAAAACAACAGGGACCGAAAATAATGAATATTTTTAAAATTTTAGTTTAAAAGATCAGGTATAAAAAGTTTCTTCTGTTCGAAAAAAATTGATCAAAAAATAACTCTTATATCTGATTGAAAAAATAACGATTACGAATTAACTTTTATTTCTGATTGAAAAACCGACCACGAAATAACTTTTATTTCTGATTGAAAAAAATAACGACCAAGAAATTACTTTTATTCCTGATTGAAAAAATAACGACCAAGAAATAACCCAGCAGCGGATTTGCCAATGGCTACCATAGAACTAATACAGAATAAATTACCAGGTAAGGAAGCATTACTTTTTTCAAAAAGTAATGCGTCTGCATATAGCAGAAGTAATTAACTCATACCTCATTACCTGTAATGTAGCATACAAGAAAAAGTAATGCAGTGATTTTTATAACTTAATACAAGTAGTATGTTACTCCATAACTTCTAGGTAATGCTGAAGGGAGGCGATCACTTACCTCCTGTCTCATTCAATGTTGAATGTAAGGCCTTTTATGCATAGTAAGGTAATATAGTCGGAAGTAGTGGTCATTACAAGGTAATTGATGCTTCATATATTCGGAATATATTCCATCCGCTACACATTGGGGTATTTCATACCAATTTGTGTGATTAATTAAAAAAATCAAATCGAAGCTACTCAACCATGATTGGTATCTTTCGAAAGAGAATAGAATTCTACAACACTATGTGAAAGAAAAATTGAAAAAAAGTCAACGTTATCCGTGCACTACGATTGCAAATTTGACGTTTTCTTTACTTTTGGTGCGCGCATAGAAAAAACACAAAAATTTTTATATTTCCAAGTGATTTTTCTTGAAACATTAAATAAGTAAAATTCTTTGAGCAATGGAACCTTCTACCTCAGGTATTTTTGGAACGTCAAATGAAATATATTAGCACAAAAAGTGTCTGTTCGTATTTTTAATGTTTTTTCTCGTGTTGGCTTATAAAATGTGTGTTTTTAGGTACATATGTAAGCATATAGTTGTGAATACCACTCAATTCAGTGAAACTATTTTTTTTGTTTTGTTACAACAAATATAAGTGATAAGTTAAGAAAAAAAAAGTTTGCAAGTTTTCTGCGGTTTTTAAGAAAAACTTTTTTTCATGCCCATGCAATTGAAATACATATATGCAAGTAATAGTCGAAAACTTGAAATGTGTACATGAAGTTAGTGTTACTATTGTTGTTGTTGCTGTTATTTTTATTTGTTTTGTTTTCTTTGTTTTTATAAATTAATAAAGGTTAACAACAAGTGGCGAAGCAACTATTTGTTTATTGGAAGGGTAAAGGTACTCTGTGCTGTGTGTACGTTGCTGTGTTCATGTTGCTTTTGTTAGTGCTTTTTTATGATTTGTTTTTTTTTTAATAATATAATTAACGTCAACAGTTAGTGATGTAGCTTCAGTTTGTTTATTAGAGGGGTAAAAGTACGAAATATTTTGGTTTATATCACTATTCCGTAGAATAGTAATAGAATAGCAATATTTTTGTATTGCATATGTATTTTATTAATATTAAGGAACAAAATAAAGTTCCATAAAGTAAATGGTTTTGTGATGCTTTTTATACTTTCTAATTGTTTGTTAACTAAAAAATATAAATTTCGTTACTTAAGAGGCTTGACTCTTAGTAATCACACTTTTTGCTATCAATTACCCCAGTTCGTATTTTTAATGTATTTTCCCGTCTAGGCTTATAAAATGTGTGTTTTTAGGTACATACTCGTATGTAAGCATAAAGTTGTGAATTCAGTGGAAGTCTATTTTTTTTTTGAAACAACAAATATAAGTGATATGTTTCCAAAAAAAAAAAACTAAAAGTAAGTAATTTTAAGAGATTTTACGGTTTTCATAAAGCCACTTTATATGGGAGCTAGGCGTGGTTTTCATCCGATTTGGTTGAATTTCATACTTGAAGCGGATATTAAATATCAAAGCTCATATACAAAAAAAAAGTCGATATATGAAGTTTTGTGGAATTTAAAGAGATATTACCGTTTTGAATAAAGTCACTTTGTATCGGAGGTAGGCGTGGTTTACATCCGATTTGGTTCATTTTCGATTCTAATCTTTATATTTTAGAAACAAGCTTTAATACCAAATTTCATTACAATAGCTTCAAAATTACGGCTTTAATTGTGTCGATAGACAGACAGACGGACAGACGGACGGACGTACAGAAATTTTTTTTCATCTTTGGACCCATTCTAACTAAAAAACAAAGTCAAAAATTCCCTCCGTCTGCTAGGTGATTTGATCACAATTTTCAGGGTTCAATACCCCACTGTGCGCTACTGGGAACTTTTATTTCTGATCTAAAATATATCGATTCAAAAAATAACTGTTATTAAATGACTGATGGATAGCGATAATCGTTATTGGCGGTACCTGGAAAACAATAATTAAGTAATAACTCTGCATAAACCTATTCCACTGTACATATTAAAGTCAAATGTTTACTTCATTGGTACTGTTGTAAGAAAGTAATGCAAATAATAATAATTAAAACATACAATTCCTTAGAATAAATCTAAGAAATAAAGGGAATATTTTGGACTTCCGTGAATTAAAGTAAAATTATCAAGTAATATATGAGGCTTGAAGAAAAGGCGAAAAATGCTCTAAGTTTCTTATAAGACCTCATATGGCATAACAAACTAGGGTAAAATCCTCTGTTTGCACGGATTCATGTCTTTAACAATAAAATACCACTTCATTTTGTATAAAACGGAACTGATGTTTAAGGTTTTCGCGTATTTATCTCCTTAACCAATTGAGATCAAAAATTTTTGGCATTTTTATGCTTAGGAGCCCCAATTAAAAATAAGAAATTACTATTTGGGTCCGGGCCTTAAAGTAAATGTATTCAGAAATAACATTTCATTTTCTACAGAAACAAAAGGGGTGGCAAGTATTTAAAATATTTCGTGATAGCTTTACACAGAGCAAAGAAAAAGTAATAATCAAGAAATGCTATTAAAATTGACAATCAAAAACCGACAGTCAACTATCAGCATAGCTGATTTCAATCCAGTTTTTTTTATAGTTATAATTGTTTGGTTTTATATATATTGTTATAATATATCTGCTTACAGAGATACAAAATTTTCGATTACTTCATCAAAATCGGTATTTCTCTCTCAAATCAATTAACCTCTTCGGCTTCACTAGATAACATTGAGAGGTCTGTAAGTCTTGACTGCCCCATTTTAAACCATTATTAAGTTTTTATTCATTTAAGTTAGGGAAATATTATTTCGCCTGAACCAATAGATACGCAAATCGGTAAAAATAATTTTAAACCAAATATAAGATTGGGCAACGACTCTTCGAATACCCCTTCATAAAAAAAAATTTTAAAAATCCATTAAGGTCAAGTTTATTGTTTAGTTCCAGTTGTTCCAGTTTAGTTTCAAAAGCAATGTCTCTACAGCTTTAAGGTGCCTCCTTAGCTTTGGTATTTCAATCGTTTACTCTTTTTCATTTTGAGCTCATCATGAGCTTTTACCAATCTTTTTATTCAAATCTGCAGTTAGCAAGCTCGATGGCAAGATTGCTTTAAATACATTTTGAATTTCTTGTATTGATTTTGTTCTGCTTTGAAGTTCTGAAGTTTCTGAAAACTATCCTCTCTGATTTACGATTTATATTGCATACCTTACTGACCACTTCCAAAAAACCATTACATACCTTAAGTTCCTATTTCGTTACCTAGAAGCATTATAGCAATTGTGGCATCAATCCAATTATTATTCTAAATAAACTACAGTGGAATTCACTTATAAGGACCTCGGTTATAACAACATTTCTGCTATAACGTCGTATTCTTGAAGTCCGCATTTTCTAATTTCTCATTCCCTAGGAACTGCGTTCGCTTTTAACGTCGGTGGATATAACGACGAGTTCGCATATAACGACGCAGTTTTCATAAAATATAATAAATATTTTCACATATAGCGACGACGAAAGCAAGTTGAGACTACATTTGCTTACTTATGAATTTTTTTATTGTATTTATATGTGAACAAACAATATTCACTGAACATATTTGCAATTTTTGCTTTGTTAAAGGGAAATAACCGTATAAAATTCATTGACAACAAAACTGCACAGTTTCATTTGCGATTTTGCTCAGTATACATTTGTTCCTTCAAATGCATGATTGATTTTTTTACTGTGTTCAAAATGCCTCCACAAACTAAACGTAACGCGTTCATCATTGAAGAAAAATCTGCAATAATCTGGCGGCTTGAAAACGGCGAGGAACTTCTTGCGTCATATTCTTCAATATCCATCATATGGAAACATAGGAAAAATATAAGGATCACACCTGCGAACATATTTTACAAGAAAAAGCCAATGATTTAGTTAAAATTTTTGGTAAAACTAATTTTTCTTGATTAGAAAGTTTGATTTACCATTTTCGATAGCGACACTGCATTGTTAACTGCAAGGTTTCAGGTGAAGCAGGTGATGTATCCCTAGGTGACTACAGAATTTTTCCCAAAACTTCGAGATGGCTATTTAGGACTCAGAAAAAATGTATAATGCTGATGAAACAAGGTTCTTCTTTAAACTCATGCCAGATAGAAATTTAAAATTTTAAAGTAAAAAGTGTATGGGAGGAAAAGTTTTGACGGTTCGTGTTGCAGTTTTGGTTGCTGCAAGCAAGCATGGATGGAAGTTTGAAAAGGAAAATATTTTTTGTCAGAAAGTCAAAGAAACAAAAAACTTATTGTATTTATTTACCAAAAGTTTTATGTTTTTATTTTTACTATTGATAATAAATTATTTTTCTTTATAATAAATGAAAAAAAAATTATGTGTGCATATAACGAAATTCGGTTGTAACGACGAAATATTCCGGTCCCTTCAGGGTCGTTATAACCGAATTCCACTGTATATGAAAATTGTGTATTAATCTTTATGATAATTGCACCCCTCACCAAACATTATATTGTATATACTTATATTTTAATTTTTTTATTTTTTATTTATACGAATGCATTGTAATTAATGCTTTCAGGTATTTTTGCACCCTTTGGCATCTGCAATGAAAGAGTGCAGTGAATTTAATAACTTCAATCATAGGTATTGAAAAAATTTATACTTTGGTATTAAATAATGCACTCCTATTAAAATAAAATTTATTTTTATACAAAAATATTGTACATTATAGTACAGGTTTATGTTAAAAAATTTTGTTGTCAATTTTTCACCCCATCTGGCTGTGCACCCGGGGTGGACCGCCCACCCCCCGGCCTCCCTTGCTACGCTACTTGTGCATATACTCCATAGATTTAAAAATGTTTTGTCAGTCATGATTTGGGGCGCTTTCTCCGAAAGTCGTGGAAAAGGCGTCAAAATAATTCCGAATCTTACTTAGAACATATTTTGAAGAACCATCTGATGCCACATGCCAAACAAACTTACGGAGAGGGTCACTTTTGTTTTCAGCAAGATTCTGTTCCAGCACACAAAGCAAAGCTAGTTCAAAGCTGGTGCAGAGCAAATTTGTCATATTTTATTTCTACCGACGAATGGCCTCCGTCATCCCCTGACCAAAGCCCCCGAAACTTTCTATTTGGGGTAAAATGCTAAGCAAATTAACGAACATGTAAACGTGACGGTAGATTAATTTATGACGATTAATAAAAATATAGGATGATATTCCTCAAAACCAGGTGAGTGCCGCATGCTCATTTTTCATAAATCGTTTAAAATTGTTAATAAAAATTAAAGGTGAAAGATTCGAATTGAATGATGAAGAATCTTTATAAGTAAAGAATGCTAAAAATAAAAATTGTTGTTTAATTAAATTTACACAGTGCTTTTGATTTATGACATAAAACAAGTGCGACAATTATTTTGATTCACACTATACTTGTAATATACTCAAACCTTTTTCAATATTTTCCTAAAAAAAATTTCAATAAATTTATAATATAATTTTTTTTTTTTTTAATTAACATGATTCAAAATTTTTTTTACACAGACCCTACCTCTCGCATAATCGAAGTTTTGGGTGTACAACATCTTTCAAGTTTCTCTATCTTTATTTTTATCTCGGATGGTTCAAAAGTCGCAAACAACAAAAAACTTCAAAGTAAAATATAGTCGCAATGTTCGGAAAAGTGAAAAAAAAAGTAAAGTACATAAAAGTGCAAGGCTAAAATATAATAAGGCAAGAAACGCTGAATGCACAAAAAATCTTAGGATTAAAATACACAAAGCAGATAAGATCATAATAAATCAAAAAATTGAAAATCTTTAACGGTTCAAAAAATCGCAAGGTGTCAAGTAGTCCCAAGTCAGACAAGTTCCAATTTACAAAAAGGGCGGAAAGATATACGAAAAAGTTAAAAATATCTCACGATACAAATAGTCGCAAGATGATAGTAGTAAAATGAAATTAAAATAAAAGTTGATAAAGCAATGAACGAAAAAGTCGCTTAGTAAATAATGTCCCAAGGTGCAAAAAGTTTCAGGGTGAAAAAGGTAGCAAGACGCAAAAAAGTTTCAATGTACCAAAAGTGTTTTACTTTTAGCGTTTTTTGCATTGTTACATTTTTACCTAGCAACTTTATGTACTATGAGACTTTTATGCACTGTACGATTTTTACGATACTGTACGATTGCGAATATATTGTACTTTATGGTTTTTTTAACTTTGGGACTTTTTGTACTCGAATGCATTTGTACCTTGCGACTTTTCAATCTTGCAACGTTTTGTACCTTCGGAATTTTTATACCATGCGAATTTAAAAAATTATAGTTGATATAATACACAGGTGTCCAGTGTAAGAGAACAAAAATTTACGGAGGACAAAAAGGAGGTCGAGTGAAGTAAAATATCGGATGGAAAGAGGGGTTTATTTTTGCACCCTTATCTCGCAAAAGACTTATTTTAAGAGCTCCTTTGAAAGACAATAAAATAACCTTTCTTAATGTGTATTACACAAACCCACCAAAAAGATAAAAGGTGCAAAAAAGTCGCAATGTAACAAATGTTTAAGGTGCAAAATGTCACAGAGTTAAAAAGACCACAAGATGCAAAAAGTAACTTATGAAAATGTCATAAGATAAAAAAAAAACAGCGTTAAAAGCGAATACTACAAAAAAATCGCAAGGTACAAAACATCAAATAAAAAAGTAAGTCGTTAGGTAAACAAGACTCAAACAGTTGTAATTTCAAAACTCACAGCTACAAAATTACAAAAAACGCAAAAAGTTGATAGGAACGAAAAGTCTCAGTATACAAAATGGTGAAAGGTACACAAAAACCACAAGATGCAAAAAGACGAGATGTACAAAAGTCAAAAGGAATAAACCTTTTTTGGGTAGAAGAAAATCCAAAGCACAAACAAGTCGCAAGGATCAAAATTCCAAGGGTTAAACCAAGTCGACAGGTAAAAGATTTCGCAGGGTAAAAGATGGTGAAAGGCACACAAAAGTCGCAAAGTAAATTAAGTCTCAAGGTACAAAAAAAATAAGTTGCAAGGTAAGAAAGTAAAAAAAAAACTAAGCCGCTAGGTATAAAAGTGGTCAAAAGACTCAAAACATTGCAATGTAAAAAATGCATAGTACAAAATGACACAAGTCACACAAAGTCATAGGTGAAAAGATATTGCAAGAAAAAAATAAACTAGAAAAGTTCGCAATATACAAAAATGTGGAAATTGTCAAACGGTACAAAAGGTGGCAGCGTTTTAATAGCCACCATGTAGAAAAAGTCACAAGGAACAAAAAATTTTGGGGTTAAAGAAAACTCAAGGCAGGAACAAGTCGCACGAATCAAAACTTCGCAGGGCAAACGAAGTCGCCAGGCACAGAATGCCGCTAGGTACAAAAGTCGCAGTGTAAAATAAGGTGAAGAAATACAAAATGCACAAGATACAAAAAGACGCAAGGTATAAGTCAAAGGAACGAAACCTAGTATGGTAAAAGTAGAAGCAAGGTATAAAAAAGTCGCAAGGTATTAAAAGTTGCTAGATACAAATCGAACTTTTGTATAATCGTTATGTGTCATTTTATATGTTATGCCGCATATCTTGTCATACGTCATAGCGTAAGTTATGTCATATATAATGTCGTATGCCTGACATTTGTGATATTTGAGGTCATGATGATATGTCATGTACCGAGTATATGTCATTGGAATAAAAATTCAAAATTTCACCAAAATTTGTTGTTGATAGTGGCCATACAAATGATCTGATAGACACGCAACGTATTAAAATAAAAAGGTGCTTTATGAACACTCAAAAATATTTTTTGTGTAAATATTACTAATAACTGCATCCATTCTACGTATTTTATTCGTATAGTTTTCAGCCACGAATAAGATTCGTAGAATTGACTTATATTAGTATATGTTATGACTATTTTATTCGTATTCGTAAAAAAACAAATGTATACTGTACGAATACATTTGTTACATTTACGAATGATCATAATATCTTATGACGAAAAAAAATATTCCGTCTGAGCTGGGGTTTGAAAATCGGCTCTTCAGCTTACGGGCTACGCACTCCACGAGTAGGCTACCGCCACTTTACAATGATACAGTTCCTTATATTATTTTGTTGTTCGACAATCCAGGGAAAAAAAATTCTGTCAGAGCTGGAGTTTGAACCTCGGCTCTTTAACTGACGGGCCACGCACTCTACCAATAGGCTACAGCCACTTTACAATCATACAGCTTCTTATGTTCTGTAGATGTTCGACGAACAATGCTGAACGATTTTGGTTTTAAATTTTTTAAACTCAACTAATAATTCGTACATTTTACTAATAATTCGTACGGTTAACATACGAATGAATTGTTTCTGCTAATATTATTTTTCATTCGTATATAGTACGAAAGCATTAGTAAATACTACTAATGTAATGAAAGAAGTTACGAAGTTATTCGTACGAGACATTTACGAATATTATTATTTATATGTACACAATCATTCGTAGATATGTACACAAAAAAAAAATATATTCGTAGATAGTACATCAGGTATTAGAAAAATTTTACGAACGAATTCGTAAAAATATCACAATAAAAATTCTTTGTGAACCTTTCCTTTTTCATTCTTCCGTGTACTGACCTGGTCCGCTTTCCTTTTTTCATGTCTACAGGTAAACAAGGTGACGTCTTTGTGCAGCTGTCGGTCATTCCCGAAGTAAATTGCTATAAGTATCAGAATTCACGGTCAGAATTGGGCCAGCATTACAGCAGATTTGTGTTGAGCTATGTAAAGCTATGTAATTGAAAAAATAGATCTTTTATTATATTTGAGGTCATGTCCAAGATGCATAAAGTAGTTCTAGATACCTTTTTCCAGGTGCTGTCACTCTTATCATTTCAAAATACCTATTGAACTGTCATCTACAATATTTTTCTTTGCAAAGTTACGACTATTTGACATTTTTTACAAGCATTAAAGTGCACAAGGCTCATGGTAAAAAAGAATCATCAGTAATCATCACCTCGAATTTAACTGAGTATTTCCTTACTGTTTGTTTCAATCCACAAATTTGCCCTTCTTATCTGCATGGTTAGAAATCTTGGACTAAATTTTAGTGCCACTAAAATATTACTGCATTTTTTTAAACCTTGCTATTTAGAATTTAAACTTTTCAAATACTAACTCATATTTAAAACTATACTGCACTAGAATTTAAACCAAAAGAAATATTTCAGAATGCATTTTATATTTTTGATGTCAATTTTATCCTTTTTAGTTTTAATTTAATTACAAGTTTGTATTACTTTTTGTTTTTAATACAATTTAAACTAAATTCTAGTACATTCGGATACTAAATTTGGATAAGACCAGTAAAAAGTTAGCCTGGCATTGCTGCGACTCAATATTGGGCGAGTCGATTCATATGATTGCTTATCGCGCTCGTTATGAATAAGCCAATAGGTTGGAGTAGTGAGTTTACAAACTGAATGTCGTGCGTTCGAATCTCGCGGTATTTGTAATTTTTTTAATTTTATATTGGCTGTACTGAATTTGAAACCAAGCTGCATTAAAACCATATTTTAGTATTTTGCAAATACTAGATTTGAAACCAAAGCTGGTGTGGACTTATATGTGTGTAGTAAGTAGTACAAAAAAAAATTTTAGTACAAGATTTCTTACCGTGTTGTTTATTTTTTTATTCTCGATCTATTTTCGATTTCTTGCACATTTTTTTATGCCGCACAAAATTGGCAAACAATTTAAAATTTATTATTGTTTACTACTTACTTGTTTTTAAATTTACACAATTTTCAATTCGATACAGTGCCAGCCTCTGTTGGATATCAAAATTCAAGATGATATCCAATAATTTATCGCTCGATGTCAGCAAACAGACAAATGATACGGCTGATTTTAGAAAATCAGCAATTTCAACTGATTTTTTTCGACTTAAGTCAATATCAGAGCGCTTCAACATCAACTTTATGTTTTCAACTTGACACAAAAATTTTATCTAACATCCCAAAAGCGTCATGAAAATGTCGTAAAAACTTCATTACGCAACATTGGGGCAATAGCAGTTTGGGGCCAAAATGATTTTCTAATAAGCGTTCGACGCAGTCAGCACTATAAAAATTATGTGGGCTTGAGTCAGACAACCAGGTGGCGGCACATGCTGGTTGATTGTCGGTTGTTTGCTCATGGTTCAGGGCAGACGTGATCATAAAAACCTAACGTAAAGTTTTATATATACGCTGTTTGATTTTATTTTTACGATACTTCTAATAGTTCAAATCATAGGGGAAGCATTAATGTTGAGTTTTGGGAAAAATCACATTCATTGATTGATGGAGTGAGTCAGTGATTTGGATGAAATGGTTTGTTGAAAGTAGTTTGCTGTTTAGGAGAATATGATTGGCATGGAATGCAGGAATTCTGAGTTATTGCATCAATGACTTTGAAGAGTGTGTCATTGATATCAAAAATATTGACAGTTTTATGTTTCCTAAGCAATATGACATTCACTGCTAAAACGCATGTTTTATTAAAAACTATTCCATTTTGCCTTCTTCGAACTAACAAGATAGTTATAAAAAATCCCATAAATCACAGGAAGCTTACTGCATAAGAGTTGTAGTTGAGAGGAGATAAAAAAAATATACAAAAACAACCAAATCAATGCACCACATAAATAACGAGTCAACGACATCGAGCTGTAGCTGGATATCCTATAGCGTTTAATATTTTAACAGCAACCTTGGCTGATGCTGTTGGTGCTGCTGCTGTTGCTGCTATCTAACATCCACTATTCACTTCATATTTATTACCTTTCCTGGCCACACGTTTTCCCTAATCCTGCCAACAACACCAGCAACAACAACACCAACGTCAACACAATCACGTGCCGTAAAGTACGCTGACTTCCGGTTGTTGCAACCACTACTACAGCTCAGCGATAAGGACTCTGTAATTGATGATGCGAATGAATGAATGCATGAGTGAATGAATGAATGAATGAGTGAATGTTTGGGCGACTGAATGAAGGAATGAGAGAATGACTGACACTGGCTGAATGTAGTGAAAGCTATGAGGCCAGCATAGTCTAAGTTTGTGTTTGTGCTGGTGTTAGTGCTACTTGTGTTTGTTGCTGTTGTGTTTAGCTTTAGTTTGTACTTTTGTGCCTTTTTAAGACAACAAAGCGTAGGGTGTTCAACATCATGGGTGACGACGTTGATGACATTTGTCCTTGGTGTATGTTTGAGTTCAACACGTTCTTGTTTGTTGGTCAGCACTACTATACAACAGTAACAATGCCACGCCTTGCACCAGCCATCTGCCAAAGTCACACACATACAAACACATACTCAGCAGCTCATCGAATTCAATCAACCAAATGTTTTGTTCTACATTGAATGATCCTGCTGCTGCATATAAATAGATATAGTAGTACACTCAAAAAATTCATTAATAAAAATTCTACGAATGATATTAGTAAACAAAATATTCGTACATTCTTCAAATATTCGTAAAACATACAAAGTATTTTTATTGTGATATTTTCATCGAATTCATTCGTAAATATTTTCTAATACCTGATGTTGTATCTACGAATATATTTGTTTTATATACTAATGCTATTCGTAAACAATAACAAACCAATTCGTATTTGTGCATTGTACGAATGATTGTGTACATATAAATAATAATATTCGTAAATTTCTCGTACGAATAACTTCGTAATTTCTTTCATTACATTTGTAGTATTTACTAATGCTTTCGTACTATTTACGAATGAAAAATAATATAAGTAGAAACAATTCATTCGTAGGCGACCATACGAATTATTAGTAGAGTTTAAAAAATTTAAAACCAAAATCGTTCAGCCTTGTTTGTCGAATATCTACAGAACATAAGGAACTGTACGATTGTAAAGTGACTATAGCCTACTGGTAGAGCGCGTGGGCCGTCAGCTAAAGGGCCGAGGTTCAAGCCCCAGCTCAGACAGAATTTTTTTTTAATGTATTTGTTTTTTTTTTTAATACGAATAAAATATTCGTAATATGTACTATTATACGTCGATTCTACGAATCCTATTCGTGGCTGAAAACTACGAATAAAATTCGTAGAATGGACGCAGCTTTTAGTAATATTTACAAACAAATATTTTTCAGTGTATAAACATATTTCCTTTAAGTCAAGACGAGCTCACAGCGTGATTATTTTTGTGTTTTGTTCTGCATTTGGATTTCCTAGGATAGTTGTCTTTGCAGAGGATTTATTTTTCGGAATTCGATAAAAAGAGGATTGTATGATAAGCAAGTATTAGCAACAAATGTTTAAAATATACAAGAGCAATAAAAAGTAAAAGAGGAGTGCATTCTAACTAAAACCGTCCTGAGAAAAAAAAACACTTCAACAATTTTCAAACCTTTTACAAAATTACAGATTTCAATCAACGGATTCTGGTAGAAGATATAAACAAAATCGACGTATCAAAATTTTTTCAGGTCATATTCTAAGTTAAAATAAGCAGAGCCTTTCAGAGCCCGTGAGGGGCCCGGAGCATGAATTTTTTGGGGCCCCCCAACCTCTTCGAGAAAATTATTAAATATATACACGACATGTTTATTAAAAAAAATAGTTCAATATTAGATAAACCATTATTTCAGAACTGTCTTTTTAGCTTTTTGTTGTGAAAACGCATCTTTTATAACTGAAAAAATTAATTTTCTTGCTATATACGGATTTATGTTCAGCATGGAAAGTACATTTAAAAGATTTTGTCAAATGGTCGGCCCAGAGGCGGATTTACTACAATCGGTGCTCTAGGTTTGAAAAAGTATGCCACCCTGACCGTGTTACCATGCATGTAAAATGTGTCGTGGCCATGACTTAATTTTAATATCAATATATTATTTTAATAGCAAAATATTTTGAAAAAATGTATTTTAGGCTTCACAGCAGGGAAAGTAGTAAGTTGTTCAAAGTGGTTGTAAGTAGCGTTTTAAAAACATTTTTTAGAAGAGACCCTTTTGCCGCCGCAAGGACGTATGAAAAATTGCAAAAAAAAAAACAAAGAAAATCATACAAAATCCAAAAACATATAGTTCTCATTTAAAATTATTTTAATAAATTTCTAAAAAAGTTATTTTTAATTTTCCTCCGATTCCGTTATGATCTTTTTTGAGTGTTCGGTATGCCAGAAAAGCCACTTTAAAGATTTTTGAAAGAAGTCAAGTTCCTTAGATTTATCAATGCCACTTTGAGGATTTTTTAAAAAAATCAAGTTAAAAAAATATAACCAATGCATTTTATTGAAAAATCGTCTAATTTGGATTTTCGCGATTTTTTTTTTTTTTTTTTGAAGATTTATATATTAAAACTCTGGCAGTTTTTGTCAAATTTTCATGCTTAATAACTCATTTTGAAGAAAAATTAATTAATAAGAATGTGATGCAAGCCAATCTTCTTCAAATTTTTAAAAAAAAGGACAAATTTTGCCCATATTAAACAGATTTTAAACTTTAAAATCACTTGTGGCACGTTTTAATATCAATATTTTTTATGAATATTTCCCAATTTACTTCTGTTTTGTAGAGAAATAAAATTCCGTTCCATTATTCATTACCTCTGAAAACAAATAGGGACCCACTCTAATATAAGCATGCATGCACAGTCATCGAAAAAGCTGATATATTTCCTGAAATTTATTCTTTGATTGAGTGTATTCTTTCGAAAAACATAATTTTCTCATACGATATTTTTTCCAGAACGTTTTTTGAAATGTTCGTGCTGCTGACTGCAAGTCTTCGCAGCTCAGTTTATTATATTGACAGATGAATGAAAATTAATTTCAAGTGTTTCAAATGGCTTTCTTACAGAGAGTATAAATATAAATAGAGGTTTTAATTCGAAGTACACTCAGCTGTCATTGTACATCCGTCCGGAGAATATAGGAAGCAGAAAATTGAAAAATGCTGCTTTAGGCTCAGAGCACTGCTCAGCGTAGGTTATGCCGCTGTCTTTACTTTTCTATATGTGCGAAGGAAAGAATATCGCACAATAATTTAAGTATTGTGGAAAGCGTTGAAAGAAGCGAGGTAGAAATAGCTGACGCAAAATATTATGATTATTAAAATGCAGTCGGTTAATGACGAAGGGAGCTAGGAATAGTTGTATTTAAACTGCTGTTTTGTTTTTTCCTATACAAATTTCAATGCGAGTGCAATTTTTACATTTTTGGCTAGAGTTTATAGATCTACTTCTCTATCATAGTTGCCAAATTTGTGGGAAAAATACCTTTTGTGGTATTTTGAATTGCAGTGGGAAAAGATAATTTCCATGTTATTTTTCAATGCGACGTTGTATATTTTAGTGACAGTGGGATTTTTTGTGGTATTTTGTTATGAGAGTGTAATATTCAACATACGTGGAAATTTCGGGGTTTTTTAATAAGTGTGGCAATTTTTGTGGTATATATTAATTGCTCTGGTATTTTTTAATTGCAAACATGCCATGGGAATTTCTGCGGTAGTTTTTAATTTTTGATGTGGGGAAAAAAATATTTTTTGTGGTAAAATTTGTTGGCAGCTATGTTCTCTATAGGTGGGCATGGGCTTGAAACTTGCATATGTGGTCAAGGAAGCTAGGAATAGTTGTTTGTATGAACACCTGTTATTGTATTTTTCCTATAAATATGTCAATTCGAACGCAATGTTTACATTTTTATTAGCTTTATTTTGTAGAATTTGGCTAGATATGAAATTAAGGCAATCAGGATTTTCAAATGTAATTATTTGAAAATTTTAAAGATTTGCATGTTTCAGATATTTTTATAATATCTTATTATGTTGACATTTTGAATTGTATTATGAATTTTTAAGGTTGTGTATTTAAAATATTTTAAATACACAATATACTCAAGTTAAATTAATGTTTAATGTAAATAATTCCAACTTATATATTTAAACATATTTCGATTATAATTCAACAATAAATTGTATGCAATTTCAGAAATTTTTAAAAATGACAAATTTTTGTCCCTCACAATTGTCACAGCACAAAATATGAAATGCTTAAATTTTTTATTTTGTTTTTATGTTGGTATTACTATCAACATTTTCGATAAAAAACACAATTTATTTTTATGTCAAAAAAATTTTTTAATAGATAAAAAAAATCATAATTACAGAAGAGGCAGAAAAAATTCAGAATTATTTTTCAGAAAACAATAAGCTTTTAGTTTCAATGACAGTTTTAAACTTTGGACTCGTTAGATTTATTTATAGTTTAAAAAATTTCGTATATTCTGGTTCTTATATTTTCTATCGGCAAATTTTTAATTCTTTGATTATTTTGGTCCAACATATGCTTTATGGGAATATTGTAAATAATTATTGTGAATAGTATAATATCCTAGGTTGGGGTAGTTCAAAAAAGTTTAAGTCTATAATTATGTACCCAAAAGCAGAAGATTTTAACTTAAAGTGAAATATTTGAAGTATATAGGGACCTGCTTACAATTGGTTAAAAAAACAAAAAATATTTTTTATGCTATAGATTTGGTATTCTGTACACGTAGATTAACTCATTGCTTTATTTATTGATAGTTTTCATTTATCTGTACTTTTCTTAAAAGATATTTTTTTGTCGGGAACCATTTTTAGTTTTTCGTTTATTTTTTACATGTTAATATATTAGTATAAACAATATGATTTACTTCATCAAACAAGAGATAAAGGTGCAATATGTTGTCGTATGTACGAATATAATAAATATATTTATAACATAATATAATTCTTAATGGTTTGTTTATTTATTTAATAAATTTTATTTCCGGCAATTTTTTGCCCGAGAATTGCCGTGTGAAAAACGGGAACATGCTTCCTTTCCAAAAAACAATAATAAAAATAATCATATTTTGCAGCAGCTATTCCTAGCTCGCTTCGTTCAACGGTTTTAATAGTACATAAATTAATGTACGTTTTTGTTTCATGCACACCTATAGAAAAGTATAGGCAGAGTAAAAACGAGAGCTGAAGTTCAGCAGAACAACGCTGCAGTTTGCTTTGCTGCTGCCAGAGAAGGAAAGCTTCACCGGACGCATGTACAATGCGAATTGAGTGAAATCGCATTCGATTTCGGACTGAGACCTCTATTTATTTATACTCTCTGTTTCTTAGACCATATAAAATGGAATCAATAACTGCTTAAAACACGTTGACTCCATAATATTTTTTATGTCAGACTCAATTTTCATCGATCGGTCACAAGTAAATTTGAATGGAATTCCAATACTACATTTCTACATTTAAAAGTCCAGTAGGAATTTTTTCATTTGCACATTTTTGTTTAATTTTTTCTTATATTATATTCTTAATTTGGGGGCCCCCTTCAGATGCGGGGCCTGGGGCTCTAGCTTCTTCTGCACCCCCTCTGATAGGGCCTGAATATAAGCATATCTCAGTTTTATTAAATATATCTTTATATGCTTCTTTATCGTTCTTCCCAAAATTTTTCAAAGTTTCGACTACAAGATTTATATGTTCACAGCATTCTATTATATCCTTGTCATCTTTTTGCAACTGTACTGTCAGATTTGACGTAAATGAAAATATTTTATGTATTAAATGCAATGATTGCACCAAACATTCTGAACTCGTAACTGCGCACCAGAGAGGGAAATAAGGAGTTTTTAGAAAATCATTTTTTTTTCATCAATCAAATATTTTGAAAAACAAAGCGAAAATCGATAAAGTATATTGTTATTATTTTATTTTATATTTTATTCTACGAAAATTATCAATAAGCATTTAAATAAAATTTTGAGTATTTATTTACCAACATGTTTTGGATTAAATCGCGGACTTATTACTCTTTATTTCCTTACGAAGCTAGTGGTGTTTTGATGCGCTATGTAAGCTGAGTAGAATAGATAGCAATATGGAGTTTATTGAAACTCTCGTAACTAAAAAGGCGTAAAGAAAACCATCCAGCAATGCGTGGCATCGGAGATAATTTCTTAAAAAATTTAAAACATTTTTTTATTTATTTACTTCACTATCTATAAAATCGATTCTTAAGGTTTAAGGATCAATTATCCAAAATATGCTAGTAAATGGTTTTCATATCATATAATTAACTTAGGTTTTGTAAAAATTCTTTTATCGACTCTTTTCGCTTTCTTGTAAAGCAATGCAAAATAAAAAATGCGTGTGGGGCTTGTCACTCCGTTTTTTACGCTTATAAGAAGGCGTGGCAGGTAAATACAAGTATATATATTCTTTATTAGCAGCACCTCTTGAGTCAATTTAGCCATGTCCGTCCGTCTGTCCGTCTACCTATCTGTCTACCTATCAGTCTATCTATCTGTCTATCTATCTGTCTGTCTGTCTGTCTGTCTGTGATCACGATAACAGCCATAACTTTGCAGCTATGGCTATGCTTACGTCCCATACAAAATGACTTTACCAAAACGTTTAAATCTTTTTAAATTCCCCAAAACTTATTCCCTTAACTTCAAATTTTGCACATATGCTCAAAGTTCTAGTATGGTAAATTTTTTCTTTAGGAGTAGCGGCTGAAAAAATAATTTTGCTCTGTATCGACTATATTCCGTTCATTTATAAACCATACCATCGCAAAACATAAATATGACACCAGAGTGCTTTTGTCACGCTTCATGCAGATACGTTTATTTCACCTGTGGCGAGCAAAAAATTTAGATGGGAACAGAAAGGAACAAAATGTAACGTTAAAGACCACACATTTTAGCTCATAGAAGAAGTGCAAGACAAAATTATTTGTGTATTTCGATTTTAGTCGTTTATTTAATTCCTCTTTTTCAACATTGTTCTTTTATTTAGGTGTTTTCATTGCCAACTTTGGTAATTTTTTAAGAAATGCAGACCTACCTCGAAACTCACTTCGAAAAGATGTGCAACGTTAAAGACCACACATTTTGGCTCCTACAAGTGCAAGACAACATTTTTTGTTCATTATTTAGATTTTAGTCGTTTACTTGATCCCTTTTCTTTGATATACTCCTTTAATTTAGGTTTTTTCATTCCCAATTTCGATAATTTCAAGCGAAACTCACTTCTAAAAAATGTAACGTTAAAGACCACATAAAACTGGTTATATTTTCGAAACAACAAAAGTTAGTAGAAAAGTTTGTTAACATAAAAGGCAAGTCTTGAGGCCTACTTTCATATACGCATACAACATTTTTTGGTTTCATGAAATATTTTCAATATATTTGCAGAAATATGCATTCTAATGTAACGTTAAAGAGAAAAAAATTGACCATATATAGTTTGAGTATAAAACTTGTTAACCTCCTATTCCAAGTGACTTCATAAAATCAGTAAAATCTCCAAAAGTAACACAAAAATTAGAACAATTGCTTTTGCAAATTATTTATTTAATTTACGTACTCGATTTTTTAAATTAAAAAAAAATTCTGAAAATTCCTCCCATCTCGCTAACAAAGTGACGCAAACATAATAGAAAAACTTTTAGAAAACAAAAAAAAAGTATATTTAAACTTGATATTGTGCTTATAAGCTTTAGTAAATGAAAAGAGCTCTGAGATCAAAATTTGAAACAATTATAATAACCCCGCCCTATAAAAGTGACGTTAATAAACTCAATTACGGATGTGGGGAAGTATTTTAACTTTGGTCCAGTAGAAGATAATTCTGTACTAGTTTTTACTTTAAGTTAAACTAAATCAATTCTTCAAATAACAATATTCCCGCAATTCTCTCAACCACACAGTTTTAAGCAGTGAGAATCGAATCTGCACACTTTCGATTGATAGTTCAGCACGCTACCATCAAATCCAATTACCGTCTTTAAGATAAGTGGTTCACATATTCTATTGTGAATGCGTAAAGCTATGATGCAGCAGATCTTAAAAGCTAAAACTCAATACTGCGTTAGGTCGGTCGTGCGTTGACAGCTAGACTAGAAACAACGAGTTCTTTTGAAGTAACACTAAAGCGCTGATTATAATAGACTATTATAATAGAGAAAATATATTATATTACAAAACAAATTCCATCAATTCTTCTTTTCTTATTATTTTAAAACATGAATTCAATCAAATTTTATCAAAAATACGGAAAACAAAACAAATGCAGAATAAAATTAATAGTAGCATCTGTCAACATAAAGTTTTTGCTCAAAGCGTAACGGAACGCAGCGGAAAAATCAAAAATCTATAGATCTCAACGTCACGTGCTCTCCGTTCCGTCTTATTATAATCGAACTCATAAGAAACTCATGCAATAGATTGTAAAGTGGCATTTCTTAACATTCTGTAACGTTCCGTTCCGTCTATTATAATCAGCGCTTAATGCGACCTCATACTTTGCTTCGACCTCATCCCGTAAAAATGTAAAGCAGAGGTAAAGTACGATCAAGGTTGTGAGTAGAGAATTGTTCTTGTGCGTTTGACATTCCATGCCAATGCTGGGTTGCATTTTCGTTGAAAAATTTTAATATGTGGGTATTTCTTGTATTTCGATGGTAACAAAGATATTCATGGGATTGTCGTGGGATTTTATAATTGGTCTGACTTTTTTAAAGTTTTATATTGTTAAAGTAATATAAGAACGATTTTGATGAATTTAATATGATACAAATATAATTTAATGATATATCTTATCAAAATTAATGCATATATTAATATCATAAACTATCTATATACATAAAAATCAAAGCACTGTCTGTCTGTCTGTGTGAAGCCTGTAGACTCCAAAACTACTAGACCAATTGATCTCAAATTTGGACAAACGATTTGTTTTAGTAAGTAAATGGTTTAAGACAAAAATTTTGCCACACCTCTTTTACCGCCCCCAAATCAATTAAAATTCTATATTTCACATGATGTGGGTCGTATCAGACTAAAATTTGGTAATATAGTTTGTATGGTTACTGAAACTATACTCAAAATGGGTTTCCACGCCCCCTTTTACCGCCCACAAATCAATGAAAATGCTTTATTTCGGAAGGTTTTGGACGTGTAAGACTTACATTAGATAATTTAGTTTGTATGGTTACTGTCAGCAACTGCACTAAAAATTAGTTGCCACACCCCCTTTTTCAGCCCACATATCAGTGAAAAAGCTATATTTCAGGCAGTTTTGGCCGTATGAGACTAAAATTTGGTAATTGAGTTTGTATGGTTACTTTCGGGAACTGTACTAAAAATAGCCGTAATCGCTATGTAGCCACTCCCAATTTTGGTTTCTTGAGCTAATTTTTCCCGCTGGGAAGATATCATGTAACACATTTTTAACGAAAACATATAAAACTTTTGATAAAATGATAATCAATAAACCATAAACATATCAACCATAAAAAACTCAGGCTGCTTTCAATAATCAACTAGTAAATTAATTTCATCAATGGTCCATTTCTTGGTGCACTTGGTACGTTTGGTGCATTTTGTTTTTCTTCCATTTTCACTCGTCAAATGTAAGCTGCTTAATAAACACATGAACGAAATCTGTTTATGCAACATCCAAATGCATTGGGTCGTGAAAACCCATATTTTGTTAGTGTTAAGTGAAAAAGCCATGAATATTTTGCTCGTGCTTTAATGCATTGGATCGTGAATTCCGCTATTATTTCATATATTATAGGGATTTGTACATATGGGTGTACAAATATACATTTTTATAAATAGTAAAAAGCGTATAAATTTATTAGCCTTGTAAATTTGTATGGAGAAGCCTTTTCACAAGCCACATAGTATATTTGCTCTTTGATTTAAGTGAGAAAACGAGGTGGCAAACTTATATGATAAAGCAGCTGCTTTTGTTTTTCGAAATTTAATTAATTTAATGTTAGAAGCCGGAAAAAAGCAGGAAGAGGTAAGAGTTTGTGAATGGGAACAAATGCAGCAAATATTTTATTCTCAAAATTTCAGAAATATTTTTGAAAATTACAACTTAACAACTTATTGACAACATATGCAGCATATGATAATATAGTGCAGCTGACATATATGCTGCAAATGTACAATCGACAATCATAAACACTGCCTGGAAAAAATAGCTGATTGCTTAAATTATAATATTGCCACTTTGCAAGAATACCCTTATTATATTACACATACATTACAAATATCATAACTTTTTAAATTATGTCGTTTAATGATTTCATTTAAATAATTATTTATTTATCATTAATTTATTAAAACTTAATCCGCAACCATTAAAAATTGCATGATTTGGGAAAAAGAGTAGTTTTCTGGGATTTTTTGAATAGCTGCTTTTATTGGCATCACCAAAATGGCAGAGGCACGATCTGCCAACGCAACATTAAGTTTTGCAAAGTTTTGAGGTCATCCGTTTTGACACTTGTATCGTAAAGTTTTTACAACGCAGACCAAAGTACGATCAACGACCGACCGACCTAACGCACTATTGAGTCTTGGGCATATTACCCAAATCGCTTTGACAGCTCAAGTAGAAACAATCGTGCTTTGTATCGTAAATATTGTCGAATCTCGTAAGAAGGGTTAAAGCACGATCAAAGCGCGACATGCTGAAACATTTTTAGAAATGATCTACTCATGGTAGAACTAGTAAAGGTATATGCATTTCAGACTGCTCTCTTTTTCTCATAGCCAGAATTGTCAAACTCAAGCATTTTGCTATTCTTGCCTATTTTCGCTTTCTTATCGCATTCTCATCGTTTTCAGATTTTGTATGAGCTGTCAACTTCGTTTTGACAGTTGCGGCAGTCTCCCTCTCCGAAGTGCATATACCTTCTCTAATTCTGCCATGGATCTACTCTGTCGTAAGTTTGACATTTGCCGATAGCGCAGGGTTGTATTTTTATTGAGTCAGCTAAAAGTATAAGCATTGGCCGCATTCAGTGCAGACAACTGTTGTGAACTGTAATGGTAGCGCTACATTAGTGCGCGATGTTTTCTCTGAATGTGTTGCTTCTCTACACGTCAGAAGTTAGTTTCAATTTAATTATATTTAACTTTTATGTAAATTTAATTCAATTGCAAAGGTTTCTCACTTAAATTTGCTGCGTCCTTTCTGTGTTTATTAACTTAACAGCGTCAGTAGCAGCATCTGACTGTTAACCAAACAGTTGTATTCATGTAGCATAGAACTTGTTCGCTCGATTAAAAGGCATCCGCTATCTAAAGTTTTAGTTAGCGCTCCCAAAATTCGATCATTCAGCGAATTTTCACACAACAGTTGCCAACTGTTGTCTGCGCTGAATGCGGCCATTGTTGAGTTGCAGTATTAAAGACGTGTTTGCATGGCATTTATTATTTTTTTAAAATAGTTTATATTGAATACGATTTAATTTTGACTTTTTTACAAGATAAATCATTCATAACATCAGTAGCTGCTTATGTTATGGTTGCTGCTTTGTTTGAGGTGAATAGTTTTCAGTAGCTGTTTGTGTTGTTGTTGATGCTGTTGTTGTTTATATGTATGTAGATTTGTATGCACATAAATAGATATCAGTTGCTTTCGATTTTTCTGTTTGTTATTGTTTTTGTTAATAGTTAGATATGCAAGAACATTTATTTATTAAACATAACAAATTGTAATTATTTTCTTTATTATATAGCTGATATTATTTATACAGCTGATAAGTTCACTGAAATAAAAATATAAAAAAAAATTAAAAATCCTTATATTTCCTTAATTAAATTTTCTACATAATATTAATGTTAAATAATATAGCATATACTTTATGTATTAATAGCGAGGGATATTAAAATATGAATAGCTAAAATGAATAAAGAAATACAACCGTCGTGTACTTCCACCATAGACATTGTGATTTAGGAATTTCAGACTTTGTGGGATTTTTTTTGGTTTGACTGCGTACAGTGGCATCATCTAAGTTACAGACGCACGACCTGCTAACGCGACATTATAAGGCTATTCACAGTTTAAGCGTACTTTTAACAAATCGTATTTATAGCATTTATTATTGTTCAAACTGTGAGCACCTCGCCATGTGACTGTCGTATTAAAAAATTATGCAACCCTGTGATGTATGTGATTATGCGGCTGTAGACAGAGCATAAAAATACGAGGTACAAAAAACACGTCCAAGGGCTACTTTTATTTACGCGTGCCTGCGTATTTGCGTTTGTATGCAAAACAACAACAAAGCAAAATACGCTTTCGTAAATTGATGTTCAAATAGCAAATCGTACAAATAGCAGACTAGCGTATTCAAACTGTGAATAGCCTTTATGATTTCAAAATTATAAGGTTGGGCGTTTTGACAGTTCATTTCGTAAATTTGACCAAAGCACGATTAATTCGCGACCGATCTAACGCACCTTTTGCGATTTGGCCTTAATAAACGATCAAAAGAATTGTGTATTAGCTATTCACACAACAAAAGTAGCAAGGCATCATTGAAATGCGTGAAAATTATCACTAAATGCTAATTGTTTTAGGTGTAGATATTAATTTCGATTTAAGACATGAATGTTCGAAGGCACTTAAAAAAATTCCCTTTTGATAAATTCAATATACAAATAATAAGCGATTCAAATATTTGTACAACACGAGGGCAAGTAGTGATGCAGTATTTGCTAAAAATATTGACAACGTAACATCATAACATACGTTTGCAATTACAGTAAACATAAAGCCATAATTTCATCAATAAAATTTAATAATAATAACTGAACACAATTACAAAAATAATTCAAAATGAATGTAACATGTAATAAAATAAAATAGTAAAAAAATGCAATGAAATTTACTGGTGTGATTATAACGTGTGTTTTTTAATTCACTTTATGTTATTTTAAATTCTTGAATTAAAAAATTATTTTATTATTGTATTATAAAAAACCATTAAATTAGCAAATCTATGAAACTGTGAAAAAGCTTTGCTTCTTTTGTGTGTCCAACGACGCATCTGTTTTTTTTTTTTTGGAGTCGCAAGTGTAATGGCAATATTGAAATTTATGTGAAACTCAGAGCATTTGAGGATCCGAAATTTTCAAAATATCAGAAAACCGGCAGAAGATCCGGTTACTTCCTTCCCTGCTGCGCACATTATTTGGTTTGCTATTGTTAGCACTTAACGACAGTTACATAGTTTCGGATAGTGCTGTGATTCCACATGAAATTAGCCATTTATGTGGCATGTTGCCTTATTGCCAGCTTGAACGACGCAAGTGACATGCCTAATGCGCCATCCTTTTCCAGATAATATCGTATTAAGAGGGTGAGGTTTTAAAACAGGTTTTTTTAATTAATATTTTTCGGAATGTATAACATATTGAGAGTATTTTGTCAAAATTTCAAGCAAAATCGGAGCAAAACTAACGAAGATACAGCGTTTCAAGCAGAGCTGGGTATTTTGCGATTACAATTACTTTCCAATTACAATTACAGTAATCGTAATCTTTAAAAAATAATGATAAGGATAACTGTAATTGTAATGTAAGAAAAGTATTATTATGATTGCTGTAATCATCAAAGAAAAAAATCTATTGATTACAATTACAGTAATCGTAATCAATGAAAATGACAATTAAAATTACTGTAATCGTAATAATGATTTTTGTAATTTAATTACTTACTATGTAAGTTATATCACAAATAATGGCGTTCCAAAAAAGAAAATGTTTATGTGAAAGTCATGTAATTTAAATGTTGTCTTATTTTTCTTCTAACTCAAAAGCAAATATATTGCAATTTTATTCCGAAACTATGTTTTTTTGAACAATACGTTTTTAATGATATAAACCAGAGGACTGCACAAGCCTACTTGAAGTTGAAGCTTTTTCAAGTACTTGAAATCAGCGACCCCTAACACTGTTAAATGATGTTTAAAACTCTTAAAAATACATTTTACCAGACGGCAATACTGTGGTAAAAGTTTTAGTCGCAACCCCTTACCTCCATCTTAGCTTTTAAAATTGTGACATAAGATTCGAAATCAAATCCGTTATCAGAATTTGAAAATTACAAGAATTCGCAAAAAAATACAAAAAAAAAATCTAGGTGGCAACTCTATTCGCCATCTTTAATTTTAAATTTTGACATCAATTCCGAAATCAGCTACCCCCTAAAACTGCCAACCACGTATTTCAGAGATCCCTTAAATGTCCTAATACATTTAAGCTTTTCCTACACAAGCTCATTGAAGTTTTTGGATACATGCTTTAATTGGATACTTGTCTTCAATTTCAAGCTTTTCAAGCTTTTTGTCCAAGGCATCAAGTTTGCCTTTACTTGGGACTTCGTGCCGTTCGCTTTAAAGCTAGCATACTTGCAAGTCCCAAGCTGTCGTGGGCTTATTTATATTCTAGTTCAAGTTATACTTGATTAAAAACAATCAAGCTCAAGTAAGCTTGAACTTGTAAATTAAGCAACTACTTTAAATGGACTTCAAGTAGGCTTGCGCAGCTTTCTGATAAAAATCAAAACGAACTCAATAATAAGGAATGTATCAGTGCTGAGGACTCGCGGTCGCTGCAAGAAAAATTTTTTCGAGGCACCATCGAAGAACTGTAATAAATCCGTTGTTTCTTTATGTATTTGTACCAAAATTTTTTTTAATATTCTTCAAATATTGTGTTGTAATAAATTAATTTTTAAAATAGATCTTTATTAACAATGTGTTAGAAAAAAATTTGACCGAACAAACTTTACGCCCCCTTAAGCCATTAATGACGAATGTTACATAAATGTTGAGTTGTGGCACTCTTCTTATTTACAGCAAAAAAAAAACAAATTCGAATGATTTAGAACAAACACATGTTGAATTATAAGCATTCGTCATTAATGGGTTAAGTAAAGAACTTCATTTAGCGCCTCGAAGTGGGCCTAAGCCCTCCGCTGATACCCGCAGATTTTTGTACTTTCCCTAGCAATTTGCAATTAGATTGTGTTTTCAGTGCTGTCCACCAAGCACATACACCATATAGCAAGATTTGTCTCACTATAGTTCAAAATGTGCAATATTCGAGGTGAATTCCCATGTTTTACAGGCATATAAAGCATGCCGTTTCCATACCAGCAAAACAGATACTACCGTCTTTAGTTCCGTTTTGCTGGAACAGTCAGTTTCATGGTTGGTTGTGATGTTGTATTTTGATTTTATTTAACGTTAATATACTTTGACTAACTGTTATTAATTGTTCTTCTCTAGTTTCTAAAGCGTTAATTAACACTGAATAAAGAAAATTTATGGATTTGTTTTTTTTTTACTTGTCGCTTTGTCGTTGTGTCGCCAACTGCTGCAACAACTACGACAACATTTATAAATCATTATTCCTCACTACAACAACATTTATAAATCATTATTCCTCACTACAACAACATTTATAAATCATTATTCCTCAAAATTGAAACAGTAAATCCAATATTACAAAACACTAGTTCGAAGCAGTACGAAACTCTAAGGCTGCCCGCATAGTAAGCGCCGAAGCAGGCAGGCAGGCAGACAGGCCCTGCAAAGAAACGAGATAGAAATAACTTCTTTCTCTCTTGTTCACATAGTTTTCCTGTGCCTGTCTGCCTGCCTGTCTGCTTCGGCGCTTACTCTGCGGGCAACCTAAGAAATACAAGCAAGAAGACGTTGGTGAGTGGTAAACACAACAACAACAACAACAAAAAAACAACTGCGACAACAACAACGACAACAGGAGCAGGTCAATGACACACAATTCCTGAAACGTAATCGCAACTATATTGTGCCATGTCCTTGCCTACGTTCGGCACCACACCATTCACCATATGGTACACAAGGGTTCATTGCACAAGAGTTAAAATTGAACTGGGACTTGGGGAGTTCGATTCCAAAGAAACTGTACAAATTTAATCGTAGTGCTCCGCAAGAAATCCAAGGAAATCCATGACGATGACAACATCGAAAACAGCATTTTTTGCTACAACTTCAACTCAGTTCTAAAAGTTATTTTGTGATTTTTTGCCCCGAGTATGTTATTGATTGTAACTTGAGTTGCGAGGGTATATTTTTTGTTGTTATTGGCTTATAAATTTTGTCATTTTGTTTTTGGTGTGTATTTCAACAAACTGAAGGATAATAATGCTTAAACAATATGGAGAGATTAAAATATTAATATAAATAATTAAAAAGATTGATATAATCAAATTATTTATTCGAAAAAAATATTAAATTTCTTAAAATAGCTTAGTGTACAAAAAAAAATTGAATGGGTTAAAACATTAAAAGTGAAAGTAAGATAATTATTATTGCGATAGAAAGTAGTTTGATTTTTAGGTCAACAGCAAAAATATAGATCATCTGCAAGTAAAGATAGAGTCTCTTTATCTATGTCATATGCGTAATGAAATTCTCAAGAGTATTTTTTCGAACCTACCTACCATCGCATATAGCTTCATCACTTTGTAGCAGCTCAATCATTATTTCGAATCGACATAAGTAGGCAATACTTTGCTGACATCTCTTAATTATGAGCTAAACGCTGCTTCGACTGATGTTGTGACGAAGGGTATCATCAGAAGAACTTCTCAAACACAAAGATAATCAAATACACGCACGCTGACATACACAAACGCACTCAGAGACACACAATTACAGAAATATGCATACTACTAAAACTGTCATTAGTTATAATGACACGTACATAATGCAGGCTTAAGCGGAAACGGCTCTGGTTTCCCTTTTCTACACCTTTAATTTCCTGTTCATTAAAATTAATGGCTCCAATGCGTTGCTTCTACTTTGTCGTAATCGCGTTGGTGGCTGCAGCTGAGTTTTCACCACAGATTCACGATATTGATTGCATTCCAACAGAGTTGTTGCTGCAGACAAAGATGTTAATGGAGAAGCTGCTGCTGATGATGATGATTAAAATAATGCCGTTAATGGGGATTTTGTTGTGGTTTCTTAGGTTTTCTCTACAATTCCTTAATCATGCTTCTCAAGATTCGCAGAGTTGCCACAAAGTTATTTTACTCTTTGCTATCAATTTATTTTCTATTTTTTTTTAATTTCTACAAACTTGCAAGTAGTGGTTTGTCGATGTGCCAGTTCTTTCCCACATCTTTTTGTTCTATTTTTGTTATTGTTTTAATCTGAAGGCCTTAAAAACCGATTAAATTCACTCATGCAGTAAACGTCTAATTAATATACAGCCGCATGCAATTAATTATGAAAATTTTAATTATTATAACAGAAAATTTTCATAAATTTCAATTTTACTGCAATTAATTGATTTATGACGATTTGAAGTGGGTAGCATTTTTGACTATCTACCTTGAGATAATTATAACTAGTAATGTTAGGCGTGTGTTTTTGTGCAAAGCAATTAAATGTTATAAGCCATAAATCAATGGAGTGTTTTATTTTTATCTTCAAATGATGGCGGATAATCTGCAACTAGGTCTAGGACATTGAAAGTTTTGAATAGAACCACTTTCTATGTAAAAACATTTTGCAGTAGGCAAAAAAAAAAATAAAAAAACATGAATACAATAAATTTGTTGAATAAAATAATTGATTCGGCAATGTTTTATTGAAAAATCGAGGTGCAAATTTAAAAATTTCTAAATAATATAACATATTTAAATTTCTCGACAAAGTCAATTTCGAAAGAAATAGTTTTCTTGCATCTAAAAGTTATGTTGCTTGATTCAAAAATTCTTGAAAAAGTACCCCTAAACGTAGTCATGCAGGATTAAAATACTATATGAAAATGTTCCTTGAAGAATTTCACTAAGTCACTTTATACAAGATTTGTCTACAGCGTATATCTATGAAGAAAAATCGTAAGCTTAATTTGTAAACTCGCGATGATTTAAAGTGAGCATTTCTATAGATTATAAATTTTTTACATGAAGTAAGTAATTGAAGTAAGTAAATTCACGAACAACAGACAAAAATAGCGATTGCCTTTAAAAAAAATAATATAGCATAATCTTTGATAATAATAATACAATATAATTTGATAATAGTAATGTATTACATATACATAAATAATTGTAAATAATTTGTTTAACCTTCAAACACTTTTAGTGTCAATTTGACACTAAGCTAAGAATATAACGCAAAGAAAAAATAAAAACTGTAACTGTAAATTTTTTGTCCACATAAATCGAGTGCAAATCTCCATAGAACGTGATTTGGTGTATTTTTCAAATTTTTATTTTTAACATTTTATGAATTATTTCAATTTTATATTTCTAGTGAGGCAAACAAATCTAAAACATTACTTTTTGAGTTTTTAAAATAAATATTTAAATATATTATGAATATAATCCAAAAAAATAGAGTTTTAAATCTGTGATTGTAATGCATAGTGTCAAATTGACAATAAACTACTTTTGACTTAAAAAAAATCAAATGGCTTTGAACGTTAAACTGCTTATTGGAGTGGCTGCTCAAAACTTTTTTAAAAATTAATATTCTCTTTACTTGAAGTGTGTGTTTGTGATCCAAGCCAAACGGGTTAAGATTTCAGAGAGATCGAAATCAGCTTTTTTGTGTCTAGTTGAGCTTTATTTTGACTAGTTTAATTTTTTTAATTTTTTTAGTATTTTAAAAAAAAATTGAAAGAAATTCATACACGGATTTTAGTGAAATTTTTCTAACACCATAAAAAATATACACAGAAAAAATTAAGCGATCATGCTGAAGAACATTGCCGCTATACAATCTTTAGCAAAAAGTGCAATATTTAAAATTTTAAAGTTTGGGTATTTTTACAAAAAAAAAAATTCCAAAAATCCAAATAGCTATGCAAAATTATTAAAAAATACATCACGACTAGTGTCTTACTCGAGTAAGATACATACGTTGTTCCATTTTTGTTTTTTTTTTTGCATTGATTTTATGTTCGGTAGGACAGAAATAAATACTTTGAAGGATTAAAAAAAAAGTCAAGTTAGAACTCAGAAATTTGGTTTTTTTATTTTTTTTTTTTTTTGTACAAAATAACTCAAAACTATGCCATAGCATGATGTTTGTCTAAAAATTTTGCATTTTTAGTTTTAATAGAATTTTTTTTTTACAAATACCCAAAGTTTATATTTATATTTAAAAATGCACTTTTTGCTAAAGATTGCATAGAAGCTAGGTTCTCTCAATTTTTTTTTGTGTATATTTGTCATTGTTTAAAAAAAAAATATCTACACTCACGGAAAAATACTCCTACCTGACTCAGGTTATTTACCTTATTAACCTTATCCACGTTACTTCTACCTGACGGATCTGGTTTCTGGATACATGCAGAAAAAAAGGGGAAAAGTACTTCAGGATAAGATAGGTGAAATGTACTTATCTTTAAGTTTTCAATTTTATCTAATTCTGTGGTCATTTGGCATAAAACAATATAGTAACCATGATTCATTTGCTCTAGCTCTTCCTCTGGCTCTTGCTGCACAGTGCGCTTTTTTCGATTTAAGGATGACATTTGCATTATCTCAGAAACTATATAAGCTAAGGCCATGAAATTTTGTACAAATGAGTTTTAGCCAAAATAAAGTTATAGCACAAAAAATTAGAATTCTAGGTCAACTCCATATAAAATTGCTTATTTTTGCTTTTAAAGAATAAATTTAGTTTACTTTATTTTACTTAAACGTCATACTTAAAATATTTTAAATCGGATAACTTTTAGATAAATCTCCTATAAAACAATATTAACATATTAACGAAATTAAAAAAAAAATTAAAAAATGGTGACTAATACAAAAAAAGGTCACAACTTTTTTAAATTATGAATTCTATTTTATTTTTCTTTAAATTTAAGAGTACTTACAAATTGTTTTAGAAACAAGTGCATTTTAGGCCAAACTAAATTTTAAAGCCTTTTTTCAAATTAAGTGAATTTGCTTAATAGCAGCTAGATGCAGCAGGTTTTTACTGAAACAGAAGGTAGAAGTAGCATATTTAATGATAGTTATAGCTTTTGACTTTAAAACTGCGTAATTAGCTAGATACTTTCTACTAAATTTTCACTTTAATTTTCATTCCTTGAAAAATTTAGTCATATTTCAACGATTTTTCCATTTTTATTTATTAACATTTTTTATTGTATTTTACATTAAATTCAATGACAATTAAGACATAAAAAAATTCAAAAACAAAACTTATTATTATAAAGTTCCCTGTAGAAAAATCAACTAATTTAAAAGTAGTTAAAAAAGTAGTTTTTTATCAAGCACAACTAGTTGAAATTCTGACTTTTTTCCATAGAACGAACTAATATATTTTGTTTGGTGAGGTCCGCTAAATAAGTCAATTGATTTCGTCTGCATATGTTTTCAACTACTTGTTAAATTAGTTGAATTTAAATTATTTTTCTTACTACTTTAAAATAAATCAATTGAAAAAGCGCATATATTTTCAACTACTTGTTAAATTTAAATTATTTTTTTAATTAGTTTAAAATAAATCAATTGAAAACTAGTTCATATTCCACTTACTGAAGATGAATTTAAAAGCGTCATTAATTTATTGTTGTAAAAATTTATCATTAATTTTATTGTTGTAAAAAAATACGTAAATTCATATAAGTGAAAGCCTAAAGTTAATAATATTTGATGAAATAGCATGGTTAAATATATATAAACTTGTTATCTAATAAAAATGTGCAATAAAACATGTTAAAATCAGAGTAGTCGCCGCCTTAATATAATTCAATGTAGTTTTTAATCCACTCGTTTTGAAGTAGTTTTTTAATTACTTCATATATAATGCATTAAAAACTATTCAAAAAAGTGGATGCCGCTTAAATAAAACTCAAAGTAATTCATAAACAAGTGTATTTTAAATTAATTTTTTATTTAGTTGTTTTTAAGAACAAGTTAGTTTGTTCCTATAGGGTTATTATTGCTAAAACTTGACTTTATTTTTTGACTTTATATAATACACTAATACTACCACATTCATAATACATGTTTGATAATCTGATGAATAAAAATATTTTTTTTTATAAAATTATGTCATCCTAAAATTAAAAAAAGCATACTGTGCGCTGAGGAAAAGAGGGTGTTTTGACGTAGAATTACGTCTTACAGTGCGGTTTGTATGGGGGTAATTTTCACACATTTTTTCGAGCACTTTAAAGATTTTAGTTGACACTTTGGGGTATACCCACAGCCTTTAATATTCATCGTACAAAGAACAGATATATGCCAAAGTATCAAATAGAGTACGAAAAAAACGAATATCTAACTTTGGTTCTTGTCAATCATTTAATAAAGTCACAAAACAGCAAAATCTAAGAAGAAAAAATTCATATGCAGTGTGTTCAGAAAAAAGTGTTTGGCTGTTGATGTTAATGAAGCATATATTAAAAAAAAAATTACATGTTAAAAGTGCATTTCATTGCCCTAGTCGACACATATTTAATAAACCGTCCAGTCACCTTCATTGTCAATAATAGCTTGACATCTTTGGTGGCAATTTTTCAGCATATTCAGGAGTTAAGGACTTCCAGGTATTTTTAAGCAATCGAACGAATTGTTTTGATCATTTTTTTTTTATATTTTAGCTTTCATGATGCCCCATATATTTTCTATTGGATTGGTATCAGGTGACTGTGATGATTCAGTGCAGAGTTTACTCTTATGTTTTGGATCGTTGTCCTCTTGTAATATCCAATCGGTGTTATTCTTTCCATATAACTTTTCGGCAGACTTTAGCAACCCACCTTTGTACAATCCCAGCATTCTTACTGCATTAAGCTTATATGTGAAGCACTTTAAAACGCCAATCCTTGAGCTGAGAAACACCCATAGACGTGCATTTTTTGGGGATGTTTAACACTACGCTGAATAACTTTTTCACCTTTTTTTACCCAAACACGTTTCATTAGATTAAATAACACAAAAGTTGATTCATCTCTGTATATTCCTAGCAAACATTTTATGAGCTTTCAAAAAATATGACTCTAAAATGCGTCATATATGTGAGTGTTTTATGAGTGTTAATAAAAATGAGTCATAAGAGAGTCTTTTTTATGCATGATTTATGAGTGTTCATAAAAAGGAATCATAAAAGAATACTTTTTATTGAGTTTTATGAGTGCTCATAAAATGGAGTCACAAAAGAATACTTTTTATGCGTGTTTTATGAGTGCATATAAAAAAGACTCATACAAGAATCTTTTTTATGCATGCTTTACGAGTGTTCATAAAAGAGACTCATAAAAGAATCCTTTTTTGCATGTTTTATGAGTGTACATAAAATGGAGTCATAAAAGTCTCTTCTTTATGAGTGTTTTATGAGAAATCATAAAAAATACTCATAAAGTAGTCATTTGTATTTATTTAGAAATAAATATAATAAGTATTTAAAATGTCATTAGTCATCATAGACTAGTAAACGAAAATTGAATCTGACTCCAATGTGTTACGAAAAACATTTCTATTTGCCCTTAAAATGTAACTCGCAAAGTTCCTGTGATTCCTGTGAATGTAATTTCTGAATAATAAGGCGCTTGCTATGCTGGCGCCACAGTTCATGGAATGCCTTTCTTGCTGCGATCAGCTTTCTGCGCTTTTGGTTCCAAATTGAAATATTCATTTGGAGTTTAAACGTCGAAGTGCGTGGAAGGAATTTAATTTCTTACTATTATTTAATTATAAATGTTCATAGTGAGTTCGTGTCTTTAGTGGAGTAATATTAAAAAAAAGTGAAACGTTTTCAATAATTCGTGAAACGAAAATAAAAGTGAGCGTACGCAAAGAGAGGTGTTAAAATTAAACAAAATTAAAAAATAAAATCAGGTAAGCTTTAATTAAAACAAAACTTATCTTATTGTCTTTTTTTTTTCCTTATACTTTGGCTTTAAAATAGCCCCTAATGCAATATTACTGCTTAATATTCATCATAACTATTCTCTTTTTTCATTTTTGTTTTTAGGTGCATTTTTCCGAAAGTTTAATCACACCGAAAAAGAATTTTCATTAACCTGTGCACGCTGGTTGCAACTGCAAAAGATAGAGTTAATTATAGGAACAAACATTGAAATATCCTGAAAAGTTAATGATGGCATATTTTAATTACAATAAGGTTTTTTTAATAATTCTAAAAAATATTATTTCCTTATTTTATTACTTATACTTTACTTATAACTGCTTTCTTTCAATATAAGGACAAACAAATAAATGTAATTTGGTTAAGTTTTTATATTTTTTTTTTCTGAATGAATGAAAAACTTTTATTAAAATAAATTTAACGTCCAATATAAATATATGTTATTTGAATATGTTTTAATGTTATTTTTTTACGACTGAATGAATAAAAAATTTAATTAAAATAAATTGAAAATATAAAAAAAAATCAATTTTATTGTGTTTCGGATAAAATGTCTTAGATTAAATGTCACAAATATGATCCTTTTATGATCCGTTTTATGATCCGTTTTATGAGCTTTCATAAAAGGGTCATACCTTTGCTTTAAGCATCAGAAAATGTTGGCTAATCTATTAATAACATCAAATCAAAGTCTACAATTTTTGTATAAAAATATCTATTTTCTGAGACTTTAAAGAGTCTTCAATATGGACCTTATGACTTTTAAAATAGTAAATAATATGAGTTCTAAAAGAGTCTAATTTACGATTCCTTACGGATTTCATTACATGCTTCTTAAAAAAGTATTAAATATGAGTCTTAAAAGAGTCTTTAATAGGACTCGTAAAATAATGATTTATAAGAGTTCTAAAATAATCTTAATTATGAGTCTTCAAAGAGTCCTTTATATGAGTCTTAAAAGAGCATTACATATGAGTCCTAAAAGATTCTTAAATATGACTCTTAAAAGTATAATTTTTATGAGTTCTAAAAGAGTCTTAATTATGAGTCCTCAAAGAGTATTAAATACGACTCTTAAAAGAGTCTTAAATATGAGTCTTAAAAGAGTCCTAAGTATTACTCTTAAAAAAATAATTTATATGAGTTCTAAAAGAGTTTTAATTATGAGTGTTCAAAGAGTCCTTTATATGAGTCTTAATAGAGTTATTAATATGAGTCTTAAAAGCGTCTTTTTTATGGCTCCAAAAAGAAACATAACACAGTCATTGTTATGAATCATATTTTGGAGCGCATAACATACAAAAAAGGACTAATAAAAGAGTCTTTTTTGAGCGCATTATGACTAAAAAGGCTCATATATATGAGTCTTAAAATAGTCTTTTAAGAGTCATAATGTTTGCTGGGTTATTTTTGTTTAATCGCGGTCGACATTTTGATGAGCCCATTGCAAACCCTTTTCAGTGTGCTTTTTCGAGAGCAAAGGCTTCGACAAAGTACTGCTTCGCTTTATGCCTGTTCGATGAAGTCGATCCCGTTTCGTATTAAGGGATATATCCAAGTCTTTTCCCGATAAAATTTTTTTAGCTTCTCTCAAGCTCATGGCTGGATTTTTTTAAATAGTCCCACAATGACTTTATCTTATTTTTTGGGGGTGATGTTTTTACGACCTCTCCCTGGCTCATCGTCAAGGTTTCCAGTTTTTGCAAAATGATCAGACCTCCTCTTAACAAAAGCACAAGTAGACTTGAGGTATTTTGCAGTCTTTTTAACTGTCCATTTGGACCGTTTGGATGATTTGTTAAGAAGCTTGCTTCAAAGCGTTTTTTAAATTGATCACTCATATTTCTCACTTCCAACACTTTCGAATGAACAAAGAAAACTAATTTGAATTGATATGTCGGCGATCACAATAGCACTATATTCACAATTGTAAATTAAAACTACGTTTTCTTGCGAACTAGCATTCTCAGAGAAAAACGTTATTTTTCGAACACACTGTATTCGTATGAGAAATACACAAGCTGCTTCAGTAGTTGCTTCAGCTGCTTATGCTGTTGTTATTGTTGTTGTTCGTAATCGTGTAGTTTGTTGTTGTGGTTGTTGTTATTAATATATATGTAAAATGTACATACATAATACACATTAGATGCTTTCGTTTTTGTCGTTTGTTATTGGTTTTGTTTATTTTCAGCAAGATAAATACAATAGAGAATACAGATGAGTGTAGCTATAGAGACAGAATGTATTACTACTACGCAGGTTTGCGCATGCGTTACTAAGAATGCGTTGTACTTTGAAAATCTATGTATTTTTTAAATATCATAATAAACTCGAATTTTTTATGTTATGCATTTTACTTTTTCCACATTAAAAAAATATTTTGTTAACTTAAATTTTAATTTTAAATTACTTTTAAAATAAACAGATATGTATAAGATCTTTACTACAGGAAAAATAAATAATTCAAATTTTTCCGATATTTATTTTTATTCAATAAACATACCTTTGAATTACATTAAGTTTTACCCAACGTAAAAAATTAACAAAAACAACAAATTCAACCTAAAAATATCAAACGAAAACTTTTTGTAAAACAAAACAAATTTTTACATGAATTTAATTGTGAAATTTTTAGATCAAGCAAGTTTGAAGAAGGCTACAACAACAACAAATTTGTTTTGAATCATTTTTATTTAGAAGATGAAATGCTTTAAAATAGTTTTGAAAAATAAAAATGAAAAAAACCCGAACTTTTCTCTATTACTGTAAAAAAAAGGTATTCTTCGTCTATACTGATGATACTATTCAAACTATGTCTTTTTTTTTAGTCTTTATTTTGTTTCTTGTGTTGTGATTTTCTAACAATTTTAATATTTTTATGTAAGTGATTGAGGTAAGAACATGTAAACCTAGCATTTGGTTAAATATACCTTATTCAATCCGATTGAACCACAAGTGATGGTTAAAACTCGGTAAAATAACCATTTTATTCAGTTTCATTAAGTACAAAGACAGGTTTAATTAACCTGAATGGCATGTGGAAATCTAAGCCTGAAGATTCATGTTGGCAAATTTTAACCTGAAACTTAGTTAAAATTTTGTTAAATTAACCAGATTTTTTTTTCTGGGTGTACTAATTATAATTGGAATACTTTCTTGTTTTAATTTTTGCGTTTTTTTTTTAAATTAAGAAAAAATCAAACTAGTCAAAATAAAACTCAACAAGGCACAATAAAGCTTATTCCGATAGCTCTAAAATTTTAACCTGTTTGGTTTGGGACACAACTGCACACTTTAAGTACAGAGCCCATTAAATGTACGCATTTTCATTTTCTCCAGTACACTTGGCGGCCATTCAGCCGTTTAATCGTTGACCTTAAAAATTCTAAAAATTTATGAAAAAAGTATAAAAATAAAGCAGTTTTATCATTACACCCATTTCTGCTGCTGCTAGTGTTGTGATAGAATCTTTCTTTTCTGAGGTTTTGAATAAAACAACAAAAGTTCAATATACATACAAGTAACTCGAACCGAAACTATTGTTAAATGAAATATCTAGAATAATATGATGCACTTCTTAGAAAATCCTACTATGTTTTATTTATATAAGACTCCGTAAAAATCTCGTTTCTACTACTTTTTCACTAAATTTTAATGCTAGTGCTTGTTGTTGTCACGTATTAAACAAAACAAATACTGTTGCAACGTAATCCAAGCTTTTATATGTGTTTGAGAAGTACTTTTACGGATGAAGTGAACATGTGTATATGAAAGAGAATATGTTTGCATGTGACTATGTAATCCGTGTGTGTGTGTGTTTATATGAGCTCAGCAGCTTAAATACTTTAGTGACTGTTTCTTTGCATATAATATTGTTGTTGTTACTCTTATTTGAATTTTTAGCTAAGTGCAGCAAATATGGCAACGCTCTAAGGATACATTAAAAGTTTTATTTGCGTTGGCAACCCTAGTCAAAATTATGTGAAAAATTGTAGTTGAAGAAGTCTTTAATTTGTCAACGTTTACCTGCGACAAAGTTTTAATAATCTTCAACAAGTTGCGTTCAACAAAAACGGCATTTAATTTTAGGAAATTTAAAAAGTTTCCTTGAGCTTTGCAGAAAAACGTTTATTTAATTGTTTGGAGGAGAGAATGTTACAAAAGTCTATATTACAAATATTCTCGTCACATAGCTTATATTCAAATATTGGTAGTCTAGCTTGTCGCTCTACAGTTAACTGCAATCGAAGCAGTAACTCAATACAATATCTTTTTATTTTTGGGTTAGCTATTCAGTTTTTATGCTTGCTTGTTTGCTTATAGTAAAAGCCACTTTTTCAGAAAACTTATACATAACTATGTGTTATCTAACGCATTGAATGCACACGTTTGTGCATTCGAATCGAAATTTGCGGATAGTAACAAACTTACAAGAAAAACCAGAAAATTTAACAATAACAAAAAATAAAAAGATACTGTAAACGCATCTTCGAGGAAAACAAGCAGATATTGAACTTCAGCCTCAAGATAGCGCAAGCGAATAAAAACTGCACTCAATGCAAATTCTGCGATGCTGACGACAATGTCGACTTAGCTTTTATTTAAAGCTGTACCAACCAACCCTAAAAGCATGCTGAAAATAAAACTGAATTCAAAGCACTGCATTTTATAGAAGAATATCTTGCAGTACCCTGAAAACCTTTTAACAATTCTAAAAAATTAACAAAAACTTTTGCGTAACGCTTATTAAAATTTGCGCACCAAAAACACAATGTACATATGATTTTGTAAGCCTCATTTTTGCTAAATGGTGTAGAAATAAATTAATTTATTTCTGCAAAAACAAAAATCAAAAAGTTTTTAAGTTACATTTTCATATATATAAAATTGATCAAATTTAATTCTGTAAATTTAATTAAATTTTAATTAAATTTAATATGTCTTAATAAATGAAGAATCCATATCAGCTTTAAAGAATAAGAACTAATTCTTAGGTAAAATCTGTAGAGCAATACTCTTGATTTTATTCTAGTTTGCAGTATATTTATTTTTTTGCTATGTGTAGTATATAATTACCAGCACCTGGGCTCATACAAAATCTGTTCAGACTAGAAAAAAACCAGGTGCGTCGTTGGACACACGAAAAAGCGAATCGTTTTAACAATTTCATAGATTTGATAATATAATGGTTTTCTTAATGCAAAACCAAAAAAAAAAACATGCACCAACAACAACACAAACGCATTCACAGAAACAAAAAACACATACTTAACGATGCTGATGACAACAGGTAGTACGTTGACGTGACATGCGTCGTGGGGACATCATTTCGGCAGACGCGAGTGCACATAACTCCCTCTGGGGCAGAATACTTATTAACACGTTGACTGCCACGGCAATTTTCAGAAAACTGGCCAAAAATGACAAATTTGATTTTTTTCACATTATCTTACTAAAAACTCTATTTTTAGATCACAGGTATCAAGAAGCAAAAATGATGTTTATTTTAGGAGAAAAAGGCGAATTATCTCGTAGTTGGCTTCTGTAACAGAAATCGCTACGCAGAAGCCAAATACAAGTTAATTCTTTAGGAGTTCAGTCTTTCTTTAATATTTTGTTTTATAGTTATTTTTATTTATTATAATTATTATAATTTTATTATTATTTTCTTTCTTTTTAGTTTTAATTATCAAGAAGCCAATATGGACAAGAAAAGGTCACTGACTCAAAATGAAATTGAGTACAACGCAAATCTAAGCGATTCAGAATATGACGGGATTTTTAGCGATGAAAGTAACGACATTTATGAACCTTCTGAGCATACAAGTGATAGTGAAGATGAAGTCATCTCCGAACCTGAAGACGTCTCCGAACCTGATGATAATGACGATGATTTCCATGCAACAACGTCATATGCGGTTGATGATTTGTGGACAGAAGTTCAACACAATCCTGAATTATTTTTTTTTTTCAAGAAAATGTTGGTGTAAAATTTGATGTATCAAATTTCACTACAAACGCTGGTGGATTTATTTTTTTCGGATGAGTTTCTTGCATTACTGGTAGAACAAACTAGTTGCATATGCTGCGCAAGAAATTGCAAAATGGGAAAATGGAAATGCTATAAAAAAATCTAAAAGGTTATCAAATTGGCAAGACGTAAGTGCTGCAGAGATGACAGTTTTTATTGCACTTTTATTGCAAATGGGACTTTGTACTTTTCCATCAATGTAATGTAAACTTTTGGCGCTCACATATGAGCCAAAATCGATTCCAGTTGCTACTTCGTTATTTTCATTTGGTTGATAACTCAATACCATCTAATCCTAAATCACTTCAACAATGTTATGCGTGAAAACTATGTACCGAGTAAAAATATTTGTATTGACGAATCCATGATGCTATCGCGGGGAAGATTGCTTTTCCACCAATACATAACAAATAAAAAACACAAATATGGTATCAAACTATGTGAGTCCGACGGTCTTGTAATGAAAATAAAAATTTACAGCGGAAAATCTGAGGAAACTACCAGTAATGCAGGTCACACTACTGATGTTGTTTTACATTTACTTGAGGACTATCTCGATAAAGGCTACACGCTTTACATGGATAATTTTTATAATTCAGTTAGTCTTACAAAACTGTTACATACACGAAAAATTTATGTGTGTGGAACCCTGCAAAATAACAGAAAAGGAAACCCCAGAGATGTGGTAAATCGTAAACTGAAAAAAGGGGAGTGTTTTTGGCAGCAAAATGTTCCTGTTACTGTATACAAATGGAAAGACAAACGAGATGTCCTTACCATTTCAAACATGCATGCTGTTGAATTGGTAGAGGTGACCAATCGCAATGGAAAAATTTCCATGAAACCGAATATAATTCGAGACTACAATAATGGAATGTCTGGCATTGACCGATCAGATCAAATTATTTCGTACTACACATCTCTAAGAAAGACTATTAGATGGCCCAAAAAGTTTTCACTTTCATAGAAATATATATACAAAATGCTCACAGAATTTTTCAAAAAGTAACTTCATCTAAAATAAAACTGATAAAGTTCAGAGACGAATTCGTCGTCGCGTTGATGGCAGAATGGATTCAATCAGTTTTGAAAAAAAATAGATTACAAGAACTCCATTATTTAGAGTGTTTAAAACCAACCGAAATAAAACAGAAATGAATTCACTCAGTTGCTTTCCTAACCATAGATGGAGCATTCAATAACGTCATGCCATAATCTATACTACTAGAGTTGCTTTGGTTAGGTGTGAATACTACCATTAATGAATGATCTTATAAACAAGCTACCTTGCTTCACAGTAATCTTATCAGGCCTAGGTAGTGCTTATAGCACTGTAAGATCGGTGACAAGAGGTACGCCACAAGGCAGTGTGCTATTTCCACTTTTCTGGAATCTGGTACAATGGTCTGCTGACTCTAAAGAGGGAGGTCTGTTTGTAATCGGGAGGCTGGCACTAGTCTACCCCGTTGACCTAGCAATCGCAGTCAGAGGAAAATATCCCACTACTCTAGTGACCTTATGCAAACTTGGCGTTTAAGGATCGGTAAGGTCTCCGACTTCCCGACGAGCTAGTAAAAGCCGAGCTAGATATGCACGTACCAGCGAATTCTTTAGACGCAGAGCAGCAAGACCTAGGCACTAGGGATCCCAGACGATTTAAGCCACTTTAAATCCCGGGACTGTCTTTCCTGGATGCCGGGATTTAAAAAAAATTTAAATAAAAAATTTCTATTACAAATATTCTTGTAAATTCAAACTTTTCAGTTTAAGTTGATCTGAATATAGAATAAGAAAAAATTTTTATTGAGGCTGAAAAAGATTGTTAGGACGATGAGTGTGAATCACTGGAGCAAGGACTTTACATAGTTTTGGAAGAATTTGCAACATCGGGAAGTCAACTATGTATTTCAAAATTGTCAGATATTCTGATTTAGGAAATAATTTTGTTTTATGATGAACGCAATCGCGATCGAAACTTACAAATTGCTTACGACTATTGTACAACTATTTTTTCAACTAGCATAGAATCAGAACGGTGCTTCTCATCAGCGGGTTATATTTGTAATAATATTCGAACAAAACTCTCTTATGAAAAATAAGACGCGTTGATCAGCTAAATGTATTACTTTAAAAATTATTAAAACAAAAAGTTTAATTTGAAAAGTTTTTTCCAACCTTAATTTGCCTTAACCTCAAAAAAACATGTAAACGGTGTACAAAAAAAAGGTAAAATTTATATAGTAATACCTTAAACTGTTCGTTTTTATATTTTTTGTTCTTTAACCCTTTCAATGGCTAGGCTAAACTAAGAAGAAAATAATTTTTTGAGGTAATATTCCTATCATTTAGGTTCTGAAGATTCAAAAAAACGTACTTTTCATTTTAACCTATGCTACTTACGTTTTACAAGATTGTACAAAGAAAAAATTGTTTTGCTCCTATTCGGCACAAAGTCATTTTTTTAATCCCTTAAATGTGTCTCAACCCTATAGATCTTTGTTTTTTAAACCCTCTCATATATATTCTTATCCTTAAAGCAATAAATAAAAAAAACATAAATTTGATCTTTTTCCGGTTGATTTTTTCTTATAAAATAGGCAAACAAAATTTTTTTTGCTTTTCTTCGCCACAAAATCGAAAATTCAACTGACTTGAATATCAATATATCTCCAAATTTATTTTTATCATCTTGTTTCATCTTTTTTTCATAGAACCAAACGATTTGATTCAAAGAAAAGCTTTGCAAAATAAATACATATAAAAATTGCTTTCTGACGCGTCCAACATATTGGGAAAATCCACTGAAAGGGTTAAATTAATATGGGGTTGGAATTAGTTTTAAAGGTTTTCTAAGAGATGGCGTAACTATCAATAGATCGCATCGGGCACACCTGTGACTATATTCATTTCAAAGCACATTGTCTAAGCTTCATTTTTTAGTATGTGTCATTCCACTGAAGTGTAAACAACATATATTTTTTTCTCTGTGAACATGTCGACTTTCGTTCCAACAAAACGCAATTTGCGGGAAGGTTTACTTTTGTGCTTCCATTTGAAGAAAAAAGCGGTTGAAGCACAACGCACACTTACTGAGGCTTACGGGGACTATGCTCCATCGATTTCTACTTGTGAGTACTGGTTCCGTCGGTTTAAAAGTGGTGATTTTGATACGGATTACAAAGAGCGTCCGGGCCAGCCGAAAAAGTTTGAAGATGAGGAATTGGAGGCTTTGCTCGATGAAGACCCTTGTCAAACCCTTCAAGAATTGTCAGAATCATTGGGAGTCGACTTATCAACGGTCGGCAAACGCTTGAAGGCCATGGGAATGATTCAAAAGCAAGAAAATTGGGTGCCGTACCAGTTGAAGCCGAGAGACGTTGAACGGCGATTTTGCATGTGCGAACAACTGCTTCAACGGCATAAAAGGAAGAGTTTTTTGCATCGTATTGTCACTGGCGTTGAAAAGTGGATCCATAACGATAATCCTAAGCGAAAAAAATCGTGGGGACCACCCGGCCATGCATCAACATCGAGGGCCAAGCCGAATATTCATGGCGCCAAGCTTATGCTGTGTATTTGGTAGGATCAGAAGGGTGTCGTGTACTATGAGCTGCTAAAACCTAACGAAACCATCACTGGGGAACGCTACCAACAACAATTGATGCAATTGAGCCGAGCATTAAAGGTTAAACGGCCGGAATATGCCAAAAGACACGACAAAGTGGTTTTTCAACATGACAAGGCACGGCCACATGTTGCAAGAACCGTCAAGGAAACGTTGGAGGCGCTGAATTGGGATGTGCTACCACACCCGCCTTATAGCCCAGACATAGCCCCTTCCGACTACCACCTATTCAGATCGATGACGCATGGCTTGGCTGAGCAGCGCTTCACTTCTTACGAGGATACCAAAAAATGGGTCGATTCGTGGATTGCCTCAAAAGACGAATCGTTCTTCCGGCGCGGAATCCATATGCTGCCAGAAAGATGGGAAAATGTTGTAGCTAACGATGGACAATACTTTGAATGATATACATTGTACCGTTGTTTCTAAATAAATGCTCAAAAACCGAAAAAAAACCATTAAAATTAATTCCAACCCCCAATACAATGTCCTAGTCATTAATAATATTTAAGTTCTTTGTTTTTTAACAATAAGGGTATTCGCAATTGTGTGGTATAGTAGCATTGTTTTAGTAGATATGCTATGGGGATTCTGGACCAAAAACGCGTGTATTTTCTTATGGGCCTCAAAATTCACAAAATTGTGAGGTGCAGCGCAGTCGGCGTAGTACGATCGGTCAAGTTAGCCGATAGTAGGGTGGCTGAAGCGTGTTGTTGTTGTTGCAAATTGGTGATAAGCATGCAAGATGTGCGGATGGAGGGATAGCTAGGGGGTATGATCGGTCAAGCTAGCTGAAGTAGAACGGTTGAAGCGTGCTGCTGCTATAAATTGGAGATAAGCACACAAGATGGACGGACGGACGGATTGATAGCCAGATGGGCTATGACATATGTTCTAGAAGCTTCTAGAACCTTCTAGAACATTCTAGAACATTCTAGAAGTAATTGAAATTGGAGATAAGCACACAATATGAACGGACGGACGTATCGATAGCCAGATGGGCTATGAAATACGTTCTCGAAGCTTCTAGAACCTTCTAGAACATTCTAGAACATTCTAGAAGTAATTGAAATTGGAGATAAGCATGCAAGATGGACGGACAGATGGATTGATAGCAAGATGGGCTATGACATATGTTCTAGAAGCTTCTAGAACCTTCTAGAACATTCTAGAACATTCTAGAAGTAATTGAAATTGGAGAGAAAGCAAGCATAGAAGACGAATGGGCAGACAGTCAGTCAGATAGTCAGATGGATGGACGGACGGACGGATAGCTAGCTAGATGGAGGTATGATTGATCAAACTAGCTGAAGTGGGAGATAAGCAAGCATAGAAGACGAATGGGTAGACAGTCAGTCAGATAGTCAGATGGATGGACGGACGGACGGATAGCTAGCTAGATGGAGGTATGATTGATCAAACTAGCTGAAGGGGGAGATAAGCAAGCATAGAAGACGAATGGGCAGACAGTCAGACAGATAGTCAGATGGATGGATGGACGGACGGATAGCTAGCTAGATGGAGGTATGATTGATCAAGCTGACTGAAGTATGATGAGTGACGTTGTTGTTGTTATAATTTGGAGATAAGCATACATAGAAGACGAATGGGCAGACTGTCGGACAGATAGTCAGATGGATGAATGGATGGGTAGCTAAAGCGTGTTGTTGTTGTTGTTATAAATTGGAGATAAGCATGCAAGTAGGACGGACGGACGAATATATGTATATATATGTATATGTATATGTATATGTATGTACACATATGAACTTTTGTAGGATGGCTGAAGTATGATGACTGATGTTGTTGTTATTATAAATGGGAGATAAGCAAGCATAGAAGACGCAGACAGTCGGACAGATAGTCAGATGGATGGACGGACGGAGGGATAGCTAGAAGGTGATAAGCCCAAGCTTCATAGCAAGCAGAATGTTTATGGATTTAAGTCGCTACATAAACTTCGGTGTTGTTGTTGTTGTTGTTATAAATCAGCATTTCAAGTTTAAGGTGATAAGCCCAGACCCAAAACCGCAAGCTGAAGATAAGGAAACAGTACAGAAGTAAAGAGTGTAGTTGTTATGCATTTTAATAAATTTAATATGAGTTGGTTGACTTATATAAAAACAAAGCATGAAAGCAGCAAAATAAATTAAGCTAACGATTGAAAGTGATATCACAGCCATGACCATACTCAACTATGCTGATATAAATAAAACAAAACGAGTTGATTTATATATGAATCATTATTGTTCTTTTATTGATTTGTTATATTTAAAGTTTGATAATTACATGTATAAAAGCAATAATTACATACATAAAAAGTAATTGATTTAACCATTCAGCTTTGAGTATAATTTTGCTCTATTTTATTCTTCTTCTTCTTCTTCTTCTTCTTCTTCTTCTTCTTCTTCTTCTTCTGTTTCTGCATCTTTTTACTCCTTTACCAATCTTATTTTTAGTATCTTTTTGCTCCTTTGCCCATTTTGTCAACTTTTGGTCATCCTTCTTCTTCCTACACTTCTCCTCTAAGTGCGAGTTGCTACCGCAGTAGTAGCAATCAATTAATTTACGATACCCTCTCAATCTATTCATAGTATTTTGCTGAGAGCTTTAGGTGAGTAGCTATGGTATTCATTTTTTATAATGCTCTCATCATATATTGGCTTTGGAGAACATTTAATATCTCATTCATGCTTGTAGATTAAGTCTCAAAGATTTTTAATATTTGTCATCGAAATTAGAAATAAGCATGAAACGTATGATATTGAAATTGGAGTTAAGCATGAAACGTATGAGCTCATAAGAGCCTAAGTTGAGAGGATATATACTATATGTAGACTAATTATTCTAAGCTGATGGAATGGGGTTAGGTGGTTGAAGTGCTATGTTGTTGTTAAAATTGACGATAAGGATTTAAGAAAAATTTATTATTTGAACCCATAAATATATATAAATAATTGAATCGAGAGTTTTTAGCTCATTCAATATTTGATCAGCAACATAAAATATTTAAACGTTTCGTGAAGATTTATTTATTAGTAATTCCTAAATTTTAAAATGAGTGCACGCGTCAACAAAATTTTAAAAATTGCAAAAACATTGTGTGAAAATGCGCATAAAAATCGGGAGATGGTTATGCCAAGTATAAAAGAGTGCTCATCGCTCCTTATTACCCTTCGGGGTATTTTACGATGGGCAACAACTGTTGGAACAAAGCAGAGTGCTACATGCGGAATAGGACTTATTCAAGGTTATCGCACGCAGTTGAAGAAGCTCAACGCTTGTACTGGTGCAGGTCTTTCCCGAACGGGCAACAGAGCGGATTGGGCCTCCATTCGAATTCGGTGGGAAGAAATCGAGTCAACATTTGGTGGACGGTAAGCTTAATTTTTAAATAATTTTATTACTATATTACATATTTCGATTTAATATAATATATTAATTTAACCCATATTTTAATTTTCAGAGTACGTACCGGCGTCATAATTAATTTGACGCATAAAGATCCCCAGAATTTCTTGGCAGATTGTCTAGATCTCTTCCAGCGCACCGTTAAAAAATCCTTAGTGAAATTTACGTCTCTTAAGGTAAATACAATATTTTGTGGCGAATTTCGAGTTACTAGAGCTAATGAGGAAATTAGTGAATTGAAATTCATGAACACGAAAAATGTTGCTATTTACCGGGAAACGGATATTAGAGCTTGGTTTTTTGAACATGTTCAAAATGCAATTTTGAAAAAGCTGGAAGAGTTCCAAGAACGGGATAGTGGATGGGCGTTGGCTGCAGTTGTTAACTTGGCAGTGAACATCAACAAATACACGCCACAGCTAGGATCGTCATATATCCCGCTACCACCACAGATTTATAACAAGAAAGCATGCGTTAATGTGAAAAATGATGACAACGCATGTTTTGCTTGGGCAATCATATCTGCTCTGCATCCAGCGAATGTGCATACGGATCGCATGTCAATGTACCCAAATTATCGTGATATACTAAATTTGTCAAATATAGTATTTCCAATGACGATGCGGCAGATCCCGAGATTTGAGATGCAAAACAACATCTCAATTAATGTATACATTCTGCGTAAAAACAGAAACAAATTTACAGTGCTGCCAGCATATTTGACAAAAAATAAAATGGTATGTCATATAAATCTCCTGATGGTGCAGAGCAGATATCAGAATGAAGCTGATGATTGTAATAATGATAACAACAATATCGCTGATAATGGAAATGGTAGCAGCAATGATGATGATGTTCCAATCACATACCATTATGTGTGGATAAAAAGTCTTTCACGGCTTTTGTCCATGCAAGTATCAGCACATCGTGAAGCCAAATATTTTTGCGATAGATGTTTGCACTACTTCCACTCAGCACTCAAGTTGGAGCAGCACACCGAGGACTGCAGCAGACTAAACAACTGTAAAATAAGGATGCCTACAGAAGCTGAGAAGGAGGTTTGCTTTAAAAATTTTAAAAATAAGATTATGACCCCATTTGTAGTATATGCCGATTTGGAGTGCATTTTGGCAAAGTCCATTGTTGGAAATGCATACCAGAAGCATATACCATATAGTGTGGGTTTTTATGTTAAGTGTGCGTATGACCCCACGCTATCGTTTTATAAAAGCTATCGTGGGGCAGATTGTATTGCGTGGTTCGTTTCGGAACTTAATAATTTTGCTGAAGATGTTGAAACTGTCTTTCTTTGCCCTCTACCCATGGATGACATGACTGTTGAGCAAGTTCAAAGTTTCACGATCGCCAACACATGTCACATATGTGAGAAAGCCTTCACCGGTGATAATGTCAAGGTACGCGACCATTGTCATCTTACCGGTGTTTATCGAGGCCCAGCGCATAAGGGGTGCAACATAAACTTCAAAGACTCACACACAATACCCATAATTTTTCATAATCTCACCGGTTATGACTCGCATTTCATTTTTAAAAATTTAGCCACAGATTTAAAGGGACGTATTGACCTTCTACCAATAAACAGAGAACGTTACATTTCATTTACTAAACGACTGGACGAATATGTAATAAAATATCGGTTTATTGACTCATTCAGATTCATGGCGAGTAGCTTAGATACTTTAGCCTCACATCTACCAAATTGCAATATTCTAAAATCGGAGTTTAACAATTTAAATGTTGAACAATTAAATTTGCTGACACGTAAGGGTGTCTTTCCGTATGACTACTGCGATGATGTAGTTAAATTTTCAGAAACATCATTACCCGATATTACACATTTCTACAATCAACTCAATGATACAAACATCAGCGCAGAGGATTATGCTCATGCACAAAAAGTCTGGACTGAATTAAGTATTAATAATTTGGGGGAATATTCAGATATTTATTTGAAAACAGACGTTTTACTATTATCAGATGTTTTCGAACAATTTCGCACAAGTTGTCATAAAACTTATGGCCTTGATCCCGCACATTATTTCACTCTACCTGGTTATACATGGGATGCAATGCTTAAGCATACTGATATAACCCTTGAGCTATTGACAGATATCGATATGCTCATGTTTGTAGAGCGAGGTATTCGTGGGGGTCTTAGCCAGTGTACTAAGCGTTATTCGAAAGCTAACAATAAGTATACGCCTGATTTCGATGAGGCTCAACCATCCAAATTCTTAATGTATTATGACATTAATAATCAGTATGGTTGGGCCATGTCTCAATTTCTCCCCCACAGTGAGTTTCATTGGTTGTCAGATTTTCAAAATTTTAATGTTGAAGCCATAGCTGACGATTCAGATGTAGGATATATTCTCGAGGTAGATTTAGAGTATCCAATTAATCTCCACGATTACCATAAAGATCTCCCCTTTTGCCCTGATCATATTACACCTCCAGGATCAAAGCAGAAAAAACTGTTGGCAACTTTGGGTGGTAGCGTGAGATATATTATCCACTACAGAAATCTAAAGCAGGCTTTGAAATATGGATTAAGGCTATCTAAAATTCACAAAATTTTGAAATTTAGACAATCTGCATGGTTGAAGTCATATATCGATCTAAACACGAGTCTTCGAACAGCAGCTATAAATGAGTTTGAGAAGAATCTTTTCAAACTCATGAATAATGCTGTGTTTGGGAAAACTATGGAAAACATTCGTAAACATAGTGTTGTTAAATTGGTGACGAGTTGGTTAGGTCGATATGGTGCCGAAGCCCTTATTTCTAAGCCTGAGTTTAAGGCCTCAACAATATTTTGCGAAAATTTGGTGGCAATTGAACTCAATAAAACTGAGATATACTTCAATAAGCCCATTTATGTTGGTATGTGCATCCTTGATTTAGCTAAAACAACCATTTATGATTTTCATTATGGTTATATGGCTCCGCAATTTGGTTCCGATTGTAGCATTTGCTATACTGATACCGATTCACTAATTTATGAGGTGACTTGTAAAGACTTGTATGAGGTCATCAAACGCGATTGCTTTATACACTTTGATACAAGCGACTATCCTATTAATAACGTGTGGGATATTCCCCAAGTCAATAAAAAAGTTTTGGGTCTCATGAAAGATGAGAATAATGGTAGAATCATGACCGAATTTGTGGGGCTCCGTGCAAAAATGTATGCGATACGTGTAGAGGGTGAAGATTCAACAAAAAAATCGAAAGGTGTAAAAAGAAACATAGTCAAGACTAAAATAACGTTTAGTGACTATGTTGATTGCCTTGAAAACAACGTTGAAAAGACAGTTCAGCAAAATTTGATTCAGTCGCGGAAACATGAAGTAAGCTCAATCATACAAACAAAAATTGCATTAAGCCCTCATGATAATAAGCGATTTTTGGTAGCAAATAGTAATGAGACATTACCGTGGGGTCATTTCAGTATTATGGAGTAGAATAATATTACTTAAGAATAAATGTTTATTTTTAAGATTTTAAATTGTTAAAGATATATATAATTAAGAAGAACAAAAATCGCTTATTATCATGAGGGCTTAATACAATTTTTGGTAGCAAATAGTAATGAGACATTACCGTGGGGTCATTTCAGTATTATGAAGTAGAATAATATTACTTAAGAATAACTGTTTATTTTTAAGATTTTAAATTGTAAAAGATATATGATTAAGAAGAACAAAAATAAAATTTTTATAACGTTGTACAAAATATATTTATTTTATTTTTTTCCTTTATTCTTTCAGCCTTTTTTGAAAACAAAAATCAAGATTTAAATCTGTCATCAAGTTCTATATTTGTGTTTGATGAAAGGACATTTTTTTCTGGCTGGTCCACTTTTATTCCGCTTTGCCCATTAAATTTTTCTTGCTTCTTTTTTGTTTTTGTTTTTTTGCCTAATTTTCATCATGAAAATATATAGTCAAAAGGATATTTCCTTATCTAATTTATTTTACGAGTCATAGCGTATTAGACGAGAGAGTACGTTGGCCGAAGAACAGGTATAAATGTTTTTCTCGAAACACCTTATTCCGTGTTCTACACGATTCCGCTTCAACGACTTGACCGGCCGCTAGGTCAGAGGTGGCAACACTGGCAGCGTGTTGTTGTTGTTATAAATGGGGGATAAGCAAGCATAGAAGATGTATGGGCAAACAGCCGGACAGATGGTCAGATGGTCAGATGGATGGACGGACGGAGGGATAGCTAGAAGGGGGTATGATTGTTCAAGCTGGTTGAAGTATGACGGTTGGTGTTGTTGTTGTTATAAATAAAAATTTTTTAGTTTAAGATGATAAGCTCAAGCTTCATAGCAAGCAGAATGTTTATAGATTTAAGTCGCTACATAAACTTCGGTGTTGTTGTTGTTGTTATAAATCAGCATTTCAAGTTTAAGGTGATAAGCTCAGACCCAAAACCGCAAGCTGAAGATAAGGAAACAGTACAGAAGTAAAATATTTTTTTATTTTTTTCCCATGCTTGTTTAATATGTTTATGAATTTAAGTCGTTACAAATTGCATGTTAAAGGTGATAAGCCCAGACCCCCACAACATAAATCATGTAAAGCTATTTCTTGAAGATTATATTGAGTGTTGTTGTTAAGCATTTAATAAATTTAATATGAGTTGGTTGACTAATCTAAAAACAAAGTATGAAAGCAGCAAAAAAAATTAAGCTAACGATTGAAAGCGATATCATAACCATGACCATACACAACTATGCTGATATAAATAAAACAAAACGAGTTAATATGGACTAAGACTGATTGGCTTTTTATAAATAATTGTCATTAGTATTTATTCTTTCCAAGTAAAGGCTGAATGTAAAGTGAATTAAAATTAATAAAAGGACCCGATTATATACGAAAACAATTAGTAGTTTACAATATGCGATTCTTAAAACAACATAAGGCAATTAACGTAAGGAATATTGATTCAAAGTTAAATTCGTCAAATAGAACACGGCACAGCTCATTACTACCGAACTCTATTCGCGGTCTTATTGTTGGACCTTCAAATTGTGGGAAAACAAATGTGATGATTAGCCTTATTGAAAGTCCCAATGGACTGAAATTTCAAAGTATTTACTTATACTCAAAGTCGGCACAGCAGCCGAAATATCAATACTTGGAGCGTCTAATTAAACCTATTAAGGGGATACATTTTTTCATCATTTTCTAATAATGATGACGTCATATCTCCAGACGAAGTGCAGCCCAACTTAATATTTATATTTGGTGATGTAGCATGTGAGAAACAAAATCACATACGCTCATACTTCTGCATGGGACGCCACAAGGATGTTGACAGCTTTTACTTATGTCAAACTTATACATGTATACCAAAACACCTAATTCGCGATAATGCTAATATGATTATAATATTTAAACAGGATGAGATGAATATTAAACATATTTATAACGATCATGTTGGTTCTGATATGTTTTTTTAAGACATTTCGTGACTTATGTTCAAAGTGTTGGAAAGAAAACTATAGCTTTCTAGCTATAAACAAGGATGATCCCATATATAATGGACGCTATAGGAAGGGATTCAATGTTTTTATTAGTCTATAAAAGTCAACAGTATAGATATTTTAAAATCAGTACAACAAATGCTGCTTAACGGACGACATTAAACAGCTAACTGTTAAACAGCCAACCGCTAAACTGGGCTGCACTGTTAAACAGCCAACCGCTAAACAGCTAACTGCTAAACAGTTATTTATGAACAGTTATGTTCAAAGTGTTGGAAAGAAAACTATAGCTTTTTTGTAAAGTCCAATAATTGTATCAATTGCTTCTAGAACATTCTAGAAGCTTCTAAAACATATGAGTAGCACGGACAGGCAAACAGATGGACAGCAGATTAGTATCAGAACAGCATCAGATCAGTAACAGAACAGTAACAGAACAGAATCAGATCAGATCCAGATCTGATCAGATCTGATCTGATCTGATTCTGTTACTGATCTGATGCTGTTCTGATACTAATCTGCTGTCCATCTGTTTGCCTGTCCGTGCTACTCATATGTTTTAGAAGCTTCTAGAATGTTCTAGAAGCAATTGATACAATTATTGGACTTTACAAAAAAGCTATAGTTTTCTTTCCAACACTTTGAACATAACTGTTCATAAATAACTGTTTAGCAGTTAGCTGTTTAGCGGTTGGCTGTTTAACAGTGCAGCCCAGTTTAGCGGTTGGCTGTTTAACAGTTAGCTGTTTAATGTCGTCCGTTAAGCAGCATTTGTTGTACTGATTTTAAAATATCTATACTGTTGACTTTTATAGACTAATAAAAACATTGAATCCCTTCCTATAGCGTCCATTATATATGGGATCATCCTTGTTTATAGCTAGAAAGCTATAGTTTTCTTTCCAACACTTTGAACATAAGTCACGAAATGTCTTAAAAAAACATATCAGAACCAACATGATCGTTATAAATATGTTTAATATTCATCTCATCCTGTTTAAATATTATAATCATATTAGCATTATCGCGAATTAGGTGTTTTGGTATACATGTATAAGTTTGACATAAGTAAAAGCTGTCAACATCCTTGTGGCGTCCCATGCAGAAGTATGAGCGTATGTGATTTTGTTTCTCACATGCTACATCACCAAATATAAATATTAAGTTGGGCTGCACTTCGTCTGGAGATATGACGTCATCATTATTAGAAAATGATGAAAAAATGTATCCCCTTAATAGGTTTAATTAGACGCTCCAAGTATTGATATTTCGGCTGCTGTGCCGACTTTGAGTATAAGTAAATACTTTGAAATTTCAGTCCATTGGGACTTTCAATAAGGCTAATCATCACATTTGTTTTCCCACAATTTGAAGGTCCAACAATAAGACCGCGAATAGAGTTCGGTAGTAATGAGCTGTGCCGTGTTCTATTTGACGAATTTAACTTTGAATCAATATTCCTTACGTTAATTGCCTTATGTTGTTTTAAGAATCGCATATTGTAAACTACTAATTGTTTTCGTATATAATCGGGTCCTTTTATTAATTTTAATTCACTTTACATTCAGCCTTTACTTGGAAAGAATAAATACTAATGACAATTATTTATAAAAAGCCAATCAGTCTTAGTCCATATTAACTCGTTTTGTTTTATTTATATCAGCATAGTTGTGTATGGTCATGGTTATGATATCGCTTTCAATCGTTAGCTTAATTTTTTTTGCTGCTTTCATACTTTGTTTTTAGATTAGTCAACCAACTCATATTAAATTTATTAAATGCTTAACAACAACACTCAATATAATCTTCAAGAAATAGCTTTACATGATTTATGTTGTGGGGGTCTGGGCTTATCACCTTTAACATGCAATTTGTAACGACTTAAATTCATAAACATATTAAACAAGCATGGGAAAAAAATAAAAAAATATTTTACTTCTGTACTGTTTCCTTATCTTCAGCTTGCGGTTTTGGGTCTGAGCTTATCACCTTAAACTTGAAATGCTGATTTATAACAACAACAACAACACCGAAGTTTATGTAGCGACTTAAATCTATAAACATTCTGCTTGCTATGAAGCTTGAGCTTATCATCTTAAACTAAAAAATTTTTATTTATAACAACAACAACACCAACCGTCATACTTCAACCAGCTTGAACAATCATACCCCCTTCTAGCTATCCCTCCGTCCGTCCATCCATCTGACCATCTGACCATCTGTCCGGCTGTTTGCCCATACATCTTCTATGCTTGCTTATCCCCCATTTATAACAACAACAACACGCTGCCAGTGTTGCCACCTCTGACCTAGCGGCCGGTCAAGTCGTTGAAGCGGAATCGTGTAGAACACGGAATAAGGTGTTTCGAGAAAAACATTTATACCTGTTCTTCGGCCAACGTACTCTCTCGTCTAATACGCTATGACTCGTAAAATAAATTAGATAAGGAAATATCCTTTTGACTATATATTTTCATGATGAAAATTAGGCAAAAAAACAAAAACAAAAAAGAAGCAAGAAAAATTTAATGGGCAAAGCGGAATAAAAGTGGACCAGCCAGAAAAAAATGTCCTTTCATCAAACACAAATATAGAACTTGATGACAGATTTAAATCTTGATTTTTGTTTTCAAAAAAGGCTGAAAGAATAAAGGAAAAAAATAAAATAAATATATTTTGTACAACGTTATAAAAATTTTATTTTTGTTCTTCTTAATCATATATCTTTTACAATTTAAAATCTTAAAAATAAACAGTTATTCTTAAGTAATATTATTCTACTTCATAATACTGAAATGACCCCACGGTAATGTCTCATTACTATTTGCTACCAAAAATTGTATTAAGCCCTCATGATAATAAGCGATTTTTGTTCTTCTTAATTATATATATCTTTAACAATTTAAAATCTTAAAAATAAACATTTATTCTTAAGTAATATTATTCTACTCCATAATACTGAAATGACCCCACGGTAATGTCTCATTACTATTTGCTACCAAAAATCGCTTATTATCATGAGGGCTTAATGCAATTTTTGTTTGTATGATTGAGCTTACTTCATGTTTCCGCGACTGAATCAAATTTTGCTGAACTGTCTTTTCAACGTTGTTTTCAAGGCAATCAACATAGTCACTAAACGTTATTTTAGTCTTGACTATGTTTCTTTTTACACCTTTCGATTTTTTTGTTGAATCTTCACCCTCTACACGTATCGCATACATTTTTGCACGGAGCCCCACAAATTCGGTCATGATTCTACCATTATTCTCATCTTTCATGAGACCCAAAACTTTTTTATTGACTTGGGGAATATCCCACACGTTATTAATAGGATAGTCGCTTGTATCAAAGTGTATAAAGCAATCGCGTTTGATGACCTCATACAAGTCTTTACAAGTCACCTCATAAATTAGTGAATCGGTATCAGTATAGCAAATGCTACAATCGGAACCAAATTGCGGAGCCATATAACCATAATGAAAATCATAAATGGTTGTTTTAGCTAAATCAAGGATGCACATACCAACATAAATGGGCTTATTGAAGTATATCTCAGTTTTATTGAGTTCAATTGCCACCAAATTTTCGCAAAATATTGTTGAGGCCTTAAACTCAGGCTTAGAAATAAGGGCTTCGGCACCATATCGACCTAACCAACTCGTCACCAATTTAACAACACTATGTTTACGAATGTTTTCCATAGTTTTCCCAAACACAGCATTATTCATGAGTTTGAAAAGATTCTTCTCAAACTCATTTATAGCTGCTGTTCGAAGACTCGTGTTTAGATCGATATATGACTTCAACCATGCAGATTGTCTAAATTTCAAAATTTTGTGAATTTTAGATAGCCTTAATCCATATTTCAAAGCCTGCTTTAGATTTCTGTAGTGGATAATATATCTCACGCTACCACCCAAAGTTGCCAACAGTTTTTTCTGCTTTGATCCTGGAGGTGTAATATGATCAGGGCAAAAGGGGAGATCTTTATGGTAATCGTGGAGATTAATTGGATACTCTAAATCTACCTCGAGAATATATCCTACATCTGAATCGTCAGCTATGGCTTCAACATTAAAATTTTGAAAATCTGACAACCAATGAAACTCACTGTGGGGGAGAAATTGAGACATGGCCCAACCATACTGATTATTAATGTCATAATACATTAAGAATTTGGATGGTTGAGCCTCATCGAAATCAGGCGTATACTTATTGTTAGCTTTCGAATAACGCTTAGTACACTGGCTAAGACCCCCACGAATACCTCGCTCTACAAACATGAGCATATCGATATCTGTCAATAGCTCAAGGGTTATATCAGTATGCTTAAGCATTGCATCCCATGTATAACCAGGTAGAGTGAAATAATGTGCGGGATCAAGGCCATAAGTTTTATGACAACTTGTGCGAAATTGTTCGAAAACATCTGATAATAGTAAAACGTCTGTTTTCAAATAAATATCTGAATATTCCCCCAAATTATTAATACTTAATTCAGTCCAGACTTTTTGTGCATGAGCATAATCCTCTGCGCTGATGTTTGTATCATTGAGTTGATTGTAGAAATGTGTAATATCGGGTAATGATGTTTCTGAAAATTTAACTACATCATCGCAGTAGTCATACGGAAAGACACCCTTACGTGTCAGCAAATTTAATTGTTCAACATTTAAATTGTTAAACTCCGATTTTAGAATATTGCAATTTGGTAGATGTGAGGCTAAAGTATCTAAGCTACTCGCCATGAATCTGAATGAGTCAATAAACCGATATTTTATTACATATTCGTCCAGTCGTTTAGTAAATGAAATGTAACGTTCTCTGTTTATTGGTAGAAGGTCAATACGTCCCTTTAAATCTGTGGCTAAATTTTTAAAAATGAAATGCGAGTCATAACCGGTGAGATTATGAAAAATTATGGGTATTGTGTGTGAGTCTTTGAAGTTTATGTTGCACCCCTTATGCGCTGGGCCTCGATAAACACCGGTAAGATGACAATGGTCGCGTACCTTGACATTATCACCGGTGAAGGCTTTCTCACATATGTGACATGTGTTGGCGATCGTGAAACTTTGAACTTGCTCAACAGTCATGTCATCCATGGGTAGAGGGCAAAGAAAGACAGTTTCAACATCTTCAGCAAAATTATTAAGTTCCGAAACGAACCACGCAATACAATCTGCCCCACGATAGCTTTTATAAAACGATAGCGTGGGGTCATACGCACACTTAACATAAAAACCCACACTATATGGTATATGCTTCTGGTATGCATTTCCAACAATGGACTTTGCCAAAATGCACTCCAAATCGGCATATACTACAAATGGGGTCATAATCTTATTTTTAAAATTTTTAAAGCAAACCTCCTTCTCAGCTTCTGTAGGCATCCTTATTTTACAGTTGTTTAGTCTGCTGCAGTCCTCGGTGTGCTGCTCCAACTTGAGTGCTGAGTGGAAGTAGTGCAAACATCTATCGCAAAAATATTTGGCTTCACGATGTGCTGATACTTGCATGGACAAAAGCCGTGAAAGACTTTTTATCCACACATAATGGTATGTGATTGGAACATCATCATCATTGCTGCTACCATTTCCATTATCAGCGATATTGTTGTTATCATTATTACAATCATCAGCTTCATTCTGATATCTGCTCTGCACCATCAGGAGATTTATATGACATACCATTTTATTTTTTGTCAAATATGCTGGCAGCACTGTAAATTTGTTTCTGTTTTTACGCAGAATGTATACATTAATTGAGATGTTGTTTTGCATCTCAAATCTCGGGATCTGCCGCATCGTCATTGGAAATACTATATTTGACAAATTTAGTATATCACGATAATTTGGGTACATTGACATGCGATCCGTATGCACATTCGCTGGATGCAGAGCAGATATGATTGCCCAAGCAAAACATGCGTTGTCATCATTTTTCACATTAACGCATGCTTTCTTGTTATAAATCTGTGGTGGTAGCGGGATATATGACGATCCTAGCTGTGGCGTGTATTTGTTGATGTTCACTGCCAAGTTAACAACTGCAGCCAACGCCCATCCACTATCCCGTTCTTGGAACTCTTCCAGCTTTTTCAAAATTGCATTTTGAACATGTTCAAAAAACCAAGCTCTAATATCCGTTTCCCGGTAAATAGCAACATTTTTCGTGTTCATGAATTTCAATTCACTAATTTCCTCATTAGCTCTAGTAACTCGAAATTCGCCACAAAATATTGTATTTACCTTAAGAGACGTAAATTTCACTAAGGATTTTTTAACGGTGCGCTGGAAGAGATCTAGACAATCTGCCAAGAAATTCTGGGGATCTTTATGCGTCAAATTAATTATGACGCCGGTACGTACTCTGAAAATTAAAATATGGGTTAAATTAATATATTATATTAAATCGAAATATGTAATATAGTAATAAAATTATTTAAAAATTAAGCTTACCGTCCACCAAATGTTGACTCGATTTCTTCCCACCGAATTCGAATGGAGGCCCAATCCGCTCTGTTGCCCGTTCGGGAAAGACCTGCACCAGTACAAGCGTTGAGCTTCTTCAACTGCGTGCGATAACCTTGAATAAGTCCTATTCCGCATGTAGCACTCTGCTTTGTTCCAACAGTTGTTGCCCATCGTAAAATACCCCGAAGGGTAATAAGGAGCGATGAGCACTCTTTTATACTTGGCATAACCATCTCCCGATTTTTATGCGCATTTTCACACAATGTTTTTGCAATTTTTAAAATTTTGTTGACGCGTGCACTCATTTTAAAATTTAGGAATTACTAATAAATAAATCTTCACGAAACGTTTAAATATTTTATGTTGCTGATCAAATATTGAATGAGCTAAAAACTCTCGATTCAATTATTTATATATATTTATGGGTTCAAATAATAAATTTTTCTTAAATCCTTATCGTCAATTTTAACAACAACATAGCACTTCAACCACCTAACCCCATTCCATCAGCTTAGAATAATTAGTCTACATATAGTATATATCCTCTCAACTTAGGCTCTTATGAGCTCATACGTTTCATGCTTAACTCCAATTTCAATATCATACGTTTCATGCTTATTTCTAATTTCGATGACAAATATTAAAAATCTTTGAGACTTAATCTACAAGCATGAATGAGATATTAAATGTTCTCCAAAGCCAATATATGATGAGAGCATTATAAAAAATGAATACCATAGCTACTCACCTAAAGCTCTCAGCAAAATACTATGAATAGATTGAGAGGGTATCGTAAATTAATTGATTGCTACTACTGCGGTAGCAACTCGCACTTAGAGGAGAAGTGTAGGAAGAAGAAGGATGACCAAAAGTTGACAAAATGGGCAAAGGAGCAAAAAGATACTAAAAATAAGATTGGTAAAGGAGTAAAAAGATGCAGAAACAGAAGAAGAAGAAGAAGAAGAAGAAGAAGAAGAAGAAGAAGAAGAAGAAGAAGAATAAAATAGAGCAAAATTATACTCAAAGCTGAATGGTTAAATCAATTACTTTTTATGTATGTAATTATTGCTTTTATACATGTAATTATCAAACTTTAAATATAACAAATCAATAAAAGAACAATAATGATTCATATATAAATCAACTCGTTTTGTTTTATTTATATCAGCATAGTTGAGTATGGTCATGGCTGTGATATCACTTTCAATCGTTAGCTTAATTTATTTTGCTGCTTTCATGCTTTGTTTTTATATAAGTCAACCAACTCATATTAAATTTATTAAAATGCATAACAACTACACTCTTTACTTCTGTACTGTTTCCTTATCTTCAGCTTGCGGTTTTGGGTCTGGGCTTATCACCTTAAACTTGAAATGCTGATTTATAACAACAACAACAACAACACCGAAGTTTATGTAGCGACTTAAATCCATAAACATTCTGCTTGCTATGAAGCTTGGGCTTATCACCTTCTAGCTATCCCTCCGTCCGTCCATCCATCTGACTATCTGTCCGACTGTCTGCGTCTTCTATGCTTGCTTATCTCCCATTTATAATAACAACAACATCAGTCATCATACTTCAGCCATCCTACAAAAGTTCATATGTGTACATACATATACATATACATATACATATATATACATATATTCGTCCGTCCGTCCTACTTGCATGCTTATCTCCAATTTATAACAACAACAACAACACGCTTTAGCTACCCATCCATTCATCCATCTGACTATCTGTCCGACAGTCTGCCCATTCGTCTTCTATGTATGCTTATCTCCAAATTATAACAACAACAACGTCACTCATCATACTTCAGTCAGCTTGATCAATCATACCTCCATCTAGCTAGCTATCCGTCCGTCCATCCATCCATCTGACTATCTGTCTGACTGTCTGCCCATTCGTCTTCTATGCTTGCTTATCTCCCCCTTCAGCTAGTTTGATCAATCATACCTCCATCTAGCTAGCTATCCGTCCGTCCGTCCATCCATCTGACTATCTGACTGACTGTCTACCCATTCGTCTTCTATGCTTGCTTATCTCCCACTTCAGCTAGTTTGATCAATCATACCTCCATCTAGCTAGCTATCCGTCCGTCCGTCCATCCATCTGACTATCTGACTGACTGTCTGCCCATTCGTCTTCTATGCTTGCTTTCTCTCCAATTTCAATTACTTCTAGAATGTTCTAGAATGTTCTAGAAGGTTCTAGAAGCTTCTAGAACATATGTCATAGCCCATCTTGCTATCAATCCATCTGTCCGTCCATCTTGCATGCTTATCTCCAATTTCAATTACTTCTAGAATGTTCTAGAATGTTCTAGAAGGTTCTAGAAGCTTCGAGAACGTATTTCATAGCCCATCTGGCTATCGATACGTCCGTCCGTTCATATTGTGTGCTTATCTCCAATTTCAATTACTTCTAGAATGTTCTAGAATGTTCTAGAAGGTTCTAGAAGCTTCTAGAACATATGTCATAGCCCATCTGGCTATCAATCCGTCCGTCCGTCCATCTTGTGTGCTTATCTCCAATTTATAGCAGCAGCACGCTTCAACCGTTCTACTTCAGCTAGCTTGACCGATCATACCCCCTAGCTATCCCTCCATCCGCACATCTTGCATGCTTATCACCAATTTGCAACAACAACAACACGCTTCAGCCACCCTACTATCGGCTAACTTGACCGATCGTACTACGCCGACTGCGCTGCACCTCACAATTTTGTGAATTTTGAGGCCCATAAGAAAATACACGCGTTTTTGGTCCAGAATCCCCATAGCATATCTACTTGTTTTTTTTTCCATAGTTGAAAATCACAATTATGAGCACCCTTTAAAATAGAATTTGTAGTTGGGAACCTCCCACTATAGCATTTTGTTACTATGCAAATAAATTAACTATCCAAATTGATATATTTTATTAATATATAGCATAAAAAAGTTTAACGTGCATTTTGAGCTTCTTCCATTTTTGCAATTAGAAAATAACTGGCAACCGATCAGTTGTTTATGGAACTTAGAAACCATGTTCGATAAACATATTATTGGGCTATTTCAAATTATCACACTCGGTTTTTAGAGATTTCATGTAAAACAATAAAAAATATAAAAACCGCTCGGTAAAGTGTGGTATCAATACCACGGGGTTTTTAAACTACACTGAAAACAACGCAATTGTGAATACCCTTAATATGTTTTGTTATTATTACATTATAAATTAATTAATTTAAATTTTTTAGTTTCAAGTAATAAATTACAAAACATTGTATTAAAAATGTTTTGAATATTTTACTTCTTAAAATGTTCAATCCCGAACTAATCTCGGGATCCCGGGATAGAGATTTTCAATCGCGATAATCCCGGGATCAAGAAAAGCTTCCGGGATTGGACTCCTTACTAGGCACACTACAATCTACATTGGTTGACAGTTGATTTAATTATTAAGATAAAATTATTGATGTCTCAAAAGTGCGGCCACATCCATTCATAATAACACCACAATACTAAACGTACTCATTAATAGAATAACAAAATTTTATTTTGTTGCTTAAAAAGCGTACAGCAAAATTTGTATATACTAAGGCCTCAGCTGGGTTTCATAAAATAGCTTTGACTTCATTTAAAAATAGTCTTTGCAAGTTGATAACGTCAAATTCGGAAACATTATTTGGAATTTTTAAATGAAAATCCATTATGATAATGATCCAAAATTTATAATATATCCGACATTTGTCGAATCAATTCGAATCAAAATTTTGTCTCTTACTATTTTATTTTTCTTGTTTCGAGTGTGAATTAAATTCTATTAAAAAACTGCTCAAAACGAAAATTGTTAAAAAAATTAAAAATGCAAGAAGTCTGAAAATTGAAATTAAATAACTTTATTTTGTGTTTTTCCCAAACTTTTTTTTTGCAACGATTCGCTAGAATATTGCAAATATTTTACTTGAATAAACTAAAACTTTAATTTTAAGTTTGTTTTGTATGTGTTAGTCACTTATCATCATAATCTTCTCGATAAAATCAGGTTAGGCAAATAATGTAATCTTAAAAAGTTGCAGTTAAGAATAAAACACTTCCAACAAAATTTTGTTCATGTATTTGCAAGAAAATTGCAAATAAACACAGCACATTGTACTCTGAATTCAAAACGTACATAGATCATTAATTATTAATTTGTAAATAAATGAATGAAATGCGCTTTTTTTTAACAAGGGAATAAAAAAGTTAATTGATACAATAAATATCGAACAACAGCACATTTCGAATTATGCTCAAATTGAATTCTTCATTTCATCTTAATCTACATATTCATAAGTTACAGTAATTTTGACACAATTTTAAAGTCAGAAAATAAAATTAACAATTCGTAAGGCATTTTAAAAATCAGCATGAAAATATATAATTTTGATTCGACGATATATATATATCAAAAAATTAAGATATGGTATTATTCCATATTGCCACATACTTAAATGCATTCTTTCAAATGTGAATGGAATCAATGAAAGTACATTAATATAAAGAACACGTTATTAAGTAGACAGGACAAACCTGAGTAGTAAATTTGAATAAACGCAGATTGTTACAATAAATCCCTTTAAAAAATTCCTATAACATTTAAAAATAATATTCTTGTATTAGAACACTTTTAGAAACATATCCACAAATTTAAAGCATTGATATCAAATACCAGTAAAATGTGCCATTCTCTGAATGTGCTTTCAGTGTTTAATGCGACAAAATGCATCGACAAAGTATCTTTCAGGAAACCAAAGAAAAAATAAATCGAACAAACGCTCGACAACACAAACGTCTGTAGAGCACACATACACAAGAACAACTACACACATGTGCAACTTTTATTATTATTATATTTTTCTACATTGCTGGCTGTGTGAATTTTCACACAAATAGACGAATATATTGGTAAAAACGTAAAAGGCGACTAAATATTTTCTTATTTTTTTTTTCTTCAATAGAAAATCGGGGTTTTATAGAATGCAGCCTTAGCTCTAAAAAAAACAATTTTTTTTTCTACAAAGTGTGATCAAACCATTCTTTTGAAATCTCACAGCAAAGCATTTAATAATCGTAATCATCACCAGCATCATCATCTACAGCAGCCACATAATCATCGATATCATCAACGTCATCGACATCAGCATCAGCGACAAACGAGCGACAAGCGAACGGAAGTTTGTCCGGATGTTAGTACAAGCAAGAACGCTTTGCATTGTAGCTATTCCTTAAGTCGTTTGCTTTGGCTACACAATTAAATGAAAGAATATAAATTCGCATTTACACTGCAAACGAACGAACGTTTGCATTCACTTGACGTTGAATATTAAAATCCTTGAAAGTGAATGAAAGAAATTCAGTAATTTTTTTTTATTTCTCTTTTCAACTCAGGGTTGGGCAGAGTCAAATGAGTGCAAAAAGTGAATGCATGTCCTTTTCAGAACATTTAATAGTGGCATGTATGTGTGTGTGCGGTTGATTTTTTGCATGAATGGTTTAGTTTTGTGAATGCAACCACAAGGACTACATCATTTCACAGTTTTAAAAAGTTCAAAACGCCCTTTCATACAGCATCTCACCAAATGCCTGAATAGCTGGCTGTCCTGACTGCAGCCAAATGAAGCAGTACTGGATATTAAAGTGGCATCCTTAACTGACTTTTACACTCTCTTACCTATTGGCTTACACATATCTTTTTATCAACCTCTCATTCAAATTTATTCATTCAATAATTTAATAACTCATTCAACATCCTTTTTATACCTCAACACACATTCAATGCTTTGATGCGGAAGCGACAGCTATTCAGCTGTTGTGCAAAGGAAGGCCAAAAGGAAGTGAGTCTGTCATTTAGTGGGTGATAGAAGGAGTATGTATGTTGGCGCGCGCACGTTGAGTTGTGGTTAGTTTCAGGATTTAGTTATAATTGCTTGGTTATTTGCAATTCAAATTTGATATGATTGCTTCTTTCGAAATTATTTACTTGGATTTGATACACAAATAAGTTCATTTTTATTAAGATAGTATTATAAGTAATAACATCAAGAAAAAAAAACCCTATAAGAAAAGTACCAAAAATATTTTCTACAAAAAGCAGTTGGAAAAAATCTGCAAAAAAGCCAAGAATAACGAAGAGATGTAACTTCAGACTCATAGATCATTTCATCTTCCTAAACTTACTTGTATTGTTATTATTTCTTCAATAAATTAAAGCCAAAAAACCTCTAAAAATAAGAAAACACAGTCCAGCAACCAAAAAATTAAAGACTTCGATCAATAGTAATGTAGATAAAAAAGTTATACTTGTACACTCACAAAAATAATTTGTTGGCGTTAGGTTATAGTAAATACATTTTAAGTGGGGTACTCATAAAGTGTTTGTTTCAATTAAAACTCTGTTTATTTAACTGTAATTATATAATCATAATCGACTTTCGGCTGACGTAAATGCTTATTTTATTATTGTAACTTCATGCCTAAATAACAATTCGGTTAACATTCAATATTTATGCTTAAGTTGCAAGAACTGAATGGAATTTGTCATTTCAACTTGCTTCCCGTCTAAGCAATCTCAATTTATCCAAAACAACTGACCAGTACAATTACAGATTTACGGATAAAAGGAGTAGTTGAAATATCCGCATTGTTAATTCTGTAAATAGAATTTTTCTTGCATTACCACCGAATTGCAACGATGTTTCAATATTCAGTTGCACCGCCACCAAAGTCAATTGCAACAGACGAATAGTCAATAAAAATAACTCACATGTGGTCACCTTAACCACAACCGTCGCTTTTTTCACGCTCGCTGTGTTGCTCGTTCCTCTTTTGTTCAGTATTCGGTTGATTTCTAGTGTGTGTTCTCGGTGCAAGTTGTTGAAGTGTTTTTAGGTAAAGGAATTAATTAAAAAATATATTTTATCTAATTGTTCGAACGATCTGGCAACCCTGACAACAACAAGCAAATAGAAGAAAACGAGCGATCGAAGGAGCCTTGGGCATGAGGGAACGGGCGTGTTTTTTTTGTTATAATATAGTAATCAAGTTTTTTACTTCAAAGAAAAATATCGACAGAACAAAAAATAAAAATTTAATTGATTTATGAATTTAAATATTTGTGCGAGATTATTAACATTTTTTTGGTCCTTCGAGCCGGATTCTGTCCATTTAAGTGCAAAAATTTAAAAAAAGAAGATTCGCGAATTCTCTCGCTCACTTTGTGCATATATTGGCTGCTTTTGGTGTGTGTCTGTGTGCATTCCAAAGCGTTTGCGTGTTAAGCCGTGAATTGGTTGAATTGAAGACCATATTTGAAAAGGTAAAATAAGGCTGCTTTAAACATTAATTTTGCAATAAATATGGGCGTAAAAAATAAAAAAGGAAAGTGTTCTGCAAAAAGGTTCACGCATGATCGAGATTTGGAAGGTGGAGTTGCGCTTTATTGCTAAGAAAAAAACCTCTGTCTTGGGTTTGTTTGCCTTTACATACACGTTGGTATGGTGATGTTCGTGTGTCAACACAAAGAAAAGCTGAAATATAAATGCCGAGATCAAATTTCGTTGATTTGATGAAAGGAGCAAAAATAAATTTTATATTGTTGTTGCCCATCATGTTTTTATGTTGGTATTAGAAAAAAGCCAATGGCTTTGGTTTTTGTTGCTCTGACAACGCAGTTCTAATTGTTAGCTTTGTGTTTTGTTATTGTAATAGATGCACGTTGCAAAACGTGTGGTCCCGCTTACACGCACACGCGCGCGCACATGCGGCGAGACAAAACGAAGAGAAAATAAAGTTTAACTGACGTTAGTGAACAGATTGCGCAGCCGCTTTAATATATATTGTTGAATATTGCCGCTTGTAATGTATAGGAATACATTTTTCGTCAGCATATAGTGTGCAAAGTTTTGTAATCATATTTAAAATAAGTCCTTCTTTTTTTTTTGGGATTTTAGAAATTTGAATTTATTTATTGATGATTCATATTAAATATGTTTCTATTTATTTTCAGCGTACAATATGCCAAAGGTCAAGCGTGCAATGGTCGATAAAACAATCCCACCAAAAGTCTCCAAAATTGCAGCGGGAACAAAAATAAGAGATCAAAATCAGAAGGCAAAGGCCGCAAATTGTGACGGTATTATTGATTTGAGGATATTGAAGTTAAAAAAAAAAAAGGAGAGTTTTGTATAAAAAGGAACATGCTTTGAGGGAGTAAGCACATATAGTCAGAAATGGCCGAAATTATAAATATGTTATATTTTGATAAAAAAAGAGCATAGTCTAAATATGAATTTAAGTGCAAAATGCAAAAAAAAAAATGTGCGAATTGTAAATCGAATGCAAAGGCGATAAGAATTAAAGAAATTTCAGTGCGAAATCTAATTGTATGCATTCAAAATAAGAATTTAGGTGCAAAAATCAAAAAAAATGTGCGAATTGTGCGAATTGTGCGAAATTTCAGTGCGAAATTTAATTGTATGCATTTAAATAATAATTGGAATATAATCAAAGTAATTGAAAAAAACGAGCTAGATAAATTAAAGTTAAGGCCTATAAGGATGGTATAGCTGAAAAGAAGTGCAAATAGTAAAAAAAAAAAAAAAATGATACGGCCAATTTAGAAAAAAATTTGTTTTGAGCGAATTGAGAGCAAAATTTTATATGAGCAAAATGTGCAGAAAATGATACGGCCAACTTAGAAAAGTTTTTTTATGAGCGAATTGAGAAGCAACATTTTCATATGAGCAAATTGAGCGAAATGTGCAGAAAATTGATACAGGCAAATTTAAAAACCTTTTTTTTATGAGCGTATTGAGTAAAATTTATATGTGTGAAATTTATTTAAATGAGAAAATTTATTAAAAAAAAGAGCAAATTTCCAAAAAGAAAATAAGAGCAAATTGTGATATAATTAAATTATTAAAATTGTTTTTTTGTTTGAGCGACTTAAATCGAATTTCATTGAGCAAAAGTATTGGTAGATTTATCGAGCTTTATTTATAAAACATACTTACATATAACATACTTTTATTATAATTAGGTTTGATTCAAAACAACTAAAACCGTGAAGACATTGAAATAGCCGAAGAAGAGGATTTGAACGGAATGACTGAGGAGGGTGAGCTCGAAGAAGTGGCTTTGAACGCAATGACTGTGGAGGGTGTGCAATCTGACACAACAGAGCTCCGTAGCGATAATGCAATAGACGTAGTACAAGGCGACGTTTATCTAGCAGCCAATCAAATCAAGCGTCAATCGGAATGGCTAAAATCAGTAAGGGCTGAGAATACCAGCGTAGAAATCATGCAAACACGTCTTGAGATTCTCACATCAGCTTGGCAGAAATTTGAGATACGGTTTGGTTTACTGCAGAGGCAATCGCGTGACCAGGCTTCACAAGAGACCCACAATGCGCTGTACGAACGTATCGAGGATACATATGTAGAAGTTCGAGCGATGTTGCGTCAAAAAATAGCTGCATCGGAGCTTGGTTTAGCTGTGGAAGGGGGAGGTCGTCGCCATGAGTCAAATGCTATACAGGTGCAGTATACTGATTTGCCACTTGCAGATCGATTGCCAACTTTTCGGGGTGATCATCAAGAGTGGATTCAATTCAGGGATTTTTTTAATGCAGAGGTGATTGAGAATCCCCATTTCACGAACTTGCAAAGGTTACGACGACTACAAAACTGTGTTAAGGATGGCGCTGCAAGAATTTTAGGGTTTTGGCCTCAGCGAGAAGACAGTTTTATAATGGCATGGGAAACTTTGTGTTCATCATTTGACAACGAATATCTGTGCCATGCAGCACACTGCTCAGCCATTTTTGATTTACCAATTTGGCCAAAGGCAAGCTACACATTAATTCGTGGAATGCTTGATACTACTCGAAACAGCATGAGAATGTTAGCGCAAAGATTAAGTCCTGATAAGCAACGGGATTTAATGACACTTAAGTTTTTGGAGTCTAGACTTGACAGTGCTTCTCGTAGCCAGTGGGAGATGGTTCGGCCAACAGAGCGCATACCGTGTTTAAAAAATGATTTTTTCACTTGGCTAGAACGTAGAGCCAGCGGTCTATTGGGTCAGGGTGGTATACAAGGAATGCGCTTCACAGAGGGCAACAATGAAAATCGTACGGTTAATAATTCTTTGCGTGAGCTAGCAAGGCACAACATCCCACAGGCCAGCAACTTATTTCCATGTCTTAGCTGCGGTGGTAACCACAGTATTCACAAATGTCCAAATATACTTCGTAAGTCTCGCGATGATAGAATTCAACGAATAATAGAACTGGGATTATGTCAAAACTGTCTTCGTCGAGGTCATATCGCTAGAAACTGTTTTAAAGGCAAATGCTCTCGCTGCTCACAGGCCCACGATAGTATTATTTGTCCCAAAGTATTTTGTGATAACGGTTTTAGCGGTTCTAAGTCTGGTATCAATAGAGCTGTGATGGCGGCTACAAACAATGATACCTTGAATCAATAGCAATCAGAGAATGTACGTAAAACCAGCCTCGGAGTTAGTACAGATAAGAGTTCTTCTTCACAAAAAAAACCCTTAAAATTATCAACATATCCTCAAAACGAATCAACTGATCTTCATTTCAATTTACTAGCAACTGCACAAATAAGACTTTTGACGATCAGTGGAATACCGATAACTATAAGGGCAATGTGCGATACTGGAGCCCAAGTAAACTTAATCAGTAAAGAGTTCGTTGCGCAACATCGAGTCCCTACACATCGTACAACTATGCGCATCTTTCCTGCAGCTGGAGCAGAAGCTAAATTATGCGATAAATTTATTTCGACTGGCCTGATGTCTATTTATAGCGAAGACCCTTTGATTGAAATCACTTGTTTAGTTGTACCAGAGGTTTTGGGTGGAATTTTGCTGCCTCAGAGACCATTACATCATCCAATTCTTCCAAGCGAAATTTCTTCGCGTCTGGCCGACCGAACGTTTGATCAACCAGGAAAAATACAAATGTTATTAGGACACAAGAAAGTCGCATTGGGTGGCTTTTATTTGGAAAAATCTTAACCGGATCAGAAGTGATAGCCGCCGCATCTACAGTTGAAAACGATAAGGCTAAAGAAGATCTTCATCTCGACCAATTAGTTGAGAAATTCTTTGAATCAGAGTCCTTTCCAGACGACAATTCACAATGGACAGCAGAACAGCGTCAATGCGAAACACACTTTTTAGAAACATATTATTACAACCAAAATTTGAAGCGGTATGTTTTACAAATTCCTCTTCGTCCCGACTGGTGTCGTATAGGTTCTAACCGAGGAATTGCACTACAGCGTTTTTTACGTCTAGAGGCTCGATTGAAGCGTGAACCTGTTCTAAGCGAAAAATACCATGCGTTTGTTAACGATTTTATTGCTAAGGGTTGGTTAAAAATTGCAAGTCACGCACCAGTCGGACTGGCTTATTATATTCCTCATCACGCGGTGCTGAAAAAATTCCGTGTAGTTTTCGACGCGTCATGTCCAACTGATACAGGATTATCTTTAAATGACGTCCAGATGCTTGGACCTAAGTTACAGAAGGATTTAATCGATCTTATTTGGAGTTTTCGACTAAATGCTTTTGGCGTCTCAGCAGACATAAAACAAATGTTTCCGCAGGTTAAGATAGCGCCAGAACACTGGGATTTACAGAGAATATTTTGGCGCGATGAGGCGGGGAACATTGCGGAATTTTGGTTAACCGGCGTTACATTTGGAATGGCTTCAGCACCATTCTGCGCTGTGAGAGCAATGCAACAGTGTGCCAAGGATAACGCTTCTGAATATCCTCTTGGTGCTCGAGCGATAATAAATAATTTCTACATGGACGACTGTTTGGCTGGAGCTGATAATGAGGTAGAGTTACTGCATCTGTGTCAAGAAATGCGAAACCTTTTGTCTTTGGGAGGATTTGAGCTGAAAAAATGGCGATCAAACTCTACCGCTACTCAAACTGCGATGGACCCGAAGTCCGCGAATGAGGACGTAGATCTCAATGCTAGTACAGAAGTATCAATTTTAGGACTAAAATGGGATACAAAATCTGATGAGCTCACATTCAAGGTTAAATCACTGCCACTTGTTCCGTCTTCTGGTTGGACCAAGCGTTTGATTTTGAGTGTCACAGCACGACTTTATGACCCAGATGGACTCGTATCACCATTTGTAGTTAAGGCCAAAATACTAATGCAGCGAATTTGGAGTGCTAATATATCTTGGGATTCTGTTCTTCCAGAGTCATTAGGACTTGCATGGGGAGAAATATTTACTCAAATTGTTGACTTGGAGCGTATTAGAATCCCGCGCTGGCTAGGCCATGAACGACGTTTTGCGGTGGCACTACATGGCTTTGCCGATGCATCTTCGCAAGCTTATGGAGCAGTGGTATACTTAGTTATTGAAAAATACGGAGAAATTACATCGAATTTAATGTTATCGAAATCCCGGGTCGCACCGCTGAGCAAAGAGTCCATACCACGCCTTGAATTGCGTGCTGCCACACTACTTGGTGGCCTAATGCAGCGAGTTTTGTCCGAATTTGATACTCAACATAAAATCAAAATTGTCTCGTCTACCTGCTGGTCCGATTCGATGGTTGTCCTAAGTTGGCTCAAACGTGAAACTGGAACTCTCAAACAATTTGTAGCAAATCGAACTGAAAAAATCAGAGAAAGCACATTGTCTTGCGTGTGGCGATACGTTCCAACCTATGAAAATCCAGCTGATCTAATTTCTAGGGGTGTTGTTATAAGAGATCTTATTTCAACAAATCTTTGGTGGCATGGCCCTGCATTCCTTCGACAACAAAGGGCTTCTTGGCCGTCTGCTCCGGAAGTTTTTTCTGCAAATTTGGAGGAAGAAGTGCGTAAAGAATGTAGTCAAAACTCGGAAAGCAAGTCGCTTTCAAGCTCGTTAGAAACTGTTATTGCGGCCGGAGTGCGACTTTTTTCTAAGCAAAAATCTCATCAAGTTCAGTTAGTTGCCAGTATAAACGCAATAGCCATCAATGAACAATCGCTTCTGTACCGATTTTCAACAATAAGTCGATTAACTCGGGTAACAGCATGGGTACTTAGATTTGTTCACAATTGCCGAGCACCATTATCAGAAAGAAGGAAAGCTGCGCTGAGAGTTGAGGAGTTGGATGAATCGTTGAAGCATTGGATTAAACAGGAGCAACATGACCATTTTAAGGAAGACATTCGATTGCTGCAGAGAAGACATATGCAAAAGCAGTCAGGAAAAAATTCCCGACTATCTAGTTCTATAGCCACGTTGACACCTTTTATTGAAGATGATGTTCTACGTATGAGCGGGCGATTACAGAATGCAGACCTACCCAGGAATCAACGTAATCCAATTATATTACCAAAAAAGAGTCGCTTGGCTTGGTTGCTGGCGCGTAGGACGCACCTTCAGCTTTTGCATTGCGGCCCCCAGCAGCTTATCAGCGCATTGAGGCAAAATTATTGGATCATTGGTGTGCGTTTGCTAGCGCGAACATTAATTAAGGATTGTATAACCTGTGAACGGCTTAGAGCGAAAATGAGTGAGCAAATGATGGCCGACTTGCCATCATGCCGTGTACGTCCTGCGCGCCCTTTCCTTAATACGGGAGTTGACTACGCAGACCTAATACATGTAAGACCGGATCGACGAAGAGGTAATGTTGTAATAAAGGGCTACGTAGCGGCATTTGTTTGTATGGTATCAAAGGCGTTCCATTTAGAATTTGTGTCGGATTTGACAACTCAGGCGTTTCTGATGGCATTTATTCGTTTTACTTCGCGCTACGGGCATTGCCAGCATCTATGGAGTGACAATGGCACGAACTTTGTTGGGGCGGAGCGGGAGTTAAGTCGTATGCTACAGTCGTGGCAAAATACGGATCTCTTCGATCAACTTTCACAGCGACAAACGCAATGGCACTTCATCACACCTTCGGCCCCACATCAAGGGGGCCTATGGGAAGCTGCAGTAAAGTCTTTCAAGCATCATCTGCGCCGCGTTATGGGACAACGTTTACTGACAGTGGAGAAAATCCAGACACTACTAGCGGAAATCGGAGCGATCCTCAATTCGCGCCCTTTATGTGCACAGAGCGCCGATCCTGAAGACTTAAACCCCTTAACACCTGGACATCTTCTGATTGGCGAAGCTTTGGTGCCATCGTTAGGCGAGAAAGTACCAATTGAACGACCGGAAAACCGTTTAAGTTATTGGCAGACGCGACAGCAAATTGCACAAAGGTTCTGGAAGCTCTGGAGCGAAAGTTATCTTCACGAACTTCAACATCGCCCCAAATGGCATGAAGCTCAGCAAAACCTGAAGATTGGCGATCTAGTTGTCATAAAAAACGAAACAACTCCACCCAGCCTTTGGAAAATGGCCCGAATTACGGACTTGCATCCGGGTCCAGACAGCTTGGTGCGCAATGTCACACTTTGGACGGGAAGTGGTTCTATATCTCGACCTATACAAAAGCTGTGTGTTCTACCAGTTGAACCTGTTGAGCCTCGAGAGGCATCGAGTCTCAAGGCCGGAGGATGTTCGAACGATCTGGCAACCCTGACAACAACAAGCAAATAGAAGAAAACGAGCGATCGAAGGAGCCTTGGGCATGAGGGAACGGGCGTGTTTTTTTTGTTATAATATAGTAATCAAGTTTTTTACTTCAAAGAAAAATATCGACAGAACAAAAAATAAAAATTGAATTGATTTATGAATTTAAATATTTGTGCGAGATTATTAACACTAATATATAATATATATAACTTGTGCAGTCTGTATTTATTAAATTAATTTCTTCTTAAATAACTGCAAATGTAAAATAAAAAACAACAACAAAACAATCCTTGTTTCCGTCGTTTGATTTTTACACTCGCTATATTGCTCGTCGCGCCTTTGTTTATAGTTCGGTCGGTATTCTCGCTGCAAGTGGTTAGTTAAGTGTTCGAAGTGAAGTGATTCAATTTTTTAATAAATAAAACTTGTGCAGTTGAAATAAATCTAATTTATTTCTTCTTAAAAATATGAAAATTTACAAAATTAGCATCAACAAAGCATATTTATTTTCATCGTTTATTTTTCACACTCGTAAGTCGAAACGATGGGAAGACTCGGTTCATATAACTGACATCCGCTAAGCGCGATAAACAGTTCGTTGTTCACAACCGAATGGCTCAAAAGCTTGTCTGCAGTTCCGTTCTCGCAACTGAATGACGCAATTAGCTCAATTGGGAAATTGGCGATTGTGGCAATTGCATTTAGAAAATTGCCGACAATCGACAAAGTTAGTAGGGCAATTTTTCGGTTGCGACAATGGGTTTAGTTCTGTGAGTGTATTGGCGATTAAAAAGTTATGTTTTTACTGCGGCATTGTATCTTAGTATCTTAGTGGTAGCACGCTGGATTGTCATCCAGGAGTCAACCCCGGCCAGGTCAAGGTCCTAAGCTCTAACCTTTCTTTCCTTATTTCTAATCCAAAGAACTTTAGAATACATCAGCTTACGAAGAAAAGTTGTTATTGGTGGTAGTAGGAAAGTTTGTGGAGAATATCGCTTAGTTACTTTATTTTACTAAGTTAACGGCATTATGGCCTCAGGTTAAATATCACATGTTTCTACAGCTTTCTGCTGCACCAAGAAAATCCTACACAAAAAATTTCAATCGATTACCCCCATGCTTCCTTCTGTGGTATCACAACGTACCAAAAATCTCGTCTTATTTATGTTTTCACTGCACTCTAAAAATTATTGGCTGAAATTTACTGCTATTATAGTAGGCAAACGTCCCAGTAGCGGATGGAATATAATCCGAATATATGAATCATCAATTACCTTGTAATGACCACTACTTCTGACTATATTACCTTACTATGCCTAAAAGGCCTTACATTTAACATTGAATGAGACAGGAGGTAAGTGATCGCCTCCCTTCAGCATTACCTAGAAGTTATGGAGTAACATACTTCTTGTATTAAATTATTCGGATATTTGCAAAATCACTGCATTACTTTTCCTTGTATGCTACATTACAGGTAATGAGGTATGAGTTAATTACTTCTGCTAATATGCAGACGCTTTACTTTTTGAAAAAAGTAATGCTTCCTTACCTGGTAATTTATTCTGTATTAGTTCTATGGTAGCCACTGGCAAATCCGCTGCTGGGGTTTTGCTACCAAAAAAGCAGTAAAGTAAGTGCCATCACAATTTACTACCATAATAGCTGTAACGTAAAAATTTGGGGTTACTACTACTTTAACAGTAAAACTCTACAAAATCACTACTATTATAGTAGTAAAATTCAGGGACCGTGTACTAATTTTACTACTATATTTGTAGATGTTCAATGAACGTGTGATCTTTTTACTACCATTTTTGTTATATTATAACTACTTCGTAGCAATTATTAAAAGCCCTGTTATATAATATTGAAGACATGTTTGAAGATTTTTAAGCTTTCTTTTATTGATAAAATACTTATTAAACAACTTTTTATTTTTAGAACTTATTTTTTAAATTGTATATAAGAAATTGTTTCCAAAAAGGATAAAAAATGAGTTTTTAATTGCAAGTTAGCTTTAATTAAAAAAAAAAGTATAGCAGTGAAGGGACTGCCGACCGAAGCGAAAACCTATATATAAAATATTAGTATTCCCTGTAAGATGTTGTCCTGCCACGACCGCCTTACTGCTATATAAGAATTTTCATGCTAATATAGGGTTTCGGACTATCCTACATGTAGGATGGATTTGACAGGTCGGATGGACATGTAGGTATGTGCGAAAGCTCATACTACATGTAGGATGAAAAGCAAAAAGTTCTAAAAGTTCCGCCATGATCTTGTTCTTCTCTGTGCGTCCTTGTTTGTAGATTTCTTTGTACATACATTTCTTTATACATTTCTTGTAGACCCTATATTAGAATTGTTGTTGGCGCACTTAGCTGGAAATTTTTTATAGACGTTGTGAATTCTAATTGTGTAGCTACAGTCGGCATATAAAATTAGAATTATTTTTGTTAAGAGCTTATAGCAATTTATTAAATTTTTTATATATTACTGAAAATTTTTCTTTTAAGCAAAAGTATTACTATATCAAAAATACATATAATTTAAGTAATTTATTTAAATTATTTCATTACTGAATTAATATAAAAAATTAAAGCTTATTTATATCTATTTATATCATGACACCAACACAATATACATGTACACCATATCTATATTGCGTTGTGTATTAAAAATAGAATATTATAAAATTAAGAAATATCTATAGCATATAAATTATATATAATTCATATAAAAAATTGCTGCTAAACAGTTTAGGAAATAGAATGCTTAGGATAAGCAGACTTTAGTTATCCAATTACAACTGAAAATAGTAATTATTTTGCAGGTCTATTACGTAATTATTATTATATAAGTATACATAAATACTCTTTAAATACTCTTTAATGCTCTATTAACTATATATATGTATATATGTATATATGTATGTTTATATATGTAGATATGTATTTCCGATACGGTAACACTTTTACTAAAAACAAATAGATTTACCAATATTGTATATACTCTTTAATTCATATGTATAAACTGTTTATTAAATTAGTTCGATGTCATATGCTAAATGTAGCTACAAATAAACATCTACAAAAAATTAAAGCTTACTGTACAACAATAACTACTTAGCAAATTAACAACAACAACGCAAAGAGAATGAAAAGATCCCAGCGATTGCGCAGCTTTAGAGGGGATGAACAGAATTGGCGGCGTAAAATATACAGTACTTTGCATGCTATATTTTCTGTTTGCCTGCTAGCAAGATCTCAAGTGGAGGGAGGCATTAAAAGAGACTTCAGAGCTAACTGCTGGAATAAAATGAAATTTCAATATTTCAAATTTTTTTTTTTTTTGTTTGACTGTCGTGAAGTCTCTTTTAATGCCTCCACTTTAGATCTTGCTAGTAGGCAAACAGAAAAAAAACAAGCAAAGTGCTATTGATTTTTCACCGCCAATTCGGTTCATCTCCTCTAACGCTGCGCAATCGCTGTGATCATGTCATTCTCTCTGCGTTTTTGTTGTAGATTTGCTTGGTAATTGTTGTTGTGCAGTAAGCTTTAATTTTTTTGTAGATGTTATTTGGTAGCTACAGTCGGCATAGGACAATCGAAGTATTTTAATAACGCTTTATATATATATGTACATAAAAACACATACACAAAAAACCTGAAAAATAAATTTATATTTACAGTTGTAATTGAATTACTACAGTCTGCTTATCATAAGAGTTCTATTTCTTACCGCCTAATGTTGTAAATCGAAAACGCAAGCAAACGACAAGTAAGACACGAGAAGAAACATCTTTTTTTATACAAAATTCTATTGCTTCTCGTGTCTTGCTTGTCGTTGGTTTGCGTTTTCAATTTAAAACACTAGGCGGTTAAACTGTCCACGTACATTTATTATATTAAATTATGTATAATTTATATACTGTATCTATTTCTTATATATTATTATTTAAATACACAACACAAACTATATATAGCGTGCATGTATATTGTGTTATTATATAAAAAGATATAAAAAAGATATACATTTTTAAATTAATTCAATAATGAATTAATTTAAAAAAATGATATGAATTATATTTATATAGTAGTACATTTTGTTAAAAGAAATAGTTTCAGCCATTTATAAAAAATTTCAAAAATTGATTTAAACTCTTATCTAAAATAAATCAGTTGTCATATGCCGACTGTATCTAAAAAAGTCTAAAAAATTCCAGCTAACTCTACTCCAGCAACGTTAGAAGGGATGAAGAGGGGATCAAGTGGTGGAATGGAAAAATTAGACTGGTACTGTTAACAGGTACTCTTAAAGCGGAAAGCCGGAGACCGAAACTGTCAAAACGAAGTTGACATTTCATACAAAATATGCAACCAATGAGAATGCAATATGAAAGCAAAAATTGGCCAAAATACCAAAATGTCTGAGTTTGACAGTTATGGTCACTAAGAAAGAGAACACATTCAGCCCTAACACTACCTTGTCTAGTTGTACTATGAGTGGTGGCATCAAAAGGGACTTCACGGCCAGTCAAACAAAAACCGAATATCAAAAATTTTAAATTTATTTTATTTTAACCTACAGCAGCTCTACATATATATTGAAAAAGCTATATCATCCAATGTTTCGCAGCGGAGCAAAGGGAGGGAAAAAAACGATGTGTCAGCAGAGGAACTTATTGATGGTTGCTTGCTACATTTGCTGAGCGCCTTGTAGTTAAGATCCAAGAGCGTCATTTAAAAACCTACTCGCTGTCTGCATTGATGACGAGAGTTACTCGCAAAATGACGATGAGGATGACGCAAACCAAAGATTTACCCTTTACCAAAATCATTCAACGAGCCTAAAGAAGTTTGCACTCCAAATAAATAACGAAAGTGCTTGAGTTTGTGTGTGCGTGGGCCAACGATATCCCGGTGCATCACTAAGTGCAGCAAAGTTAAATTGGCTTTCTTTGCTGGTGAACGTCCTCCAAGTACCACCACCAGCAGCACAAGCAAGTGCAGCGCAAAATTTGTTGCTAGCTAACATCCTCCAAGTGCCACCAGCAACAGCACAAGCAAGTGCAGCGCAAATTTTTTGCTAGCCAACATGTGCCAACAAATGCCACCAGCAACAGCACAAGCAAATGAAGCGATAATTCTCCGCTTTCAATTTATTTAATTCACGCCGGAGTATAATGGCAGAAATTTTCCTCTGCGCTTGAGACATGCTGAAATGGTGCTTCTGAAATATTGGAGAGTTGACTAGACAATTGAATTGTGCTGCACTTGCTAATGCTGCTGGTGATGGCATTTGGAGGATGTTGGCTAGCAACAAATTTTGCACTGCACTTGCTGGTGGTGGCACTTGGAGGACGTTCGCCAGCAAAGAAAGCCAATTTAACTTTGCTGCACTTCCTGATGCATCAGGAGATCGTTGGCCCACACACATGCACACACAAACTCAAGCACTTTCGTTAATTTTTTTAATATTTTGTTATTTTTTAATTTTTTTAAGTTTACAATATTACAAGTTTACGAAATAAGTTGCAAGTACAAGCACTCGAATTAAATATGTCGCGAAATGCAAATTAAATAAAATATTTGCGCTAAGGCACGATCGAAATGTGAAATGTCAAAATTTGCAACTGTCAAAATTTCATCATCCATTTGACACAGCAAAAAAGACAAATTTATTTCAACACACACAAATTTTATTCAACCTGATATTTTCTATCCTACCACGACTGAAAAGTTTCCCTTTGACACTTACCCTTAACACGGAGGTTACACGAGACAGTACTATTAAGACAGTCGCAACATATTCATAAATTTTTACCCACACACACTAACTTTTGCTACTGTCTGCTCTACTGCATAAGTTTTTTGTAGACAGTTGGCGGGACAGTAGCTAGGAAAGTAGAATGATATTTAGCATATCAAGGGACAGAATACGAGAAAATTTAATAGAATTAATGGAAAATTTGCAATACTTCGGCGTATTCGTAGTTTTAACAAAAATTTTCTTCATAAAATAGAAATTTTTTACTATTATGTCTACTGTCTTGCCAACAGTCTTACCAACTGTCTGTACTCTTTTTTCACAGACACATAGTTTGACAATTAAAACGTATTTTTCACTGTCTTAACAGTACTGTCTCGTGTAACCCCCGTGTTATGAAAAAATTTATTAACAAAACAATGATAGTTGGCAACTCCAAAAATAAAATGCCGCAGTGGTGAAAATAAAAAGCCACTGACATATACAACAAGTGTGAAAATTGTCAAACTTTGTTTGATGATATATAATAAAATAAGAGCATGCATGCAATTATTTGAATGTTCAACATATTCCTTTATCACAACTTAAATATTAAAATGTTAAAACACTCAATCCATACATTATTTTTTCTTGTTTGCAAACGAAGTTCCAGCAGAAAAAAGCAGAAAAAGAAGAAGATCGTTCCATTTTTAAATCTCACCATGCATAGCAGCTGTTTAAGTAAAAGCAAATTTTTCAAAAATGTTGACAAATACAACAACTGAAGAAATTGCCATACTTTAAAAGCATATATGACCAATATAAAGCGAATTAATAATAAGATTTGGTTGCAAACATCTTATTGCAACCTAACTTAAGTATTTATATACTAACAAACAGATTATATGCATTAATTTCAGGAGTTGCCAAGTGATTTCTTTGTGAGCTTGCGGCCGATTAAGAACAAGAGTGACGAAAGTTGTTGATATTTTTATGCCCAAATACATGCAAACATTTTTTGAGGTTATGTTTTCTAATTTTGCTATCTTGTTATCTTTGCTGTCTGTATTGATGACGAGAGTTCCTCGGAAAAGTTCCTCGCAAACCAAAGATTTACCCTCTACCAAAATCGTTCAACGCGCCTAAAGAAGTTTTTACTTAAAAAAGAAAAAAACTTAGAGCACGACCAAATAGAAACAAGCTGAAAATATATTAGCAAAAATCTAAAAAACAACTTCAGTAACCATGCTTTGTTTAGTGGAAGACTTCTAGCAGTTTGTTGGACTCCATAATAATAACATAAGCATAAAGACTAAACCCAGTAAAAAAGTGGATCATCCTATGAGCGATCTGTGAGTGCTCCCTGAGGAGCAGTGGAGTGCTCTTTATTGATCCAAGCTAGATGTATTTTGTGTTCTCTTTTAACATTGCATGTCCTAGGAAGGGTAGCGCTCCCTTTAACATCCTAGAGGAGCTCAAAAGGAGCGATCAATAACTGATCCAAATGGATCAGCAAAGGAACATTTAAAATTTTTTTTTTAAAAGATCAAAGAACCAACATGCGCCTTAAACAAACAAGGTTTGGTCTTTGACGTGAAAGAAAAGGGATAGATTAGCTAGAGGATTTGATTGAAACCATATGTGAATTATTGATTAGACGAAACGGACGTGAAAGACAATTCTTTCAATTGCTAGTGTGTGTTATGCCTTAACCTTGGCAAGCATTTTCAGCGCTTAGTTGTTCCTGTCCTTTAATTCCACATTTTCCACAATTTCGTTGTGGATTTTAAGTTTTCCATAATTCTTAAATGTAGAAAAGAACAAAGAAAGTGAAAAGAACCATGCCCGAACCCGGAGTCGAACCAGGGACCTCTGGGTTGTTAGTCTAGCGCACTCTCCACTGGACTACAATGGTCGATTTTTCACAGAAAATAATGATCGAATTTCTTACAAAGCACATGCCTCACACTATGTTCTTTTTTTCATTGATTGCTCGCCTTTTGATTTTATAAAACAGTAAAGGAGCACAAGGGCACAAGTGTTCACTTTTTGATCGAATAAAACAGCAAAAGAGTGCTCTCTTGTTGCTCCTCATAGGAGCGATCGCATGTTTTTTTACTGGGAAGGGCTGCACAATTACGTTTGAATCGTCGTACAAAACATTTGTGGGGATCGCAATTACTTTCGTTCTCTCACTCTCATTTGAGGATAGCGTTGGCGTGAGTGAAAATTGTAGGTAGTGTGCGTAAGTGGAAAACCGGTTGAAAGCAAAACAAATGATAAATTGTCTATCGCGTACTAGTCATGCACATAAAAATAACTTGCAAGAGGAGTACAAGTTGGCAATTACTTGAAATACTTGATACATAATTTCAGTAATTTAGAAGATGAATTTGCTTTAATTCAAATGTATATTTTATTAAAAACAAAAAACCATTCAGATAGAGATAACGAAAACCCAAAAAAAATTTCAAAAAATTAAACTTTATGTGTGGTAATATATATTTATTAGTTATTAATGTTTGAACGTAAAAACATAATTTTAGTTAAAAAAAAAAATAATAAGCTTAAAATCGCCGCTCACAATTTTTACTTTTATAGCGGCGTTATTAAAACTGCTATTAATATGGTCAATTAAAGAAAAAGAATCACCGTTGGTTGGCTTTAAAAATTAAAGCATTAAAAAAATTCAAATAAGACAATAATTCAATATTTACTTGCTTCATCAGTTTCCATTTTTTTTAATTTAACTTTTACTTTATTTTTACTTTACTCATGCTTTCATTAGCAACTGATTATGACTTCTGCTTTCAGCATACGCAAGTATTTGCAGTAGAATGTATAACTATACAGTTTTTTTTTTCATTTGCCGTGATAGCTATCGATAATTACAGTAATTGATGAGAGCAAGTTGCGTATGCACTTGATCCGAGAGAGAGATAGTTAAAACATTACTTTTTCTCTGAGCAACAAGCAAAGCTTTTACGCTATTTCTTTGCATAATTCTGCTACAAGTGATGTAGCTTAAAGTACTTGATGGAATCAAAGAAGCAAATACATTTGTGCAGTCCTTTAATAAAGACTAAAGTAAAGCAAAAATACAACAACAAATGTGAAAATATGAAATGGAGAAAAACTGAGAAATTGACACTTAAAATCTCATCGCCTCTGTGCTGCAGTGCGCTAATGCGCGCTTGCACGGGTATCACAAGGATTTTTGATGAAGCCTTTAGCAGGGTCGAAATTGCAATAAAATCAGCTAGTGATTTTTTCCATTTCATATTGGAAAAACGTTGTTGTTGTTTCTTTGGAAAGATTCTTTAGAACAATTAATTGTTCTATCTTTGACCTAAAGCTCAATAAACGATTTTAAACTATCAAACAACTAGAATTCGTATTTAAAATCAAGAATGATTTAAAATATCAAACGTTTAAAATTTGTATTTAAATCATATAAAATCAACATAAAAAAAAAACTTGAAAGCAGTCAAGAAAATTAATTTTTCTGTTTATACTTTTTTAAAATGATACTCAATTTTTTCCTGTTTCGAAACACGCAATAATGTTTCTTTGTGTATATTTATTTTAAAAAATGACAAAAAATATATATACAGGGTTGTCAATATTCGAAGCGCCCATCTGGCAACACTGTAACTTTCCGCAGTGATGCCAAATCGACTAATGACATACCGCGTTTGAAGCGTCATTCCAAGCAAATGTTTACAATGGAACAGTACACGCCACGCGAACGCTCTAAAATTGTTGAAATTTACATTCAACAAAACAAGTCAATAGTGAAAACTCAACTCAATGAGCGATTTTCAGTTGAACGGAACGGTAAACAAACAAAATTGCCGTATTTATGCCACTGAAAATCCACAAGAGATTCAAGAGGTACCTCTTCACGATGCAAAAGTCACTGTTTGGTGCGGCGTTTGTGCTAAAATGCTCATTGGGCCGTTCTTTTTCGAAGATGATAATGGCCACAGAGTTACTGTCAATCAGGAGCGTTATCGCGATATGATAAACAATTTTTTTATGCCAATCGTTTGTCGAAAGCGTATCAGGCACTACTGGTTTCAACAAGACGGCGCACCACCACACACAAGCCGCACTACAATCGATTTTTTGAAGCAATTGTTCCCTGGCCGTTTGATGTCAAAAAATGGTGATTTCGATTGGCCGCCAAGATCACCAGATTTAACGCCTCCAGACTTCTTTTTGTGGGGTTATTTGAAATCAAAGGTTTACGTCAACAAGCCAAAGACCCTAGAAGAGCTGAAAACCAACATCCGTCAAGAAATAACCGCCATTCCCATCGAAATGTTGAAGAAAACCATGGAACATGCTGCAATATGTCGTAGAGGCCAATGGCGACCATTTACGAGATATCATATTCAAGAAATAATGTAAGCAAATCTACTTGAACCCAATTAAATGATATTCATGACGAACGGACAAAAAATTGTGGTTTCTTTGATTTATTTAAAAACAAAATGGGCGCTTCGAATATTGGCAACCCTGTATAAGTAATCTTATAGTAAAAACACAACAAATTTGACAAAAAAAAATCTTTTTAATACAGCATTTTTGAGTTTGGAATTCATATAAAAAATAATAATCCATGCCTCAGGACATGACGATCAATTGCATTCACGAAGTGAATATTTTATAAATTTCGAACGAAAACTTCTTGTAACAACTGTTTTATTAATTTAAAAACTTTCACAGCACCACAAAAACAGCAATATATTGAAATAATAAACATCATGCGATGCAACGCTACGAATGTGCACTCACGAATGAGCATGGAATGGTCTAGCCGGAGTCAGCTGCATCGGTTACTACAACTATAGCTACAACTAAACTACAACTAAAATTAATACAATAATTGTAGTAAAGCTTAAAATTACTGCATTGTTTGCAGTAAAATTACTCTCCGAAACAATGATTGTACTGTTATTGAGTTAGCATTTTCAATATTTGTTTGTAGAAATTTTACTGCAAACTTAGAAGTAAAAAAAGATATACTACTATTTTTGCAGCAAAATTGAGCAACCACCGAGTAAATTAAGTTCTATTGAAGAAGATAATTTGCAACTAATTTTGTACTAGTCTTAGTAAATGTAAAATTACTGCTGATGCACAATAATTTCACTGCAGTTATAGTAGTAAAAAGTTTTTTACTGTCATCTTGGCAGTAAAAAAAATGTTGAATTTTCAAAAATTGAGTGCAGTAATTGCCATTTAAGTAGTAAATGACAATTAATACCAAATTGAAAGGAAAATTAGACAGCGCGCATAGTGAGCGTTGCGTTGCTGTGCGCAAAGCGTTTTGCTTATGAGTGCAACAGAACGAATATTGCTTGCATCTTGTTTCTTCGCATGACTTTTGCAAACGCTTTGCGCACAGCACAGCTCATATGCTACACTATGCGTGCGGCCTTACATTCTTTAACAAATCTGTCTTGTTTTCGTTCATCGAAATCAGAAAGTTTTCAAACAGTGCACGAATTTGGAACTTTTATATGAGATTTTCGTCAAGGAAATGTATGACCGAATCAGCATGTTTCGTCAGAGATGAAGAAAAATCGTGCATGATTCGTTAAAGATTCCTTTACGACTGGGACTACTGGGAATTTTAAACAGTAAAATTAATACTCAAATAGAAGTGAATTTGAATACATTTTTAAGAGTGTGCGTCATATATGAACTGTTAAGAACTTTTTAAGAATTTCTTAAAAAAATATATATGAAAAAATCTCGAATGAAAAATCATTTAATGAAACTATTATCATTTTTTGCTTCAAAGTAGTTTTGTCCTTAAAACAAAAACTTGTGCAATGATTCTTTAAAAATAACTCGGTCGTAAACATTTCAAATGCCGATACGCATACCATATTTATAATTTTTTTTATCTTCTACCAGAATCCGTTGAATAAAATCTACACTGTTAAAATGTGTTAAAATAATTGCCATTGCCAAACAAACTAAAAAGTTTAACTTAAATGTTTTCAGTAAAATAAAATTATAATTGGGACTCTCCATTACTTTGCAAATCTTGTACACACTTTGCAAATCACAGACCTTCACTCAAACCAAAGTTTGCTATCAAGCAATGTTCCACTACATTTTCGCCAATCTCTTCAGGGTAGTAAAAAACTAGCTTGTCATTAAAATTTGGCAAGAACTTTTAACTTGCTGCTAATTAACGCAATTAGGTGACTAACTAAGCCTACAACATAAAAGTTGGTAGTAAAATATTTTTTGTCTTAGCTAGATAATTACGTAGCTTTTTGTTTGTGTTTGCTATTGTGGTCCACAAAAGCCATAAAAAAAAATAAAACAAAAAGCATGTCAACGGAGTTATCCGACTTGGTTAACAATTCATCAACATCAGCTTTGAGTGCAAACAAAAACAGCAAGGAAGAGGACACAAACTTATTTCTAATGCTCAACTCAAGACGTGGCATGAGCAATGAAAGACGCTGATAGAAGCTCCTCGGATTTATTAACCACCTTTTTGTAATTTTTCAACTTTGCAGCACTGTTTAAACTTGCTTATCACTTTCGTTATTTTAATCAGATGAACACTGCAAAAATCAGGCATCTGGTTAATTAATGTTGTGCCCAGGTTCACATTCAGTACAAAAAAATTAAAGTTAACTAAAACCGCTACAAATATGGCTTCAAAAACTATATATTTTTGTATTTGAAGTAATTGTCGGTGGGCTTTATTTTCTTTTTTAGTTCCTAGTATTCAGATTGGGCTTATTTGGAATAATGAGCTTACATGCATACTTTAGTAAAAATGGAAGTCATGCAACATAATTGACTTGATTCTGGTTTTTTCAACGTATTTGTGTGAAATGCAATCTTTAGCTGTAAGTCTTTGAACAAAGGACGATTTTACAACTCTTCCGAGTGAACCAAACTATCGCTTTTAAATTTATTTATAAAACTTTTCGGTTAAAATAGGACATTTATGGCACTCAGATAAAAAACCTTCTTGAATATTTCTCAAAATAAAAAATACCTCCCAAAAATTAAGCATAGCTACTTTTTTTTGTAAAATTAATTATGGCATATGTTAATTACTTTTTATTTTTATAACTCTAAAAAAAATTAAATAATTTTTTAGAATTATACATGAGCATTATAAAAAGGAATAGTAAGCATATTTTGTTTCAAAATGATTTAATTATTGAAATGGAAATGTTTTGTCGCCAGATGTTCTATTAGAGATTAATTTTTTCAACACGAAAAGATCACTTTTTTTATACAGTATAAGCTAAACATCTAACATGAGTGACACACATTCATCTTTTAAATAAATAGGTTCAAATAAATTATTAATATATAAAAAAAAAAAAATTGTATTAACGTTTCTCTCAATATATTATTCTGATTTTGCGTCAAGTAAATTTCATCCAGTGCTCTATTTGAAACTGTTATGCTATCCAAGAAAAGTGGCATATATTATTTAGTTTGTGGCGACTACAAACTAGCAAGAACGCGCAAGTTGGGAGAAACATCGATTCAGAGTCTCCCAATAAACTTCACACAAAATTTGTTTCCGCAAAATACCGAATAACAAAGCTACAAGAATATTTAGCACAAGCAACATCCGACAAACAACAGCCAAAAAGTATGCAATAAAATCTATGCGTGAGGCATGCGGAAGCAATTATGTTCAAAATTAAGCTACTGCTCAAGATCTGGCTTGCGGTATCTAGCAGTAGTATTTGTATTCCAAAACATTACGTGCACAGTGCGTTGAGTCCACTTAAAGAAGGGACAAAAATAGAAGCAGGTACCTAATCTTTACAAAAATGTTCTTAACTATTTGCTTATTTGGGGTTGCTGATTAAAACGGAAATCACTTAAACAAAAATGTATACCAATTTAATGTAAGTCTTTTACTAGTATCAAAATTGTCTTTATTCATATCGCTTACTTACTTGAAGACCGTCATAACTCAAAAAACGCGATTTTTCAGAAAATGCGTTTAACGTTTTCAATAGCATCTTTCAGGAGAAGCGAGAAGCATATTCTCTTCTTACGCAGAGATTACTCAACATAATAACATACAATTTTTACATAATATTAAACATAGTTTAAAGATTAACTCTGCATCATTAACCCTCTCTTTGGCACTATTTACATTTGTAAATATTCTTATTTTAAATTTGCCATAACTCCTTTATTTATTATTCGATTTGGACATGAGCTCAACTCAGTGACTATTTTTCCGTTTTCTTTCTGAAAATAAAAAAAGTTGTTGTTAATTTTAATACTGTCTGATACTTTTTGATATTTTTTTTGTGATTTTTACTTCTAACTTTGGCATTATTTACATATGTAAATATTTTTTGTTTCAAACGCTTTGATGGTGTTTTAATGCATTTTTTTGTATTTAGTATTTAAAAAATTTTAAGAAAAAATGCATGACATTTTTTTAACATTTTACAAATGGATACATTTCATATTTGGTAGCATTTATTGGAAAAAGTACAATAGAATATTATAAAGAATATATAATATTTATATATGTATAAATCTATACTAAAGATTAGATATTTTTGGTTTGGGCATTTCCACAAAAAAGGCTACCGTGACCAAAAAATTAAAACTTATTCAAAACTTATTATTTGATGATATTATCTAAGACAAATATTTTAATTTAATGTATTTAAGCAATTTACACATAAATTCATTCACCATGATGATCTAATCGTTTGCATTTTTTCACAAATGCAGTTTTTCTTTTTCGTAAATGTTTAGTAAAAGTTTCGTAGACTTTTTTGTTTTAGTAAAAATGGAAGGCATTGGCTAAAGATAATGAGGAAATGGTTGAGGCAAGGTAAGAAAAATATATTAAATAAGTTTTTTAATTACTAAATTTCATAATAACTTGATTACCTAATTGAACTGCAATGGAAAAATTTGAAAAGTCCGACACGAAACGTCCGAAAAAAATAGAATTATTTACTGTGATACGTGAAAGACGACGTATGACTTTTTTGAAAGCTTGTTAAATTAATAAAAAATATTGTCTTCCGACATTTTTGTATGTCTTCGGAAAATGACTTCCGTTTCGTGAAACGTCCGAACGCATGTTTAAAATAAAAATTTTGTTCGAAATTTAATTTTAGTTGTAAAACAAATATATCTCTGGATCGTATTGAAAATGTTTAAAGAAGCGTCCGAATAAAACGTCCGACACGCTGGATTTGCCCATATGTTTAAAAATATTTTAAAATTCGGTATTTTAAACAGCCTCTAAATTTTGTCTGGACATTGCTATGATACAGGCTTCTTGCATACGACGCATATTTTTCGTGTTGACTGTTTCCTCTTGAATTGCTCATGGTGGCACATGTAGAAAGCACCTTTCAATTTTGAACGACCACAATCATCTTCGTTTCGAATGAAATCCTCTGTTGTGCTCAATGATTGAATGCTTACTTCCATGAAGTACTTGTTAGCAACCCTAGTTGGGAAATACGAGTCAACCACAGAGATTTTTTGGCTGTGTCATCTTCGAATTCAATTTTTTCTTAAAAGTCACCTCCGTGCCCAATTTAACAGCATATATCATTTTCAGCATCAGATGCCTCATCAATTTCCATAGCTAGAGCTAAGAATTCACGGTCTTAGAAATCATCAGCTGTTGTTGCATTCGTTGGCATTTCATCTTCATCGGATTCCACCACATTGGCAACAAATTCATTGAAGAACCTTTCCTGCATACCATGCGATAGTCTCAAAAATAAAAAAAATGGTCCGGGACACCGATGCATTACGGTACGCAGAAACAAAACCCAAAAAAAAGCAAAAAAGTCCCAAAATGCAAAACCCCTACACAGAATATATGAAGTAAAAAATATTTACAAAAGCAAATAGTGCCAGATTCTATAAAAAAATTTTGTGCCAAAGTGAGGGCTAACACAAAAATCGTGTTTTCTTAATTATGACGGTCTTCAAGTAAACGCGCGATATATAAAATTTTTAACAAAAGATGTTTTTGCAAACAAGTGCACCATTAAATTTTTAAATAAATTTTTGTGACATATTAACGAAAGTTAAGAAATGTACAGAAAGAAAAAGAAACACTTAAGTAACTTAATGCTTATTTATGACTTTTTAATTATTTTTGCTGGTGCTTGAAGTGGTGCCTGTAGAACCGTAATTTTTTTCTGAAAAACTTAAACTGTTAAACATTGAATTAGAAAATTTCTCTTTACAGAAATGTTAAAATTCTTCAGTGCGAGTCCATTTTCCGATAGTTCCATTACTAATGAGAACAAAAAAAAAAGATATTGCGAAAATCTTTTAACCCTTTCCAATATATTGAACACGTAAGAAAGTAATTTTTATTTTTATTTTGCAACGCTTTTTTATAAATAAAATCGTTTTTTTTTCTATGAAAAAAAATGAACCAACATGACAAAAATAAATTTAGAAAGATATTAGACAAAAACGCAATTTGTATTTTGGATTTTGTGCGGAAGAAAAGCAAACAAATTTTGTTGGCCTATTTTATAAGAAAAATCAAACGGACAAAAATCAAATTTATGTTTTTTATCTTTTTATGGCCATACTGAAAATAATATTAAAAGGGTGTAAAAAACAAAGAACTAAAGAGTTGAAAAGCATTCAAGCAATTTAAAAAAAAATTGTGTGCCGAACAGGAGCAAAACAATTTTTTCTTTGTACAAGCTTGCAAGACTTAAGTAGTGCAGGTAAAAATTAAAGGTATGTTTTTTTCATCTTTTTAGGACCTAAATGATAGGAATATTACCTTATAAATTATTTTATTCTTAGTTTAGACCAGCCATTGAAAAGGGTTAAAGGTCATTTTAAGCTATTTACTACAAAAACCATGTTTTATAATGGGTTGTCCAAACCGAAACACATATGGAATATATTTTGATGAAAAATCATTTATAATTATTTAAACTTAATTAATTTTTTAAAATATGCATTCGATGGTTGTTAGCGGAGCTTTGAACATACAATTTAACTCTTAAGCCAAATTTAACTTTTCTCCACACACAATTTTTTTCTTATGTTGTTCCACCGACACACTATGGTTTCAATGACTGCATTTTGTGGCCAAAACTATAAAGCATCACCGTATGTAGATGAAAATCGGTACATGGGGTTTAAAAATATATTGATTACAAACCTGCATTTAAATTTTTCAAATTCAAAATAGCGTCCAATATGGCAGCAAAAATGTTTTAATATATTTGGCTTTACATGAAACTTTGCATTCGGGGGCTTAAACATACGCTGATTAAGAATCTAATAAAAAAACGTTTTATTCTAAATGTGATGAAAATCGATTTTTGACTGTTTAAACGGACGCTGATTAAAAATCTCAAAATAATTATTTTAACTTAAAAGTGGTGGATCTAATATGGTGGCATTAATTTTTAAACATCTTTTGATTTACATGAAAATTGGCATTCGGAGCTAACTGATTCACGAGCTGATGTCAATTGAATATGGGAGTTTATTATATTAAAAATATTTTTGAATTGATTTAAACTAATATTAACCCTTTTTATAAATGATCACAAAGAATTAATTTTGCATCCTAAGTGCTGTTTTTAAATTCGTAACTAAGAATTAGTGTTGCATTTGTTCCATTTTCTTTATTCAAACCCATCAAAACTGATATAACTTCTTCCTGGATCTCAAAAAATCTAGTTGAGTTGGTACTTTGATACTTTTTTAGACAAAATTACCACTTGTCGCCTTTACTGTTCCTTAAATTTTAAAACTGTGTTTTAAGGAGAACAAATCACAGCTTTTTTTTCAAGGCTTATGTTTAAGTATTGTTGCTTCGTGAAATTATTTTCTTAAATAAATGCATAGATCTTAGTAAAGAAAAGTGGTGTAATTTTTTATACATTACATCATCGTTCTTTTTTTTAAAGTTCTATTTGGACTTTCATTACTCGTCTTGAGAACTTCTACAAAATCAGTATTACCTTTGTTTGAAGCAGACGTGCTTGCTGCTATAACCAATAAATTAGTTTCATTAGAAGCCACATATGATGGTTCATATGATAACTTTCTCTTCAACCTGTCTGACTTTTCACTAAATGGGAGAGAAGGAGGCACACCTGAGATTTTATTACCTTTAATCTCAGTTTCATGTTTAAGCCAGTCAGCATAATTATTATTAATGTTGATAAATTCCTCGAATTTCTTATCCAGCGCGAAGTCAAGTTACAGGATATACTATTGGTTTTAATTCGAATAGCTAGTATTTTCTGTGGGATGACATAACGTCCACGGACATAATGTCCAAGTCAAAACGGACATAAAGTCCGTAAAAATTTAATTTTAAACAATTTTACTAAACACGTTATATACATCAAATTTTTCATGAAAATATCAGTTTTAGATGACAAAAACAAATTTTCATACAAGGGCAAATCTTTTCATCATAAAATATTAAATTGTTAGCGGGTCAGTTTTCTGCCTCTCAAAAGTCTGTTTTGTCAAAATACTGTAATTTTTACAGTATTTTTAATATACTGTTTGTCTTATTTTCCTTTATTTCAATATACTGTTTTTAAAAAACTTTGCCTTCAAAAAGTTTGCTCTCCATTTACAGCATTTTAACTTTATTTGGGATACAAAACGGTGTGTTCTAAATTAAATTATTTGGCCTTGTACGGAAAGTTGTTATTTTAAGCTTATTTCTCAAATGTATTTATTTATTTAGTCCATATTTTACAGAATTTTGGAATACAAAATTTTTTAACACAGTTTTCTGTTAATGCAGAATTTTGTATACAGAATTTCATGCATACAGACAACTGCACAGAGTGGCGACCGTGGCCTAGTGGGTAGAGTGCGTGGCTCTGAAATAAAAGTATAATAATTTCAGACAGAAAGTCACCTCTCTGCAGACAATGGCAAACCTCAGAGAGTAAAAAATGCCATCTAAACCTTCTTGAGAACATAAGCCGTTCGGAGTCGGCGTAAAACACGTAGATCCAGTTCTCGCTCATTTGTGATCAAACATTTAATAACACGCACAACACAATTGATCAATAGAAGCTAGGTCAAAGTTTTTTTTTTAGACAACTGCACCGAACTTTAATAAATTCTTTAAATTATTTTATACATTAATTTAAAGAATTTATTATATTAATTATTATTATATTATATTAAAATATTATATTAATTTAACAATTTGTATTAAAAATCGCGCAGTTTTCCGGTCTGAAAACGTCATAAGGTCCATGGACACTATGTCCGTTTGCGAAGTAGACATAATGCCCAAGGATTTTATGTCCGTATGGAACGGACGTTATGTAATCCCACCACTATTGTCATTGCTCTTTTATACTGATTTTATTACTCTGATCATGCCCACATATGTAAACTGCAAGTACTCTTTGCAAAGATGATTTAGCTAAACTACCGAAATATTTTTCTATTTGAAAAATAAGAAGAAATGTATCGAAAAGTATTAAAAAGTTTCAAGAAAAATCTGTATCCAAGTGGGCGAAAATTTGTCCCTAAAATGAAAAATAATAATGAGGTCATACAAGAAAAAGATATAATTAAAAACTTAAGTATCTTAATACAAAATAAATACTCATTTAAAACTCATATTGACTACGTTCTGAATAAAGCTACTAAAGTTATCTACTGTTATTCGAGGTGGGGTGACATAACGCCCACTTACATAAGGTCCATAGACATTATGTCTAATTTGCAAACGGACATAATGTCTATAGACTTTTTGGCGTTTTCAGATTGGAAAACCGCACTTTTTTGATTACAAATTGTTACATTTTTATACATTATTTTAAAGAATTTATTATTTTATGAAAAAAAAATTTTTCCCTTGTAGAGAATGTTGTTTTCAACATTAGAAAAAGAAAATATTATCCCAAAATTTTGGGCTCTTATTTCATGATGAAAAATAGCCCCACACCTTAAAAGGAAAGCAGGAGAAAAAAATAAAAAATGTTCATATAAAGTGTTCATATAAGTGCTTTTTTCATATTTCGTTTGAGGTAATTATTTCTGAGACAATTTTGCACAGAGCCGACAGTCAAAAAGAACGCTGTCACGCGCACCGAACGCGGGCCAGCATGTCGCTATCGGGCGATTTTTTTACAAATTTTTTCAATTCTGGTATATCGCCTACATGCATTACATTTTATAATAATTTCAAAACATTTACACCGAAATTTATTAACAGAAATCTTGCTGGGCTTTAAAAGCATTATGTTACATAACACTGATAGTTTTCATGAAAAATCCACATATATGCATAACTTGTTCATAAAATTGCTTAAAATTAAATTTGTATGAACTTTATGTCCGTTTTGATTTGGACATCATGTCCGTTTGCGAATAAGACATAATGTTCATGGATCTTATGTTCGTGGACGTTATGTCATCCCACCGTTATTCGAACTTAATCAGACCAGCTAAGAACCTCAATAGAAAAATTAAGCTAAGTATATATAAATAATTCATTAAACAATTTTTTCCTCCGCCTTTCTAGTTTGGTTCAACATATAGTCAAACGAAATAGAGGAAAAGACCTCAAAAAAAAAAAAATTGAACTAAATACATACATAAAGAAATCACTAAACAAATTTTTTTCTTACGCCTTTCCAGCTTAGTTTCACATTTTTTCAAACAAAATTGAGCGCTTACGTATTTTTGGGAGATATATTTTGCGAATAAGTAGTGGAATGAATCGACAAATTTATCAAGTGGGAGCATTTGAAAAAAGAATTGGAAATCGGCAGTTGTACCTAAAATGTGGTATTATATGAATTGATATTTTTATGACCTAGTTAGCCATTATATTTTTAAATAAAATTAAATTTTTAAATAACCAGCTGCTTAGCAACTATTTTTTAAAACAGTTTGAGATATGGCTTTCTTTAACAGAACGATAAATATCTCCTATTTATTTAAATTTTTTAGAAAACAACCTTGTGAATAACAATAATATACTACTTTACTACCATAGGCGATACAACTCACTTGGCATTAAGCACATCAGTTTGCTCACAGAATAACAGATTGATTTAGCACTTCTCTTCTCTCTAGTTATTGGTTTAGATGTACTTTAATAATGTAATTTCTCTTTGCTACTATTTTTGGAAAATATGAGTTGTTAATTTTTGCAATTGGAATTTTTTGTATATTATTATCTTATGTATTTAAAACAATAAATGCCACCAACTTCATTTTTAACGTTCCGAAAAAAAAATTCCGGAATGACCACTACTGTAGTGGAATTTCCAAACGTGTAAACGACGATTTTCGATATCGTTAGTTAGCGAAAACTGTAATTTTCTATGAACGTGGCACACACAATGAACGATTAGGACAACGATTATAATTGTTAAAGACTTGGAAATTCCACTACTGTAGTAGTCTCAGATCCATTTATGGTCAAATTTTACAAGGAGCATGACTGATGGAAATAAATTCCTTAATTTGGAGGAAAACAGTTTCAAATGATTTTGGCCGAGGTTCAGGGTGCACAAAATTGACAAAAATCGGCAAGAACGTCGAAAATCTGTCCTTGCTATAATTCATATCTCAAACAATTCTTAACTGAATGTTAAGTTTGAGCTACCGTTTGAAACGTAACTAAACAAACTTAAGTCTAAAAAAGTTTCGGTAAATTTAGGTGGTTAGGTTTACATTCCCTTAGGTAAAAAAATAAATTTCGAAGAATACAAATTAATTAATTGTTTTTTCTTAAATTTGGTGAAAATAACTTTTAAACATTTTTAAAATTAAAGTGGGGACCCAATGGGTTATTGAGATATGGTTATGAGATTTTTTTAATATTCAAATTTTTCAAAAAAACAAAAAAAAAATGTGCACAATAACTAAAAACATGTAATGTAATAATAATGTTTTTGGCAATAAATGATTTTATTTCAATATATATCTGTTTTTAATTGCGACCTTTTTCATTTTTTAGTTTTGTCCCCATTCAACCCACTGTGCAATGAGTAAATTAAGCTGAATAGAGTGAAAAGACAAGCCTAAAAGTAGGCACCAAACATTAAGTACCGAATGAAGTTAATTTTCGTAGAAGTCGTAATAAAAATGAAAGAGCTTTATCTTGAAGCAACGGTTGCGGGTGGAGGAGTTTGCTTTAATAAAGAACGATGTATAGCAAAACAAAAAAACAGCAAATGGTGCTAAATAAAATAGCTACGCGTTTAATTTCGCTTTTAATCGCAGCTCTGAGACGGGCGCGAAATTTAATTTACGAGTGATTGATTACATCAATTCCAATGTAATGTCCTTCTTGCAGCGCATTTGTTTATTGCTATTGTTTCAGTGGTTGTTGTTGTTCTGGCTCATGTTGATATTTTTGTTGTCGCTGCTACTCTTCTTATTCTAGCTGCTTCCATTTTTTATTGCTATTTTGTGTGTTCTTTTCTCTAACTTTCTGCAACTTTGCTATTTGCTGCGCACATTCATTTCTTTCATTTTGCCAATCTATTTGATGACTTGACTTTCTTCAGAGCCCGCTTTTTCTCTGCCACTCATGCAGCTAGTACATGCATACATATAGCTAGAGCATCTAAAAATGCTTCACACCAACCACTCAGCGTCTCGTGATTCATGCTTTGCTGCAAAGCATTCAATAAACGAATTCTTTTGCGAACATTCTCGCAGCAAGATAAAAAGTTTCCAAAAAAAAAATTTTAAATTGTGCAAAGCATATTTTAGAGCGCATGCAGCTTGTCTTAGAAATCCTTCATTTCCGCTTCCTGTCTTTGCTGCAATGATGCCATCCAGCGCACAAGACTAGATTTTTATGTTTGCATTTCATGCCGCTTTAGAAATTAAAAATGTTGGCTCTTTTAGTCCGCTTGTTACACTTTTGTTCTCGTGCTCGGACAAGCTTTGAGCACTTCTTGATTTTATTTAGTTCTTTTACACAATTTCACATTCTTTTTTTGCCAATTCTTTGAACGCCATTTTGTTACATTTGAAATTGGCAAATTAAAAGCAATTCAAATTTGTTATTCCTTGACCTCTTCTGCTACCAAGATCAAGCAGCAACGCTTTTTTTATCGTCTCTCTTGCTTTATTGTGTCATTTTATTGCGTTTGCTTTGAACTGTGTTGTATTTGTGTTTCTGCGTTTCCTTTTTTTCGCTTGCTTAGTCAGTCACGTCATCACGTGATGTCGCTTTTAAAACTGTCAACGCATAAATCACAGCATGTGCTTTTATAAAACTTGGAAGCTCTGTAATATGTTGGCTTGCAATATGTTGGCGCATATAAATTTGGTCATCTGTTTCTTGGCCTGTCTTTTCGGATTGGCTCATCAATCCAGAGAGTTGTTTTCACCATGACATTCTGAAGTTTATATTGGTCATGTGATTGATGATGTTCTGGCTACTTGAACTATAGCAAATTTACAGTTTTTAGTTAACATGGATTTTATTGAAACTGAATTGGGTTTTTTATAAAAAGAATTGAAGGGCTTATTGCAAGAACGTCATAAGCCACATAAAAAATATTTTGAAATAATCAACTCTAAAGTTTTGAAAAAATGTTTTTTCTACGAGGAAATAGAATAAAACACGGAAACTTTTAAAAATAGGCTCGAAAATTCATAATAAATAGCCAAAATTTCTTGAGTGGTTATTGGCAATGTTTTCAACCTAAAAAATTGATTTTTGAGATCGTGTGGCTTATCACGTTATTGCAATAAGCCCAATAATTATTATTATTCCAATAAAAACAAAATATACATAGTTAAAAATGAAGAGGCTTTTTTAAGTGGTCAGATTTTTAATTCGATGTAAATATTACAAAAATTAGTTCAAACACCCGTTTTAATGTAGTGCATTCAGGGCTGTGAGAACCATTTTTCTTTTTAAGGGTCTCCGGGAGTTTTTAAAAAATAAACACTTTTAAAATAAAAAAAAACTTTTTAAGGTTCTTTATATCTTAAGCCTAGTACTTTGTTCCTTTGCGTGAAACTTCGCTGGCAACATCTATTTATTTGTTTCGTGAAATTTCTGACTTAAAGTTTGTTGCGAGGAATTTCTATGGCAACGTTTCTCAGAGAGACTCAGAAAATAAGTTGGGAGATTTCATAAGATATCTCTCTTTTCACTTCAAAATAAATAGGCAGTCCAATTAAATTGTCGTGAAAAAATGTTGCTCAGAAACATGTTGCGATAACTTCATGCAGCGGAACAGAGTACTGCTCTGACGAACATGCTGTGAAAATTTCCACGCTTGTTTCGCAGCTGTCACTTTTTGTATAGAAATTTAAGTGAAATTTCACATGAAACTGAACAGAGTACTATGATTAAGACTACATTTTTTTACAATTTTAATATATAACTATTCAAGATTTATCCTTGATATTTAGGTCCAGAGATAGTCGCCGATGAGGAAGAAAAGTTGGAGAAGTACTTTTTGAAACCGGTGAGCAAGATTGCTCAAAAACTGTTTATCCGACTGCTACCAGATTTTTCACACTTACTAAATGACGGATTAACTCTATGAGGTACGGAAATTTCATTATAAAAAATACCCTTGAGGTACAAGAAAAAAACTTGATAACTGATATGAAATATATTTGATATTTAATAGCTGGTGAGGACTAACTGAAACCGCTGTACTTTAGAGCTACAACATCAAATCTGAGTGGGTTGAATTTTGTCCCAACATACCACAAAGGATTATTTTTCAGTGGTTCAAATTTTGTCCCATAGTACTTTAAAGAGTTAAGGAACATTTAAACGTTCGAGTTTTTTTTTAAACATAGCTTTTGATTTATATCCAACCTAAAACAAGCTCAATTCTGGGGGAAAATAATGAAAATATTCTTTCTACGCCCACCATTTTGCTTAAAATTAATATTTTTAAAACATCCACGATTAAACGCCTAACAACTCTTTACTAAACCTCTTTTTTCATATTAACCAGTCTCCAGATAGCTTGATCACCGCAAATTACGGCTTTTCCACGGTATTGCACTTTTCTACCTTATCAACGACTATTTTTGGACCAAAATGTCAGGGATAAATCTTAAATAGTTATACTTTAATATTGCAAGTAATAAATTTGGTCTAAAAAAAATAAAGCTTAAAAAAAATTTTAAAATTATCTGGCTTTTCAAAAAAACTCCCGGAGGACCCTAATTTTCAAGAAGCCACTTGTACAAAAATATTTTGTATAAGCAGAGTTCTAAAAAAACTAATTTCATATCTACATAACGAATAAAAGCACCCTCCAGAAATGTCCCTCCTAAAAACAATACATAGTTGAATTTTAATTTTTTATGATTTGCAAACTTTCTAAGTTCAAAAAGTCACTAGCTTTTCAAACTGCCCGTAGATAGCTTAAAAGCTGCTGTGTGAAAGAATAACTATTGCTTAAAAATTGTCTACAAAATACGAAATCATGGTTTGCAGATTAAACATTTGACTATTTAACTTATTTGTCTTATATAACGTTCTCAAGTAGCCTAGTGGGTAGAGTGCGTGGCCCTTAAGCTAAAGAACCGCGGTAGCCCGGGTTCAATTTCAGCTCAGACAGAAAGTTTTTTCAATTGAATTAATTTTTCTGTTCGGTCGTCGCCTCTCTGCAGACAATGGCAAACCTCAGAGAGTAAAAATTGCCATGTAAAGCTACTTGAGAACATAAGCCGTTCGGAGTCGGCATAAAACACGTAGGTCCAGTTCTCGGTCATTTGTGATCAAACCTTTAATAACACGCACAACACAATTGATCAATAGAAAGCTGGGTCAAAGTCCTTCCAAGGGCTGAAATGGCCAGTTTATTTTTATTATTATATTTAACTTATTTCCACCGTTTTCAACGAACTTTTTTTATATTTCATTTAATTGGGATTAATTTTTATTTTATGACTCAAGCATGGCAAGCGGCTCACAGTGATGCAAAAGGGCATGCTAGACTGAAAAAATTCGAAATCGAATTTTTGCCATTCGAAACATGTAGGGAATATATCAGGAATAATTTTTTTTACTTACCTCCGATTTTTACAAAAAATACAAAAATTCTTGAATGTTGGCCCAAAAAGTGATATTTTTGAAATTTGTAATCATTAATTTTCTAGTTATACTTGATTATTAATAAAAAAAATATTTTGTAACAAAAGAGTTTATGCTTAAAACATATACTAATGAAATAAAATAAATTCAATAAAGTATGTATAAAAATGTGTGTGCTATAAAACGGTATTTAAAGATATTTAAGTATATATGCGTAAAAACGGAAAATTTTGTTAAACATTTTAAAAAATAAAAAAGGGTCACCTCATATTTGCAATAAGTAAGTTATTAATAACTATTAAGTAGTAATAAGCAATAAGTAAAATATTTAAAAATAAACTGTGGTCTTTATTTAAAATTTTTTTACGCCGAAAGCATGTTTATGTGTAATTAAAATTTGGCTATCAAATACCTTCATCCCATGTTAGTTACTTTCGCTAAAATTTGTAATCGAATACAACGATTTGCAGCGTTGGTTTACTGCAACTGTTCGACACTTGACAGAAGATGTTTTATTTTTTCTCTTGCATTTAATAAAATTTATAGAAAGTTTGAACGTACAATCAAGAAACAGAATGTAATCAATTTCAACATGGTTTTCTGAAGGGTAAGTCCACTATAACAAACCTCTTAAAGTTTACTATACGTGTTATAAATGGTTTTACTTTGGGACTGCAGACTGATGTTATTTATACGGACTTTAGCAAAGCTTTCGACAGTGTTAATCATAATCTTCTTTTGAAAAAACTCCACCTTATTGGGTTTCCTGTCAAATTATTAAATTGGATAAATGCGTATTTATCTAGACGTACTCATAAGGTTTTATATAAGAGTTCTCTTTCGAAAAGTATTTCGGTCACTTCTGGCATTCCTCAGGGCAGTCATCTTGGACAGGTTTTGTTTTTACTATTCATTAATGATCTTCCTTCGGTAATAAAACACTGTAACGTCTTAATGTACGCTGACGACGTGAAACTTTTTCTTTGTTACAAATCTCCCGAAGAACGATATCTTTTACAATCTGATCTAAATAGACTTGTGGACTGGTGTAGCTTAAATATATTAAATCTCAACTTAAATAATGTAAGCAAATGACATTCTCGCGAAGATCTGCTAATAACATAAATTACAGTATAAATAACACTAACTTAGAAATAGTTTCCAGTTTTCTCGATCTTGGTGATTCGATTATGGATTCAAAACTTCGCTTCAATCTCCATGTTAATATGGTGATAAATAAGGCAAGAGGAGTCCTTGGTTTCATTAAAAGATGGGCTAAAGAATTCAGTGATCCCTTTACTACTAAATTATTATATGCCTCTCTCGTAAGGCCAATTCTTGAATATGCATCAGTTATATGGAACCCACAATATAGTGTCTACATCGACGCCATAGAATCCGTTCAAAAACAGTTTTTACTTTTTGCTTTACGTCATAGTCGTTGGAACCCCAATATTATGCTTATATCGTATGAAATACGTCTTAAAATTATTTTACTACCTTCCCTAAGAAGCAGAAGAATGATGCTTGATGTCATGTTTCTGTATAAATTACTTCGTGGCGAGATTAATTCGGAATATCTCATCTCAGCTCTAAATTTTAACATCCCAAGGAGAGGATCTAGACATTTTCTGTTTTTCAAGTTGAGTCAGTGCTGTTCTAATTACGCTCTTCATGAACCTTAACTATGTATGTGCAGTGCTATTTCAATGACAACTTCAACATGATTAATTTTTCTGATTCGGTATAAATAATTAAATCAATTTAACTTCATCCTATTATACCTAACGCAGTTTTATAACAATGTAATATTGGTAATTGAGATTGTTATGTTTCTCTTTTTTGTCTCGATATTATGTTTTATTAAGTAAGCACCATCAAATATGAATCGTTTTTAAAAATTACTTTTTAATTAATCAATATTTTATTCTAAATCGAATTGTGATTTACGTGCTCACGTGGTTTCCTGATTTGAAATTAGACTGAACTCACACTATCACCTGGATTGGTGTGCCAAAGTATATCTCTTTTCCACACAAGTTTATGCCTGCGTTGGCCCAAATGCATATCCAACTAATTGAGATTTTGATTTGGCGGATATGAGATTTATCTCATTTCCACGTAGGTCCTTGGGTTGGACAATGGCCGCAAACCAGTTAAAATGAGTTTAGTGTTTTGGATTGTTTTTGAAATCATGATTGTTTTTCGGGTACCTTAAATTGATAATCACTATAATTTAATTCGATGTTGCTTATTTATATGGAATTAAATGTACTTAAATACGTGTTTGTTATATTTTACATTTTTAAATTCCGCTGAATAGCCAATTATTGTGCTTAGTGGAAAATCCTAATTACCAATAGGGGGTATGTTTAGTACGTAGGTACATTCTGTCTGTCCCGGCTGATCCGGGCAGGATCTAGAATGTAAATCGTGCATGCGTTTAGGTCGGGTATACGTATCTTTGGAAGATTCATACCTCCGGCCGAATCCAAAAAAAAAAAAATTATTTAGACAAAACGACTTAATTTCTAATAAGTAAATTTAGACTTGGCTGTAAAATAACCCCAAAAAATAGTTGAATTTGTCTGAACGTGACCGTGGAATGCTCATATAAAATAAAAAAAAGAAGCATATTTAAGTGGAGGTTTTTTTTTTAAAAACCCAAAACTTGGTAAGAAAATAGCCACCTCAAATTAATTATTTATTAAATTTATAAATTTAAATGTTGAGAACCAGTTATTGCAGACGCTTTTTCAGGAGGTTTAAAATTTTAAACTCCGCTTATCTTGTGTTTTGGCGATTTTTATTGCTTTGCTTCTTTATAAATAAATAATTAACTAAGCTATAACCATTTATTTATTTTAATGTAGACAAAGATAATTACACATAAAAAAAAACTTGAAAAATATTTTGAAGTTTCTCAGTTCCCTCTAGGAAATGGAAACATTCCCGAATATAAACAGGAAACATTCAATGGAATGTAGGAAGCATTCCCTTCCGTTAGACACTCCATTTCTTTTATTACATAGCATGTCATAAAAGGAAAAAATTCCTCTCCGCTGTGTTAAAAATTAATGTGGAAGCTTTCCTCTTCGCTGTCTTTAAAAGTGAATTGGAAGCAGTTTTCTCCCCTGTTCTATAAATTAATGTGGAAACATTCCTCTCCCTTGTTATAAAAATGCCCGGCCAGAATTCGAACCCTGGACCCCTGAGCGACAGTCAAGCGCGCTACCACTACACTATTGAATTGTATAATATGCGGCTAGGAAACAATGATATTAAAATTTTCTGTTGTCATTGCTTGACAATAATTAAACGTTTTCACATGCATTCTTAAAGAAGCGCTTTAGAAACAAAAAAAATACAAAACTATCCTTACTAGCTTCCGAAAGATACGGTGGGGAATGCTTCTCTATCAGTTTTACATGGAATCCTTCCGATTTAAACTAAAGTTCGTGCAATTTTTTTTCAAAACTTATAAATTAAATTTAAATTTTTCAATTATCTAATCAAAAACTCTTAAAATCAGTACACATGAAAAGATTTTCTACAAAAATTTGTATTGTGCATTTTATAATAGTCATTTATTGTCGAGTTATGAAATTCATAAACAAAAAATTAATTATGTCTTAAAATAATCAAACTTATATCTTCGATATTATTGAAATGGTGAGGTTAACGGAAAAAATATATGCAATTTTTTTTAGAGCATTTATTTTCTACAAAATTCTTGGAAAAAATTTTTCTGTACAATTAATTAATGATGATTTTTGAATATTTTTCTATTGGACTGAGAAAAGGAAAACTGCGATGCGGAGCATCTTCCTATTAAAAATTAGAGCTCATATTTGGTGAGAATTTTTTTAAGGTGTCTAGCAACCCATTTTTCCTTGTCACTTTAAAAGAAAATAATTGATATTTTTGACACACCCTAATATGTAATAATTTAACTTTTCGCCTTGATTAAGGCTCATTGGTTTTTGTTTGTTCTGTGCTAGCTGAGTACAAACAGAAAAGAGAATAGAGCAACATGGAGGTAATTGAAACTCTCTCAACACAAAGCGTGTAAAGAAAACGATTAAGCAATTCGTTGCAGGTGAAATGATTTCTAAAAAAACTTAACACTTTAACTCAATATACTTATCAATAAAGTTTCGAAAAAAAATACCTTAAAAGAAACTGTAGCTCAAATATGATTTTTAAAAACTTTTTCTTAAAAATCAGCCCAGTACTTTGGAAGTAAAGAGGAAACATTAAATTTGCACTTTAATTTTAGATTATTATTTAAAATATTATATTTATAATATAAATAAATTTATCAAACAACTAGAATTTGTATTTAAAATCAAGTATGATTTAAACTATCAAACATTTAGAATTTGTATTTAAATTATATAAAATCAACATAATAAAATTATTAATAATATTTATATCAATATCAATAATATCATAATTAATAATTAATATTTAATTCAACAAATAAATTAATTATTAATAAATTACTTATAGCTATCGAAAAATTATTATAATTAATTTTTAAATTACATTGATATACATGGATAGAAAATATCGATATTATTTCTACTTAATTTGACTATCAACCTAGCCTACAAAAGAGGGGAAAATAACACAGGCTTACAAATAAGAGCCAACTTTTGAACCAGCAAAAACGAAAGTGGTTTCATATGTATTTTTGCGCGCTAAATTCAAATCCGCAGTCCGTTTTTCTTTATCAGGTCGATTTTAGGAGTTATAAGCAAAATTAAAAAACAGCTCTTTTTCTGATAACTGCACTATATCTTTTTAATGCAGTAGCCATTTCTATTCATCTTAATAAAGTTTGATTACAAAATACTTGACCTAACTTTAACTGTTTACAAAAGTTCATTGTCTTTTGTAGTTTTAAAGATATCAGCCTTCAAAGTTCAAAAATTTTAAAATTGTTAAATTTTTTTCATGTTTGCAACCCTGTAACTTTCTTTCCTTCCAATTTATTTTCAAAAACTTCATTTTGTCAGATAGAATATCTTATTTACTTTAAACTTTTTATTTTTAGCCAATATCTTTGACAGTTTATGAGTTATTTAGAAAAATCTGAATTTTTGAGCTTTTGTAATATTTATATTTTTTTTTGTGGATAGAAAATTTTTTTGTTTATTTTTTGCTTTTATCTGATAAAAAATGCTGAACTTTTAGTAAACTTTTTATCTTTTAACGATATCTTAGGTAGTTTTACCTAGTTAGATTTTTTATTAAAGTTTTCCTAAAAAATTACAAGAGCTGAAAATTCCGATTTTTCTAAGTAACTCATAAACTGTCAACTGGTCAAGTGGCCACTGCAGCCACTACAATTAGCTCATAGCGTGGCGTAAATGTTATTGGCTGCCAAAATAGGCTCTTTCGCTCTATTTTGCTGGTATTTACACATGGTTTATGATGTTAGGCACACTTGAATATGACCAGTTTGTTATTTTACGAATTTTTCTGTACGTAAAGATTTATTATTATTTTACGAAAGTCAACCGAAATTTCCTTTCCGCTGCACATTTTGCTCATTTTATCACAAAAACAAGATCAAACATAACTTAAATTAATTGACAATTTGATGTTTGCGCAATAATTAGCGCAGAGAAAGGGAATATATTTTTGAAAATATGGTACTCCAACAGCATGTGCATTAACTTTTTTTGATTTCTAAATCTTTTTTTTAAGTTTTTCGAACATTTAATCTGAAATAAAATTAAAAATCAATTACCTTTTATCGTAAATACGTAGTAAAAAGTTTAATTTTTAAATGCTATTACTATTTTTTCCTGTTTTAATAGCTTAATATTTTTGTTTTATTATAATAACTAATATTTTTTACTTTTAATAGCCTTTTGCCTTAACTTTTTTGATTCAATGTAATTGTATCAGCAGTGAAACGACACCTGAGTTTTCTACGTATATGATGGTTGCTTATTTTTCAACACTGCTTCAATACTTAAAGTGTTATTTAAAGTACAGGGTCCGCCATCTAACTTTTTTTTTTCAACTAGTGCTTATTTCGTGAATGGTAACACTTGTCTCATTTCTGATTTGACAGATAAATAGTTTTATCCTTCCTCTGATATAAATACAACGCTGGGAAATATTGCAAAATTACTTTGAAAATCATGGTAATGTTGCAGAATGTGTGCGAAAATTGCGTATGGATTTTAGAAGAAGAGAAGCACCGTCAGATCCGTATGTTCGTTATCTTGTGAAAAAAGTGAAAGAAACTGGCATCCTCATCGATAAACCAAAACGTGAAAAGCCAACAGCAGTGCGTACACCCGAGAATATTGCTGCTGTGGCAGAAAGTGTGCGTGAAGCGCCATCAACATCAATTCACCGTCGTTCTCAACAATTGAACATTTTGGAGACATCATTGAGACGAATTTTGCATAAAGACCTTGGTATGATGCCAAACAAAGTCCAATTGGTTCAGGAGTTGAAGCCAAGTGACCATCCAATGCGTTTTTTTTTTTAAAAAAGTTATTTGGCGGACTCTTTAGTATATTTGTATTTGCATAAATCAATTTTAAGGAGAGGAAAAAATAATATGAGTTGCGGCAAATGGCTCAATAAAGGATGTGTGTGGAGGACCCGGCATTAATACTATTAAGTTACAAACAATATAAACAAAAATAATAAAATAATTTTAAAAAATATTGAAGTTATTTGCATTTTTAAAAAACAAACAATGACAGATCTTACTGGAGGCTTATGTTGTTTTAACAACATATTCATTAGTTTAAAAAAAATATTTTCTTAGGAATCGTTACTTCAATATCCCGTGTGGAGTTTTTCGAGTTGTGGTGCGATCTACGAAATGATTACTTTTTCGATTCGGTTTTAAATTTTGCTTAAAACGCCCACTTGTCTAATCGCGCCGAAATTTCTTACTCTTTTTAGAAATCACATATTAGACTTCTATGTGTGATAATGTAATCGTAGTTTTTCTCATTTCTAAAATAAAGCTCAAAATGTATTTAAATTGTACAATACATGTACAAAATTTCTGAAATACCTTTTTTGTACTTTTTTTTACCGTAAATATCGAAAACTACTAAAAAAAAATCCATAAAATAGTACTTTCCGTGTAGACTGTACCAATCGTATCACTGTGCGGCTCGTCAAATGACTCATGGCTCTTGGCCCGCTCGCTTGCATATACTGTGCAGCAGAAGCTCAAAAATAAAGTCGATCTGTCTATCGAGAGCTTCAAAATGACTCAGGATCGCGAGCACGAGCTGCAGAAAATTCATAAGCGACTCTGGCTCAAGAGCTTATGAAATCTTATATATTAATAGGCAAACATCAAATGTTGTACACTTTTTCGATATTAATTCTAGAATAAGGGCAATGAAACTTATATCATTCGAAAGGTACTGCACCCTTAATGTGCAGAATCATTTTAGATTTTAAATTTATGACCTCTGACCCGAAATATTGACGTTGAGACTTTGTATTATTTTTTATAAGGAATCTCAGGGCTAAGAAGAGGTAGAATAGTGAATGAGGTATCAAATGAAAGATCTGGCTGCACAGTATGATTACATTTTAGATTTATGACTTTTGACCTGCAATATGAGCATAAAAAAGCATTTATTAAATAATAGCTAAACTGTAACAGATAGAAAAATATAATGTAAGAAAAAATTTTAGACATTGATAAGGTGTGCAAAAAATACTTCCAACATTTTGCGCCATCTCTTACGGATACACTACAATAAGCATTTTTCTATGTAAAAAGTGTGAATATATATTGTGATGGTGAAATTTCTTACAAATAGCAAATTATGAAAAATTTCCGTTATTTTGTCATGGAAATTATTGTGATAACTCGAAAACTATAGATGTTTTCAGTACATCGTATTTTTGTATGGAACGACGTTGGTTCAGAAATATAACGGTATACGAAAGCTTTTTGGTAATATTTTTTTCGGATAATATGTTAAAAAAATTTCCGCTATAATGACATCAAAAATATTGAGATGTCTCAAAAAATTGAGATTTTCTCATTACGACGTATTACCTTGAACCCTGCATCGCCTCAGAATGTGAAAAAACGATTGAAATTTCAAGTTTTGATTTTGCAAGCAAATATCTTGGCCATTTTTAAAATTGATATTTGTCAAATTTTCTTTGGCTGAAAAATCAATTAATTGACTTTGGAGATAAGGGATTAGATAATTGGAATAAGAAAAGATTTACCGTTTTCTCACCAATTCAATGTTTTATATGGTTTTAAATATACCTCTAAAATATTCAGCTTTTGCTCAAAAAATAGGTCCAACATTTTTGTTGTTGTAATTTTTATTTATTATAAAATTTTCTTTTTTCACACTCTTTCATATGACATATCATTTATTAGCAAAAATTGCTTCGTTTTGACACATAATGCAAAAAACAGTTTCTATCATCGAAAATCATGAGCTACGCCATGATTTTTTTGATGAAAATTATATCTTTCAAAATGTTGTTTTTATATTTTCTACAAAGCTCGCTAAAGCAAAGCTTGATATAAAGCTCGCAATTTAATTCATTATGTTTTGTTGTAAATACATAGTTAATAGTTAATTATATAAAAATAGGCGTAGGAGAAACAGTTCTTCCGTGTTTCTAAACCGATTTTGATAATTTTTTAAATGAATTAGAGTAGGAAGAAGAAGTTCACCGAATAATTATGTGACCTTTGAACTGAAATATGAGCATTGAAAGAATATTTCTGAAGTAAAACATTAGCTATAAGAAATGGAAGAACATGGCGTAGGAGGACATTTTAGATATTAATACAATGTAGGAAAGACATTTTTCACTATCTCTTACGGATACCCTACAATAAGCATTTTTTTATAGTACATTTTTTCATTTTACAAATAGTAAATTCTGAAAAAATTTTAAATAAAATTTATGACGATACCTCAAAAACTGTTGCTTTCTCTCGAAACTTAAGATTTTCTTAGTACAACACATTTTCTTAAGGCAAGGTAAATCCCTCAGAATGAGAAAAGCGATTGAAATTTCAGAAAGTTTGTCGAATTTCAGCCACAGGCGATACTAGTTTTAATAAAAATGACTTGGATTCGCGACCGAGAGCTTCAGAATAAAAATTGACTCCAGTTCCCGAGTCCAGTGCCAGGAGCCGCAAAAAAGCAGCACTTTATTATACTACACATCTCAGTATTATACTATATGGCCTTAACTTAGCACAACGCACTTAATTTGTTGTATTTTTTGTTTTATTTATGCCAACTTTTTCTGCCTGACCTTTAACACAATCTGCTGGTTGCTCTATTTCAACCCTACTCCTCCACCCTCCAAAAAACTATTAAAATTATTCATCCACAAACAGCCTCTCATCATTGTATCTTAACTGCATGTTGCATCGAAAGTGTGTTTCATATTAAACAGAATTTATACTAAAGCAATGGTTAAAATTGACGATGCTCCTTTAAAAATAGGCTCAAGGTTGTTGAGGTGAACATCTACTCTTCTCTTTCTCACTGAAGCTTGCCACACTTCCAACAACGCACATAGTTGGAAAAAACTCATTAATCTATATGCATTTCTTTTAATAATATTTTTGAAAAATGTAGATACGTAAATGAGTTTTTCTGTGTGGTTTCATATATATATATATATTCAACATTTAGCTATTTCTTGAAGTACAGTTATATTATTTCGTTAAAATATTCACATTTTGCGTTTTTGTAGCGTTCTACACGCACAGATAAACTTGTGTGGTTAACACGAGGTCACGTGCTCTTTTCACTTAGTTGTGTTTTTGCCATTTTTGGTGTTAAAATGTTTTTAATTACACTGCTGTGGAATTATTTTTAATTTAATATCTATATATGTAGATGTACGCGCCAATGTTAAATGTTTGTCAGTAAATGAGTGGGTGAAATATAGTCGATAGCGGTTTTTTCTGCTGTTAGAATTAGTTCGAAATAACACACATTAGTAAAGCACATTTCGTGTTGTAAAACGTTGCAGAAATATTTGCAATTTTATTTAAATTCCAAGTATGTATATTTTTAGTATATTACATTGGGTAAATTACATTCTCAAATATTTAAAAAAAAATTGTTATGGAAATAGTGTAAACATTTTTGATGAATATGAAATAAAAAAGCGTAAACTTTATGAAAGCGAGTCCGTTCAAACTGTGCAATATTTACACCACAAACAACAGAAACAAAAACACAATCACACTCTATAGAGCTAGTTACTCACGCAAAACCAGCAACAAAAATTTTTTTTGCTTCAATGTTTTTAATTCACTTTCGTTGTTCAGTTAGTGGATTGATGGAAACGTTTTAAGTTTTCGCTAAAAATCACAATTTTTAAAACAATCTGTTATTGTTTAGCTGTAAAAAATAAACTGCTATCAGTAGCAAGTAACACATAGGTATTTGCATAGAATTTCAAATAAAAACTATATTTTGTGCAGATTATCAAAAATATTTTGCACCCTTTTTTTACTTCTTTTTCAACTCAAACTTAAAAAACTTTTGTTGTCATATTGTGATTTTTTTTAACAGTTTATTTGTAAGTTTTTATTTGCTATCAGCAAACAATCGACAAAAACTTTTGCAATGATACGCTGCTGATTGACCAAATATTTATTCAAGTTCCAAGTGAAAGATTTCATAAATTAATTTTGGTTTAAGAAAACTGCTTCAACGACATCTATAACAAAGAATTAAATTTTTAAATTGCCTAGTTTTAGGCCGCAAAGTATTTTACTCTCAGCAGCTAATATCATAGGCATAACGAGAGTGAGACAGGAGAGAGCAGCTGCCTCACCGAAATCATTAGAAAACATAAGGCAAATATCGACTGAGTTAGAGCTGGCAGTATGGTCAAAAAAATTACACTTACTGCCAGGGTTGCCAGTTTTGTAATTAATTACCAAATTTGGTAGATAATTTTTGACTTGGTAATTTGGTAATTTTTTATAGTTTTGGTAACTTTTTTCCTTTAGTTTTTCCAAAAAATTCAAAATATTCAGTTTGCGAGATTTACATAAAAAATTGAATTTAATATTACATTACACATTTTTTAGTGCAGCATAAACTTTATGTTTTGTATTGAACATTTCTCTAAGTTTTCCGAACGCATCAACTGAAAATATTGCGAATCATGTCAAAATTATTCCAATTTAGAAATTTAACGTTAACAAAGAAGTCTCTTATAAAAACGATGCTACAAAACAAGTTGGGTTTTAATACAATAAATAGCATATTGATTTCAAAGGAACTCTGCGAAATGAGAGACAAACCTCATTATGTGTGGTCACCAGAAGAAGATTTTTAGATTTAAAATTGAGAATTTTTCGCCATCAGCTCTAGTTTAGGAGTTACAGGCAAAAATGTAAGAACCTGTTATGTTCTAACAGAATAATATCTTTTAACTGCATCAGTCAATTTCGATCGTATTTGACAGCTTTGATTAGGAAATATTCAGCCCTATCATGCTTAATTTTTCACGCGAAATCGGAAAAGGGAATTTTTGTTTATAAGATAAAGCTCTAGAACATTTAGGACATTTTTAAGTTTTTTTTTCCTGAATATTTTTTTTTTCTTGTTAGGTTTCGTGAATGTTCTTGAGGTTTATCTCAATAATGAAAACTCTCTTTTTCAATTCCACTTGAAAAGTTATTCATAACACGGCTGATTAAGTCTAAACATTTTTGTAAACAATTTTTCAGCTTCTGTTTTGAAGATAATGGCCTTGAAAATCATAAATTTTAAAACTTTTTCATAATAAACATATTTGCTATCGTGAAATGTCTGAATCATAAAAATATCTTTTGTCTTTGAAGTTTAAGCATTCATTTGACCTTTGCAGATATTGTGGATAATTCCAGATATATTTTGGAATAACGAAAATTGATTACAGGAAAAAATTATAGGAAGAATTTCTACAGCGTGAATCAAAGAAACTGTCGAACCTATATTAATACCAATTACACAAAAAGAAGAACACTGGAAAACATATGTTGTTTTTTTACGATTCCGGCATTAATTGTACACTTATTGCATGAAACGTTACAAAAGTTTTGTCAATAATAATAATAATATTGCGAAAGGAAATAAGTGCATAGATCCTTCGCCGGCACGCAAGTTGCAGTATCATATTTTCCGACGAAAAACTCTTGTTTTTGCAAGCAGGCCACAACTCGCAAAATGATAGAGTGTACGCAGCTTGCATGGCAGATATTTCTAAAGAAAAAAAAAACCATTTCAAGATATCAAAATGTTTCGTCAATCATGGTTTGGGGCACTTTCTCCGAAAAAGGCAAATTGCCCCTTCTTATCGAAAAAGGTGTTAAAATAATTCGAAATATTACAAAGAACATGTTTTAAAAAACTATCTTATGCGGCATGCCAAGCAAATTTACAGAGAGGGTCACTTTTGTTTTCAGCAAGGTTCTTTAAGCAAAGCACAAAATGCAAAAATCGTTCAAAGTTGGTGCAGAGCAAATTTGCCATGTTTTATTTCTGTTGAAGGAATGCCCTCCCTCATCCCCTGACCTAAACCCTTGGACTTTTCTATTTGGGGTATAATGCAGAGCAAATAAACGAACATGGACACATGACGGTAGATAAACTTAAGCGATGATCAATGAAAATATCAGATGATATACCTGAAAACCAGATGCGTGCTCGTCTTTCACAAATTGTTTTATATTTAAAAAAAAAAATAATAGTGGAAGATTCGAATTTAATGATGAAGAGTTATACAGAATGCTTAAAATAAAAAATAAAAATTTTTGTTTAATAAAGTTTACACAGTCCTTTTGAGTTATGGCATAAAACAAGTGCGACAGTTATCTTGATTCACGCTGTAAAGTAACTTACTGAAAAATTAGGGTTTTCCAGCCGCTTAAAATTGCTTTGAATAAATTTAATAAAATTTTCTTTTCTTTCACAATATGTTTTTCTAAAACGTAAAAAGATATCAGCAAAAGCTTTAAATACTTTGCAAGAGTTTGCGCTTAGGAGCAGTTATTGGAAAAAGAGCTGTATATCATATTTTTTCATAACTCCTTAACTTGAGGTGATGGTGAAAAAGTTTCCTTTTATTTAAAATCAGTGCCCGTAGTTAGAATTGATATCCTATAAAACAAACGATTTGTGTAGTTTCTAATTTTTAGTTATGAAAAAATGATTAAAATTTAAACTTGAGGAAACCGAAAATTTTTTAAAGCATTAAATGCCATATATTTGTATGTATTCATTTACTTTCTTAAAATCAATATTCATTGCCAATGAATGCGGTATATTTTTTTTAGTTCCTACTTTTTTTCAAATAAAAAAGATAAGTATCTCAGTTTTGTACAATTAATTTACAATTTTTTTTTTTGTTTTGTGACAAAAAAATTATGTTTACCTGAATTTACTACTAATTTGTGATTTTCATATTAATATAATAAATAAATTTTAAACAAGAATAAAGTTGTACTTTTTCTCTATATGTTTTTATCTAATTCAAATAAAAAGATATACGTCTCATTTCTATAAGTATATGAGTTTATGAATTTTACTTATTTTGTGATTTTTAGTTATTAAAAAAAAAGAAATTTTAAACAAGAAAAAAGTAATACTTAATAATATTACTGAATTTATTTTACTACTATTTCTGTTTATTAGTTTTAAGTATTTTAATGTTGAATACATTTTTTTATTAACAAAAATTATAATTTTATTGATTTTCTTACATTAAAAAATGTTTGTTTATTTAATTAATTTTTATTTAATTTTGGTTACTTTTTGATCAAATTTTGGTAACTAAATTATTTTAAAAGTGGCAACCCGGCAATTCTGCAAAATGAAAATGCACACCAACGACAAGCAAGACACGAGAAGCAATACTTTTTTCTATACAAAATTTTATTGCTTCTCGTGTCTTGCTTGTCGTTGGTGTGCATTTTCATTTTGCAGAATTGCCGGGTTGCCACTTGTAAAATAATTTAGTTACCAAAATTTGATCAAAAAGTGTGCTGCTTCGTGATGCAGAATAATGCAGTTAGCTTTTACACCTTGTATATTGCGCATAGTAAACTATTGAAAAATCAATATAAGAAAACTGTAGGTTTAATTTTTCTTTGTTTTTCTACTCATTAAAGTCGTACGACTGTCACGTGCTTAGCTACGGAAATGCCCATATGAAAGAGTGGGGAAAATGCAAATTAAAAAAAATATTACAACAAAAATAACTTTTGGCCTATTTTTTTAACCACAAATTGAATATTTTAGAGGTTTTGTGAAAACAATATAAAACATTGAATTGGTGAAGTAAGGGTAAGCCTTTTCAAATCAAATTGACCTTTCAGACAAAGAAAATTTGATGAACATCGATTAAAAAATGAAGGAGATATTTGCTTGTAAATTTAAAAATTGAAATTTCAATCGGTTTCTTCTCTTTCTAAGGCGAAAGAAAATATGTGATATTGAGAAAATCTGGAGTTTTTAAGATATCACAATAATTTTTATGTCGTAATAACGGGAATTTTTTTCAATATGCCATTTACTGTTTACCGTTTACTGTTCTTTATTTATATTAATCAACGACTTTTCAGACAAAAATACGTTGTACTGAGAAAATTTGTAGTTTTCGAGATATAGCCAAAAGTTTGATGTAATAATAATAACGGAACTTTTTCAAAACTAAAGAAGAATATATTCATGTTCAGAATCTAAGTTTAAAAATTAGATTTTTTAATTTTAAATTTAAAAAATTGTGTGCACAAATTTTTTTATAATTCTGTTATTAAAAATTAAAAAATTATTTACACAAATTTTTTTCAATTGCTGTTGTGACTTATGAAAAAATCAAAATACAAAAAAAAAACAAGAAACTTTATGCCACCATAACAATTACTGCTTAAAGAAGGTAATTCAAATTAAAGAAAGGAATTTTTTAATATATATACCTTTTTTTCATTATTAAACAAACACAACTATTTTTATATTTTGCATTTTAAAATACAACCAAATAGTTTAATTTTAAGATTTTAAATTTTTACATGGTATTAAATATTTTTATCGCAGGCGAAGCAACGGGTATTTGCTAGTTGTATATATATACTTAATGAAATAAAAGGCGCTTTGTCCAACTACACACTCAAAATTGACGGTAAATCCAAATGATATCTGAAAAAGATTACATTTTAGTGCAACAAAAAGCTTAACCTATAACCCAAAACATTAAAACTCAAATTTAACTAAACGTCTTAATTGTACTTATATTGCACAAAGATATGTTTACAAGAATAATCTTAGCTTACCAAACACAATAACAACATTAATTAAAATATCATTGTTCACAACCTGTAAAATGCTTATCAGAGCCACAAGGCAATAAATCTCTTATTACAGCACTTAATTTCTCAAGCATTCTACAAAATATTTATACAAATATTCTAATTATAATTTATACTATTCTATACTCTTATCCTCGGAACAACACTGCAGGCAAGATGCATTTTGTGGCCAGCTGGCCACCCTAAAACCATGAACTAATTTGAATTGCAAGCCATTGAAATTTATAAATCTATATAAATTATTGCTACGCTCCATTAAGCAAAACTTTCTATAAGTTAGTTTAACCAAATTCGCACAATATATATCCATTAAAAAAGTTGATGTCGTGTTGTATGCCAAAGTGTGTGAAAATACAGATTTTCTTCAGAACCACTGCAACGCTTGCGACCATCACACAGCCAAATACTTCCTACGTGCAACACGCAACACCCAAAGATTGCATTCCTTTGCCACAATTTATATTATTTTAATAAAAACAAAAAATTAAGAGAAATACAAATAGTTTTTCTTCACACTTTATAATCCTCTAGAAACAATAAATAAAAGCACCAAAGTGCTGTTTTGCTGCAAGGATGTTGAGCTGCACTGGGAAAAAATATCGAGCAGAAATAAAAACGCCCGGAAAACATTAATACGGAAAAATTCAACGCAGCAACTTTAGGGCAATACCAAGCAAGTGAGAATAAAAAACAATGAGAAAAGAAGTGTGTGACTAAATATGAGCTATTCTAGTAGTTCCAATCTTGAAGAAATCTCAAATGAATCATGAACGATTTTTCTTGATCCCTGACGAAACATGCTGATTTAGCCATACATTTCATTGAGGAAAATTTCATGTTAATGTTCAAAATTCGTGCAAGACACAATGCAGAAATGTCGGGATTTATCATGCACGAACCCAATATCAAAATATTGAGGAAGTTTCGTTAACGAAAATTATCCAGAAATATAAAGAAAATTCGTCAAGGAATTAAAATCGAAAAATGTAATAAAATTCGTGCAGGAATGTTAAGGAAGTTTAGTTGACGAAAAATAGAAAAATGTAGAGTCAATTTCGTCAACAAATTGACAACTGACAGGTATGTTCTACATTCCATTTTCGAGTGGAAGTGAAATTGAATCAAAAATTAGTTCGCTATTTAGTGGTCTAAATATAATTAATTTAATTAATATACATATATATTAATATATTTAATTAATAGTATTGACGAAAAAAATTATCTTTAGACCACTAAATATCGAATTAAATTTTTATTCAATTCCACTTTCACTCGGAAGTGGAATGCAGGACATACCAGCGAATCATTACAAAATTTCATCAACGAGACTCCTAAGCATTTCGTAAATGAACTCAAAAATTCAACGTTAAGAAATTTTTCTCCTTTATTATGATAACATGTTTACAATGATATGTTGGCTTCTTTTCAAAATAATTTATTAAAATTCATACCATAAAATAGTTCATAGAAAATTCAAGTTTTATTTATAAAATATTTGAAAAAAATTCATTTAAATTTTAGTCGAATTGATCTAAATGCGACCTAAATTAAATTGTGTTGTTAAGGTAGTGATTTCTAAATAATTAATGCAATTCTCGAGCTACCTAAATGATTCCTAAATTGGGAAGCACTGCCTTATTGACACAATTTAGTTTAGGTTGCATTTAGGTCAATTCGCACACAGCCTTAATTTCTGCTCTTAATAAAAATAAATATATTAAAAACATTTGTATTAAGAAAATACATGAATATGAATTATTTAATAAAGCGAAAATATAACTAAAAAACTCTTCTATAAATAACTTAAAGATGTATTATCTGTATAGTAGGGCGGGTCGATTTGTAGGGAGTGAAAAAATTCACCAATTTCCCTATGATTTCCGTATTCTATGGGTTATTCCATGAAAATTTGCGGAAGGAACCATACCTCTATCGTTAAAATCGAGTCCCCTACTTTTTGTTGGTAAAAAGTTCAAAAGTTACGGGCATTTTTGTCCAAATTTTGGACCATTTTTCCATTTTTTCATGATTTTGTCCAAGAATATTACTTTCATGGCCATTTTTTTGGCTCAATCCATTATTTAATTCAATTTACAATTCAAAACGAAAGTTTAAGCCCAAATTTATCGAATTCGGTTGATTAATTCATGCGATATTGCTAAAACAAAATAACACATAAGACCAACTTTTTGATTTTTTTTTCCCTTTTTATTTTTTTTTTTTTACAAAAATTCAAATTAAGAGATAGTAAAGTATCTATCAACGTATTATCAAAAAAAATATTCAATTTGAGTGTAGTAAAAAACAAAATGTGAAAAAAAACATTATTTTTTCTGAAAGTCTTGTTTGCTTTCAAGTCTTGGTGTTTTCGTACGGCTCTCTAATGTCGTCGCCATAGCGCCTTCTACATTCTACATTTAAGTCAAAAAAATTGAGCCAAAAAAATGGCCATGAAAGTAATATTCTTGGACAAAATCATGAAAAAAATTGAAAAATTCTCCAAAATTTGGACAAAAATGCCCGTAACTTTTGAACCGTTGGACCAATGTTGGAGATTTTTTTTTTTGTAAATTGATCAAAATGAGCTCACCTTTCCAACGCGCCTACTGGCTCGATTTAACCCGATCGATAGTTTTTGAGTTATGGATGTGAACGTGTAGGTAATATTTCATACGACCGTCAATTTGGGAAAAAATCTACCAACAAAAAATAGGGGACTCGATTTTAACGATAGAGGTATGGTTCCTTTGGCAAATTTTCATGGAATAACCCATAGAATACGGAAATCATAGGGAAATTGTCGAAAAATAAATCGACCCGCCCTAATGTATAGATATGGTAAAAATATATATATTATTGAAATATTATCCTGCTAAATAAAAATAGAGTTATGAAAAAGTTTTGTGCTGAGAAACTTGAACTTGTTGTAATAGAGTCGAAAAAATAGATACTGGCAACCACTGCTTTGCATTAATGAATTTTTTTGTATGGATATTTTTTAAGTCCAGCAGTTCATGTAGAAACGTCCTTTAAGAAATTATCACGAAAAGTTCGTCAATGATGCCGCGAACTACTGGGATATAGAGCAAGAGAGTGAGATAAATAGCTTGAGTATCAGCATGTTGAACTCGAACTTTAACCACTTTGGCAAAAACAAACAAGAGCAAAATAAAACAGATAAAAACAAATCCGAATTACAACACTAACTAATAAAATCCTTTCGCTATCGACAGCTACATAGATAGATTTTATTTAGAAGGTAGTATGTTTGGAGCTAAGTCGTAGTTGTTGTTGTTGTCTGCCTCGCAGCCACTCAAGTTTGTTCAGCAGTTGACTAGTAATAAAAAAAAATAAGCAGCAACATCTTTATGAGTCCACACAAGTGGCGCCAAGGCAGTAAATTTATCATCATATCATATGTATTGTGGTTACAACTAGGAAATATTTGCCAACATTTTTTTATACACGTACATATAATATTTTTGTTCTTGTGTTATGCACAATAAATAGCCTAACTGAATTATGTGTCATAAAAATCATATTAGGAATTTGTTTCAATTGGGCGTGGAAGCAACTCATACAGTATTATTTAATGAACAACAATTATTATTTCACTTTTCTTCATTAATGAAAATTGTTTGAAAATTGACTAAGTTATTAAATTGTTTTATAAATAAGAAATTACGCCTTCATTGGTTAATGGGTATTGGCAGCGATCATGTATAACTTTGACGGTTCTATTAAATATATTTTTTTGATTTCTTTTTAAATGTTTGTATATTTTATATATGAATGACCCTTTCTTTTTTTTTCTTCCTATTTGGAAATACCATTTTAAATGTACACAAGTATGTCGAAGATTCTGATAGTAATTGAATACACAAGACATCAATGGCATATCGTCTTGATCTGAACTATATAATAACATTGGCGTCGGAAGTGGGGGCCAGTTTCCCCCCACTTTTTTAGCTATATAAACAATTTAAAAAGGAAACTTCAAAAGTTATTCAAAATATCAGTTTTTTTTACAACGATAATATTTTTGTATTATATATTTTCCTCTTCTTTCTTTCATCTTCATAAGCATGCTTGCGGATAACCATTTTCTTTCTCTGTGTTTGCAAAAAGATAGAACAAAATGTAGAGTTTCTACTGCAAACCCACCACTTCAGTTTAAAAGCACCCTTAAGTATGTAGCTTAATACTGTAATATTGTAATCGAAGCCTTCAACGGAAAAGTGCCTTCTGAAAAAAATCTAAAAACAAAACTAGATCTTTATGCAGATGACTTTGATGGGAGCGACCTCTCATTTATAAAAGCAACCATTATTTTTTATATTTTCATATTACCATATGAAAGATCCTTTACAGAATGATCTCTAATATTGAAATTTCAAGAACTTTTAAAAATAATGAAATTTTAATATTTTTTATATATTTTTATATTTTTTTTTTTTATTATATTAAACTAAAATAAAAAATTTGTTTATTCACATTCATGTTTCTTTGAAGAAATTTTGGTGAATTTTTTTTGCACCACCATTTGTACTGCCCCCCCCCCCATTTGTACTGTCCCCCCAGATAAAATTCGCTTCCGACGCGCTTGCATAATACTATACTATTTGGAATGCAAGAAGGTATCTAAGTATCCTTGTTATCTTTATGAGTGGGACAGTCATGCGATGGATCCTTACAAACGCTGCACAGTGTTTCGAATGGCCGTTAGACGGAGATAAATCTGTAAGTCGGGTATGAGGGCTTGGACTGACTCAAAATTTTAAGCTATTGAGTGGCATATTTTCCTTACATGAAAATTTTACACCGAAAGTCCGTGTGGAACCAAAGTTACTCAAAATTTGTATGGGAAAATGAGCTTTTTCGCTTGCCTTCGTCGCGATTTCCTCACTTTCTTAAAAATGGCAAAATACCCAAAGGAAAAGCTGCACAGAAATCATGTATTGAATTTTTTAAGTACACCAAAAACTATTTAATCTATTTTTTAATATCTTTTTTACATTTAAAAAGTATTTTTTTAAGATAAAATTTTTATTTTTAAATTTTTTGGAAAACCTAGCTTTGTCTATGTCTTTAAATTTTTATATTCATAAGATAATGATGTCTCTTTTTATAATAAAAAAAGAATAGGCTTCTCGTGGCTTTACATCATATTTTTTTTTTTATTTTTTTGTGCTTCAAAACACCACGATTTCTCCATTTTCTTTAAAATGACATAACTCCTAAGCAAAAAGCTGCACAGAAACGGTAGAAGAATTTTTACAGTGTATAATATATATATATATAATGCTCCGAAAATATTTAATCCATTATTTATACGTTTTCTCTTTATATTTAAAAAGTATATTTTTTTAGCATAAACATTTTTTTTAATATTTTGTAAAATCTAGCTTTATATATGTCTTCAAATTTTTATATTCATAAGGTTATGATGTTTTTTTTCATAATAAAAAAAGAATCAACTTCTCGAGAATTTATATCATATTTACAGTAATTATCGCTTATAAGCATAACCTCCATTTGCTTGTTTTTTGCTGCTTATAAGCGGGAAAGCATATATAAAAACTCGGTTATATGCATCCACGGTGCTAATATTAAAACTCGGTTACATGCCTCCACCAAGCATATATAAAAATTAGAATATTGTTTCAATAAAAATTGCCTTATGAATTGGTTTAATTTTTAATTATATTTATTTAGAAATTACATTTTGTCAAAAAAGCGTTTTTAAAAAATAAAAAATAGATAAAATTAAATTTAATATCCGCTTCTAGCAGACTTTTTAAAAATATAAACAAAATAAGTTTTAACAAAACAAAGTCTTAAGTTTTAAAAAATTTAATATAAAAAAAAAGTTTAAAAAAAATTAAATTTCAGAACAGCCAGGCTCGCATTACATAAAACTTCACTTAATTTTTTAATCTAAAAAAAAAGTTGGTTATTTCTTTTGTACATTTCAACATTTTTGGTACATACATATATTCTTCTATCTTATTTAATTTGTCTCAATTTCTTCACAATTGAAATTTTTTGTTTGAGTGACAAGGTTATTCTTTTATTTTTGTTCATTTTAAGACTGCACAGGAAAAACATAAGAAACTTTGACACTTTCAAAGACAGTGATGGGCTATTTCATATTTGACAGCTCAATAGAGATGTGAAATTTATAATCGGAATTTTTATGACATTTCAGTAGGGCTGCATATAACCAGTTAGTTTTCTATGACTTTGCTTTTAAAAATTTCCTAATTTTGATGCATATAAAAGAGAAATTCATATAAGCGAAATGCTTATAAGCGAAAAACTCTGGCTATTTTAAATGACAAAGTTAAATATCTTAATTTCGAAAGCATATAAGTGGGATATGCTTATAAATATAGTGCATATAAGCGATAATTACTGTATTTTTATCTTTTTCGTGTGGTACTTTTAACCTCCATGGAAATCGCATATTAAAATGGCTTGTGCATGACAAGCGTCGGTGACGCAATTTACTACAGTGACTATGAAAATTCTTATGAATTTTATCTTTATGAAAACATTTTGCATTGCTAACTGAGTCACTGAAAGGAACAATGGTTTAATCAATTATTAGGTGTGTATTCTATAGACTCCGAAATTTCTGGGCCAGTTGAGCTGTAAGAGATTTTTTTACCTTAAGGTGGGTTAAGAAGAAAAATATTTGCCACACCTATTTTTACCGCCCACTAATAAAAAAATATACTTTATTTCAGACGGTTTTTTCCGTACTATGTTAGACTTAAATTTGGTAATTTGTTCGTATGGTGACTGTAGGCAACTGTACTAAAAATAGGCGTGGTCGAACTATAGGTACGCCCACTTTTAAAAGTATAATCGAGAGTTTACTATAATGATCATATATTTGACGTCTACCTTTGATTTTTTATTGTATCATTTGTCATTCCTAAGATAAAGCGCAAAATGTGTTATAATTTTATGGGAGCTGCCACGCCCACTTGTCCAATTGCGCTCAAATTATAGACTTTGTTTAAATAAATAAACTGGCCATTTCAGCAATTGGAAGGACTTTGACCTAGCTTCTATTGATCAATTGTGTTGTGCGTGTTATTAAATGTTTGATCACAAATGACCGAGAACTGGACCTACGTGTTTTATGCCGACTCCGAATGGCTTATGTTCTCAAGAAGCTTTACATGGCAATTTTAACTCTCTGAAGTTTACCATTGTTTGCAGAGAGGTGACAACCGAACAGAAAAATTAATTCAATTGAAAAAACTTTCTGTCTGAGCTGGAATTGAACCCGGGCTACCGCGGTTCTTTAGCTTAGGGGCCACACACTCTACCCACTAGGCTACAGTCGCCACTATATTATTTGGCGTCAACCTCTGATTTCGTTGTTGAAGCATTTTTCTTTTTTAGGATTTAGCGCAAAATGTTTTTAAGTTTTAAAAACACTAAGAGTATAAAGCAACGAACGGAAAGACTGCAATTTAGACCAAAATATTTTTAATGACTTTTTTTAGCCAGTGAGAGTTCAAGTTCTAATAACTTTGAGCAGATCAGTTGGGTCTGTTCCGGTGAAGTAATGATTCACCAAAGAGCGCTGGCCTTTAGCTGCCAATTTTGGTAAGTCGAGCTATTTGCATATAGCTTTCGGGCAAATTGGTGCTCGGTTTATATGCAAACGGAGAAAAACAAAAAAAAAGAACAAAACAAAACACCAGTAATTAGTTAGCTTAGATTATATTTACAATATTTATTTCTTACGTGTTATTTGTTCGGCAAATCTTCAATAGGTGAAAATAACTAATGGCTGCTTATTACTGCATGAAGTGATTATAAATTAACGTTAAATAAAACTAAATTTATGTTGATGGCAATCAATAAGTGATTGCTTCCAATTAGTGGAAATATATAATTTATTATTAAATTTAACGCGGTTGCTCAAAATGAAGTTTACTGCTTTAAGCAATCAATTTTTGACGACAAGTAAAAAAGCGAAACTCACTCGTCGGAGAAGCCGATCGAGCGACTCGTTCGTGTATCGAGAATCGATACTGGAACGAGTCGATAAAGTAGTAATTTAATCTATTACTTTCTTTAACCTTTAGGGTTGCGTCCTAAACAACTTTATTAACGATTTTGAAATGCCTACACTCCCAGACAACTCTGATTTTCCTTCATTTGAGTTCTTGTGAGTTAATGAGGAATATGTATCTTAAAGTTTAGTGCAGTTAAGTTTTAATGCAATAGGAATCGATGCCTCTTAGGCTTATTAAACGTATCCTTCCTTAGAAATTAGGTCCTTTAAGCAACATTGTTAACCACTCACTTACTATTTCGCAATTCCCTGAGTTGTGAAAAGCAGCAACGGCAGTCTAAGTGGCTAAAACTTCGTCCGCATCAGATTCCAAGGACTACATGCTCATAAGTATATTACCAGCACTGGGTAAGGTTCTAACAGGAATTATGACTAATCACATCGCTGACTTTTAAAATGAAAATAAGCTTTTATCGTCATTTCAGTCTTTTCTTAGAACTGGGCACAGCTGTTCAACAGCAGTATTAACCCTCCGATGCCTGAGTAGGTCCCCTGGGACCTATGAAGTTTTCAACGATAAAGCATTTTAATATGAATAAAAATACAATAAATAAACTTGCCATTTCAGCCCTTGGAAGGACTTTGATCTAGCTTCTATTGATCAATTGTGTTGTGCATGTTATTAAAATGTTTGATCACAAATGACCGAGAACTGGACCTACGTGTTTTATTCCGACTCCGAACGGCTTACGTTCTCAAGAAGCTTTACATGGCAATTTTTACTCTCTGAGGTTTGCCATTGTCTGCAGAGAGGTGACGACCGAACAGAAAAATTATTTCAATTGAAAAAACTTTCTGTCTGAGCTGGAATTGAACCCGGGCTACCGAGGTTCTTTAGCTTAGGGGCCACGCACTCTACCCACTAGGCTACAGTCACCACGAGGTCACCATTTTAATGTGAATCGACCGAAAAGTCGCAGCCTTCCTGACTTCCTTAACTGGGATGTTTAGAAGCTAATAAAATGATATACGATACAATTACGTAAATATTTTCATTGTTATGGTCCACAGGGACCATTACACTATGCTTATGATTGTTTTTGCCGGAATTTTCTTGTTATTTATTTGATTTCAGTAGCTATATGTGCTTGGAGACAGAAACAATTGAATAATTATAGCAGCGAGGACCTTGTCAACGACGTACTAGAAACTTGTCAGGAATCGTAGGGTTAAAAATAATTGATGATATTAGTATAGCGATGATCAAAACTTTATAACTCTTCTCTGCTTTATTGATTTTTCTAAAGCTTTCAATACTACTAGTCACTTTTTACTTTGTAATAAGCTTAAACATTCACCCCTATTCTTGAATCCGCGTCGAGCAAATATCGTCGTCGAGAGCTCGTTTTCACAACTGAATTGTCGTCGAAGATCATTGCGACGATCAAAAATTTGAATATTTATTTGACGACGTTTGCTCAACAATTTACATGAACAATCACTGCAGATCTCAACGTTGCAGTTCTTACCATATTCTCGAGCTACCAATTTAATTGTTAAATGGTAAGATCTCAACGAAATTGAAAGTTTCCAGAATACAACAATTTTGTTTCGACGTCGTTTTGAGAGCGAGCGCGGGTTCAAGAATAAGGGCGAATATTTTTACTTTAGTGCTAATGCAGTTAAATTAGTTTCTCATGACCTAGAAGTCAAAATGGTACGAGTTAAAGTTGGTGACTCATTGTCAAATCTTAAAAGAATAAAAACGGGAGTGGTTAAAAACCCCAGTGGTTCATTTTAGGTTCTCTTCTATTTTCTATCTTTTATTTACAGTCTCTTCGTCAGTTGTAAACAATCTTTTACACATGCGATGACAAGCAAATTTACATCTCTCGATTAACTTGTCTTTTAGAAGGCTTGAGCTATAGATTGAACTTGAATTTACTCTCACTAAACAGGTGGGAACGCAAACTAGGTTCTTATAAATTCCCTAAAGTCAAAAGTTTTGCCGATTGCGAGGAATGACTCAGGCTTTGTAGATATCCCTCCAATGTTCATTGGATCTGGTTAGTTGGAATTTGTAAGCAAAGTAAAAAATCCTGACTTTGTACTGAATTCAAAACTAACATGTACTGATCATATTAATAGTGTCGTTAGGAAAAATACGGGACATTAGCCACTTAACTCACAGTCGCAACATAAACTTCTTGTTGCCTTTTATAACGCTGACAGATATGTTAATGAAGTTTTATAGATTTGATCATATTTCTGTGAGAAGTAGAGGCACTTTAGGTTGCGGTTTGATGAAAAACCTGAACATTAGAAACATTATATTTCTACATAAACTTATTTGTTGCCAAAGCCCTGAATATTTACATGAGAAATTGCAGTTCTTACCATATTCTCGAGCCACCAATCTAATTGTTCCTTGGAATAGATATTTAAAAAGTAGTAGATTATTTTACAGCAGCACCATAAGACTTTGGAATTCTATATCAAATTGCTTATAACAAGTAAAATTAAGAACCAGTGGTTGTTTACCTTTTCCTTCTGCTACTCAGTTAACTCTTTGAAGTACCATGGGACAAAATTTGAACCACTTAAAAATAAACTTTATTAGGGGCATCTTAGGACAAAATTAAACCCACTGAGATTTGATGTTTTGATGAAATATAATAAAAATTAATATGATTACTATAATAAAAATTAATAATAATAAATAAAGAAAATATTTTTGGGTTTTTTTTAACCTCAAGGTTATTTTTTATAATAAAATTTCCGTACCTCAAAAATTTAAGTTATTGAAGGGGTTTTTTCATTTGAAAAATCGTTTTTTTACCAAAAACGTTACTATTAGTGCTCGACCGATTCCAAGTTTCCGATTATTTCACCGATGCCTGTGCCGCTGCCGATGTTGACAGCATTTTAAAAACCGATACCTATGCCGATTCTTGAATTTCAATTAATGCCAATCCAAAAACCGATGCCGATTCTTAAATTTTGAACCGATGACTATGCCGTTGCTGGAATTTTCTGCCGATACCGATGCCGATTAATTGGTCGAATACTTATTAAAAAAGAATTTCAATAAAAGAAACAAATTTTATACTAGCAATCTATGTATAATATATATTTATTCAAAATATAAAAGTACAACTAATTAAACATTAAAAGTAAAATATCCAGTGTGTGTGTGTAAATCATTGAATGGTATAAAAAACTTTTAAAAACTTGAATATTTTGAAGTAATCAAAAATAAGCAATTGAATATTATAAGGAAAAAAAAAGCAATTTCTTAGCATTTATAACTTTTAAACTACATCTCCTTTCGCTGTATAATTGCCCTATAGCACTAAAAAGTTTCTCACTTACAACAGTAGAAGGAGGAGCTGAAAGATATTTGATCGCAGCCGTAAAAATGTTGCAGTTGGGAACAAAAAGACGCACATTTTTGTTTATGTATTTTGTATTTCATGTAACGTGCACAAAATCCCAATTGTATCGGCAAAAAAGTTGGCATTTTTAACCTATACAGACACCGATGCCAATTCCTTTTTTATACGATGCCGATACAAAACCGATGCCGATACAAATCCGATGCCGATATAAAATCGACTCCTCTTATATAATTTCAAACCGATATCGATGCGGATGCTAGAATTTTCTGCCGATACCAGCCGATGCCGAGCCAATTAATCCGTCGAGCACTAGTTACTTTATGTGTATAGAATACGTGTATAAAAGCGAATATATGTATAAATATCCTTATACTATAAGAACAAATTGCATGTCCGATTAAAACTTAAAACGCGATTTTCTCAAAACATAATTTTTTAAAACGTTGCCAAGGATCATGAGAAAACTATAAGTCCGATTGAGTTTAAATTATTTGTATTATATATATTGTAGCAAAAACTGTAAGAATCCCTCAATCATGAAAATTAAATACTTGTTTTTTAAAACGTAAAACAGGTACAAAATAGGATATATGTGGCCTGATTGGCTGATAATAGGTAATATTATAGTTTTTAGTTTTACCTTTCATATGTTTTGGAGTCTGAAAAAGATGTACGAATAGCGGCAGATTACAAGAGCAGATAGAAGGGCACAAACAAAAAAAAATTCAATATATACTTAATAATCTGTAGTTTGATGTATAATTTTTTTTTTTAATTATAATTAACAGTTTTTCCAAAAAAATTCAAACAAAGTGTTTTCTAAGCCGTTAAAATTAAAAAGACCCCTTAAAGATTTTTTTTGTTTCTGGCGTTACATAGAAATAATTTTTGAAAATATAGTTTATATTGTCCACTTTTCAAATTTTTTTCTGATTTGTTTTAAGTTGACTATTTAAATTATGCCCATTAATGTTATTTATTTCAATTAATGTACTATAAGAGACCAAGTCTTAGTGTGCAATATTATAAACATTAAATAAAATGAAAGTGATAATAAATTCAGAGATTGAAGAAACAATGTGAAATCATACTTTAAAAGTAATTAGTAACACATTATTTTGAATAAATAATAATTTTTAGTTTTATTCATAATACATAAATGCTAAGCTATTTTCAAAAAAGTAAAATCATGTTACTTTTTATGGACTTTCTCACACTTTGGCTAGCATTCAAATGAAGGTGATGCACGTAACGCTCTCAAAGATTTTTCCTCTATTTAAAAACTTTGGAATTTAGAACACTTTGAAGAAAAGTGCGCAATGCATGGCCCAGTTAAAGGTGAAGACGTTCAATACGTGATCCGTGATTAATTTCGCTTTTTGTTTTATTTTGTTGTTAGTATGTTTTTGCTTTTCGTTGGTATTATTGTTTCTTAAGCTGATACAAGTAATACAAGTAACTTTCCTTTAAATAATTTAATTCTAAGCACGCTTCATTGACGTTTCTTTGCGTGAGCTCAAGACGAAATACATTACATCGAGATAACTTCTACGAGCCATGTTAACAATGATGAGCCAAACAAAGGCGCGCAAATATTTGCTTGTATTGACTGAGTTTTAATTGCTCTTTTTAAATAGATACTTATAATAAGTGTATCTTTTAATAGTTAAGTAAAAACTTATTAAATGAGTATTAAAGTAAAGACTTGAAGAAAAAACATTTGAGGGATTGGAGCTATCTTGGTGAATTCTTTGCTAATTGCTTTAAAAAATATTGAGGAAAGCTAAGCACATCAGCAACAAGAGAGAACAAAGCATTTTTGGCTTTTAACGGTTACTTTAACTGATTTTATTGATTGCTCATTTAAGTCAGTTTAATCGCCCATTTCAACCACATTTTTTGTCCATGCTCAAATAAAGCGCTTCTGCCTAAATAGTATTTAAAATAAAAGCTCTGAAGCGCATTTTGTGAAATAGTGCCAGAAAAGCTGCTTTAAGAACCGCACAAATACTCTGCCGCAGTCACACTAACACAACGAAATCACGAATTGATGTGGTATTAAGAGCTGAGTAGAGTTCCATGAATTAGCGGCGGAAAAGGCTTTAGTTGTGGTTTTGTTGCCTATAACAATTTATTTGTTGGAAGTATTTTTTATAGTTTTTTCTATGTTTTTTAGAAATATTTCCGTTATTTTGTGGCATTTTTTATTGAGTTTTGAGCTATTTGTTATCAGGCTTCCTGCTGTTATTTTAAAATTCAATTGGCCAGAGGTTGATTTTGAGGCTATAATTTATCTATTTTTAGACTTTTATAAATTAATAAAAGTAGTTGACATTTTTATAAGCAGCTTTAATAATTAATCCACAACGCTATCAATAGACAAAATGCACAATACTTTTAACATAATAAAACAAAAGCTTTGGGGCAGTGGATGATTTTTCAGAACAATTTTAATTCGAAGAAGTACTCAAATAACTTACCTATATAATACAATTTCACGCCCAAATTGAAGACTTTTATTATGTCTTAACATTGACTTAACACGTTGTCAATGAACATGGGTGTATTACAATCGAGCTTCAATAAATTTTGTATTAATTTTTTTTAACTCTAATCTAAATAATAAAAAAAAATAATATGTATGTATAAGGAATTTTATGTTTTCAACACGTTTTTATTAGCTTCACTACATGGGTGTTCCTTAAAAATCTTGGAATCCATTTTCGACCAACTTCCCGAATGAGCTAGAGTTTTGAAACTTAAAACGTAGCTCAGAACTGGATAACAACACAGTAATCACTTATTTTCTTGTCTGTACTTTTATTTGTTTGGCTAAAATGCGAAACTATTTGATATCTTCCAGGAAATGTGAGCATTCCCGGATGTAACCAGGAAGCATTCCATGGAATGTGGGAAGCATTTCCCTTCTTTGCACACTCCATTGTTTTTTTTTTAAAAAGTGAATTATAAGCAGTCCTCTCCCATGTTCTGAAAATTGATGTGGAAACATTCCTCTCCCTGCCCGGGAGAAAACGCATGAAAATGCCCGGCCAGGATTCGAACCCGGGACCCCTGAGCGACAGTCAAGCGCGCTACCACTAGACTATCGAGGCCGCCCAGTTAAATATTTTCTTTTAAAACAGTAAACATGAATTCAATAATAGCGGCTAGGAAACAATGATTTTAATATTTTCTGTTGTCATTACTTGACAATCAGTAAAAGTTTCCACATGCATTCTGAAGAAATGAATGAGGATTGGATGCGAGTGAAATGCTGAAGCAGTAGATTCATCTACAAATAAATTACTCAAATCGAGTTAGTTTTAGTTTAGCGAAATGAAAGAAGTGGGTCTAAGTGTTAGTTTTCTGAAACAGTAAATTTATTGACAAAGATTTGTGGAAGAACTTACTCAGGATGTGCTTGTTCGAAAAGTTAACGAGTACCAATCTTGATATAAGAAAGGAATTTAACAATTGAAGCATAATCGCGAATAACGTTGTAAACGACATTTTTTTAGTGTTTTTTTCTTTTGCGAATACCTGTTAGAATCACTCTCTTATATTATATACAAACAGAACTGAGTAAACAGTTGAGCAGTTTGGGGTATTTTTATCGCATACCCAAAAAAAAATTAAAAAAATGAATAAAAGTGCTTGTAAAATGAATAAAAGTGAACAATTGAAATTTTGTCGGTTACGACGTAATTCGCGAGAACGCTTCAATGTGTGTAATTTTTTAAGTCATGGCAAAATAACCATATACGGACATCACTACGTGATAAAAGACCAAAAAAAAAGACTCGGTGTCTTTGCAAAAAAATTATCATTTTCTCAAGCTCATATCTTGCAAACCGTTCGGAATTTTGATTTACTCTCTGAGGCAAAGTTGTAGTTGAGGCACAAAGAACAAAAATTGTGAACATATAAAATAAAAAAAAAACTTAATCTTCAAGATCAAAATCGCAAAAAACTTCAAAAAATTCAATTTTTTTACCTTTTTTCCCCTGTTCAGGTCCATAGGTAGCAAACCGTTCAAAATTCAAGGAAATAATCAGCTACAAAAATGAACCTAAGATCTCAATAAACAACTTTCTAGAACATATGAACTTCCTAGGAATGATTCTTAACACCGTTTAGGTAGCGCGTAGGTAGCCGCAAAAGTGAAAAATTTCCCGAAAATTTGTTAATTTCATTTGTTTTTTCTTTACTTCAACATTGAGATACTATAAAGCCTTCTCCCGTAAGTGAAAAGGCATGTTGCAGGTTTCATTGTTATACTATTACTGATTTAATTAATCTTAGTTCTTAGGTGGTATGGGTTGACATATAGAGTTAGGGTTGTAACAAAGAGTAGTATCATAGATATTAAGTAATAATGATTCAGTGTTGTAGGAATAGGTAGTCTCAGCAGGGATGGCACTACAATACTATGCTATCTATTACAAAAATTATAAAACAAAATATTCGTATTATGTTTATAATGTTGATGGCCCTGGACTTGCAAATCGCACTCTCTTAAGTTGTGGATCCAAATCGTGTCCACGATCTTATGGTGCCCACGATCTGGAGTTGGCGGCCTTGGTGATACAAAATTTTTAGGTGCAAGCACTGGTAGTGCGGCTGTTACAGTTGCTTTATAACTTTTGTTCCTCTCAGCATATCGATTTAGACCACATGTGTAATTTAGGAATGCATAGCAACACACTGTATTAGGTGTGTAATTTTCACCGGTCAAGTCTACTTCGTCGAAAAACAACTTATATGCTTTCTTGAATTGACTAGTTAAAAGATTCTTTTCCTTTTGCAATGTTGTAGAACTTTTTTTTCTGATTTGATGACCGCAAACGTAGCAAAATAGATCAATATTTTCACACTGCATATTGAAATTGTCAGTTGCCAATGTTGTGTGCGAATTATGCTGTAGCACTTTCACTTTTTTTACTTTCACTTTATAACTTTCACCGCTGAGCTCTCGTTGACGTCGCTATATTGTGTGCTGCGTCCCTTGTTGCGTGTGCTGAGCTTACTGCATTGCCTGTGCTGCTGCGGTCGGTGCGTGATCGCGTGATACCTAAGCGCTACCTAAACGGTGTTAACCCTTGGACAAACAGGCATAGGTTCTGGCCAGGCATATTTCATTTTTGAGCGTTAATTAAACATACAAGACATTAAACATGACAAGAGCTACAATGTGAATTTAATGCAGATGTTTGCTTTCAGGTAGTTTTTTGATAGAAGTTTTTTTGATTTTATATGTTCACAATTTCATCATTATGACAGGAGCTAAAATGTGTTTCCAGGTTTTTTTTTTATATTTTGGGTTGTTCTTATGTGAATTCAATGCAGATGTTTGCTTCCAGGTAGTTGTTTGATAGTTTGGGCACGGGAATCACCACCCACCAGTTTGAGAATTTTTATTAGAATGCACTTACTATCAGTGAAGGTACAGTGCACTCACACAGTCGGCCTCCTGACTGACAATTAATTACGTTCAAAGTTTTGAAATCAACTTTTTTTTAAAGAAATCGCTTATTTTCTTACACTTCAATTGTTTTTTTTTTACTGGGGCTGTTTTTTGAGAAAACCAGATTTTTATTAAAAAAGTGAGGTTAAAAAATCCGTTTTTTTTATTTGCCCCAATGAGTTAATAAAAATTAACATATTTCTATACAGATTTATAGCGTTGTCAAAAGTCTTCTCAACGATACCCATCTCAATCAGATCGGATAAGAAATGGGTGAGATATAAGCGATTATATACTCAAGCTATAAAGGCCTATATCTCAAGAAGTTTGATCGGCCTCTTTAAAAAAACGTTGGGGTCTTAATCAGCGCTATAGGCCCTACCAGGCCAAAGAAAATTGGAGCATTTTTCATAAAGTAAATTTGTTCGTAAAAGCGGAAAATTAAAAAACGCTTTTTGGGCCATTTTTCGCTCATTTTTTATAGTTTTTTGCTATTTTGACCTTGAAGATGAAGTTTTTTATTTTATATGTTCACAATTTTAGTTCTTTATGACAAGAGCTACAACTTTGCCTCAGAAAGTAAATCAAATTTCCGAACGGTTTGCAAGATATGAGCTTGAGAAATGATCATTTTTTTGCAAAAATGACACCGAGTCCCCACATCTGTGGGGGCCCATAAAAAAACCTGGAGGACTTTGGGCAAAACTGGGAGACAAGGTTCTTTTTTTTTTGTCTTTTATCACATAGTGGTGTCCGTATATGGTTATTTTTTTCGTGTTGCACTGTGTTATTATATATAAGCAATTTGGACATATTAAAGCGACAGGAAAAATATAAATTGTAATTTGTAAAGATGAACGTAAAGCGCCATCTAGGTTTCAATATAACTTTATGGTAAGTATAAATTAAATGAAAGCTTAGCTTTCTTTATCACTTTAAGATGGAAGTCTTCCAATTTTTCCTGGAGGGTATATGCATACATACATACTTTAAATCGATTATTAAAAATCAAACAAAAATACTGAAAAGCTCAATGACATTTTTAAATTTCAAAAATTCACTACTGAAGTAACTTCATTACCTCATTTAGAAAAAGTTTTGGTGTGAGTTCTGTAGCTCACAGCGTAAAGCGACTGATTTATAACCACAAGATATTGAGTACGAGCCTAAACTATTTGGGAGTATCTTTTTTTTTTAAACAAATTCAAATTTTGAAAAATTCACCAATGAGTGTGAAAAAAAATTGTTAAAAAAGAATCTAAATAAAATTTTTTATTTATTTCATAAGAAAGTAGTTTAATTTATTGCTATTTAGAATATATTGCTTTGTGCGTTCTATAGCTCAGAGCACAGGACACTTGATTTATAATCGTGAGGTTGTGAGTTTGAGCCCCAAGAATGTGAATGGATATTATCCGGTTCATTTTTTAATTTTTAATATTTATAGAACTATTTCGGTTTCTTGAACAAATTCTTTTGTCACCTTCAGTGGTGAATTTCTTAAAATTCGAATTTTTAAAGTTTTCGACACAGACTAAAAATCAGAAAATAATTATTAATGTAAAAAAAATGCTAATTTAACACGTTTTTAAAACGAACTAGAAAGTATAAAATATTTTTTCCTAGAGTGGGGCTTTTAGTTCTCCTAAAAACGTGGCATGCTATAGATAATATTAACTGCATCACTAACATTAGCGAACTTGAACCTACTATTCATGCAAGGACTTCCGACAGTCAAGGGACCTGGGTTAAGAAATCATTTGTTCACTAACGTACTACAATTGTTAACAATAACACTCCTCACTATTCTCTTTAGCTTGCGCCCCACGTTTTTAGGAGAACTAAAAGCCCCACTCTAGGAGAAATTATTTTATACTTTTTAATTCGTTTTAAAAACGTGTTATACAGGGTCCGCCATATAACGTTTTTTTTTTCAACTAGTGCTTATTTCGTGAATGGTAACACATAGCTCATGTCTGACTTGACAGATAATTAGTTTTATCCTTCCGCTGAACGAATGTGGTTGTGTATACGCTTGAACAACGCTGAAAAGTGGGCCTGCGATCGACTTACAGAAGATGCCGATTTTGCCAAAAAATTTTCTTTTCAGATGAAGCTCATTTTGATCTTGGCGGGTATGTAAATAAGCAAAATTGTCGCATTTGGAGCACAGAAAACTCGCACGCATACATTGAAATGCCGCTGCACCCAAAACGAGTTACTGTTTGGTGCGGATTTTGGTCCAGAGGCATAATTGGGCCATTTTTATTCGAAAATGAGCAAGGAGTGGCCGTTACAGTCAATGGCGATCGTTAGGGCCATGTTGAACGAATTTTTATTCACAAAAATTGAAGAGGAGGATATTGGCAACATTTGGTTTCAGCAGGACGGCGCTACGTGCCACACAGCCGAAGCTACACTCGATGTTTTGCGCCCTGTTTTTGAAGTTCGCATTATCAGCCGCAGAGCTGATGTCGTTTGGCCACCTCGGAGCTGCGATTTGACACCGTTGGACTATTATTTGTGGGGTTCCCTCAAATATAAGTGTTACGTCGATAAGCCAGAGACAATTGACGCTTAAAAGGACAATATTCGTGAAGCCGTTGGTGAAATACAGCTGCACACAATCGAAAATGTGCTTAAAAATTGGACCAATCGTGTAGGCTTCTGCATGGCCAGCCGAGGCAGCCATTTGAATAAAATTATTTTCCATTATTAACCGGAAGAATTGTACTTTCAAAAATAAAAATAAATTTAAGAAAATATCCAGTAGTTTTTTTTTATTGAATTTTCAAAAAAAAAGTTATTTGGCGAAAAAATTTCTTTCTTAAATATTTATTTTCAAAATAATAGTGCGATTCATGTCACTTCGTAACTGCTTCGTCACTGAATTTGTCTCGTATGTCGTAAATAAACCTGCGTAACCTGTAAGCTATCAAACTGCAAATGTCAGCTGTTTAGTGTTTCTAAATTTTCAAGCGTGTTGCTAGCAAATAAAAAAAAATTACAAAACAACTGATTTAAAGGTGTGTGTTGATTTTATGAAGAAAACAAAGCTTAGACAAATTTTATTGTTTATATAAACATTTTTACCAAAGCGCAAACGGAGCAAAAATCATCGATGGAGTGAGGTGGAAACAAAGCTGCTCGTCAGCCGCATTGACTTTGATAATCTTCGTTTTTTTTTTTTGTGTATCATTGCCGTTAACATAGCGTTTACGAATAAAGCTACGAAAATACGTATAAGTGCGCTTATGTCAAAAAAATTATGAACATTACGTTGTACGGTTTATGAAAACTTACGAAGTGACATGAATCGCACTAATATATTATTGATTTTTTTAAAATCATATAAAACAATTTTCCTTTGTATATAGTTTTTATTGTCTATATTTATATTTTCTTGGGAGTGACACACCCAGTTCATAAGCGGTATGACAAAAAATATGTTCATTGACGGCGGGTTATAAACTCTCTGCTTGCAGACTGTAATTCAAGAACATCATGTAAATGTTGCTGTAATTGCTACATAGTAAATTTTTAATGTTGAACACAAAATGTTAAATCACTTATGTTTAATGTTAAACATAAAATGTTAAATTTTGAATGACTGTTAAATTCTAAGACTGTGTGACAACGTATGAGGGCGCGTTTATAGTGACGACTTGTTGCTTTGCCGAGCTGAGCTGAAAACGCGTCATGCTAAAAACAGCTGGAAGTGCGTATAGTGCGCGCTAACCGTCGACTGGTAAGCAGCTGGTTTTTAACTATTTTAAGTTTGTTTTGTATATACAATATAACAATTTTTGTTTGTTTATTTTTGCATTCGAAGCATCAAAAAAGCTACGTGATTTCGTGTATGCTTTTTACTTTTCTCAAACCAGCGGACATCAAGTTAAGAGACGAAAATGCAAAAAATGTTGCTGCGGCTTTAAGCAACTTGCCATTGCAGTTTTTTTCGACTTTTTTTCAATTGTTTTCTGCTGTTTTTTTGTTGCTTTGTTGCTGCATTTTTATTTAGGTTTTTTTAGACAAAAGGAAGTGCGTAGAAAGAACGCACATTAAAAAAAAATTACATCAGCTGCTGACCCAAGATTATTCGACCCAAGCAGTTTCAAGTCACTTGCCGTTAAAGTTTGTTCGACTCTATTACAGTTGTTTTTTGAAGCGAAGTTTTTCACGCCTCGTTTTGTGATTTGCTTGAGTGAAATCTGTAAAACGACACGTTTTTCCGTACACCGTCTTCTTAGAATGGTTGTTTTTCATTTTCCATTAATTCCTGCAATGGCTAGAACTATTCATAAATCACAGGGTGGATCATTCGCAGAGATTGTTTACGAATATGACAAAAAGTATTCCTTGCAATTACTCTACGTCGCTTTGTATCGTGTTACTAGTATTGACGAGCTTTTTATCACAACCTCTGATGACAACCCTCAACAATTTATATTTCATCATGGAAGGCGAAATGATTTTTCTAATGTTGATTTAATTTGCGAATTTCAAAGATTATCTCTCAACAAATTAGGAACTAAATATATTACTATAAAAAATTTGACAGAGAGCAAACAGTTCTTTTCTGTAATCACTTTAAATTGTCAGTGACTCCATGCGCATTCTCAAGATCTTACCGATTCTATAACTCAAAACTGTGACATTATTTTGCTATCAGAAACAAAAATGCAAAATGATGAAAGTGTCGATATCACTAAATTCGCTTGTATATCTCAATTTCAGAGAAATAATTGTCGTTCTGATATCAGAATAAGACCGAAAAAAACAAAATCGATAACATAATAAAATTTATCCACAGATTTCTTTTATGTAATTCACAAGCAGTTTCCAATGAACTAGGTAAAAATTATCACAAAATACCAATTGTTTTTGGTGGAGATTTGAATTGCAATTTTAAATATGAATCCTCAAAGTCACTCAAACAATTCCTTTTTGATAAATTTAATTTACAAATAATAAGCGATGCAAATATTTTTACAAGACGATTAGGAACAATTACGTTTGCTATTTCAGTTATCATAAACCCCTAAATTTTATTAGTAAAATTCGATAATAATAATTGAAAAAATTTACAAAATAATTCAAAATGGATGTAATATGTAACGAAATAAAATAATAATGATATGTAATAAAATCTACTCGTGTGATCATAATTTGTGTTTTTTTAATTAATTTGATGTTATTTTAAATATTGGAATTTAAAAATAATTTTATTATAAAAAACTAATAAATTAACAAATCTATGAAACTGTGAAAAAGCTTCGCTTCTCTCGTGTGTCCAGCGACGCATCTTTTTTTTTCTGTTTCTAGTTGCCTTGTTGTTACATTTTTATTTCGAATTATAACATAATTTCGAACAGAAAAAATATTGACGAAGGAAGGTCAACTGGCTGGTAAAGCGATTCATTGAAAGGCTCCTTTGCCCTTATGCGGAGCTTACACGATCATTCATTTCACATCAAACATTTATTTATTTTAGTAAATATTTGCTTGTATGCATTGCACGGACTTGTGCATTGTGCACGGACTTGTGAAAAAAATCTAATTATTTTGATATTTTTTAAGCACCATAAAACTGATTGATATAAAATTATTGATTTTTTTCAACAAGAAATGAGAAAATTTAAAGGAATACAAAAGCTACTGATCTCTCTTTTAATTTTTTCTCCCACTTCAACTTGGATCCCAAGAAAAGCGAAGAAAAAACGGAACAACAAGGTAACAACAAAAAAATTTATGTATATACAAGGCCCGACAAATAACTTTTTTTTTTAAATTGTATAAAAAAAACTACTAAATATTTTCTTAAATTTCTTTTTTTGTTTGAAAGTACAATCCTTCCGGTTAATAATGGAAAATAATTCCATTCAAATGGCTGCCTCGGTTGGCCATGCAGTAGCCTACACGATCGGTACAATTTTTAAGCACATTATCGATTGTGTGCAGCTGTATTTCACCAATGGCTTCACGAATATTGTCCTTTAAAGCGTCAATTGTATCTGGCTTGTCGGCGTAACACTTATCTTTGAGGGCACCCCACAAATAATAGTTCAACGGTGTCAAATCGCAGCTCCGAGGTGGCCAAACGACATCAGCTCTGCGGCTGATAATGCGATCTTCAAAAACAGGGCGCAAAACATCGAGTGTAGCTTCGGCTGTGTGGCACGTAGCGCCGTCCTGTTGAAACCAAATGTTGCCAATATCCTCCTCTTCAATTTTTGTGAACAAAAATTCGTTCAACATTGCCCGAAAACGATCGCCATTGACTGTAACGGCCACACCTTGCTCATTTTCGAAGAAAAATTGCCCAATTATGCCTCTGGACCAAAATCAGCACCAAACAGTGACTCGTTTTGGGTGCAGCGGCTTCCCAATGTATGCGTGCTGGTTTTCTGTGCCCCAAATGCGACAATTTTGCTTGTTTACATACCCGCCAAGATCAAAATGAGCTTCATCTGAAAAGATGATTTTTTTGGCAAAATCGGCATCTTCTGTAAGTCGATTGCAGGCCCACTTGTCAGCGTTGTTCAAGCGTATACACAACCATATTCGTTTAGCGGAAGGATAAAACTAATTACCTGTCAAATCAGACATGAGCTATGTGTTACCATTCACGAAATAAGCACTAGTTGAAAAAAAAGTTAGATGGCGGACCCTGTATTTTATTGTAGGTTTCCTTGTTACTTCTACTTTTTTATGTTATTTAATGATAATTATAAGTAAGCATCGTCTAAAATTAGCTTTTTTTAAATATTATAAAAAATTTTTAAAAGATGTCATCTTTTCGTTAATATTAAAAAAAAAGGAAGTGAACCTTTGGCATTTTGCAGCAAAAAAAAAGTCTGATTTAAAAGTTATATTAGCCAAATATAACAAATTTAGGAGCATACTTTTTGCCAATGGCTAAAACGTCCACAAGTCGTGTTGCATACATGGCTGTATATTGTAAAGCAATTCCTAAAACTATACTTAAAAAATTGTTATTGTACTAACTGCATTATTTTGTAACACGAAGAATCACAATTTTTTTATGGAAGAAAATATTGCTTCTCGTGTCTTTCTCATCGTTGGTGTGCTTTTTCGTGATACAGAATAATGCAGTAAGACTTATGACTGAAAAAAATACTCGAAACGCATTTGGTTTTCGCCATATGTTGTGAAAAGAGCAAAAGTGTGCTGACTTTTGCTATTTGAAATGTTTAAGATAAAGATGAATAAAAACTATTCTATATGTGAAATAGAAGTGCTGCGATGTGCTTATATAGTCACAATCTGTTAATAACAGGGACCGAAAATAACACTTATTTCCGAAATTTCTATTCAAAAAGTCAAATGGAAAGAGTTAGTCCATTCTATATTTGAATAAAGCAATGTGATGCTTGTTAGCTAAGGAATAATAATCTTTAATGATTTTAATTTTTCTAATTTTTTTAAAAAACTCAATACATAATCGTTATTTTTTGACCAGTTTTATTTCGATCAAAAATGAAAGTTAAAATTTGACCTTTATTTTTTTGATCAATTCTAAAAGTTAAAATTTGACAAAAGTTTTTTCCTAAATGACCTCTTTATTTATTACGTTCTAACTTTGACCTTAAGCTCAATAAACGATTTTAAACTATCAAACAACTAGAATTTGTATTTAAAATCAAGTATGATTTAAACTATCAAACATTTGGAATTTGTATTTAAATCATATAAAGTCAACGATAAAATTTGACTTTTATTTTTTTGATAAAAATAAAAGTTAAAATTTGACTTTTAATTTTTCGGTCAAAAATATAAGTTAAAATTGTACTTTTATTTTTTGATCAAAAATAAATTTTTTTAAATATGACTTTAATTTTTTTTCAAATATAATAGTTAAAATTTGACTTTTATTTTTTCAAAGGTAAAAGTTATATTTTAATTCTTATATCATGTGCTTGTAGCCACTGTCTCAGTCGTTTGCGAAATGAATGAAAACGCAATGTGCAATGATAAGCAAATAAGCGATGTCATTTAAATAACGATGTGCAACGATATGAAGATCGATAGTAATGTTTTTTTTTTTATTTACAAAATGTTACGAATAGACGTAAAAGAATAATTATTATAAAATTATATGATAAATTTAATTATAAACATAATTATAATTAATTATTAATTAATTTATTAATGGTGGTGGCCGTAGCCTAGTGGGTAGAGTGCGTGGCCCCTAAGCTAAAGAGCCGCTGTAGCCCGGGTTCAACTCCAGCTCAGACAGAAAGTTTTTCAATTGAATTACTTTTTCTATTCGTTCGTCACCTCACTGCAGACAATGGCAAACCTCAGAGAGTAAAAATTTAAATGTAAAGCTTATTGAGAACATAAGCCGTTTGGAGTCGGCATAAAATATGTTGGACCTACTTCTCGATCATTTTTGATCAAACATTTAATAACACGAACAAGACAATTGGTCAATAGAAGCTAGGTCAAAGTCCTTCCAAGGAGAAAAATAAAAATTATTTCTTATTTCAATAGAACAGTCATTAAGCAGAATATTGAATATTTTTATATCGAAATAATTAAAGTAACTTTTAACTTTTATTATTGATTCAAAAAATAAAAGTCAAATTTTAACAGTTATTTTTGATCGAAAAATAAAAGTCAAATCTTAACAGTTATATTTTATCGAAAAATATAAGTCAAATTTTAACTTTTATTTTTGATTGCAAACATATATTTGGACCGAAAAAATAAAAGTAAAATTTTGACTTATATTTTTGATCAAAAATTTATAAGTCAAATTTTAAATTTTATTTCTGATCATAAAAATAAGAGTCAAATTTGAACTTTTATTTTTGATCGAAATAAAATCGGTCAAAAAATAATGATTTCTTGTAGTCTTTTTGGAAGAAAATCATAATCGTTCCTGGTTCCTGGTTAATAATTTAATTTTTCTCTCATTCTCCATGTCGACTTGCATAAAGAATTTATTATAAAAATTAAGACTAAAAATGATTTTCGAGTATTTAGAAATGTTTTCCAATAATACTTTTAGTAGTTAAGAACTTGCTATATGTAAAAGAGTGCGATATATCCTTGTTTGCCTGTAATGATACTTGTAAATTGCCAATTTTTTTCAACATTATTTAAGCATTTTTACATTAATTGACATTAAAGGCGTCTGCAGAAAAAAACCTGTAAATTTTACTCCATTTATTTTGGAATCATGTTAGTTAGAATATTCTTAAACAACATAAAGAAAAAATTCATCAAAAGAGCTCATGAATTTTGGTATTCATTCAAATTTTCAATCACTGTGCGCCGGTGCGTTTTCATGATGGATGATCACCTTTTTCTTAGCCAAATTCGGTAGTTTTTGCTTCAATGTCAAGTTTGTCCAACAGTTTGTAAACGATGTGATTGATTCCGCATGCATTCAAAAATACTGTTGTTGGCTTTGTTGACTTTGTTAGCCGATAGACCCACCTTGGCTTTTTTTTGTGCATGTTCATCCGGAGAAGTCCACTGCTTTTACTATTTCTTGATATCTGTTGTACTGTGGTGTATCCATGCTTCATCTAAGGTCATGAAACTGCCCAAAAACTCCTCTGCATTATGGTTTAACATTTCCAAACACTTATTTGAAGTGGTCACAGGGCTGCGCTTATGGTCGAGAGTGAGTGCGGCACCCAACGCGCGGATAGCTTTCTCATGTCTAAATATGCATTTGCAATGTGATGCCTCTCAGTTGAGATGCCTACAGTCTCAGCCACTTCAAGCACTTTCATTCTCCGATCGTCTGACGACCTCATTTTGGCAACCTGAACATTCAGTTAACCACTTCTTAACCATTGATATTGATGGTGCAGAGTCACAATAGTATTTATCAAGCCTTTTCTTGGTTTCGGTGATGGTTCTTTACGCAAAAAATAATGCTTGATGAGTAACCGAAATTTACTTTTCCCATTCTTGTCGAAATTCACGATATTCTCTGCTTTCAATGGCTTTCAAACAAAAACTAAATGGTGCAGCTTGCTCAAAATATAGCAGTAGTCTATAAACAAATAGCAATGTACGGAACCAGTGTTGCATATTAAGTCAATATGCAGGAAATTAAAAAATTCATTGAATTCTAAAATTGTCTTTATTCTCACTAGTTTTGAATACCAGTGCTAAACCTGTTTAAAAATGTCTAGACCATAAGGAAATATTTCTCATATCTAATTGGCACAAAACATTTCACACTTCGGCACTGCCAGTGCAAAAGAAAGTAAGACAAATTGATAAAGAAAATGATTGATAGTACAACGTCAACATCGAAATCATGTTAACAGCAGTAGTAACAATAATGTTGGGTAGATGAACAGAGTAACATATTTTATAAAAACAAATAATTCATTTTATTCCAACCTTAAATGATTATTTTTAAAAAAAAAATATACATCATATGAGAAATTATTGTAGGGATAGAACAATTTATCAACATAATTATAATTATTGCTTTCAGCGCAGTATGGTAGAAAGTCACCATGCCAAAAACCTTTTATGGATTTTCCAGCAGAAAGCAATTTATTTTTTTTGTCACTGTACTCGTATCACTGGCTCAATGTACTCAATCAAACCCAAATCCTACAAGCCCCTACGGCCGCCAGATAATGTATGAAAATGTCACAGCAGCTTCACGGACTTATGAGCAACATGAACTTAAATACATCATTTATCAACAGGACGCGCTACCGCTCTGCACAAGCTATGTATGTATATAGATTATGCGAAACGCGTATCAAATTCGTGAACGTGAAAGGGAATCAGATGAAAAATTTGACCAAAACCAAGAACAACTACATGGGTTTGTGTGATTGGGGAAGGGACGAGGGGATGAGTGGCAACAAGAGACAAATCAAATACAGTGGAAATTTTAATGAAACACACAAAAAATATAAATGGGGAGTGTTTAATGCAAAAAACGTAAATTCTATCAAAAACAAATATTAAGATGGCTGAAAACAAGTAAGTACCAGCAGCGAGAAAGAGGCTAATCAACAATTTTTTGCCATTGTTTTAAAATACCAAAAATGAAGAAATTCAAACAGCTTTCAAAACGTTTTAATTTCTTATTCTGTTACGCATAAAACTAAGAAAATTTTGAGTCAAATGCAGTCATCTTTTTCTGAAGGCTTTGGTAAAGAAGTATCTCAACAACTCCGACGTCCGGACTTAAATATAATAGGCAATTTCTACTTTGAACGCTAATCTCCCAAAATGGTAAAGGTTTAACTCTCTTTAGTCTTACGTCGATTTCTAATTATTTTAGAATAGTCTCTTTGCCGGACATATGTTATGAACAGGGAAGACAATTATATGCAAATGCATATAATATATGCTTTTGCATATTTGGACGTTTTGTTAATAATTTTGCATATTTATAACGATTGTGCTTATTTGTGCATATTTTTACATATTTTTAACTTTTCGAACAGATTTTAGCTTGTAATCGGGCAAATTTTGATACTTCCTTCACATCTGGCAACATTGTAATTTCTTTGATATTATATATATTTATAAAGAGATATTATATTGTATATGTATAAAAAATATTTTGTTTAAAAACTCACAGACAATGGATCCATACGCCGAAAGTCTCCTTCCGAACGAAGTCCCTTATTTTAAATGGTGCCCAACTACATCCTGCGATATCGAGCGGTAGCTGAAAATCGTAGAAAATTTCTTTTTGATAATATAAAAATGCATTTAATTGTTCAGTGTAATCGCTGAATGCAATACACTGTTTTTGCTATAAGCACGATATAAAATAATGGACTTCGTCCGGAAGGAGACTTTTGCCATTGGCTTCGAGCTACCAAACAAAATATTCATTAAATGATTAAAATAGAATTAAATTTTTACTTTATACTTAAAATTATAATTTATTTAAACTGAAATATTTACTTTTACGCCTTGAAAGGGCTATTGTTTTGTTTTTTTTTATGAACTATTGAATAAAATTTTGAATAATAAATCTCCGACTTCGACATTCTTCGTGCTTATTTGATGGCATATTTTGCCATTTTTTAGAGCATATTAGCATACTTATTTTAGATTTTTTCGTGCATATTTCTGTCTTCCCTGGTTATGAGTAAAAATTTGTTGGGCTACCAGCTGATTTAATAATTTTCCGAAATTAGAGGAGACCGAAATCATAAAGTGGAGATGGTAGCTTAGGACTTCAGCAACTTGCCTTCTGCGCTTTCTGGCAGAAAACTTCAAGTTTTGTCAGCTAGCTCTTGGTCCTTCTTAAAGAGACACGATATAACACTTCTGCCTTGACTGACGCCAAGTGCTTAATTGAGTACTTATTATATTCGATTAATATTACCTAGCCAAAGAATTAGTGCGATTTTTATACGTTTGAATTTGTTGATGTCAGCGTCATGATATTCACTTATTTTATTCAATTGAATATTCGCATTGCAGCATATTGATTTACACAGTGAATTTACACATATTCTTTGTTTAGTCTTAGGATAGAGTTTTAAATGCTTAACTGTTTCCTTAAAATTGTTTAACGTCCAGGTTAGAGCTAGCTTAAGTGGAAGGACATGATGATGGATACTCAGATCGAATGTCGATAAGATGGCCCTGCTTCTCAATTGCCTACTGGCCTTAAAGTAGCACCTGTTGACACTTTGAAGGAGGTGCTGTCAACAGTAAGACGGTTTTTAAAGTACTGAAGCTGGAACAAGAACCCACATGTCTCGATTCTTGCTCTAATTTTAAGAATGTTTTAGTGAATTCACGAGAATTATAGCCATTGATATCAATTTTATGAGTAGCTTGTTTCAGATCAGGAAAATCTTGCCCATAACCGAATTGGGTACCGAATGAGGGATAGATGGACCTCACGAATTTTAATGCGCTTCTAGTATTGGTCAGTGACATCGCGCAGAGACGGATTTACTTTGAAGGTATACACAAATCAGATCTGATATGGTATAGATGAATCCTTAATGGACCGTCAAAAGCTTCTTTATAGTTAGCAAAGATATGGTTATTGCAGATTTTTTTTTCTAGGGTATTCTCCAAAATGTGTCATTGATTAAAATCGATCGATTCATGTTCAAGTCATTTTTTGATCTCGAAAAAAAAACCAATAAAATAATTAAACAACGAATCATTTTCGAAAACGACTCGAAAAGACTCGTCCAGAAAAACGAAAATTTCATAAAATACAAGGTAGATTTGGTTTGCTACAATTCTGTTAAACGACTGTAAAAAGTTTTTAGACAATTATTTTAATTAAATATAAGTATTAAGTTGACAATTTATATAAAGATTTTTGGGGATATCAGTTTTTGAGTTGAGTATACTGACTTATTTGTGTTTGCGTGTGTGTGTGTGTGTGTGTGAGTCTGCTGTTTCACTCTTTTCTCATTTGAGCTTGATTGGTCGTATACCACTAATGAGATGGCCTGTGGTCATTGAACTTTTGACCGATAAATCATCTGCATCAATTGCATTGATTTGAGAATTTATGGTGCATCAATGATTAGCATTACGCAGCAGTTGATGATGATAATCATGATAATGATGATGATTAATTAATGTACCGAAAGCAATAAAACAACAATAATTGTGAGTGACTTAAAACAATACAAAACAAAACAAAACTGTTGCTATTGTTGTTGCGGCTGTGAATGTTGTTGCTGCGTTTGTGATTGTTTTTTGTTGCTGTTATTGTTGATTTTGCATATCGATTCTAAATCATTTTCATTCGAATCACTGTCAATCGAACCTTGAAAGCATTGAACGGAATTTAAGTTGGATTCGCTTGATTGAATCCATTACTGGGAGGCATGATTTTATCTACGCTGATTAACCGAATAAATTTCAAAGTATTTCTGTTGGCAGAAAAAGAAGAAGTAACTACCGCCAAATAAGTTTAAGCTGGCATAGCTGAAAACAATGCAAGCTTGTTAACGAACGCAAAAAAAACAAAAGAAAATAAAACAAAAAAACGAAAGAAAAACTTCACCGCAGGGCATCAGGCGGAAGGAACACAAAAATGATGAAAAAAGAAGCTATCACCAACTGTCCTCAAATGGTTTTTTTTTTCTTCATCAATAAACGCTGTCAACTTAAACGGTATTCCGTTTACTTTTTTGAAATCGTTTTGTTTTTTTCGCATTAATGTTGAGACTTTATTTTGGGGATTACATCATCTTAAGCTGAAATGCGTTAACTGCGTTTAACAGATTTTTTATACTTTATTGATTATAGCAACCTATTTTTACGTTTAACTGATGGAAATGCAACGGTTCTACGGATGGATGTTGCTGGTTTCGGTTGCATGCTTTGCTTGATTGCTGCTGTTTCGATTATTAAATGCATTTAATTTGTGTGACAAAGCACAAAGCACTACAGAAGATTGAAATATTATGCTTAGCGCTAGCCTACAGCAAGTTCATTGAATTGGAATAGAAATAAATAGCAATCTTTATTTAATTATGTATTTATTTACGTAAATTTCTCTGAATATATTTTGTTAGTCAAAAAATTAAGTTTCGTTAATTTAAATTTGCATCTAAAGCAGCGATGCCCACGAAAATTATTTGAAGAGTGCAAAAACAGCATCAACAACACAACAACAAAAAGCAATAACATCAAAAAATTTTTAAATCAGAATGCAATGACGAATTACCAATAACACGAGTACTGGCACAGTCCTCGACAGCGAACTTATGTATATGTAGACTGTAAAAATAATGGATCAAGTAACTTCAAATGTTATCAGTTTTTTGCTAGTCCGAATACATTCTGATTTACCCAGCTTAAGCCGCGTGGAGGTTTTCAGATATCCTTTTTTTTATATTTGTTTTTTAGTTTTTAATTTGTTTTATATATATATATTACTAGCTGAAACCCGGCGCGTTGCTGCCACTCTCCCTATTCAAACGCCCATAAAATGTTATCAGTTAAACAGCATGTCTAAATTGAGGTCAAATACTGAATTCTGAGACTGTGCGACCTATATCCACAAAGCTATTCGATATAACAAATTTGGGTTGTATAGGAAGTGCCACTCTCTCATCATCACCGCTAATAGAATGTAATCAATTAAACTGGATGTCTACATGGAGGTCGAATACCGAATTCCAAAACTGTGCGACATATAACTCCAAAACTATTCGATAGCACAAATTTTGATTGTATGGGAGGTGCCACTCTCCTTTTCCCTACGCCCATAAAATTTTAACAATGAAACTGCATGAGTACATTGAGGTCGAATACTGAATTTTGAGGCTGAGTTACCTATAACTCCAAATCTATTCGATATCACAAATTTGGGTTAAATTGGAGGTGTCACGCCCCCCCTGACAAACTCTAAAAAATTTTATCAGTAAATCTGCAAGTGTAAATTTTGGTCGAATACTGAGTTCCGACGCTGTGCGACCTTGAACTACAAAGCTATTCGATATCACAAATTTTCGTTGTATGGGAGGTGCCACTCCCCCTTGATCAACGCTCATAAAATGTAATCAATGAAACTGCATGTGTACATTGAGGTCCAATACTGAATTCCAAAGCTATGAGACCTATAACCCCAATGCTATTTGATATCTCTAATTTGGGTTAAATAGGAGGTTTCACGCCCCCTTGTCGTACGCCCATAAAATGTAATTAATGAAACTGCATGTATAAATTGGGGCCGAATACTGAATTCTGACGCTGATATTCAATATCGCAAATTTACGTTAAATGAGAGGTGCCACGCACCTCTTACCAATGAACATAGATTGAATCAATGAAACTGCATGTGTATATTGAGGTCGAATACTGAATTTCGGCGTTGTACGACTTATAACTCTCAAACTATTTCATAGCACAAAGTTGGGTTGTATGGGAAGTGCCACTCCCCTTTGCCCTACGACGACAAAATGTAAGTATTGAAAATGCATGTATAAATTTAGGTCGAATACCGAATTCTTACGCTGTCAACCTATAACTTCAAAGCAATACGATATCGCAAATTTGGGTTGTAAGGGAGATGTCACGCCTCCCTGTCCAACGCCCATAAAATAAAACCATTGAAACTGCATGTGTAAATTGAGGTCAAAAACTGAATTCCAAAGATGAATTCCTATAAGTTCAAAGCTATTCGATATCACAAATTTGGGTTGTATCGGAGATGCCCCTCCCCCTTGTCCACTGCCATAAAATTTCATCACAGAAACGGTACGTCTAAATTGTGGTCGAATACCGAATTTCTAAGCTGTGCGACCCATAACTCTAACTAAAGCTATTCGATAACAACAATTTTTTATTTATATGTGGGAGGTAAAAGGGGGTGTGGCATTGCCCCTTAAACCATCTCGTACTCAAAGCAAAGCGTACTTACAAAATTTGAGCTCAATCGGACCAATGGTTTGGAAGTATTTTGATATTTTCTTTAAAGTAGGCGTAGATGAATTGTGACCACACCCATTTTTTCAAAGTTAATTATAGTTATCATACGAACTTATTTACCAAATTTTAATTTCATACGACCAAAACCGTCTTAAATACAGCATTTTTATTGATTTGTGGGCGACAAAAGGGGGTGTGGTACAAAACCTGCAAAGATACACACATGCAATTTCTTATGTGCACCCTCCACACAGACCCCAATCACCCCTGAAAATTTCATTGAAATCGGGCAAGCCGTCTAGGAGGAGTATGCGAACAGGAAGTTTTGCCACTTAATTTTATATATATAGATATCAAAACAGTGGGCGCAAAAGTGGGCGTGGTCAATTTTTCTTTCAGTAAACACTTAAATTGGATTACTACGAACATTTGAAAAAAAAAATATCCAAATCGGTCCAGCCGTTTTCCGATTTTAGATAAATTGAAAAAAGTGGGCGCAAAAGTGGGCGTGGTCAATTTTTCTTTCCGACAAAACTTAAATTGGATTACTATGAACATTAAAAAAAATTATCCAAATCGGTCCAGCCGTTTTCCGATTTTAGATAAATAAAAAAAAAGGGCGCAAAGTGGGCGTGGTCAATTTTTCTTTCCGTAAAAACCTAAGTTGGACTATTACGAACATTTAAAAAAAAAATTATCCAAATCGGTTCAGCCGTTCTCAACTGATGCAATTACCAACGAACGACATTTGATTTTTATTTATATAGATTTTCTTTTTTATGTTTTTTTTGTGAATTTTTTTTATGATATATTTTTTAATTTTTTAATAAAAGTTTTTTTTTTCTTAAATGACCTCTCTATTTATTATGTTGACTTTATACGATTTAAATACAAATTCTAAATGTTTGATAGTTTAAATCATACTTGATTTTAAATACAAATTCTAGTTGTTTGATAGTTTAAAATCGTTTATTGAGCTTAAGGTCAATGTTAGAACAATTAATTTGTTCTAACGAATCTTTCCAAAGAAACAACAACAACAACAAAATTTTTTCAATATGAAAAGGGAAAAATCTCTAGCTGATCTGATTGCAATTTCTGTCTGGCTAAGGACGTCATCAGAAATCTTTGTGATACCCGTGCAAGCGCGCACTAACGCACTGCACCACCGGGGCGATGAGATTTGAAGTGTCAATTTCTCTGTTTTTTCTCTATTTCATAATTTCACATTTGTTGTTGTATTTCTGTTTTACTTTAGTCTCTATGCTTATGTTTTTATATGTAGTCCAACAGCCTGCTGGAAGTCTGCACTAACAAAGCATGTTTACTGAAGTTGCTTTTAGAATTTTGCTGATTTTGTTTTCAGCTGTTTCCGTTTTTACAATTGTTCTACATTTAGTTGTTCTAACTTTGAACTTAAGCTCAATAAACGATTCTATCAAACAACTAGAATTTGTATTTAAAATCATGTATGATTTAAACTATCAAACATTTAGAATTTGTATTTAAATCATATAAAGTCAACATAATTTTTTTAATTTTTATTTTTTTAATTTTTTTACTGTTTTATAATTAACTAAACTGTAATATTAATAAGATTTATATCTTTTTAATCTTTTATTGTGTATGAAAAAATAAGCAAACTCCCAGTTTTCCGCAAATTATTTTCTTGCCTTTTTTTCATGGGTATAATAACCCCAACAAAAATAATTTATTTTGATGCAATGTAAAAAAGTACCCAACTGCAAATGTTCCATAAGTTTTTCTCAATGTGTATTCGCACAACAAAAAATATAAAGAATCCGACGCATGCTGTTAACGTCTACAATGCGAATGCCAAATATAGTGATAAACGGCGGCGATCGATGGTACCAAAGAACAATAAGAACAACATGCAAACGCAGAACAGCTATCGATGGTTCGAAAAACAAAAACAATAGGGTATTCACGATTCAGTGCACTTGCCAGTGCAGTTGAGGACTTGAGGACTTGTGCACATTACAAAAACAAAATACACGTACGTCAAAAATCTGCACAAGTGCTTTTCTACTGTAGCCTAAAATTTGAGCACTTGAGGAGTTGAGCAGTTGTGTACTTGTGCACATTGAAAATTTTGACAGCTTTGAAAAATTGATAGTGATGTGTTCACGAAAAGCTAACTGCATTACTGCACAACTGCACAAGTCCTCAACTGCACAGGCAAGTGCACTGAATCGTGAATACCCCTAATAACTTCGAGAAGCGAGGCTGAAATTGCAAACTAAATTCGGCGAATTGCAACAATCGTGAAAATATTGAAGTTGTTGTAAAACTGTGGAAACAGTGGAAAGAGTTAGAAGCTGGGCATCGCTGATCTAAAGCATTTAACTTCTTAGCTTCAAATTTGTTTCCAATCTTTTTCCACACATTTCTTATAACAAAAAAAAAACAGACTTCACAGATTTTGGCAAAAAAATCAAACTCTTGTATCGACGACATTCGTTCACGTTTGAGTATTTTGTTTATGTATTTTAAATGTTCGCCAAATTTAGCAATCATAAAGAGTAAGAGCATTTCTTTGAAGTAGTTATTTTGCTTAAAGACCTATAAATGAATTTTATGAGAAATATTTTTTTGAATATTTTAACTCTTTAGTGCACTTCTTGCGGTTCTTATTTAAAGCCCTCTCTTTAAGATCCGTTAATGTCTCTACGAAGCACTTTCGCTTCGCTCTCACATGAACAGCCTCGCTCTCAAAAATAAAAACAATCCTAAAAAAATTATTTTTTGGATCATTTTACAATTTATTGCAAACATGTTCATGGGGAAGTCCACACAAAAGAGAAAAATTAGATAAATTTTGGTTTTCCATTAATTATTTTTAATTTTGTAAAAAGCTATAACTAAATATCAATACTTTATTAATCTGTGAAAAAAATAATTGAAAAAATTCCCCAAAAAAATTTTTTTTTGTGTTAGGCAACTTTAATTTAATGCAGAGTTGCTAGGAAGTAAAATGTTAGTTATGTTTGCAACACTGTTTTCAACTATTCTGTCAACTGTTGAAACCTGGCACGTATCTTGAAAAAAAGCTTGGAAAGAACTAATTTTTTTTTTGTGGTCATAAAGCGAAAAATATGTTGGTTTTATGTATATCTTATTTAAACCGATTTAAGTCGCATGACCCAGTAGTCACGCAAAAATATATAAAAGTGGTTTTTCTAACCTGAAACACGACGCTGTAAAGTTAGTACTTCCTAGAAGTAATAATGAAAATTTGCTTTACTATTTAAACTTGTTTTTATAATTAAGGCGATCATATTATGCTTTCGAGACTCTTTTAAAATGTGTCTCAGTAGTCACGGTGAATAGCCTGATATAATTTCAATGCCGTTGTGTATAGCTGAATTTACTTTTCTGACCCAAAATGAAATAAAGTTAAGGCTTATTTATGTCTAACTTGAGTGCAATTGTCTGTAAAAATCCACACTTACAGAGACACTACTATTTTAAATCCCCAGGAGATTAATGTATAGACATAAGAGACAGCGAGAAAGATATGGTTGAGCCAAGTATAAACGCAAAAGCCAATTCATGTTCTGCAAGTTACTCTCGAGGCGTCTTATGTAAATAAAATCTCAAAATTAAGAAAAGGAAGACGAAGTAATAAACTGTTTTTAAGATGGACTTCCGGCAATGAAGCAGAGTTTTTCGCCACATTGGAGACGAATGTGTCTTATGTCCCATTATAAAACTGTTGAGAGGTAAAATTTTACCAATTTGGAGAAAAATTCAACATTTTCTTCATTTAACAGAATTAGAGGTACATTTTTTAGATTCTGATTTATTTTTTATGTTTTACAGAAAAATATTTATATACATACATTAATTAGGTTTAAAGCAATAATAAAACTAATTAAAATACATTATTATTACCACATATTTTTTCTTGTTCCGCAAGTCACAAAGACCTTTCGCAGTAGTCACAATTTATAATATTTTTCTGCTTCTTCTACAAAGGTAAGCATACAAATTCTTTATTAATTTGGAAGTGTTTAGTATATGTTGTACAATACAGAACAAGCTGATTTGAATATTTAAATGGTTTGGCTAAAATTCTTCTTTGAGTGTTGAAAGTTAGATGAGTGTGATTTTTAAGTTTTCCAGTAGTCACATTCATTCATATAATAGTAAGACAAAATATAGAAACGTTTTTGTTTTTTCTTAAAGGAATATTACACAATAGTTATTTATCTTTGTTTTAAAATATATTTCACTGTTATATAAGTTATGATGGCATCGTTGTAGTTGTTCAAATATTGGAGTCAAATGTCCCAGTAGTCACAGTAGGATGCCTCTTATGTAATTTTCATATTTCGAGATGTAAAGAGTACTGAAGGACAACAATTGTCTGCTTTCATTGGCTGTCAACAGTATCGATACTATATTTCTGCCCAAAAAAAAAAAAACAAAAACCATTTAATGTATGTTACATGTTTTTTGATTTGTACGTTTTTTTGATTTCTCCATGCTTTGTTTCATAATAATACTCTCGTCCTTTTTTAATAACGTGTGTGTGGCGTCTTGTTTCGAAGTTGGAATATAATTACATTTACACTTAAATGCAGAAATATGTTATAAATGTAATGCAAAAAACAGTTGATTGCCATTATACGATTTTTACTCATACACATTCAAAGTTAAAATCAATGAGAGCGCAAAATTATGCAAAGCAAAATCCATCTAAAAGTTTAAGCAAAACATAAACGTCTAATTATCTCAAAACTAGAAAAATGCAGTTTAATGTTTTTGCTTTGCACGCCAGATTTCTAAAAGAGCCCTGCTATTCACTTTTAGAGAAAAACTATGTTGCAATTAGGGTTACCAGAAGCATTACCAAAACAAGATAACTCTTAAAAGAAAAAAGAGAACAAGGTGAGAGTTTTTGTAATTCAATGGTTATCATTTTTTACAAAAGTAATATTTTTAAATATATAAATATCTGTTTTGATAAAGTCACTTTGTATGGGTGCTAGGCGTAGTTTTATCCGATTTTGCTCATTTTTGAGCTTGACCTTATTTTTAAGATACAAGCATAAACATCAAATTTCATTACGGTAGTTTAAAGTTACGGCTGAATCGGGATCAGAGACAGACAGACAGACAAACGGACAGACGAACATAGCTAAATCGACTCGAGTGGTGATGATGATCCAGAATATATACACTTTTCTATACCAATCACGCCTCCTAATGAAAGTTGCGACGGTGTTATGGGGTATTTTTAGATTGGTTACCTATTGAAATGCAGAAAGCATCCAATTTAGGCAATTTTTCGAGTTTTTTTTTTTTTGGATGCGCTCGGAGGTATGAATCTTCCAAAGATACGTATACCCGACCTATACGCATGCACGATTTACAGTCTAGATCTTGTCCGGATCAGCCGGGACAGACATAATTCACCTACGTACTAAACACACCACCTATTGGCAACTAGGATTTTCCACTAAGCACATTAATTTTCTTTTCAGCGGAATTTAAAAATTTAATATATAACAAACGCGTATTTAAGTATATTTAATTCTATATAAATAAACAACATCGAATTAAATTATATATTTTTTTTAATTATAATTTTGCCTTCATTACTTTTTTCTCTTACGATTCTCACAACCTTATTTCTTTTTATAAGTCTTAGAACTCGTACTCAAAATAAATAAAATAACAACTAACAAATTCTTGCACGGTTAGAAATCTTGGACTATATTTTAGTCCCACTAAAATATTACTGCATTTTTTTTAAACCTGTTAGTTTCAAATTTAAACTTTTCAAATACTAACGCATAATTAAAACTCTTCTGTACTAGAATTTAAGCCAAAAGAAATATTACAGCATCCATTTTAGGTTTTTGGTTTTAATTTAAGAACAATTCTGTATTTCTTTTTGTTTTTAACATAATTTATATTAAATTCTAGTACATTTGTATATTAAATTTGGATTAAGACCCGTAAAAAGTTCAAAGACTCAGTTCATATGTTTGCTTATCGGGTGTGTTATGTATAGGCCAATACACTGGTGGTTACACTCAGGAAAAAATCGCAACGTAAAATTAAATAATATCATGTTAATTTTACGTTGCTCCATTTTTAATAAATCATCTTTAATTCACATTGAAATCCTTTAAATAAAATATGAAAACATTTCATCTCCAATAAGAAGTCGAAAAACTTCAAAATAATGGTGATCCACTATATTTATTATATTTTTTAAAGTGCATCCACTTCGAAATTAAGTTGATAAATAACATGGTTTATATTGAAGTTGTCAGTAGTGAAAACGAAGTAGAAAATATATATTTTAAAGTGGAAGACACTTCAATTTGAAGTTGGATGCATATTCAGCATAATTTCGTTGCAATCGTTTTAATAACAGTTAAGCAAACAGCTATGTTTTTCGCTCTATCTGTCTTTCTAAGAGCAACAATGCACTCTGTTTGACTTTATTGAAATAATTTCAATTTACTCAACAGAATTGACGAAGGTGGTCACTGAATGTCGCTCAAGTTTGGACGTGCAAATAGTAATAGTAAGTGCAAATAAGTGAAGATTAATAAAAATGGAAAATATTCAATATATTAATGAATTTGTCCAAGTGGACACATACTTGGACACAATACTTGTCAACAGTGTGCATGAAGTTACAAATTTGGAAGAAGACGATGAGAGAAGAAGAAAGAAAAGGACAAAGAGTTTCAGAGTGGGTCCAATATAAAGGAATTATTTATAAATGTAATTATTATTTAGCATTTTGGAGTCCATCATCTTTTTAAGAATTGTTTGTTTTTTAATGTAGAGCAAAATGTTTATGTTATTTGTAACCCTATAAACATCAAAAGATTTTTTAAACATTTTCAATCATATGAAGTAGGTCTAAAAGATGAAAGTGTGTACATTACAAATTTTTTTTTTATTTCACAAGTACTCCTTTGCATTTATACCAAATGAATAATTGTAAAACTTATGTGAGAAAAAAATTTTTATAGCTATATTTTTAAAATCATAATTCTCTTATATACAGTGTTGCGCAAAACAATAGCAACAAAATCGCTACGCTGCTACAAAAGCGTGTATCTTTTTAAATATTAGGGACACACAAAAATGATTATAGGAACCAAAGCATATATTCATACATCATATTAAAAACACATCATATTCAAATTTGGTTTTGTTTTCTTTATTAAATTTAAAATTAATGTGACTACATTCAGTTTGTCTGAGAGCAAAACAAAAGCAACATAATTAATATTTTGTGTAAGATCCATTATTCTTGATATCCGCTGCACATCTGAGCGGCATCGACTCTATTAAAGTAGATATGTTAGTATTAGGTATATGTTCCCAATTAAGTTTCAGGGCTTCATACAGTGCAGTCTTATTGGAAAACCTTTGACCAGAAACTTTTACCTTCAAAATCCCAAAAAGATTTTCAGTGGGATTCAAGTCATTGTGATTGTGCCGGCCAATCAAGGACTTGAATTCCATTGCATCTAATGTAATATTTGATGAGCTTTGAAGTGTGCTTCGGGTCGTTGTCGGGGTGAAACGTTCACTGAAGCGACATATTCCACTCTGAATGTGGTCGCATCTTGCTTTCTAAAATGTCATTATATACAAATCGATCCGTAATTCCATCGATTTTTTGAAATGGTTCAACTTCATTATAGGAAAAACAAGTCCAGACCATAATGCCACCGCCTCCATGTTTAAAATTTATTTTGCAGTTTCGGGCTTCAAGTCGTGTACCTGGGTGGCGCCGTACCGTGCACATCCCATCTGAATTAATCAAGTTTAACTTTGATTCATCGCTAAAAAAACGGTTTTCGATTTTTGAACGGTCCAATTTAGGTGTTCTTTTGGAAGACTGAGTCTAAAAAATAATAAATTGTAACTAGTTGTCACAATTTCAGACAGAATTGTTTAAATTGTAACACCTCACCTTGTTTTTTATGCTTAGCTGTAAGCAAAGGTTTCTCTGCCGGTCTGAAACTTCTTTAATCGTTCGCAACGGCTCGTTTTCAAACAGTGCTGTGGTGGATATCTGAATCAAGTGTCCGAATAACCTCTTTGGATGTGGCAAATGCATTTCATTTGAACACACCACAAATGTTCCTGTCATCACGCAGCGATGTCTTCCGCAGTCGCCCTCTTTAATGTACCGTTGTTACGTCTTTTGTGAAGGTATATTTCTTTATTAATCTGCAAACTATTGACCGATTAATATCAAACTGTTTCACGTTAGATATTTGCGAATTTCCGTTTTTATATTCGGAAATAATTTGTAATTTAAGAGCTTCACAGTATTTAAAACGTGCCATTATAAATGGAACAGTCAATGTCACAACTAGCAAAAAAAGAAACTAAACTTAAATGTTTATGACTTGCAACAACAATAACGCTTTACAATAACGGAACTTTTACCAATAATTCTTGGAACTTCTGTTCTCTTTTTACATTTTTCAAGTTTTGTTGCTTTTGTTTTGCTCTCAGACAAATTGAATGTAGTCACATTAATTAAAAATTTGAATTTGATTTGTTTTATATATGATGTATGAATATATGCTTTGATTCCTTTAATCATTTTTGTGTGTCCCCAATATTAAAAAAGATACACGATTTTATTGCAGCGCACTTATTTTGTTGCTATTGTTTTGCGCAACACTGTAAATGTAATAAATTGAATTATCATATAATTTTTAAAAAAATTTAAATCATTTATTCTAATATTTTGATAAAAAAACATTTCTATAAAAAAACTAATTTTGTTTCACGGACGCGCTGTAGCCATTCAATATCAAAAAAGTTAATTATTTCATTTAAAGTGAAAATCACTTTGATTCATTAGTGCAAGGTCTTGCAATCAAAGTAGAAAATACCTTATTTCAACGTTATAACGCATTTAAAATAAATACGTTAGTATTCAAATTGAATATGCTTCCTCTTTGAATTAAATCTGAATCTACGTTAAGTTAAAGTCGAATACTTATGATTTCAAGGTGTGTAACACTTTATTTTAAAGTGGAAACAACATCAAACTGAATATATGTGTGTTTCTACTTTGAATTAAATATTTTCGTGTTTGGTTCCAAATCATTTCGAAAAATATTTGAATTGAAGTGGTTACCTTGGATTTTACTTTGTTTTTTAGCTCAGTGTAAAGTAGTAAGTTTACAAATTGAATGTCGTGTGTTCGAATCTCACTGTGGTTATTATTTTTTTTATTTTAATCCAAGGCTGTACTAAATTGTATTAAAACCATATTTTATGGTTTGCAAATACCATTTAGCAAATACTAGATTTAAGACCAAGGCTGATGTGGACTTGTATGTAGTAAAGAAATGTTTTAATTTTAGTACAAGATTTCTAACCGTGTAGCTGACTTTCTAACAATATGAAAGCAACTTGTGACGACTTCGACTATAGTCGACTTTTTTGGCATCGAATATTGCACACTGAGAAATCATCTGTACGGGACTCAAATTTTATTTCGGAGTATTCCTGGTTGGTAAAAATTTTTTTCGAATTTTTTTTTTTTTACATATTTTTATAGCTTGAATATTTGAGAATATCGTCCCAAAAGAGTTTTTTAAAATTCGAAATATTTTAGGTGATGTGGCCTTTTTTGTCCAGTAATGTTTTCGTCAAAATGCGATTTGCATATTTTGGCTACTTTTCGAATGCAACGGTTTGAAGCAACCGCCGTAATAACCGTAATAACTTGTTTGTATACGCATTTTAAAAATATATGAATACACATTTTAGAGCTTAGGTATTTGAATGTTGGCAGCGTTTATTTCACTTTGAATTGACCCAATGTGCACAAAAACGGATGCGGATCCGTTACGAACCCGTTACGAGTCCGTCAGTACGCACTGCGCTTTCTTATGTTTCGATATGAAGTCCGAAACGGATTCGTTCGTATCTGAAGTCCGTTACGGATTCGTTCCTGAAGTCCGTTCTGAGTCCGAGACGGATCCGAAAAAATGAAAAAAGCAATTCGTATTTTTGAGAGGAATCTTATGTTTCCACGAACCCGTTACGAACCCGTTACGAATCCTTCAAAAAAATTTCCACAACGTTAACATAAAAGACAGTCTTAAATTTGTTTTACAATTTCTTATTTTATTTTCAGTAGATTAGGGATACGAAATACAATTTTGTACTTATTTTTGTTGTTATTTTTATTTTTATTATACATTGATATAATTTTAAATTTCCTTCTTTAAAATGTAATATGTAGAATGTAAGAACTGAATTAGCAAAAAAATAAAAAAATGTTGAACATACATAAACATTATTGTCCCTTTTTGAATAAGAACTATTTTTAAAAAACGAGTCCGTTGCGAGTTCGCATTATTTAAAAAAAAGAGTCTTAAACGGATTCGTATGTGAAGTCCGAAATGGATTCGTATCTGAAGTCCGAAACGGATTCGTATCTGAAGCCCGAAACGGATTCGTATCTAAAGTCCGAAACGGATTCGTATCTGAAGTCCGAAACGGATTCGTATCTGAAGTCCGAAACGGATTCGTAACTGAAGTCCGTAACGGAGAGAGGAATTTCATACGAAAAAGGATCCGTTCCGGATGCGAAACGCAATCCGTTTCGGACAAAATGTACGAAAAAGTGAGTTCGTTACGGATTCGTAACGGATCCGTTTGGCACACTGGGGAGTTATAAACCGAACTCGCGCGCGCATACAGTTTTAAAAAGTACAGTTTTGATAAAAATTTTTGTTTGTTCTAAAGACAATGGATAGAAAAAGTAATAGAAATAAAAGTAAAAGAAACACTGGTAGCAATTGAAAAACTCGTCCCTTGAAACGCCAGTTTCGTGGTAGCCAACACGAAAGAGATGAGGACACCGAATTCACAAGTACATCGGCAGAAAAATTTCTGTCATATTTAACGAACGTTTTTTGCCAATACTTCAAATCGTCATATGAAATCAAAAAAGGCGTAAGTTACCAAAAATTCGAAATCGACTTTTTGATTGATTATGATGCACCGTATTGAAATACATGTCCCTGCTTAATTTTACACTCCTAACACTAAAAACAACGTTTTTATTAATAAAATTCTAAAAGCCTTAAGTGCAAACACAAAAATTTCATAAACCATATAGGTAACTTGCGCCTTTTGAGTAAATCTATATAACAAACACAAGAGAAGGAAAGCATGTTTTTTTATATTCTTCTGCTGTTTCTGCTTATAAACACTTAGTTGTTCTTTCGTTGTTTTTGTTGTTATAAACAGTTATTTTTTTTGTTGTGTTTCCAATGAAATATCGCTATTGAAGCAAACAATTTATCGAAGTGAAATATAACAAATTAAAGTGCATTTATAAAAAATGGATAGTGAATCTAATTTAAATAAGTCAGAGAATATAAACAAAGTTAATAAAATACATTTAAATTACAATGACCGAATGAATGGTAAAATTTATACAGGTCTTAATAAAGGAATTGTGTGTGAAAAAAATTCTCGAAAAATGGTTTTAAGATGTCAGTCTAAATTTTGTGAAAAGAGCTCATTGCGTCATTGCTCCCACTTTACTGAAAACATACGCCAAGAAATATTTGATAGATTTTGGAACATGACTTGGGAAGAAAAAAAGTGTATGTAACAAGTCAAGTAGAAGTTTTTGAAAAATCACGAAATCGTAAAACATGTTCAAGGCGATCGATCTCTAAACGTTATTTTCTGAAAGCTAAGACAACACGTATCCAAGTTTGCCTGCAAATGTTCATGTCAACTCTTGGAATCAATGAAAAAATGATAAGAAGTTGGGTAGATGCAAACATTTTAAATAATGCACAATCGGAAAAACAGAAAAAAAAATCGGCCGAAAAGAAAAGCATCGATTAATGATAAAAAATACGAGAAGCGTTTAAACTTTTTAAAAAACTGGCTAAGCGATATTCCGAAAATTGAATCCCATTACCGAAGACAATACACAACAAAACTTTATTTCCAAACAGATTTTAAATCATACAGCCAAATTTATAAATTATATTGTGAAGAATGCGTTAAAAAAAATGATGATGAAATTTCAGCAGTATCGTATCCAAAATTTATGCTTACAATAAAAGAACAAAATTTGTCTTTATTTAAACCTAGAAATGATATGTGTGACACTTGTGTATCATACGAAGCAAAAAATATAACTAAGGATCAATACAACAGTCATAGATCCGAAATTAATGATATGAGAGAAGAAAAGGCAAACGATGTCGAAAATGCTAAGTCTAAATTGTGTTTCTTATTATGCATGGATATGCAAGCAGTGAAATTGATTCCCCAAACAAACGCAAGTGCCTCATATTATAAAATGAAACTGCAAATTCATAACTTCACTATTTATAATATAATTTCTCATGAGTCTGACAATTATATCTGGGATGAGTCTGAAGGGAATCTTGTAGCGTCTACTTTCACCACATGTATTATAAAACATTTAAAAAATTGTTTACTTCAGACACCAGATATTCACCATATCATAATATATTCCGATGGTTGCTTTTATCAAAACCGCAATGTCATATTGTCAAACGCATTACTATCCTTATGCATTGAAAAAAACATAACAATAGAGCAGAAATTTTTAATAGTTGGACATACGCAAATGGAATGCGATTCAACACATTCGCTTATACAAAGAAAAATTAATAATAAAAGAATTAATCTTCCCTCAGAATTCGTTCAGTATGTTAAGGATTCCCGAAAGTCTCCATTTCCTCTCAAAACGCATCACCTTACTCATCCGTATTTTCTGAATTATGATTCTCTTCCAAAGCTTTTTTCTTCAATTCGTCCAGGTAAAATTGATATAATAAATATTTATAACTTGTCAATACGATTAAAAACTTTTAACAGGGAAAAAAGCTGGAGATCCCACCGTTAACAAAATTCGAGCATTGGGATATGATGCGTCCGGAAATATTTATTTTAAAACAAATATTAAAGAGGAATATGGAATTCTTCCACACCGAAGTGTAAAAAAGAGTCATAACAACGAACCTTCTCCATTACATACCCAGAGATTAAACATTTCTAAAAAAAAGTGGGAACATCTGAATGATCTGAAGTCTTTCATACCAGAAGATTGCCATGATTTTTATACTAATTTACCTCATGAAAATAAGCAATCAATACATTGTAATTTAATGTTTTTGTGATATGAATTAAATTTTTGTTTTTATTTTTTGTGAATTACTGTTTATGTTTTATTAATAATAAGCACCTAAAAATAAACAAGAATATAAACTGAATTTTATATATAGTCCATATAATGAAGAAAATAAGAAAACATTTCCTAAAAATTACGAAAACCATTTCTTTAATTGGACTTACGCCCTTTTCGGTTTCAGAAAAACCGAATTCTCTAAGTCGTAAGTTTCACAGCTCGGTAAGTAATACGAAAATTAAGAATTGTTCTTCAAATACGAATTCTGTTATAAAATATAAGCTAATCCTAAAAAAAAATGTTTTAAAAAATTTGGTTTATTTTTCAATATATAAAGTTTTTTGCTTCTCCTGTAAAATTTCTGAAATGTAACTTACGGCTTTTTTGATTTCATATGACGAAATAATGAACCCAATGGGCATCCCGATTGGCAACGTCACATATGATTTCGCCATGTCTTGGAACGAATAAGGATTGAAAAGGTCCGTAGCTAGAGCTCTGGCCGCATCAAAAGATGGTAGAACTGCCCGAAGAGCACAAAGAGTCCTCATTTTTTGAATAAGAAGAAGGAGTTCTTTATGGGGCTGGCATTGCAGATTGATTTATGTAAGTATTTCACAAAAAAAAATGTTTTATTGCATAAAATTTTCTTTGAGTTTTTTCAAAATCACGTTTTTGAATTTCGAAGTCCCTTTTCTCCGGTTCTACTGAACCGATTTGGATGAAACTAAGTGCAATCGAAGCAAAATTGTCTGAAACTAAAACTGCATGCTCAAATTTTTCATTTCAATTTTTTTGATGCAAAAAAATAATTTCAAACTTAAACGCGTTTATCTCGAATCCAAGTTTTTGGAGCTTGCGGCCGAGATTCCGCCCGTAGTTCAGAACCGATTTTGATGAAACAAAATGCAATCAACGCAAAATTATCCCCATTCTGGTCCCTATTTCAATCATAGTTTTAAACAATTTTTTACTATTTTTCTACACTAAACTAAAAAAAAAACCTAAAATCCGTTTTTAATTTTTCAATGAACGCCATTTTGTAAAAAATAATCGCAAAATTATGATTGAGGTAGGGACCAGTATTACATCTGTACTGAATCAAATGCCGTTTCAGATGATCCGAAAACGAGTTATCCGGGCCGCAAGCAGCATACCTTTTTTTCGACGCCCAACTTTGAAGGCCGACAACTTTTTGAACAGCCCTCGTACAAAGGAAAAAAAATTTAATTTAATTAAATACGTTCTTAAATAATAAAAAAAAATTATTACAAAAAAATAAAAAAATTATTTTTAATTATTATTAAAAAAATTATTTTAAATTATTAAAATTAAATAACTCTTTGCGTTTTCAAATGAGAAGTTTTTCAAAAAGGATCCAAAAACAGCCTTCCAACCAGGAATACTTCCTTAATTGTTGTATATTGAAAACAAAAATATTTGTCTATAGAAATACATATATTAATATTTTTTGATTTTTTTAGAAAAAAAAGTCGCTCTACGCTTAATTTATCAATTTCATCAATGGGCTTGAAGGCGCCCCTGGCTTTGTTGCGAACAACCGCTTTTTACGCCACAGCCTGTCAAATACAAACTAAATGACGCAGCTTGCTCAAAATTTGACAGTGGTCTGTTAACAGTTGGTAGTTGACAGAATCAGTGTTGCATTTAAAGTTACTAATCGGGAAATTCAAAAAGTCACTGACTTTTATACTGATACTTCCTACGGAATTACAGTAACTCGCAAGAACTCCTAAGTTGTCGGATTGATAAATCAAGCACTTAAATGATTTGATTATATTGAGTCTAAGATAATAAGTTTGCAAGTATGTTTGCATTAAGTGCAACATTTTCATTAATATTACTTTAAATTTTAACGGAAAAGTCCCCACTAACAAGTACTCAAAAGCAAGAGGTTCATAAGCTATATAACACATGAAAAATTCTATGAGTTAATGATGAAGTGATTTACTTTTAAATGTCATTAAACGAAGCAACAAATTTTGCGATTGCTCGATTTAAAATCTTGTTAACAATTTAACACTTTAAACAAACTGGCCACGAATAAATTACAAAGCGTGTCGATTGAGCTCACACTTCATAAAAAACGCTTGAATAGTGTTTTTTTCCATTTTTTTTTTGTTTTTCTCAATGTGACACAACGAAGTCAAGCTCTTTGCTCACGCACCAAGAATTGCTCCAGACCACTCAAGACACAGTTCATTGGACAACAGCAACGAAGGCGACGACGATGACGACGTGTTGGTGTTGCTAACACTTGTTAATGCAAAATTGGTGCATATAAAATTTAAGCAAATGCAGCGTGTAACGTACTGGTACGTGTGCCTTTTCTATGTGTGTGTGTGTATGCATGTGTGCATCTGTATTTCGTGTGTGTGTGCGTTAGGCACATATTACGTGCCGTCCATAAGGAATGACATTAGAATAAATGACTTTTTCTCATTAACATAATATGTTGTTGCACATAATTTGTTGCACGTTCAAGTTGAGAAAATAGACAAAAATGAAACTAAAATAAAAAAAAGCAATACAAAATAAACAAAGACCTTAACGAAGCAACAAAAATTTTACTTTCAAAAGCTGGCAACGTAGTGCGCTTCATTAACAGCGCAGGCGCAACATTTTCGTGAAAGTTCTTCTTTTGCGTTCTTTAATGACTGCTTTGTCTGGTGCTCTTCTGCTTCGCTACTTTTGCATAAATTTAACTAAGCATCTCAGACGGTTTGTTTTCTGCCCTGGTTTTAAAAAATAGTGCAAACCATTTTAATTTTTTTTGTTGTTTCAGAAGAATACTCTTCACTTTTTCGTGGTTTTTGCCTTCGCTGACACCTAAAATGAAGCTAGTGTTTATGATTTAGTTATGGTCTCAGGTTCTTTTTTTTTTAATATCAAAATTTGTGGGAGTCCAAAAATTAATGGCTTTAAGCATTACATGTAAATAATAATTTTTTTAAACTTTATGTGGCATTGTGAAAAGGAAATAGAATCAACGACCAGACAACTTTCTTCTGAAACAAAATTTAACTGTGAATATAATTTGTTTAAAATTTTTCTAGTGTTTTCAGTATCAAATTTTTTTTACAATTTTTAACTGCATTTTGTGGAAATCATGTCAGAGAACCAATTACTTCTTTTACCTTAAACTTTCATTTGTGACTCTGATTCCAATAGCTTAACCTCAGTTATAGAATTATTAAAAGTTTGCCGCTCATTATTCATTGTTGCATCTATAGATTCATATTCATTGTGGTTTTATCTTTGAAGTCGAAACCATGTCTACTTGATTTGAACTAATTTGTGTGAACACTTTTTATTCAGTTTTGCTTTTATTTTTATTTCTCTGGTGATCCGCAGATTTTCATGTTTTTTTGTTCAGTACAGAAGAGGTGGTTAGGATGAAGTCAGGACTGTAGCCAGTATATTCCATGGGGGGGGGGTGTTTCTTTTAGATCATAAAATTTTTTGTAACCTATATAATATATAAAATTAAGATACAAGACTCTTTTGTGCAAAATTAACATCATTAAAAATTTTAAATAGTTACCATAGATAATAACATATTTTGATCAAGTAAATTTTCGAGTAAAGAAAAAGATTATAATAATTTTTACTTATAATTTTGTGCCTGAGATCTGTTGATTTGATTTTTTTATCATTTGAAAATTTATACAAATAACTATTTCAAGATTATTTACGAAAATATTTCTAAAACGAGAAAAATAAGAGGAAAATATGAGCATTTCCAAACTGGCGTTACGTACGATTTGTAAGAAGAAATATAAAAAAAAAAGTCTAAGTCTTAAAAAGTTTTTTTTATATTTGAGTAATAACTAAATATAACTATATTAAGTAAAAACAATGACAACAATCGACCCTAAGGATTTAAAGATATAAGCAAAAATACAGTGTCGGACATAACTAAAGCACGAACTCATGTTGTTAGCATTTTATTCCATTAGAGTTAAAACTTTTAGTATTTCCATGTTTTTTTATATTATGACTTATGTAAAAATATCCGACTAGTGCATAAAAAATGACGAAAAGCAATTATTTATTGCAAATACAATTTTTTTTACAAGAATGCTACAATACACGAAATTTTGGGGCGACAAAACTAAAGCACATGTTCTCAGTCACTCACTGTTTGAGTGCATTTCTAACAATAAGTAACAATAATAAGTAGTTAAAGTACCGTTTGAATTAAAACCAGTTATTTGTGAAGCTAAATAATATCTCTTGAAAAAATGTTACTATTAATTCAATCGTTGGTGATCATTTATCTGGGTTAGATTGTGTATTAAACAAAAAATTAATTAAATGGCTAGAAATAAGTATTCTGCTACATTTAGAGAAAAAATTTTAAACGAATTCAAAAAAGGCGAATCAGTGACAAGTATTGCAAAAAAATTTTGTGTTCACCATAGTGTAATATCCCGAACTATAAGTCGATTTAGTTCGACTGGTTCTATAGTCACATCACATGAAGGTGGTAGACCACGAAAGACAACCAAACGCACAGTGCTTTGTCCCCATATAGTGAATCGGCAAAATTAGAGAAGTTATCGCAGAAAAATGAAATATAGTGTGCTGGTTCAAAATATGTTAATTAAGAAAAATTCGAAGTTTCGGAAAAATCGGTGCAAGGACATGACTACCTCCCATACATCTTTAAATTTAAAAGTTTAATTTTAGCTATAATTGTATATAGAATAAATCGAAAGTTGGTAACTATCTGTTAAAATATGTCTTTTAGCTTAGTGGTTAATTTTGTTTCATTCGGTGCAAGGACATGACTACCTCCCATATATCCTTTTTCTCAAAAACTAAACTTAAGCTACATTTGTGATCAAAATGCACTAAAAACTAATAACAACTTATAAAACTATATTTTTGAGCTCTTTGAGAAATTTTGCTTTTTTCGATACAAAGACATGACCATCTCCAATATATCCTTTTTGTCATAAACTAAATTTTAGCTACATTTGTGATCAAAATGCAAATAATTTAATATTCTCTTTAAAAAGGGTCATAAATAAATTTGTTTCTAAATTTGCTCAACAAATAAGATAATTAATTTTAATTGTAATTTATGATGTTTCCTTTCAAAATGTATTTCTCAATTTCTTTGAATTCATCATTTTTTTTTTATGTGTTTTGTTGACCTAAGTGACGATAGTTCCGGATCCGACATTAATAACAAATGAGCCATTAAATCTCTATTTGTATTTTCTCTCGTCGTTTTTCTTGTATGGGATAATCGCACATTCCTTATATTTTTATGACTGGCTTCTAAGGCTTCTTCTGACAGACACCCTAGAATAAAAATAGTTTTAAAAAATGTGTAAAACGTTTTTTTAATATTTTATTACCTATTGGCAAGTTGAAGTATTCCAGAACATCGCACCCATGCACTAAAACCTTATGAACAGTACTTGGCGTGTTATACCAGCCGTACTGTATTAAATATGAGTTTCTAGTAATATTCAGCAGCTCCTTAAACGTTGTCACATTAACCGGGATTCCGCAAGATAGAACTCTTAATATTATGCCAAAATTATCAATAAGACTTTTATCAATCCCCGTAATTTCAGCAGAAATTTTACTATTTTCAAAAAATCGTCGAGCCGTGTTTCCGTCGTTAGTAGTTCCAAATCCCGTTTTTACTTGGCCTATTATTAATCCCGTCCGTGTTTTGAATTCATTTTGAATTCCTTTTTTGTTTTGTGAAAAAATTGAGGTATTTTCCTTATTGATTCTCCAAACTTTTAAAGGAAGACGGTAAGCAATGTGCAATATGCATTCAAAAAAGCGTATCCAGCAGTGGAGTGTAGAAAGTCCATATATATAATTATTAATGCAAGGGTCCTTAATAATGTTAATATTGTTCATCTCTGTTGGGCTTGCATTACATATAAAGCACCTACTAGCTGAGTTTGTGTCACTCAAAACATTTGCAACTGAACCATCTATCATTGTGCAGAGCATATCGTAAGACACCTCAACAGTTGAACCATTTATATCAATTACACAACACTCCAAATTGTTAAATTTTTCAATAAAATCGTTGTGCATTTGCTTAACTAAAACTGGATTCTCTTTTGTTAATACAAATTTAAGGGGTCTACAATACATTGTGGAAGATGGCGTTTTATTTACCCATAATACTTCCTTTGAGTCTAAATTTACCATTCTGAAAAAAATAGAAATTTTAAATATAAAAAGATAATTGTGGAATGCACGTATAAATGTACATCTGTGTGTAATAATTTACATACCTCAGAGGGACAAAGGCTATAAAAAAAATGAATTCGTCGGAACTATTTTCGTTTTCAAATTTTTGCTTATATCGACTATGGCCAGAGCTACCATCCATGCCCCACTTGCAAATTAGGGACAGCTTTGTACCTTTTTGTTCCGTATTACAAATTTTAATCACACTTTCCGCCGTTTTACGCATTATACATTTTAAGTCAACCTCTGCTGAAATTTCAGTCGTTGCAATAGGGGGTAAGAATTTTAATTTTTCATTTCTTAACGCATATAATGATGGCAAACAGTTTGGATGAAGCTCATTAATTGCTTCCCGCAATACGTTATATTTTCGTTCCGACAAATCCAAATCCATGTATAGCGCCAATGACTTTTCAATAGAAATGCATTTTACATCTGCTTTAGTGCTGTCTAAATTATTAGTACACCTCTTTCTTAATTTGTCTGCTGCATATTGAAGTTCTTCTTGTAATATTGGAGTGATTTTTGGTATTTTTATTGAAACTTATTCAGTAATTTTTCTAAATATGAACAATTGTAATTTGTATAATTTTTAAAAAAACACATTCTTGAAGAATAACATTTTCAATTTCTTTTTTATAATAAAACAAAACTTCTGATATATTTTTATGTTTTTCTCGCTTTTGGTCATTTAGACGGAAAGCACGCACCACCCTGCCCAGCATCCCACCCCTCCACCGTAAATTATTCTTTTTGGAATATTCATAAAAGTTCTCAAACAGACCTACAGTCAATAAAATTGCACAGCTTGCAAAAATTGAATTGAACATTGAACGTCGCTGGAGCCCTTTACTTGGAAAAAATATTTTTCATCATATTTTCAAAGACCTCATCAGGTCTTTGTAAAACTAAAAATATAGATGTTTTAAAAAAATACAAAATTTCAAATTTCCGGTTAAAAATCTTAACATTTTTTTTAACTTGTGGTTAGATTTGTTAACAAAGTATATAAATGAAAAATAAAAAATCGCCTACTTTTTATTTATATATTTTTTTAATTTTTTCAAAGTTTGCAAAACTTTAGGGTTTCCGCCAAAAAAAAAATATTCTTTCAATTTTTGGTAAGTTTTTGTCACTATGTAATACAAATTATACACTACAACAAAACTTGATTCATTTTTTATAGTAATAAAAAAAAACAATTGTATAAACTTATTTGTTTTGAATTTTGGCAGTACCATAAAATTAGGTCTTTGCAACTTTTTCTGAAACTTAGGAAATATGTCTTAAAAAATTCATATTATTTTTACATTTCCGGGTGAAAATTCTAAAACTTGTTTACATATTCTATTTAAGCCTTTTAAAATGTAATAAAATCAAAAATAAAAAATTACCTATTCTTAAAAAAAAATTTTTTTCACTTTGTCAAACTTTTGCATTTTGGGAATTCCAAATAAAAAATCCCAAAAGTTTTCGATGCCACAAACAACTTTTATATCTAAAATATTTACAAAAAATTATTTTTGTTTTTTTGTACCTATACCTATAAACAAAACTGTTAAGTTTCAAAGCAATACAATAACAAATGAAATTTTAAAAAATTTTTTTGTAACACAGTAAAAACCGTTTTTCCGTTCAACAGTTTTACTTCAAACGTTTTCTGAATTTAGCGCCCTCTACTGTTAACAAAAATACGAGATGATAAATTCTTTTTACGAATTTTTTTAAGGTACTTTGTTAGCTTTACAAAAATGTATATTACTTAAATATTCTAAGCACTTTATTTTATTTTAATTTTGCCTATGGGACAAAGCACTGTGAAACGTGAGGACCAGGCAATTATTCGGACAGTAAAAAAAGATCCATTCATATCAGCGAGATCTATTCAAAGTGAATTGCATTTGAATATTTCACTTAGATCCATCCAACGACGAGCTGTGGACGGCGGCTTGCAAACATACAGGAGCGTGAAAAAGCCATTTATTTCCAAAAAAAATCGTCGAGCAAGAATTGAGTTTGCAAGAGCCCATGTAAACTGGACTGTTGCCAAATGGCGAACCATACTATTTTCAGATGAGTCAAAGTTTAATATCAAAGGTTCTGACGGAATGAAGCTAGTACGCAGGCCGAAAGTGCAGCGCCTAAATCCACGTTACTCTACAGGTTCTGTGAAACATGGCGGAGGCAACGTCATGGTCTGGGGATGTTTTTCCGGTCATGGCATCGGCCCAATTCATAGATCAACGGCATAATGGATCGTTTCATATATAAGGATATTCTCCAAAATGTTATGTTAACCCATGCAGAAGAAGAAATGCCGTTGAAGTGGATCTTTCAGCATGATAACGATCCTAAACACACTGCCAAATGTGTTAAGGAGTGGTTTGCTGCAAACAAAATCGATGTGTTGGATTGGCCCGCTCAATCTTCTGATCTCAATCCCATAGAGAATCTATGGGAAATTGTAGATAGGAAAATTGAACGAGAAAACCGCAAGGGAAAGGATTCTCTCTTGACACAAGCGGAATTGGCATAGAAAAGTATTTCAAAAGACGTTTTAAATACCTTAATAGAGTCGATGCCTCGCAGATGTCAAGTTGTGTTAAAAAACAATGGATACGCCACCAAATATTAGCAAAAACTAAGTTTTTCATGTGTTTCCTTGTAATGTGCTTTAGTTTTGTCGCAGAAGTTTTAGTAATAATCCTATATTTGTTTTAATATTTTTGCTTTTAGTAAAACATTATGTTAATTTTTGTTCGGTTTATTACCTTAAATGTACATTTGTTTAAGTTCAATAGAAAACAATTAGCTCAAAGCTTATTTTAAAATTTTTTTTCATGAAATGCTTAAAGGGTAAGTTTTGTGCTTTAGTTTTGTCTGACACTGTATGTGCTGTTGTTGCAATAAAAAAAGGAAAGTTATTTTTGACTCGGATTACAAAATTTACAAAACTCTCTGAATTGGGCAAGACTTTTTGTATACAACTTTTCTTAGAAGGAATTGAAATATTATTAGTTTATTTTCCAAGTGGTCAAATATAAAAATCTTCTCTGGTTTTTTTTTATTAGGAGTTTTGAGCTGTCGTTCAATTAATGGCGTAATTAAGTAATTATGTAATTAAGTAATTATATTAAACGGCCGATTGGCCGCAATTAAAAAAAAATTTAAATATATTTTCCTTTCGTCTCAACCATTATTCATTATATTTAGCCAATGCCTTTTATTTTTACTAAAACAAAAAATGTACGAAATATTTGTACGAAAAATAAAACCTGCTTTTATGAAACAAAGGAAACGATATGACCATCATAGTAAATGAAATGATGGACAAATTGATCAAATAAATATAATTAAAAAGTTTCTCTTAGATAAATATAAACCAATAAGTTTTTAACAAAAGGGTGTTTTTTATAGAGTAATACAAGTTTAAACCATAATGAAACAAAGTATTGTATTTTTAATATCAATGAAATGGGCTTTATAAGATAGAAAATTTTATGACATTAATGCTTAAATATGATTTCGGCCATGGCGCGAACAAGGCGCAATCTGGAACACCAATTTTCACAAAATTTTCGCAGCATTTGCGGCCGTATCTCGCCGATAACTCTTCGAATGTTCATTTCCAGGTGTTCAATTGTTTGTGGTTTATCGACGTAGACAAATGACTTTATATAACCCCCAAAAAAATAATCCAGTGGGGTTAAATCACACGATCTTGGGTGCCAATTAATTTGGCCATTTCGTGAAATTATTTTTTCGTCAAAAGTTTCCTTGAGTAAATCAATTGTAGAGCCCGCTGTGTGGCATGTGGCTCCGTCCTGTTGGAACCACATATCAGCAAGATTAATGGCAGCTAATTGAGGTACGAAAAAACTTCGAATCATGTTCCTATACCGTTCACCATTAACAGTAACATTCTGACCATCATTGTTTTTGAAGACATATGGGCCAATGACTCCGCCAGCCCATAAAGCGCAACAGTAATTTTTTGTACATGGAATGGTGTTTCGACAAAAGCTTGTGGATGCTCCTCACTCCAAATACGACAATTCTGTTTATTTACGTACCCATTCAACCAAAAATGGGCTTCAGCGGAAAATAAAATTTTCCATGGAAATTGAAAATCAATATCAATTTGTGCTCCAGCCCATTCGTCGAATTGGCGACGCATACGATGGTCGTTTGGCTTTAATTCCTGCACAAGTTAAATCTTGAAAGGTTTTAAGGCAAGATCTTTTCGTAAAATCTTCCATAAAGTGGAAGGACACAACCCCAGTTGCTGAGAACGGCGACGAATTGATTGATTAAGATCATCTTCAATGCTTTCCTGTACAGCGGCTACAGGTTCTTCAGTGCGCACTGTTCGGCGTCTCACGGGATGCACATTATCAGTAACAGTAAATGTGGTCCGAAAACGATCTATTGTTCTTCGAATTTGCAGCTCTGAAGGACGATTATGTACGCCATAAAATGGACGAAGTGCACGATAAGTTTGACGAGCAGAACCATTATTTTGATTAAAAATTTCCACAATTTGCACGCGTTGCTCTGGTGTAAGTCGAACTATGATAAAATGTCAAAGCAAACTTAACAAAAAGCAACTATCAGCTGTTAAATGGGTGGTCAAACAAAGCAGTGATGCCAACTCAAAGTTGTATCACTCTATAAAAAGCACCCTTTATTTTAGATTTTTTTTTTCTAGACCCTAAGGAAGGGTTTTAACCCCTAAAACCCCCCTTGTCTACGGGCCAGCCGTTTTAAAAGGTTAAAGTTAAAATTAAATAAAGTTGTGTTTTATATGTTTAATTTTGGCTTGTGCATTATTAAGATATTTTTTCTTTTTGTATAAATGAGACTTGTTTACTTTCAAGATAGTCTCAAGACGAAGTGATTTTTTCCCTAAAGCTTAGTATGCTGTAGGACCGAAAATTTTTGGGCATATAACTCTACACGCGAAATTTTGGTGTAGAGTCAAATGTTTAAATGGGTGGTCAAATAAAGCAGTAATGCCAACTCAAAGTTATACAGCTCTATAAAAAACACCCTTTATATTTTTACTATCCTGTGTTTAAAATTATCTTAGTTATAGATGAAGGTCTTTATTTTTACTGAATATATAAGATATTTGAAATTATCTCTTACAGCCCTATTCTGGCAAATTAACAAATTGTTAACCAGTATTTTGAATATTTCTATGGGTTTGTTGTTTTCAAAACAATATTTAAAGCTCAAAAAACAAATCAAATTTTTAATGAAATTGTCTATAACTGAAAAGCAGTTGACAATTTTTTATCAAAATTTTTTGTTTTTGAGTTTCAAATTTTGTTTTGAAATAAAAAACTACAACAAGCACATAGAAATATTCAAAATACTGGTTAACAATTTGTTAATTTGCCAGAATAGGGCTGTAAGTTTAATTTTTTGAAGGCTTATAATTTCATATCAAACATGTAAAATAAAAAGTAATATTTAAATCACCATACAGTAATTTTTATTGCTTTCCTGCATGAAATTGCGTACATGCAATGTTGCGTAACTTCGTTCCTATACATTGCAGAGCATCCAAATTTCGTTTATGCATTCTCTAAACCACTCCAATCACAGATAATAGCACAAACAAATTTTATGCACAGGGAGAAAAAGTCATGTAGCGAAGGGTTAAATAAACAAATTTTTATTTTTGTTTGTCTTTTGAAAACCTGTAACAATTCATTACCTATTATTTTCATTGAGACAACGACAAAACTTCCATTTTTTGGTCAAAAAAATATAGTCGGCGACGCTTTTTTGCCAAAAAAAAATTCTACTGCCTCCACTCCATATTGAATTAGGCCTCGTTTAAAGCTCTTTAAAAAACTTTAAGAAGACGGTCAAACCTTTCTATATTTAAAATCCGTATTTCCTTGGATAAGTTATGTTAAATTAAAAGAAGGTACTTATAAAATTTTTTTTTAATATTACACAATTTATAAATAAACAAAATAAATTAAATATTTTTCTTATCTTATAGGTGTTTTAATTGGCCTTTATACTCTAAATTTAATGACAGATGATAAATTCGAGGACAAATTGATAGGAAAAGAACTCAAATTTTTCAAATGCATAAAGTCTGTTATTAACAAATTTTGAGTGTTCACAAAGCAGACAAATTTTTAAGAAATTGTAAAAGAAGGGTTAAATAAACAGCTTTTGCAGACTTAAAAATTTAAATGTCATTTAAAATACGTATTCTTTTTTATCATATCAAACTACTTGTTTCACAGACAATTTGAAAAAAATTTCAAAAGAACACGATGAAAAGTTTCACTAGGAAATGTCTCACATGGAAACTAGTTATAAAGGAAAAGCTTTGATTGCAATGCTTGCAGAATACTGTTGGAGCGTGAAGCCAGATGAACTCGAGACATCTTAAAGTCGTCGAGCAAAAAGACAAAAATAAATTTTTGAAACTGAATTTTATTAAGTATTGCAAATTAAAAAAAATATTTAAAGTTATTATTTCTTCTAAAAAAAGTTACGTTTCATTAATAAAAATATGTATAAAATATATTTAAAATATAAAAAAAAAATATAAAAAAGATATATTTCTTATTTTTTCGTTAAATTTTTATTAACTTAAAATATTTTTAGAGTTTTATATTTGTATATATAAAAGCAAGCCTATATCCCATAAAAAGACGCTATCAAAATTAAAAAAATGTAACTTTGGGCCAGTTGCAAAATATTCCATAACAGTTCATTTTTATTTTGGTTTAAAAATAGCAAAATTTAAGTTCAAGTTACTAATGCAAGACATGAGAAAGATTTTTTACAGCATTTTTAATATATTCTCGTTTTGTTTTTTGAAAGTAATATTTGGCATTTGGCATCAGTTTTATTACAATTTTTTTTTTTAATATATTTTTACCCTCTATGGGGGGGATTTGAATCCCAAAAGTGCTCCCATTTCTACGGTCCTGGATGGAGTCATGTAGAACCCTTGCCCTCATTGTTGTTGTTTTTACTATTGTGCTAACGGGCAAGTAATTCACTCGATAGCAAAACTTAATTTCATTCACATACAGTAAATTTGTGGTTTTCTATTCCACATCCAACCATCCATCCATCCATCAGCAAATGAACACATACATCTGCATCTTTATACGAACATTTATATTAATAAAACTCATTGCAGAAATTTAATCCTTGATTTTGTGGTTTGTCATGTAAAGAAACTCTCGCCTGGTTTGTCCGATCAAAAAGATATACAAGCTGATGTCGTTGTCGTTGATAATAAATATAGAATTGATAGATTTATTGCCATAATCTACAGATTTAACTACATATGATGTTCGTTGAGTAAACCACTTTTGAGTATTAAAATTTCATTTTGGAAATTGTCTTAAATTTATTGTGTTTTATTTCAGATTTATGAAAGTTTCTCGAAGACAAATGTTTGAATTGAATTTTAATCTCTTGGATATTTTGCATTCATTAGTTTTTAAATTAAATCTATTGAAATAAGAATGCTTTTTTTAATAAAGGACACAAGAGACTGTTAGTTTTGTGCCACAGAGAAACTACAAAAGTTTTTGACAATTTCTAAAGATTTTAAAGATATTTTTAGATGAGTACAGAATGGGTGACATCAAAAAGTTTGATTTCTTATACACATTGAAATCAACTAAAAACTTTCAAAAATCAACTTTAACATAAATTATTTTGTAACTATGATTTTATTTTTCTTATGTCTATGTAGAATTTTATTACTTTTTTAGTTTTACAGCAATTCACATTTAAAAATGAGTTGTGCCACTTGATTCGAAGCTAATCAAAATAAGAAAGCTAGTCTTGTAGAACTGTTTAGTGAGGTGAATAAAAAATGTAAAGTGTAAAAATGTAGTAAATGTAAGCTCACAAAAAAACGTTAAAATTTAAACTCTTAAGCAATGTCAATTTTTCACGACTACGAATAGGATTTGTTTTACTTTTTTCAGCAAAACTTATCCCATTCAGTTTTGACCGATATTAATCAGAAACAGTATCACGCATTGATTGTTGTTGATATTTTTTTGGACATAAAACTTTGTTTTACTAATGATATTCAAATAACACAGCTACACAAAAAATAAAAATGCGAATCTAAAGGCCAGACTTTGATATCTTTATTTATTTGAATTTACATGTTATACTAGATTTTTATTGTAACGTGGCATTTTTTGCAATATATAGTAAAAATAGTCTATAAATGGTAGGTTTTCCTAATTAAGAAAAGAAAGAGTCTCACTTTAGAAAATATTTTTTTTAAGTTTTGATATTTTAAAAACCAATCAAATAATGTTCATTTTTTATCTAATAATGGCGCCATTTTGAGTTATTTTAATGCATTTCTACAAACAGTTTTATTTAAATGTCATGGATTGTACTTATGATGTTATCGCTTTAACGGAGACTTGGTTATACATCTATACATCTAGTCACTGGATTAATATTTGTAAGATTTAAAGAGATTTATATGTTTAATTAAGAGGTGATTTTTATTAGATTTTTCCAAATTTCTTACTTTAAGTACATATTAATTGTTATAGCTTATGTGCAAAATTATAAGTCATTAGATTAATTTTTGTGGAATTTAAAGAGGTTTTACCGTTTTGGTTAAGTCACTTTTTATTGGAGGTAGGCGTGGTTTTTATCTGATTTTTACAAATTTCATACTCAAAGTATATATTAATCGCTACAGCTTAAGTGCAAAATTTGAAGTCACTCGATTAGTTTTTGTGGAATTTAAAAAGATTTTACCGTTTTGGTAAAGCAAGTTTGTATGGGAGGTAAGCGTGGTTTTCATCCGATTTGGCTCATTTTCTAACTTCACCACTATTTTTTAATAAAAAGCTTATACTTCGAATTTCGTTACCATGGCTCTAAAATTACGGACAGGCGGACAGACGGACATAGCTAAATCGACTGAGGAGGTGATGCTGATCAAGAATACATATCCTTTTCTATACCAGCTACGCCTCCTTATTAGCGTTACAAACAGAGTGACAAAGTAAATATACCCCTATTACTTTTCTTAAACGTAGGGGTGTACAAACTTTATTTAGTTCAGTGTATAATTTTTCTAAATCGGTCATATAGTGACATGTGTAGCTTTCAGAAATTCGGTGCTGTTTAGTTTCAATTCAACAAGCCCATAATTTTCTTACCTACCTACCGTTTTTCGACGTTACAACAAAGTAAGGTTGCCCGCAGAGTAAGCGCCGAAGCAGACAGGCAGGCAGACAGGCACAGAAAAACTATGTGAACAAGAGAGAAAAAAGTTATTTCTATCTCGTTTCTTCGCAGGGCCTGCCTGCCTGCCTGCTTCGGCGTTTACTATGCGGGCAGCCTAAGGCTGTAAAACATAACATTCGGCGTCATAAAACAGTCATTTAATCAGGTATTCAAAAGTATATATTTTTTAAGGTTATTATATTTTTTACGGACCCCTCCCCCACAATCAAAAGCTTTATACGCTACTGAATTAAGCATTTACTAGCTTTGTTCCCATTAAAAAGATAAGGAAAAGTTGTAAGCCTGAGAGTTGAACAAAAGTCTTTCAAAATTAAAAAATATATAGAACAAATCTGAAACTTCTGGAATATCTTGAATAAAAAAAGAAACACAAAGGATTTTTAATGAAAAAAAACTGCTTATAGCACGTTAGGCGTCACAAATCTTTTTGCTTATTATTATCAATCGAACTGTTTATTAGATGACGGTGACGACACGAACTACTCTTTTTAATTTAAAGGCATACCTATTATTAATAGATTAATAGGTTTATTAATTCTTTCTGATGATGATGTCTTACAAGATCTGCTAATTCTAGACATTAATAAAGGGAATGGTACTGATAATATTCCCCCAATATTTCTAAAAAACTGCGCAGCTATGCTATCCCAGCCATTAGCGCTTTTATATAATTTATTATTAAAGCTAAGGCAGCTTTTTATCTGGAAAGAATTTATTATAGTCCCTATCCATAAGTCTTACTCTTGGCAAAATATCTGTGGTCACAAGGAATAATGACTAAACTCAAAATATCGTAGAAAAGAGGTATGGAATTCACTTTATTGCCAATTTTTGGAAGTATGCAGATATCCATTTTTTGCCTAGAATTGATCATCACTTATGTCTACACATATTTTGTTTGTAACGGTTCATATATTTCAAAAAAATGGGTCGTAGTTCATGCAATTAAAATATCGTTTTTTACGATATTTTGAGTTTAGTCGTTATATATATACCACAGATATATCAAACTATCAATCTATATCAAAATTGCCTTTGATCCAAAAATCATTTGAGGCAAGTGTCAAAATACGCATTTTTGCTAGAATTAAAAACTATATCTCCAAATTTCAACACGGTTTTATTACTGTAATGGAAAAAGGCAATCAAGTTTTTACTGATTTCGACAAAGACTTTGATAGAGTTTAGCACTCCATTTTGTTAAAAAGGCTTTCCCTAACGGGGTGTTATTACTCTTTGTTATCCTGGCTGAGGAATAATCTTTCTGACAAATATCAAGTTGTTCGAATTGTTAACTGCTATTCGAAATCTATTACCAACCACTTTGGTAATAGATCCAATTACTCCAAGAAAATCACTTTAGACCATTATTGTTTGTCTTGTTCATCAACAATCTTCCAAACTTTTACAGCATACTAACGGTTTGATGTATGCTGATGAAGTTAAGCTGTTTTATTCGGCTTCTTCACCTTCCGACTATCGGCTTTTTCAAATTGATTTAAATAACATGATTGAATGTTGTTCAGTTAATAAACTTTATTTGAATGTAGCCAATTACAACATAATGGGCCTTAGTTATAAACATTTTAAAGTCGACTTTAAATTTAGTGTGAGCTTTTCTCACATTATTTCAATAGAATTTGCTGTCAAAAAGCTTACACTAAATTTAGAGTCGACTTTAAAATGTTTATTACTAAGGCCCAATATCTTTTTATATGAAAAAACCAACAGATTTTTTAATTGCTCAATTGCAAATAGTGATCTTTCACGTGTTGAGTCTATAGATAGAAAAATGTCTTATTCCAACCATTACGATAGCATACTTACCAAGGCTAATGCAATGATGGGTTTTTTGAGGCGTAATTCGAAGGAATTTAAGGATCAATTTTCCCTTTGAACTTTAGTTTTATATTTAGTAAGGGGTATTTTGGAATATGAATGTATGATTTGGGATCCATGTAACGAGATAGATTACTTGCGATTGGAAAAAAACAAAAACGTTTTAGGCGTTATAAAATGTCTAAATTGAATTAAAATTTTATGCCAACCTATGTATCCAGGTGTGCTATACTGGGTCTTAATACTTTAGCCTCCCGGCGTAAGTTTTTTTTTCTTTTTAATGGTATTCAATGAACTACGTTTAAATATGGTGAGAGCGCATAGCTATAAGTTTGCACAAAGCGCTTTCACAAACCCACTCTGAATAAAAACCAAGGTAATTGCGTAATTGTATTAAAAATAAATTGCCATCAAAAAATTATTTTAAACTTTACAGAAATTCTAGATTCATTATTGGAAAGTGCATTTTCATTTTTAAATTTGTTTAATTTAATTTAAACACTGCTTGTAAGAAACAAAATTAAACCACGCATTATACGTATGTTTAATCCATAAAATTTTTGTCATTGCAAATTACGCTGCTGCAAGCTTACCGAACATACAATGTCTGCATCGTCAATACGGCGTTCATTGAATACCACTAATATATTTATGTTTAAATCTTATTAGTTTTATTTGTTTATCTATACGTATAATAAAACTGTAAAAAAAAACTGTACATTGAATACTTTTTCGAAATTATTTTTGCACTGAACATTTTGAAGGATGTAGATTCCAAAAATATAATTTTTAAAAATATTGTTTGTCTGTCTGTTTGTCTGTCTGTCTGGACGCGCATCACGTGAAAACTACTGGATGGATTTTCTTCAAACTTAACATGCAGGTTCTTGACGTCCCTGGTTGGGACATTGGCTTTTTATGACAAAAAAAGACGCTCTTCAAAAGAGCGCTTCTATTGTAAAAGAATAGAAATAAAAAAACACTGAAAAGTTAGTTAGAGATACGTTTAAGCCTATGAAAAAACCTTTGAAAATACCAATAACATTCTCATATTTTGAAAACTGTAGAAAATTTTAAAACAATGAATTTTCGTTTATGACATCGTTACCCAAAGCCAAAAAAATATTCCAAATTCAAAGTTTTGACTTTCGACGCAAATATCATCGTTGTGTCTAAAAGTTCAATTTAAGTACTTTAAAAAAATTATTTCAACAGTACCGTTAGCTTAGTATATTTATATTATTAATATTTTTTCAAAAAAGGTCCAAAAAATTTCTTTTTCTTCCAAAAAATGGTGCAAAAGTTTTTTTTTTGTTGTAAAAATAATAAAAATCGAAAATTGCAATTTCATACGACGTATCATTTTTATGCAAAGCCTATTTCAGTTTGACACAAAATTTGTTTTTTTATTTCTTTTAAGAAAAATGCAATGGCACCTACTCCCTTTTATTTTTGTGACGAATTCCATTTTTTTAAATGTTTCTTTTTTTAATTTTTAAAAAATGTTTTGCCCTAAAGAGTAATTTCTTGGGCTTCCGCCCACCCCCTCCTACCTCCTCATAACCCTCCTTTTTCTTTTTTTTACTGATGAAAGTGTTAATGCAATCTTAAGAAATAATTGAGTTCCATGGGTTTTCCTTCTTTATCTATATTTCTTCGTAAAAGTTGCAATAAAGTATACAACAATGTGTTCAAGAACTCAAGAACAGATTTTCTCATAATCAATAAATAGGAAACATATAAAGAGTTTGAAATAGTGTGATGCTGACTGTACAATATGCTGTACAGTACGACTAAAAATTTAGCATATAACTTGGGTTACTTCTTATATGTTGAAATGAACTGCAATAATTCCTGAATTTTGAATAATTTCCTGCATGTTGAAATGCACTGCAATGATTTTAAATATTCATTGAGCTTGCAGCAAAATTAATAATAGCTACATTCTGAATTATTCTAGTAGTTTTATTCTACTGGATGCATGTCGATCAATTGATTATATCGATTATATTGATTCTACGGTTGCTGTATAAAATAATTGACAAATAAAAGGGCAACCGCTTTCTTAAACCAATGTGCACAAAAACAGATGCGAAAGGCAACCTAACAAATGACTGCACCATTTTTTGTATTAAAAAGTAGTTCTGAAAACTTAAGAAATTGCTAGTGTCCGACCGAATATTCGGTTTCGGTTTCGGTTACACCCAGTTTCGGCCATTTTTGTCAATTTTGGCCAGTTTCAGCCGAAACTTTTGGTAAAAACATCTTGCATCAGTCATTTAATTCAAATATAAAAATATTTACAACGCATTGTACAAAACAAAAATTATTAATTCGTCTATAATTTGATTTTTCGTGTTAACGCATAACATTTTGGCTAATTTTATGCGTTTGATACTATCATTTTCGATTCTATCATCTTTATTGTAATTAATATTAAAGTTTTGTAGCTACTGAAGACAAAAAATTATAATTAAATCTCCGAACGAATTCCGTGTGTATGGAATAAAGGAAAAGAAAACGAAATATTTTTTTTTATAATACTAAACCTTTGAAAAAAAAACAAAAATATTTTTTTTGTAGTTCTATAAAAATTTACATTGCAGGTGCAAACTATTTTGAGTGTGTACTAAAGATATAAATTGTGCAATGTTTTTGTAATAAAAAATAAAAATTATCACATTTATTATTATAGGAAACTTCAATTAGTTATTATAAATTTTAATATTCAAATAATACTTTTTTTATATTAAATTTTTTTAGTATGTGTATAAAAGTACTTTTATTTAATTTTAATAAAAAAAAAAAACTATTTGTAAAAACTTATTTAATTTTCATATTAATAACCAGTTTCGGTTTCGGCCGAATATTATAAAATGACTGAATATTCGGTTTCGGTTTCGGCCGAAATTCCGGTTTCGGTCGGACACTAGAAATTGCATCAATTATCAGATCTTCAACAGCAGAGAGATTTTTTTATTTATTTTTTAGACAAAAATTACAGAATTTTGTTTTTCCAATCCATATTTCTACATACAGCTAAAGTCAATAACGCCACAAACAAATAAGATAGCAGCGATTTTTTCGTTGCCAATACATTAAAAAAAATTCAATAAATACTGTTTTTTTACTCCATGTAATACCAAATTTTATTTTTTATAACTTTTGGCAGTCGCCAAAAACAGAAAAAAGTACCAGAAATTAAATCTCAAACAGTACATGGCCTTGTAACTTAAACGCTGAAATTGGTCAAATCAAACGGACAAAATGTTATATATTATTAGGCATTTTTTTTTTTTTTTATTTAAAAAACTTGTTGACATATAAGAATATTCTTTTGCATGCCGAATTAACATTGGATATAACAACATTTATTTTGATTTTTTTTTATTTATTTTATTTTAGAAACATTTAAATGAGAAGTGTATGTTAAATTTGTATATATTTAACTTCTTGGTAACTCAGTATCAGATAGTTGTTAATATAATTACTTGTAATACTCAAAAATTTTAAAAGATTGTTGATTAGTCGGCCTTTGTAGTCTAATGGGGAGTGCGCTAGACTATCAATCCAGAGGCCCCTGGTTCGAATCCGGGCTCGGGCATGGTTCTTTTCACTTTCTTTATTCTTTCCTACATTTCAGAATTATAGAAAACTAAAAAAATTCACAAATAAATTGTGGAAAATGTGGAATGAAAAGACAGGAAACATAATAAGGGCTGGAAATGCTTGCCGAGGTTAAGGCCTAACACTAGCCTCGGTTAAAACAACTCAATATGTCTTTCACGGTTGTTTCGCCTAATCAATAATTCACGTATGGTTCCAATCAATTCCTCTAAATATCTATCCCTTTCCTTTCAGGTCAAAGACCAAACCTTATTTGTGTAAGGCCTTGGTTCTTTGATCCTTATAAAAAAAAAGTTTAATAGAAACAAATATATACTTAAATATTTTTGCAGTCAAAATGAAATTTCTGTCTTGACTAGAAAGTTATCGTGCTGATTTAGGAACAAGCTCTAACATAATCCTTTAGTTGCTTAAGTTGTTAAATCAAAACTTTGATTTTCATGTCTTATTTTCATCAAAAATCTTGGAGCAAATTTTAAACCTTTTTGGATTACATATAGGCCAACACCAAAAAAAGATTCTTTTCCAAGGAAAAGTTAAAAAATTTCTAATCTAAAAAATATTAGTTCTTAGTACGCAAAAAGTTAAAAAAGCAATATAAATATGAACTAAATATTAAAAACTTTTCTACCCAGTTCACAATTAGAACACACATTCTTTGATGTGTTGATAGAACACCTTACCCACTAGTCTATCTCAGTTGCTAAAAAGGTTTCGCTTATTTTGCATCATTACGAATGCAAGTAAGTTCCTTTTAAGAACGTTGGTTTGAGACCCAGCTAAATTAAACTAACATAGGGTTTAAAAAATAGTACTTTTTGGATTAAAAATTCCTTTAAACCACAGTTTGAATTAAAAAGTAGTCCAAAATTTTTAACCATGCAGTAAAAAAATTCAACTTAGTTGTAAGGGCTCGGAAGGGGCGTGATCAAAACTATGAATGCAACAATCTAATCTAGGATGCACACAATTTGTGTACCAAATTTAAGCGACATCCGTTCAGCCCTTTAGGCCAAACAAATAGAAAATGAGTTTTATTAATATAGATGTTTAAGCTCGCGTAGTTACCATTTTGCTAAAATGTTCTCTTTTCAAAAAAATTATTTGGCATCTGAGCATTTTATGAGTGTTAATTGAATTGCATGCACTACACTTGTCAGTGCAACAACAAGTTCAAGACACATACAGATAAAAAAAAACACTTAAAAGCCAAACGACAACTGAACCAACAACAAAACAAAACATAAACATAATAAAGTCGCGGTTAGAGCTGCTGTTATTCAGGTTTTTGAGAGCAAAGCTTGTCTAACCAGAAAATGTTTGCACCTTGCCAAGAAGTCACAGCGACTTACTCACACTCAAACACACAAAGTCATACGAAATGCACCCAAAAGAAAAGCAAGAATGTGACAAGCAGAACCCAGAATGGACTCCAAAGAAATCACGAATGAATATTGCTGCACCAGCCAGTCACCAACATGAATGAGAACGAGTCTAAGGCATGAGTTCGAAACTGCTGCAGGTTGGTGCTAGTGACTTCAATGTGAAGTGTGAAGATGCTGGGAGTCATTCCAAAGCCATAAAAAACACATCAAAACAACAATAGCCAGCAGTGACACGAAAATAACAGTTAAATAAGCAAAAGTTCCAACTTCCCGCCAGAACATAAACAGATAAGATTTTATGAAAAGACAACCCAAAACTAATCGGACAGACTGAAAAAAAAGAAACAAAACACAACACTTTCAAGTCCGGTATGAACCGTAAGTTCAAAGAAAACAGCAAATGAATGCAGCATCATTTTAACGTCATTCACGCACTTTACAGTTCATCACGAGCTGATGAGCTGATAACCGAAACAAAGGCAACAAAAAAAAACCGAAACGCCAAACACACTGAATCAACCCAAAAACCGTTCTATAGCGGTGTAATTTTGTATTAATTTTTTTTTTCTTTTAATTTTCTTATTTGGAGACTTCCAGGCGGCAATGGATGGAGGTGTTGCCACTTTGAGTGCGCTTTTGTTCTACCTGACAATCTGCTGGTGTGCGCCAAGGAATTCAAGCCCAAAAATCATGAATTATGCATTGGCTGCGCTTGCGCGACTGATATAATGCGACGCATGCGTATCAGATACGACAGCGAGCACAATCAGCACAACATCATCACCGCTAAGCCATAAAAACTTAATTATCACTCTTGGCGAGAAGCTTAGCGGTGTTCTGACACGCCATAACAAAAGATATGCGGATAAAGAGCAATGTTTTGTTAAAGATTTTGATGGTTGGAAAAATGGAAGGGGAAAATAAGTCAAGCTCTTATTGTGTTGTTGCTTTTAAATATATGTATTTTGAGATCTTAGCAAATTCTAATGAAAGAAAAATAAGCACTTAATGGTTATTTAATAACGTAACTGGGCTTAGAACTTGCGGTGCACAGCAATCAAGAAATTAAATTGTATTGTTCAAGTTGCGAAAGAATCTATTAAATTGATACAACTACATAATTAATAGGTTTTTTTTACACTGAGGGAAAAAATGCTGTGATATCAAAAATTCATGGTTTGAAACAACAGATTTCACTGTTCGATCCCATCCAACAGACGAAACTGTCAAAATAACAGTTGATCAACTGTTGATAATTTATTGTTGAACTAACAGTTTTTACAGTTAATATTGTAACAGAATTATCTGTTCCGTTACCAGTTCTTTTCGTCAATATAACACCAAATTAAATTTTAAGTTAACAGATAAGCCGTTGCTTCAACTTTGCTTTTTTTATCTGTGAACTGTTGACTCCCCAGTTCTCCACAGCTGGTTTAAGAGCTTTAATTTGTCAAACAGAGCCATGGTTACTATTAAATAACTATAAAAATTTTAAACTTTATTAAAAAGTCAAATAAATTTTTTATATTTTATTGTAATTTTATTAATTTAAAACATTATTTAAATAAAACATTCAATCATTTGGTTTGGTTTTTAATATAGCATAACTAAAATATTTTTTTAAATAATTAATTTTTAAAACAGTTTTGTTGAAATTATATTATTGCTTTAAGCTTTCACATTATATATTTTTAGTTCGTGTGTGTGCCGATCCATCGGATAAAGTGTAGATATGAAAAGGAGCGCTAGTGATATTTTCTATAAAGTTGAAAAGTAATATTCCTGTGTTTTTACCAACATTATAGGATTGAAAGTGATCGTCAAATTCTCTAATTTCAATTTCTGAAAATACAATAAATAACTAATTCTGATTAACAATAAGTAAGGCAACAATTTCATGTAGATGAATTTTATTTGAAAAAGTTGTTAAATAAAAGTTATTTTATACCGTGTTTCTTTGAATGTTACCATAACAGGCACGTACGCAGGGGGGTTATGGGGGTTAGAACTCCCTTTCTCTCCGAAATGAAAGAATTTTATCGAACTTCGAGAGAAACGCTCGGCACAACATGGAAAAAAAATAAAAAGACTCAATTTAAAACATTTATTGTGAAAAAAAAACACTGAAGGAATATGTGTTCAAATTTAACGGAACTGTGTTCATATTAAATAAATTTGTTTTTTAAATAGAGCTTGAAAAAATTTCATTTAACTTAAACCCAAATGTTTGTACAGTTTAATTTAAAACAAAATTTTTTTCAAAACAATTAGGGTATTCACAATGTCATGTGATCATATTGTCCTAAAATTTTACAACTAATATTTACAAGATAAATAAATGCAAATAAGAAACATCTGTTTGATTACGACACTTCAATACACATAGCTTTCAATATGACACTATGACATGATAGCACACCTTGTAAATACCCTAAATGTGTTAAATAAACTTTTATAGCAAACATTTACAGCCTCATGCAATAGACTTTCTTAAACAAACGTTTAACGCTTGTTTAGTCACGCACTGTTTAAAGCTTTACGCATCCTCTACGCAACCTTGCTGAAATTGTTATTCATAAACATTTTTTTATTCATTGCTTAATTTTGTAAGGTTTGTGTCTAAATAATCGAAACTCTTTTACAAAAATGAAAAATTCTTGTACATTTGCAAATCTGTTACTGGAAATAGTTTAAAAATTTGGCATATGGAGCATGTCTATGATATAAATATCATATACATCAACCTTAATCGAATAGACGACAAAAAATTTTAAATTAAGCTAACGCAGCCTTTAAACGCAAATTTCGGCGTTTAAGTAACGCAGATCTTACACAAGCCGGAAAAACATTAATGAATAACAATGTGTTGTTTAAAGCTGGTTTAAAGTTACGTAGCCTCTAAAATGAGATTATGAATAAAGCTGTTACAGTTTAAAATCATTTGTTTAAAACAAAAACTTTTGTTTTGAAAACAAATATTTTAAAATAATGTTTTTAAATTAAAAACAATAAAATCAAACTGCCATTTTTTTGATTCCATTTTTTTAATTTTTTTCGAGTTTTCGACATCACTTTCGTAATTAGTGACCCTCGGAACCCCTCGAATACTATATTTTAACTCTATTTGATATGGTTTGGATTTATTGCGGCTTCAAATATGTAAATATTTTAAACATTAAAGTAATAAAATAGTTCTTATTTTATCTAATGTTAATTATTTGTAAAACCAATTTAAAAAATATTTTTACACAACCAAATGTAAAATCGGGGTTTTTCAGCTTGGTCTCAATTATTTGGCAATTATTTGTATTTGTATTTGTATTTATTTATAAGACATTAGTACAAATAAGAACTAAGTTCTTTTACAGTACAACCAGTAAAAATACCTATAAATAAGTTAAGATAATAAACAAATTGTTTAGAAATAACAACAAATGAATAACAGTGACTATAAATAAGATAATGAATTACATTAGATAATGATTAAGAGATTAATAATAATAAAATCAAAATAAAAAATATTGTATCAATAAAGATAAGAATAATAATATGAATGAAGAAAAAGATTATGTAAAGATAAAAGAGAAAGGATAGAAAAATAAATTAAGTTGAAGAAGTTAAGAAGTTGAGAAGTGAGTAAAAATAGATTGCCTAAAATTTTCCGCCCGTTCGATTTCTCTTAAGTTACGTGGTAACGCATTCCACAGTCTTATGGCATTAATGAAAAAAAGATTGGAAGAAGTTAGAGAGCCATGTCTTGGAACTATAAGTATCTTGCATCTTCTAGACAAACTGAACTGCAGTTTTTCATATAGGTAATAAGGAGTTTTACTATGTATTATTTTATGAAGGTAGATACAGTTTCTAGCATTTAAATAATCAACCAAACTGCACCCAAGTAATGCATTTCTGAAGTGAGAGAGGTGGTCAAACTTTTTTAAGCCGAAAACAAACCGCGTGGCATAGTTATATGCAATATTAAGTTTAAGCAGGGAAGATGAGTCGAGTTTACTGTACACCACGTCAGAATATGTTATAACAGGTAAGACAAATTGCTTTACTAGCATTCGCCTTAGATCAAGCGTACAAAGACAAGCAGACATTCTTAAATTTCGCAGGATATAATAAACTTTACTAACAACACTATTAACATGATCAACACAAGATAGAGAAGAATTCATACAATAACCCAGATTTACAATTTTTGATACAACACTTAGTTTATTTGAGCCAATGTAGAGGTCAGGAATGTTTTTAAGGAAAGATTTATTTTTACAGATAGGGAGAATATAAGATTTGGCAGCATTTAGTTGAAGTCCATTGCTAATTGCCCACTGATAAATGTTTCTTAGGTCCTCATTAATTCTGTAACAGAGGGTATCTAGGAGATCAACACTACTTGAGTGATAGATCTGAATATCGTCCGCATAAGCATGTATAGAAGAATGATTACAAACACCAAAAATATCATTTAAAAAGATAGAAAATAAGAGGGGACCAAGGATCGACCCTTGAGGAACACCACTTATTACCGTTTTATAGCTGGAAAATTTTTGTCCGACTTGAACTTTTTGCAATCTATTAGACAAATAATTTGATATGAGACTCACCGCACTATCACTAAACCCAAAGAAAGACTTGAGTTTCAGACATAAATATTTGTGGCTTACCTTGTCAAATGCTTTTGAGAAATCTAATAAGCAAAGTAACGAAATCGCACCAGAGTCGTATGCAGGCCGTAAATCATCTATAACCTTAACTACTGCTGAATTACACCCGTGCCCTAACCGAAAGCCAGATTGAAATGGAGACAAGAGCTTATTTTCATGTAAGAATTTATTGATTTGTAGGCTTATTATTTTCTCACAGACCTTGGATAATGGGGACAGTATACTTATGGGCCTGAAATGATTTGGACTAGATGGATTCGACTTTTTTTCCACAGGTAGCACAATTGCAGTTTTCCATGTTGCTGGGAATGTTGAAGATATAAGGCAGTGATTAATTATATGTGTTAATGGTCTAATTATATGTGGTAAGATTATTTTAATAAATTTAATCGGAACACCATCTTCTCCTATTGCATTTGATTTTATTTGCATAACACATTTTCCAATATCTAGTTCACTAACAGGTGTAAATTCAAAGAGATTAGGAACATGAAGCTGCGTAAGGGAAATCGTGTTATTGCTAAAATTAGAGGTATTATCTAAGAAAAAATTATTTAGTAAGTCTGGATCAATTTGACATGCCATGGTTGTCTTATTACGTACTCCTAGTCTTTTTATATTATTCCACAGAGTTTTATTAGGAAGAGAAAGATTCAATTTGGAAGAGAAGTATCGGGACTTGGACAGTCTGGTAATATTGACAGCCGCATTTCGGGCCATTCTGTAGATCTCCCAGTTAGCTGAAGATGGGTTGATTTTCCAAAGCTTGTGCAGTTTATTTCTTTTGTTTATGGCATTAAGGACATCCTGCGAGAACCATGGACAAGATGAATTTTTCACTGTTATTGTGCGGATAGGAACATGCTTATCGAACAAAAATTTGACAGGGCTTAAAAGGGAACTAAGTTTGTCATCCACAGTACTGAGTTGCCAGCAATTACTGAATGAGAACATAGACACATCAAGAAGCAAGGAGGAATAATTAATATTTTTAAAATCACGATACAAAAACGACGTAGAAGTCACATTACGAGATAGATTTACATTTAACGTGCAGAAGATTAAATCGTGATCAGATATGAAGAATATTTGGTCAAACAGAAGAACAAGCGAAGTGTCTGACACAATGAAATAATCTAGTAGACTTGGAGTAGTATTATTAGAAAACCGAGTGGGTACAGTAACGTTTATTACAGATAGACCTACTGAAGATATTTTATCATGCATTGATTGCTGTAAAGGATCATTATTTAAGAGGTTGATATTGAAGTCGCCGCATACCAAAATTGTGTCGTTATTCAGAATGTGGTTTGACAATTCACAGAACAAAGGGTCCACAGGATGACATTTATTGGGATTATACACACATGACAAGAGGATTTTGGTACTTTTATCAGAAATACAGATGTTTATATATTCAATACCAGTGCCACTTGATTTACTTACAATTTTGGAATTCAGATAAGATTTACAGTAAACCGCAACGCCACCTCCCTTCTTATAAGATCTGTCATTTCTAAAAACATTGTAGTTGTTAATACTACAAGTTGCATCGCTTATATTATCAGACAACCACGTTTCAGAAATGCAAATAACGTCAACCGATGATTCTTCAAAAATATATCGTATATAATCCAGTTTAGCCGCATTTAAGCTTCGGGCATTAAAATGGACAACATTAAGACCATCATGTTGTCTACATAACACCTGAATTAAATTTTTTTGATTTTCATTAAAGCCAAGAGACGACCTATTAGGTTCTAACATAAAGTATCACTAAAGGGAAGAAAAATATAGGCAATATACATGAGAACAGGTGTTTAGAAATGAGAAAGGTTAGAAGTTGTAGTAAATTAAAAGTAACGTTTAAGAGAACAACAGATATAAAATACAAAAAACTAAAATCCAGCAGTATCAGCTTCCAAGGTTTGATTACGCAGTTCATCAATACTGGATATGAATATACTATCAGCAGATTGTCAAAGATTCTATTAAAAATAATTTTTTTAATTCAAACTCAGATAGCGACGTATTTTTTTGTTACTGTAAGGCGCCTGTTACACGTTCAATATATATTGATCAATATACAGTATCGTGATATTTATTGTACGTGTAGCATGCAATATTGACGGATCGTGATCCAGATCGCAAAATATTTAAATATTTTGAAATCTAGATCGCGGATCGCAAAACTGTCAATAAATATTGAACGTGTAGCATATTTTTTGTCATCAATACGCGATACAGCAGTAGGCGGTGAAATAAAAATTAGCGGTATTCACGGTATTCACTTGCCTGTGCATTTAAGTACTTGTGCAGTTAGGTTTTCGTGAACACACTTGGCAAAAATTGTATGAATACTGACGTGATAAATATTGAACGTGTAGCATTCAACCGCGATCCATCAATCCATGAATTTGGATCGCGATCCAAGTATCACAATAAATATTGAACGTGTAACAGGCGCCTAAAGAAATAATAAAAGAAAATAATAAAAAAAAAATAATAATTAATGATTTTTTAGTTGAAAATGTAATACGCATATTTTAAATTTTGTTTTGTAGAAACCATACATGGGCACACTGCAGTAAATATTTACTGCATTACTAGAAGCAGTAATCAGTAAACTTTTACTGATAATGAAATTCAATTTGCATTACCAGTAAATTTTTACTGATTACTGGAGAAAATTGCAGTAAAAATAAATTTTTACTGATTACTGGGAAAAAATTGCAGTACAAATAAATTTTTACTGATAATGAAATTCAATTTGCATTACCAGTAAATTTTTACTGATTACTGGAAAAAATTGCAGTAAAAATAAATTTTTACTGATAATGAAATTTAATTTGCATTACCAGTAAATTTTTACTGATTACTTAAAAAATTTGCAGTAAAAATAAATTTTTACTGATTACTGAAAAAAATTGCAGTAAAAATAAATTTTTACTGATTACTGAAAAAAATTGCAGTAAAAATAAATTTTTACTGCTTACTGAATAAAATTGCAAAAATAAATTTTTACTGCAATATTTTCAGTAATCAGTAAAAATTTATTTTTACTGCAATTTTTTTTAGTAATGCAGTAAAAATTAATTTTTACTGATTACTGAACAAAATTGCAAAAATAAATTTTTACTGCAATTTTTTCAGTAATCAGTAAAAATTTATTTTTACTGCAATTTTTTTCAGTAATCAGTAAAAATTTATTTTTACTGCAATTTTTTTCAGTAATCAGTAAAAATTTATTTTACTGCAAATTTTTTCAGTAAGCAGTAAAAATTTACTGGTAATGCAAATTAAATTTCATTATCAGTAAAAATTTATTTTTACTGCAATTTTATCCAGTAATCAGTAAAAATTTACTGGTAATGCAAATTGAATTTCATTATCAGTAAAAATTTATTTGTACTGCAATTTTTTCCCAGTAATCAGTAAAAATTTATTTTTACTGCAATTTTTTTCAGTAATCAGTAAAATTTTACTGGTAATGCAAATTGAATTTCATTATCAGTAAAAATTTATTTTTACTGCAATTTTACTGGTACTGCAAAGTGCCCATCTATGGTAGAAACGCAAAAGCGTTAAATTTCTATTTTAAAATTTTTTGTTTAATTTTAAAGTATGTTTTTATTCACAGTGTAAATAATATAGAAAAATATACCAAAATGAATTTTTTGTTTGTTTTTAATTGCATCTTCTTCTCGATAGGCAGCATAAAAACAATCCTTTTCAGCCGGCGTAAAGATATTTTTTTTTTATTCTGCTTTTTTTTATTTATTTATTTTTATATTAAAACTATTTTGGTCCCGATTTATCGAAAAAAGTGCATTTCAATAAGAATACTTGAAGGTGCAACCTGTACTAGAATTATTAAGTTTGGCCCAATAGGAAAAATTTAGCACGACTTTTTAAAACACTTGAAACTAAACCTTATAATACTAGTTAAAGTTGTCGATATCTTATTAATATGCACTTTGATTATTTTTTTCGATAAATTGGGACCAAAATATCTTGACTCCGGCTGCAAAGCACTACTTGTACTTTGAAAAAATGTACTTTGAAAAAAAATTTTTATTTTATTTACGTAAAAAATTGTTTAAGTTTCCTTGTATTATAGTCTTTTTACAATAAATATCAACGCCAGTTGAGTTTGTTGAAAACGTTTTTACGCCATAACTTCTGAACCCTTAAAGAACACACATTCATTTCTTATCTTTGAAAAGGTAATGGAAAGTAACAAAAATTAAAGAAATGAAAATGAAAAAATATTATAGCGCCTGTTGCTGGCATGGCATTAAACTTTGAAACTAATAATGGGTCGTGTAACTGCAATTTTTTAAAAAGTTTAATATTTTCCCCACAAAATAATATTTACAATGATACCCTATTTACGAAAATCGCATTTAAATTGACTGAGATACGTTGTCTTAAAATAGACCCTATTTTGGTATTCGTATGGCTGTGGGTTCGTGAAAAAATCTCAGAACCTAAAACTATGGATTTGGTTTTCTAAAGAATAAACTTATTTAAGCACAAAATTTGAGCCTAATTGGAGATGATCAGTGCAACTGATATTACACTTCAATGTGAAATGGGCGACATATTGAAAACAATTTGTTCCTACTTTGACGAAGTGCAAATTTTTTTAACATATTGTGGTTAAAAAAATTGCTTGAACCATTTTTTAAAATTTTGTACGAAAAATCATGCATCGATATTAAAGGCATTGTGTTGAATTTAAAAACGTGATGATTTTTCCAGTGTATAATGTGATTTTGATCAATAATTTATGCCCCATATTTGTACGCACTGCTTGGAACAGACAAATCTACCTGTAACATTCATGTATCCATACGTTATCTATCCATCAACAAGCCGATTCCTGAAGGTTAGTGCAACGTTGCCGGTTTCAGTCGCTTCAAGCAAACCCTCGTTTTCGTCGCTTCGAAGACCCAAAACATGCATCAGAAGTAAAACTGGAGAAGAACGGCTCATTAGGTTAGCTCTTCTAAATTTTCACAGGGATGTGACTACAGAAGAAATTTTAAATGCACTAGCCCAAAATCAAAATATATACATTATTATATATTACATAAAAATGAATGTACGTTCGTTTGTGTGTTCTGAATACATTTCTACACAGTTCATCCGATCGTGATGAAACTTTTCAAATTGGCTGTTCGCATTCATGAGCAGGTTTTAGTCGTAGAACGGACAGCGTTGGACAAGTTGGCGTAGCACCTCCCATACAACCCAAATTTGAGATATCGAATAGCTTTTGAGCTATTGATTGCACAGCCATGACATTCGGTATTCTACCACAATTTACACACGCCATTCAGTGGGCGTGTCACCTCCCATGTAACCCAGATTTGTGATTTGCTATATCGAATACCTTTGGAGTTATAGGCCACACAGCCTAGGAATTCAGTATTCGACCTTGATTTACACATGCCGTTTCACTGATTACATTTTGTGGACGTTAAACAAGGGGCGTGGCATCTCCCAAATTTGCGATATCGAATAGCTTTGGAAGCATAGGTCGTACAACCTCGAAATTCAGTATTCAGTATTCGACCACAATTTACACGTGCCCTTTCACTGATCAAATTTTATGGGCGTTGTAAAATGGTAAGTGACACCTTCCATACAGCTCAAATTTGCGATATCGAATTGCTTTGGAATTATAGATCACACAGTAATTCAGTATTTGAACTCAATTTACACATGCAGGTTCACTGATAACATTTTATGGAAGTTTGACAACGGAAGCGTGGCAGCAACGCACTGGGTTTCTGCTAGTATATTATATAAAAAAAAATGGAATAAGTCTAAACAAAAAAAAAATTAGAAACCCCCGAAACTTTTTTCTGGGTACGCGCCTGTACCATATCGACTGAAATAAAGTTGTTTATGTTTTCATTTAACGAAATAAGAAATAAATTGCATGATTTTTCAGATTCATTGTCTGAACTTCTTTTAACTTAAGTTAATAATGGTGGTAGTTGCTTATTTTTAAGAGAAAATTTTAAAACTGAGACGATACTTTCATGGGGAGAGAAAAAACACTGTTAACTCTAGAATATTTGACCATCATGTACTTTTTAAATTCCTTATGCTTAGCTTCGAATCTTATACACCATATGTATTCAAGTGGCCCACATTTTTTTAACTGCAGTGGCGTAATGCACTCAATATACAATATACTCAGGATACAATAAAATGTCAACAACTTGAATTAATAACTTTATAAAACTCCAAACTTCATCATCACGAGGAATTTGGTCCTCTATTATTAATGGAAGAAAATGTGTGAATGTACGGCACTAACTAGCATGTACGGCACTCACTTCATTTTTAAATTTGACTTTACTAGAAGGTGTATTTGTAAAGGACAAGTTAATTTTTAAATTCGGTCTCACCGTGTATAAAATTTTGTTTCCGCATATTTAAAAACTGTAATGTAATATGTTTTTTGTTTTATGAAATAAACCAATGCCTTGCAAATTTCATATCATCAAATCCCCTCGAAAATGTAATGCATTAGGTCAACACTAAAGTTTTCCGTAGCATGAAATGTGTCAATATCATTAAAAATGCTCTCCTCTATAATACCTCTTGATCTGAAGTCATTCATTTGAATAAAGTCAGTATAATTTTTAAAGTTTCAGAAACAATTTTCAAATTCAGTGGTATCTTTTTGTAAGTCAATTTTGTTTCTTCTGCATAAATTCTTTACGACTGTGCTGTCATACAACTATTTCTTTTGTACTTATCTGCATGCAAAGCAAAACAATTGCAAGGATCAGCGCGCACGAAATATTTAAAGGAATAAAGAAAAACTGCAATAAGAAACCATATGGAAAAGAAAGTTAGTTTCATTTCTCGTCACTCGTCAACCTAGAAAAATATCAGCAGATAAATTCGACAGTAGTAATTTCCTTAAAACCATTTATTTGAACGGAAAACTTGAACGGATATCTCTCAAATTAACAGTGTTTGAAAATAACAGTGAGCGACTGTTAATATTACAGATAATATTTTTCTGAGTGTAGTTAATGATTTTGCTCTCTGGAATCTTCTGGTAAAAAACATTACACTTGTGTCAGCGTTTTGAAAGTTTTAGTTCTCCACGGAAAGGTGCCCAGGTGTCACTCTCAGTTTTGATTCATTTTGGGATAAAAATTTACGTATTTTTAAAAAACACGGAGAAAAATCAATCAAAATTCTATGCTTGAATGAAGTAAGTAAGCGTAAATTTCTGAATTTAAGCGTTATTTTGCTAGAGTTGAGTAAATTTAAAACACATGATATTAGAAAACAAAACTTTAATTCAAAGAACATGTGCTTAAATCTCTAGGATATTTTTTCTAGATTCAAGTCTGATATTTTCTTGGTTGATCTATGTAAACAATTTGCTGAAAATTAGAATAATTAGCTTGATTTGGGAAATTTTTTTTCCTTGAATTGAGAAATTAGTCTGCGAACTGGTATGCGTACTCATTACTCCAACTTACACGCTTGTGTTCACTAGATCACAAGATAAGCCAGAAGCATGTGTTCTAATCAGAAAACCCTGAGTGCATTGACTCGCTCTAATTTCAGTAATAAGGGCACCGTCTCCATAACCGACGAGATGGGCCAAAACAGTTTGTGGTTCATCTCAGCATACCTCGCACAAAGTCCTCCCAAAGTCCTCCCGGATGACAATTTGAGAAATCTGGTCTCAGAATCAGACAGCAGAATCAAAAGCAAATTGCCTTATCATTGGGTGCGATGCCAATGCTCTTCATGTGATCTGGGGAAGCTCAGACACCAACGAACGGGGTAAGTATCTTTTTGATTTCATCCTTAGCACCAATTTTATTATAAGTAATGTAGCAAATTGCTGCGACCGTAGCCTAGTGGGTAGAGTGCGTGGCCCCTAAGCTAAAGAACAGCGGTAGCCCGGGTTCAATTCCAGCTCAGACAGAAAGTTTTTTCAATTGAATTAATTTTTCTGTTCGGTCGTCACCTCTCTGCAGACAATGGCAAACCTCAGAGAGTAAAAATTGCCATGTAAAGCTTCTTGAGAACATAATCCGTTCGGTGTCGGCATAAAACACGTAGGTCCAGTTCTTGGTCATTTGTGATCAAACATTTAACAACACGCACAACACAATTGATCAATAGAAGCTAGGTCAAAGTTCTTCGAAAGGCTGAAATAACCAGTCTATTTTTTATTTTTATAATGTAGCAAACGAACCAGCCTCAATTTTTTGTAATAGGCAGGAAGTCATCGATATTACCGTTGCCTCTAGCCACATGCAGCTGTTGCCAACTAATTAGAAACACTTATAATAGAGGATAGTTTTAAAATGTTTTATTAATAAAATTTACCTTTTTTATTGGGTTATCCCATTTTAAATAAATATAAAAAATTAAAGAAACTAAAAATTTTTAATTCACTTAAACTTATTTTATTTTGAAAATTTTTACATTTGGTCGGAACATTTATATAGATTCGAATATGTCGTCCATAAAAAATAGGATCATTTTTGTGCTTTTATGTATTTTGTTATCAATATTTGGAAGGATAACCTTTTTGCTTGATGACGGCTAGGCATTTGATTTTTTTAAATAAAGATATTTGAAGCGCTTATTATCTTACTGACGTTTCCCATAAGTGCTTTATGGAATTTTAATCAGCACAGAACGATGGCCACTCGACAAATCTGATTGAGTTATCATCGAAGAACCTTTTTGGCAATTTTGCCGAATTTTTGGGATCATTATCTTGTTGAAATGTATAAACATCTGACAAATTTTCTTCGACGCATGGCAACATGCAATCACATAATATTTCACCATATATATCTTTGGTTAAAGAACCATCAATTCGTTCAAATCAATTTCGTTCCAGAAAAAGCGTCATTAAACATTTATCGACCATTTACGAATTTCTAATTAATCTGAGCCTCTTTTGGACGCCTTACGTATTAGCTACCGTCGGGTCCAATGCGATTAACCTTAGCTTCATCACTCCAGACTACGAATTTTCATTGAATTTTAGTCTAACTCGCATGAACTTTCGTAAACTCTACGCCCCATTTTCTTTGCTACGACGTAACCAATAATTTCTTGCGTGCTATTCTTCCGTAAAGATCAATTTCGAATAAACGCCGTGCAATAGTACGTTTTGATATGGAGTTACTGTATTTCGAGTCAAGTTCACGTTGAATGCCGACAGCAGTTTTCTTTGGGTCTGCTTCTGAAATAAGCTTGGTTTTTGTATGTATATGGGTTTTGGTTTTGCGTAGGCGTTTCTTCCTTGGTACGTTCATGCGACTCTCGTAGTTTCAAAAATAGGGTACAGCATTGCAACCAGACCTGTGAAGTACTAAGTATATACTTTATTCAGTATCGTGTAAGTGCAAGTATCTAGGTACTTAAAAAATAAGTACCAAATACAAGTACTTCCATACTTATACTTTAAATGTTTAAGTACAAGTACTGTACTATCAAGTATTTCTCAAGTATTTTGTTAAGTACTTGGTAATTTTGGCAACACTAAAATTGATATTATTTTAGGTACACGGTTCTTTTGAAAAATAAGTTTTGATGAAGGCTAACACTAATAAGCTTTAAATGATATTTTAAGGGTGTTTTTACTAATTTTTTAATAAGAATGGAAGTACTTATTTTTGAAGTACCTAGGAACTTGTACTTATGCTTGTACTTGTACTTGTACTTTTACTTGTACTTGTACTTGTACTTGTACTTGTACTTGTACTTGTACTTGTACTTGTACTTGTACTTGTACTTGTACTTGTACTTGTACTTGTACTTGTACTTGTACTTGTACTTGTACTTGTACTTGTACTTGTACTTGTACTTGTACTTGTACTTGTACTTGTACTTGTACTTGTACTTGTACTTGTACTTGTACTTGTACTTGTACTTGTACTTGTACTTGTACTTGTACTTGTACTTGTACTTGTACTTGTACTTGTACTTGTACTTGTACTTGTACTTGTACTTGTACTTGTACTTGTACTTGTACTTGTACTTGTACTTGTACTTGTACTTGTACTTGTACTTGTACTTGTACTTGTACTTGTACTTGTACTTGTACTTGTACTTGTACTTGTACTTGTACTTGTACTTGTACTTGTACTTGTACTTGTACTTGTACTTGTACTTGTACTTGTACTTGTACTTGTACTTGTACTTGTACTTGTACTTGTACTTGTACTTGTACTTGTACTTGTACTTGTACTTGTACTTGTACTTGTACTTGTACTTGTACTTGTACTTGTACTTGTACTTGTACTTGTACTTGTACTTGTACTTGTACTTGTACTTGTACTTGTACTTGTACTTGTACTTGTACTTGTACTTGTACTTGTACTTGTACTTGTACTTGTACTTAGTTTTACAGGTCTGATTGCAACCCATCTTTTTGGAACTTCTCTTTTTGATAAGCAATTTTCTGGTATGAAATTCCTGACGCTTGGATCTCAATGGCAAGCTTTTCTTGTAGCAGAAGTACAGCTCTTGGCTTTATTAATTTTTACTATCAAAAAAATGTGAATTATTTGAACTCTGTTATTTTTGGTTCATTACCGATTTGTTAAAGGAAACGATAACATACTCAAACTTTAATGATTTTATGACCGACCACTGGACTTGTTTCTAAACAACTAAAAAAAAAAATAAACAGGCCATTTCAGCCCTTGGAAGGACTTTGACCTAGCTTCTATTGATCAATTGTGTTGTGCATGTTATTAAACGTTTGATCACAATTGACCGAGAACTGGACCTACGTGTTTTATGCCGACTCCGAACGGATTATGTTCTCAAGAAGCTTTACATGGCAATTTTTACTCTCTGAGGTTTGTCATTGTCTGCAGAGAGGTGACGACCGAACAGAAAAATTAATTCAATTGAAAAAACATTCTGTCTGAGCTGGAATTGAACCCGGGCAACCGCGGTTCTTTAGCTTAGGGGCCACGCACTCTACCCACTAGGCTACGGTCGTTTCTAAACAACTGTCACACTTAATCACCACATCAACACCATTAAACTCATTTTTGTTGCTGAAAAAACAAGTGCTTTACAATATCGGGACATTATTTTCAATAAAAGGAAAAAAATTAGGAACTATAGAGTCGCAAAGGCAGTCCATTAGGATCTTTTGTGAAAACATATCACAAACCTTAAAAGGGGTCTAGGCTTAGGAAAATTCTAGCAACAACTTCTACTTTTTCCCAACCTTTAGCTTTATGAAAAAAGAAGATGGTACATGGACTACCAACAGTGAGAAATCCCTCAATATTTTAGTAAAATCTCACTTTCCGGGATGTTCAGAGATAGGTTGAGCTTCAATCCAGGAAGACAGGAAACAATGCTCGAATGGGCGATTAAAAACTTCAAACCTGAGTGACTTTTGTTAATTAACCAAAGCTGCCTAGACCTAAATCACATTCCCAAACGTTGGCGTAATGTGCAGGTTATCTTTATACCGAAGACAGGCAAAAACTCATACGTAAGTCCAAAAGACCTTCGACCAAGTAGTCTCTCATTTTATCTTCTAAACATCCTCGAGAGATTTCAAGTGATGTAATCACCCGGGCCAGCAACACACTTTTTGTTTTAGGTGCCCACTTTGAAAGTAAAAATTAAACAAAATATCGTAAAATAAAAAAAAATTTTATACAGATAAACTTGTCAAATAAAACATATAAAAAATAATTGAAATGATTGTATTTTATTTTCTTATAAATAAAAATGCCTGAAATAAACCTTGAAAATTAGGCCGAAAAACCATAACATATCCTTAAGCTCATCAGTAAATTAAGAAAACACCTTCAAACGAAAATTTGTTTTTATGATTTTTTTTCCTTCTTGTTTCATTACTATGTACGTTTTATTCGTTAGAACTGTACGCACATGCAAGGCTTATGACCCCAAATTCACAGAACTCACGTCATAAAAATAAAAAAAAATCCTCTCACAGCTACAATGGACTCTAATATCCCTTAAGAATCCTTTCTAATAAAGGAAACAAATCATCTATGAAATAGAAAAGATGTGCTAGTATGATAGTTATGTTTATATACAGAGTTCATTGGTCTTTCGATGGCTTGTGCAAACTGATAAAAATTGCGTACGTGACCTGTGTCGAACAAACTATACGCATGGATTAACTCATACCTTGATAAAGGCTTAACAACGCTTTAGCGTTAATTTGCAACAATTTCGTTTTATTTGTGTACCTTCGAAAATCTCTTTGAAAACTTGTGACTCAGTTTCCAATTTGAGAAGTTTTATAAAAATAAAACATAAAGTGGTGCACATTTATTGAATGAGCTGAGAATCAATTTTAAATTGATTCGAATTTTTTACCGTTAAGTCATTTAGAGAGACGAAACTCATTTTTGGCTCAATGGGTGTGTTGACAAGCAATTTTGTTTTTTGAATGAGCAGGATTCTCGTGACAACCACTTGAGATCCTAATATATGGTATGTATAACGAAAAAGTCACTGTTTGATGCGGTTTTCCTCTCGAAGGTGTAATTGGCTCATTTCTTTTCAAATCTGATGACGTAACTAACATAACACACAAAAAAAAAATTTAACATTAAAAAAATTTGTGCGCCTATTTAAAAAATCTTTTATTTTTGACTTCAAAAAGACAGCTTTGTAATGCAACAAGATAGATGTTGTTAAATACAAAATTTTAATAGTTCTGAAATTAACAATAATAGCTGCGTTCCATTCGCTTCAAAATAATCCAGATTATTTTTTTTTACATGCAAAGCAAAAACAAAAATAATAATCCTATAACAAATAGTATTATTTTTGCTATCCATATAAAATTGTGATACAGCCTTTAAAAAATTTCAAACACAGGTGTCGCATCTGTATATTTCTCTGAGCTGTCATTTCATTTTTGAATATTTTCTTTGTTTGATACAATGACTATAAGGTAGCCATGACAGCTACCTATTTTCTCACGAGCTGCGACCATCGAATGTTAAACAAACGAAAACAAAACAAACCGCGTGTGTCACACACATTGGACGCATTCAGCGGAGCCAACAAATGCACTTAAATTTTTTATATAATTGCATAATATTAATAATTAAATTAAATTATTTACAATTTTTCTGACGTTTACAGTACAACACATTCAGAAAAAAACATCGTTCACTAAGGTATCGCTACCATAACAGTTCACAACAGTTTTGAACGACACACGTGCTCATGGCTCCTAACAGCTATTGTATCATGATTGCTTGTTTGAATTTAATTTTTACTGCTACGGTTATGCCCTCTACGAGTCGTTTTTCTTGCCGTTCCTTTGAGAAAATTTGTTATCGCGATTATATTAAGGCGAAAGGAACGCAGCTAATGTTGTAGTTATGAAAAGATAAAAATATGTCGACAAATGTGTATTCATCTTTATAATGTCGTAACTTCCTTATAACAAGATCATCAGGTTAAATGAAAATGTTTCATGTTAATATGAAAATAGCACGTTTTAATATTTGAAAAAATAATTTTGATGTAAAAATCCCTGTTGCAAATAGAAACTTACCCATTGTTACTTAAAATACACTTGTGGTTAATGTAACAAACATATGGTTTCGATTTAAAAACAGTTTTCTTTAGAATAAAGAACTTATATACAGCTGTGTGAAAACATTGTTCTTTAAAATAAAACATAAAAAATTTGTTGATCAGTGAGAAAAAGAGTTTGTTTATTACAAGTAAGTACATTGATTTTATTTAATGACCTAGTAACAATTACATTTGTTGAGGTACAAATAATTTTTCTTTAATAATTGCTAGCTTAGTTATTAATTCAATGGCAATTAAGGAAAATAGATTATACTAAAAACCAAAGAATTTTTACTTTCGACTAATTGATTGTTATTTGAATAAACAAATGAAAGGTATGAAGTAAAATGACGTTTCTTTTCCTACTAACTGAATTAACGAAAAATGGTCAAATGAAAAAAGAAACTGCGAAAAAAAAGTATATATGGGCATTTCCATCGTAACTCATGCGACATGCGTACAACTAAAGCTTCTTTTTTTCGGAAGTTTATGTTATTAATTTAAAAAATTTCTTATGTACATATGTCTTACTATATTGAGTAATGGTATGATCTACCAAAATTGTCGTTCCTGTAACTAATTAAGAATGGCAGTGGTAAATATGGGCGTAACTCACGCGACAAAAAAAGGAAGTGTATTTTGCAAGCATGTTCAGATGGCAAAAACACAACGAATTTTCCCATTTAATTTGTTTTTATTTTCAATTTTTAAATATGGGGAAAACAGTGAAGTTTCACAATAAACTCACTTTATGTATGGACTTTGCTTATTTAAAAATATATTCAGATTCCAAAAAATATTTGTCGTAACTCACGCGACAAAATTTCCTTAAATTTATATTAGGTAATTTAATAATAAGGTAGTAAATTAATTATGTAAATGAGTAATTAACAAAAAAATTTTATATATTGTCTTTTTCTTGTCTCAACCATTTTTCTATTATCTTTAGCTAATGCCTTCCATTTTTACTAAAACAAAAAGTTTACGAAACATTTACTAAACATTTACGAAAAAGGAAACTACATTTGTGTAGCAGTGCAGACGATTTGATCATCATGGTTATTAAATTTATATAAAAATTTCCTAAATTAATAAAATTATAATGTTTCTCCTAGATAATATCATAAAATAAAAGTTTTTAATAAGTTTTAAGTTTTTGGGCATGGTTGACTTTTTTCTGGAAATGCCCATATAGAAGAATATTTTCAGATTGTTGCGGTTTCAACACGTTCTTGTAACCCTGGGACTACACTGTTTAAATCTCAATAAAATTGGCAAAGGATAATCAAGAAGATAAAAAATAGTAAATAAATATTTTTTTATATTAAAATTTTTTTAATATTTAGGGCTTCTATTTTCCATGAACCCTTAAGATAGATTTTTCCTCATACAAATCGTCTAGAAAAACTTAAATTAAAAAGCGCCACCTCTAAACCTTAGCCGATTTTTTAAGACTTATAGGGTTGGGTCCTAAGGAAGAGTTTAAGATGCGTAAATGAAACTGGATTCTTATAAACCACCCTTATATACATAATATATAAAAATTATAATATAATAATATGATTATAATATATAATATATAAAAATTAACTTAATTTTTAATTATGTGTATTAATAATTTAATTCTCGGATACAGTTTATCTTTTTTAGTTGTAAAAGAAAATAAATATTTTTGAATGAAATGCCACACAGATTTTAGATTTTAAAGCATATGTCTACAGCTGATATTATACTGGAATTTTTGTATTGAATCCTATCAAATAAGGTACAACCTCCTGTGGGTTTATTATCTCACCAACAACAATTACGAATGGTTGAATAGATTTGCCTACTGCTTGCAGATGTTGGAGTCGATCATCGATTGCGCTAATGGTCGGTGTTACATATATAAAAGAATTATGGGAGTCTTTGATTGTGACTTAAAGTACTGTTTTTCTTCCACATGTTTTTTTTTTAAGAAGGTATCAATTATCCATGAATAGTCAGGAATAATCCTAAGTATTTCGCATCTGTTAAGAGAGAAAGAACTAAAATTAATTTGGAATCAAATGTGTTTCAAAATTTTTTCGTGAATTTTTAACAAAAAAAAAAGTTACGGGTACAAGGTACTCCATTGTTATTCCGCCTTTATAGTGCACGCTTATTGCCGAGCTAAGCCCCAATGCGTTTATGGGTTAATTTCACCACGGCTCGGCAATAAGCGTGCTTTATAAACGTGGCCATAGCATACATATTTCTGCTTGCCGATTTATTTTTAACACATTTTACACATTTTTCTCTCTTTTCGCAAAACAAAACATTTCTTTAGTATTTGGCTGCGTTCTTAAACGTCTTTGTGCAAAGCATCAGAGTGTTTTTTGTTGTGCTCATCTAGATTCCTATTTTTATGCATTCTTTAGTTGCACAGGTTTGGTGCACCAATAAAAAAAAACACTAATGCTTTGAAATATTGTTTTTAATAACTCTGAAAAAATAATATTTTTTGCATAAATACGTTTAAGAACTCAGCCTTTCTTTTTAATTTATTTTAATTTATTTGATTACTCACATTATTATTACAAAACACAAGCCAAACACAAAACAAAATTCAGAACTTCTTTCTCCAACAGCTTCAAATACACTGCAGCTCTACGCGAAAAAATCGGAACAATTAGAGAGAAAGAGCAAGCATTGTCAAACAAAGAAAAACCGTTCTTATTAAAGACAGTGTTGTTAATAGTGAAACAAAACATAAATATTTTTTTCGACAATACGGAGAAAAATCAGAATTAAAAAGATAGTAATACAATAGCTGCGTTTCATTCGCTTCAAAATAAACCAGATTATTTTTTTTTACATGCAAAGCAATAACAAAAATAATAATCCTATAACAAATAGGATTATTTTTACTATCTATATAAAATTGTGATATAGCCTTTAAAAAATTTAAAACACAGTAGCCCCGCACCTGTATATTTTTATGAGCTGTCATTTCATTTTTTGATTTATTTGTTTGTTTGATACAATGACTTTTAGGTAGCCATGACAGCTACCTATTTTCTCACGAGCTGCGACCATCGAATGTTAAACGAAAGAAAACAAAACAAACCGCGTAATTTACAGTTTTTCTGACGTTTAGAGTAAAACACGTTCAGAGAAAAACATCGTTCACTAAGGTATCGCTATCATAACAGTTCGCAACAGTTTTGAACGACACACGTTCTCATGACACCTAGTAGTTATCGTACCATGATTGCTTGTTGAATTTATTTTTGACTGCATCGGTAGTCCCCTCTACGAGTCGTTTTTCTGCCGTTCCTTTGAGAAAATTTGTTATCGTGATTATATTAAGGCAAAAAGAACGCAGCTAATGATTGACAACATTGTTTTTATTTCAAAGATGCTTTCTTTAATAATACAAATGAGGTACACAAACAATTAAACGAGAAGCAACTATTTATAATAACAAGCATGTTGTAACTCAGAAAAATGGCAAATCTTTATATTAAAGTCATTTTTTTTATTAACAAGAGTCAGGTTATATTAACGAAATTTTTAAAAAAAATTTAACAATGCTACTCTTTTAAATAATACAACAATATTTCTTTGGGTGTAGTAAGAGTACTTCAAAATTATACGATCCCTTTATTATTTAATTATACGATTCCGAACAGTCGGAAATCTCTTTCGTCAAAAAATTTAAAAACTGCAAAAAATTACGCACAATCTGGTCATATTTTGAGTGCCTTCCCATCAAAAACTTGCTTTTTGTTGCATACGAGATTGTATGTAAAATCGAAAAACCATGACCACCCTGACTACGCTTGATCTTTGACGCATTCTTATTGACCTTATTTACGCGATATTTGACACTTCTTTAGGCCATAATAAGAAAAGTCATAAAGAGCAAAATGATGAACAAAAAATACACGCGTACCCATAGTTAATAACAGCATTTAATTTGCAGCAACTCTGACTTTGGGTCCACATAATTTCAGCTTTTAGTGAAGTGGATTCGACGCCAAATGGCGCGACGTCTGTCACTTCAACGCAGAGTTAATTTGTCTGCGCTGATCTTTGTGGTGGCTTTTGTTGGTAGTGATGTTGTTGTTGTTGTTGTTGTGTTCGTAGTTTTGTGTTATGAAAGTGTTTCCATGCAATGTAATGCTTGGTGTTGATGCGGTATGTGGGTGAATAAGCGGGCAGCAACAGACTTGAATGACGTGGTTTTTGCAATATTTTGACGTTGCTAATTTGTGGGTCAAAAGCTTGTAAATTGGATGACACACTGCACTATGGGCTGTGACTAAAGTAATAAATCTTTGCATAAAATGTATTAAGAACATTGCAACTTTACTAAATAGTTGGCATGTCGCATACGACTCTGAATTTGAGGCTAACATTAAGGAAAAATGTTATTTTAACATACAGTTGCTCACTACAGTAAATGTACATACTACCTGTTCATATTCGTTACCTAATTATTTGTTTATATTATTTGTTTTATATACACAAAAATATTCAAGTACGACATCTACAAAGTGTACAAAAAAAATAGTAGTTGCATAGCATTAAATGAAAAAAGGTAAGAATTCACATTACAAAAAAAACGTACAAAGTTCAACTAAAATTGTAAATACAAAGTATTAGTGGAGTTCACGATCTAGTGCAAATGGTCTTGCATGAGTGCATTTGCAAAATATTATTGCATATATTTGCACTACACTAACAAAATACACAGATTTGCACTTGCTACATTCTTGCAGCAATGCAACACTAAAAACCTGTAGCTTACAAATGCTACGCATGTGCAACACTGGATTGCAAGCTCAATCGAACAATCAAAATATTATTGCATATATTTGCACTACACTAACAAAATACACAGATTTGCACTTGCTACATTCTTTCAGCAATGCAACACTAAAAACCTGTAGCTTACAAATGCTACGCATGTGCAACACTGGATTGCAAGCTCAATCGAACAATCAGCCGGATGGCTGGAAAGTGTAGACAAATTAATTTTGTGTGAGAAACCAAAATAGGTTATTATTGCTTCTTTTTCACTTTTTCTCGGCATAATATTGCAGATTTAAACAAAATATAAGAAATTATTACTTCACAAAATATTTTTTTTTTATTTTCTTTTATAAATCAGCTGTGTATTAACTTTGCCAGAAGTGTTGCAGAGTAATCCAAAAAGAGCTGTTCGCAGTTGATTGCAAATGTTTGCAATTGCATAATTTTGCAATCTGGTGCAAATAAGATCGTGAACTGCCCTATTGTAATTTGTGTTTTGCATTTAGTTGCACATTTTTATACTTTGGCCTTTATTATAACATTTAGTCGTTGTGAAATTGATTTGACCAAATTTTGTGTTTTTTCTAAAAGAGCGCGCATCAAATAATTATTGCTTTTAATTGTCAGTTTTCGTATTTATCGATCTAAATGCTCCCATAGGAGTTTAATAGGGTTTACATGTGGCGATTGGAGCGGGTTTTTAAGATGCTTTTGAACATAATAGCTATTCCCGAACAATGAGAGTGGTATGTTTGGGCTCATTATCATACTGGAAGATGAATAATCCTTCCATATCCAAATTTACTGGCACTTTGCTTCAAATTTTATTTCAGAATGTTTTAGTATTTGTACCGGTCCATAATGGCATCTATTCTATTGGCAAGTTCTATTGATCGCCAAACACCCACAAACCATAGTGGAACCTCTTCATTGCTTAATACTACCTGACATTTTATTTGGATTTAGCTCCTCGTAAACGTCTCTACAAACTTTTTTGTGCCCATAAAATCCGTAAATGTTAACTTTACTCACGCCAGAAAAAAATATATTATTTCAAAAGGTTTGATCGCATTTTTTGTGCTCTTTCGCAAACTCTCTGCTACTTAGTACTTTTCTTATATTTTTACCGTGAAAACCAGCATAATATAGTGGGCATCGAATGGTTTGCAGGGTACAGTCTTTTCCGAACTCATTTTTCACCTTCGTTCCTACCTTCGGAGCACTTTTTATCTCTTCTTATTTTACTAATGATCAAACGTAGTTCTGACTTCGTAAAAGCAGACGGACGACCAGATCGTCTTTTATTGTCAACAGATCCCGATAATTTCATTTCGGGAATCCTTTATATTTCATAACATTTTTTTGAACAGTTGAAGGACTTTTTTGAACAGTTTCCGTGATATATTAAAATGAGTTATTTGTAGTGGTGTCATCGTCAATATTAAGGCTACAATCGACATGTAATGAATTTGATTAGTTTAATTTCGCAGATTAATTGACTTTTCGCTACGAATTTCGTAAAGTATGAAAAGTACAGGAAAACCACATTGCTTCGTCACAAGTTGTATAGCATTGCGACTTAAACAAGTAACACTAGTTGCAAGGCCAATTTTTTACAAATAATTGCGAAAACTTTTGTGTAGAGATACAGTCTCACAGAAAACTAAGTACGTACCACCTCAAAAATGTTGTTCTAGAAGAATTTCATATTTCTAAGTCCCGGTTTATACTCGTCAAGACTTGACGGTCAAGTCTTGCGTTCGGTGGTGCGGGAATCGTAACAAAAGGGAAAGAAAAAAATTGACCGTACCGTCAATTCTTGGGCAATTCGTTTTGTGATTGTTCGTTGTCCCGCTATTTTCAATTTTATTTCGTCGTCATCAGTACAAATTTGAGAAGGAAAAGGGAGGAGTGAAAGAAACAATTGAACGTCAACTCTTGACGAGTGTAAATTGAATCGTCAAGTTTAAAAGAGAATATGCAAAACTTGAACGTCAAGTCTTGACGAGTATAAACCGGGACTAATCAAACTATGCTTTGAAATTGCAAATGCAACGGCACAACTGTTCAAACAAACCGGAAGTTATCCCAGAATTTTCACGTATGTTCTGTGCATACACATGAAACGCATATTACAGCACAGATAAGTAACACAGGTAAGCAGCACGCTAGAGATCTGCAACGAATACATAAAAATTAGTAGTGCTCGAGTACTATTCGTGCACAACTCAGTAATTCAAATCAGAGATTTGCAATGAATCACATTTTTGAATCATGAGCCACTTACTGAAAAATGAATATGAATAAATATAAGTAGTTTTCAAGTAGTATTCACATGTGATTGATTCAAAACAAAGAGAATCACATTTTTTAATCATGAGCCACTTACACAAAAATTAGTATGAATGAGTATAAGTAATTTCTAAAGTAGTACTCATATGTGATTGATTTAAAACAAAGCAAATCAAATAAGTATAGAATGAATTAAATACTAAGGGCTGCCTCCTAATAATATGTATTTTTAAGAATTTTAAACATTTAAAAAGCAGTTTGGCTTTTTCCTTGATTGTATTTCGTTTGTTTCCAAAGAAGGAAATCAGATTCATTTGCTTTGTTTCGTTGCCACTGCTGCATTGTAATTTCGCTAATAGAGATTATGTTATGAGAAGAATTGAGTTGAGAAAAGAAAAGTCATGAGTCTGATCGAGAAAAGAACGACCAAGAAATAACTTTTCTCTCTGATTAAAAAAAATTGATTATGAAAATTTTTAAAAAAATCGCGCGATTTTTAAAACATTTTTAAAAACACTTTATATTTTCTAAATCACAAAGCTATTTATGCACTAACCTTTTTTAATGCTTAAACTTCGGTTTTGCATTAATTTGCGACCATTTCAAGGAAAAAAAACTTCATATCCATAAAGAGTAATTTTTGTTTTATTAAAAACAATACTTTTTAATGCAAAAACTTCGGTTCTGCATCAATTTTGGCCATGAAATGACAAAAATTTCATATAGCAAAAACATCTTCAAACGTAACATTGTTTAAAAGCTGCTATATGAGATAGCATACAACTTCTCGTAAGATCTTCCAAATAATAAAAGTCCGATTGTATAAACCAAAGAAGAATTACCCAGGTAGCATTGTCAATTTTTATGGTGACATAAACTGCCAAAAAAAAAGGAGAGCTTTCAATCGGTCATTGTCAATGGCCGCATTCAGCCACGACAGCTGTTGTGTAAACATTCACTGAATGGTAGAATTTTGGGAGCGCTCACTAAAACTGATCAGGTATTGGACGCCATTTAATCTATGAAAAATATATGCTACATAAACACAACTGTTGAGTCAACTGTCAGATGCTGCTAATGACGCTGTTGAATTAATAAACACATAAAGAACGCAACAAATTTAAGTGAGAATCGTTTGTAATTGAGTTGAATTTACATAAAAATTAAATTAAATCTAATTTCTGACGTGACGTGTATTTAGATAAAAACATCGCTCACTAAGTTAGCGCTACCATAACAGTTCACAACAGCTGTCTCCGCTGAATGCGGCCAATAACTGAAAACATAAATATTTTTCGCAAACAAACTAGTACTGAAGAGCTTTTCGCAGAAATCATACACGATGTTCTTACACCTTTCATGATTTTAAATGTTTATTTAAACGAAAAAAAATTCTTATATGATTTTTATGTTATTTTTCGACACTTGATTTAATTTTCGCTTTCTTTCACTAACAGATCTTTTTGACAGGCTATGTTTTCGTTTTGAAAAGAAAATAAGCAGTTGTGAATAGCTGCGTTTACAGAAATCAAATTGTCAACATGTTTTAAGTATCACTTTTCGCAACTTTCTGTGTCTTGTTACAAAAATTGACAAAAATTCCACTCATTTCTTTAATTAAATGTAGTAATTAAATAAAATATTGATAAATTGTACTTTTCACCTAATTTTGTGTTATTCGACGTTTTATACTTTCACTTCCAAATTTCAAACTTTGCAATTGAAAAATACAACATGTTGAGTAAATGTAGCGGAAAAATAAAGCGTGGGAAATATAGACAACATGTTGTGGTTAGCAGAAATAATACTTGCCATTCACAAGAGTTTTACACAACAGTTGCAAAAAATGTAGTTCTGTAAACGCAGCCAATGAGAATAGTTGCAGTTTACGGCCCACGCGTAGTTTTTTTTTTCTTATTTTTATTAAACGTATTTGGGTCTCTTGAGTCCAAAAATCTAAAAATAAAATGTCGGTCTCTAATGATTTAGGAGATAAAATTCGTGAAAACTTGAAAAATTTAAATTTTAAGCTTGTTTCTACCACTCCGTACAAGGGCAAATAATTTTATCTGTTTAATTCAAATTTAATGAAAAAACTAACTGTATGCAGTTTTCTCTTTTTAATAGGCGCTGCTCAGGAATTACAACCCTCAGTAAGTCCAACTCCGGCTACGCTTCCTACAGTATTTCTGGATAAAATTCTCGTTTATATAATAGGATTTCGTATATCATATAATTTTTTTTTAATTTTGGGCTTCATTTCATTTTTTATTTTGGGCTTTGTTCCGCACACTTCATAATTTGCACTGAATTTTGAAACTTTCGCGAATTTTATCTCCTAAGCCATTTGATACCGACATTTTATTCTTGCACTTTTGGACTAAGTTGACTAAAATACGTTTAATAAAAATAAGAAAATTTTATTTACGCGTGGGCTGTAAACTGCACTTATGCCATTGAAAAAACTTGTTTTTAAATTAAATCTTTTCTAATTTCGGACTCCTATAACTTTTAACCGGCTTGAAAGAGGCCCTAAATTTTTCACTATTAGCTTTTTGAGCTCCAAACATGCATATCAAGAAAAATAAAATACCACTTCAGCTTAAGGCAAAATATTCCAAAAAAAAACCGAAACGTACCACACAAAGTATCGAGATCCCGCACGAGATTGAATCACTTCGAAAAACAAATATTAATTAAGCTAAATTTTCAACCTTCAATAGTCAATTTGCTTGTATTCTTTTAAAGTCTTTTAAAATCTTTTAAAGTCTTTTTAAAGTCTTTTTTAATTAAAATTGAATTTTGTTTTCTATTTCCAAAGGTTTGGTATGCGCGCTTTTAGAATAAATTCTAAATTGAAATAGTATAACTTTTAGAAAAGGATATGTATACTTTTAAAGTAACAGTAAATTTTGAACTTGCTTTCAATATAAGCTTTACGGCATATAATAGTGTCGTTTCCTTTTCCCTAACTATGTTGTCTTTACAGACAAGAAGCAACAGATAGTGAACCCAGTTTCCTCCATTGCTTGTTTTAAGAGTAGATCAAAATCAGTGTTGCCATATATTTTTTTAAATCCTGTACATTTCAGAAAAAAAATCCAGGCTTTTGGAGAACAAACTGAAAAAATAAATATTTAAAGAGATAAATTTCATGATATGAACAATTTCATGATATAGTTGTCAACACTTGAGATATATATCATGAAATTCAATTTGTAACTGGATACGCTGGGTCGTATTAATTAAGCGAGTCTAGTGGAGTGAGCTCCACTAGCTTTTACTCTGATCGGTATGAATAAAGCATATTAATAAAAATAACTAAACTCCTCTCTACTCATGTTTTTATTTGACGTTAAGTGTTCACTCAAAATAAACATCGCAACCTCCAGTACACTCAGTTTTTGTTTATTTCGTATTAATAAAACTTGAGATCACTCAACAAAAGTTGAGTGTGCTATCTAGCTGCCTCAGCCTTACTCAAGCTATTTGAATATCATATTTGGCCCATTTCATAATAAAGTGGCTAATTCCAAACATCTATTGCACTTACCATTTCCTGTTTGGCTCAAATTGTTTTATTAGAATCCGAAGTTATAAATTTTTAGAATCAATTGTCGCGGCCTAAATACGGTATTTTTTGAGACAACATAGCTCAGGCAATTTAAATGCGATTTTCATAAAAAGGGTATCATTGAAAAGGTTAATTCGTCTATTTGGGGGGGGAAAGATTTAAAACTTTTGATAAAATTGAAATAAAAGGTAATACTCTGAATATATTCACGACTACACGAAATTACTACTCGGCAATCAGAAAGAGTAAACAATCTGGAAAAATCATACAACTATTTCACTCGCGCATACTCGAACCCATAAACGTGCACTGTTGTCCCTCGTCAAATTAGAAATTAATCTATACCGACGACAGCTGTATTGCCTTGAAGCTGCGACATTTTCATTCAATTAACCTCCTTAAAAAGAGTATGTAAAATAAATTTGACCGTTGTCGTAACGTCGTTGTCGTCGTGAATGTGTTCAGTGCATAACGCAATGTGATCCAATGTAAATTGAACAGTGTTATTAATACGTTACTTAACAATACGTCTTGTCAAAAACAAACTTTACATGTCTAGTAGATTCGATTATTGCACTATTTTATATTGCTGAAACGACGTTCTTTTATTCAGTTTTAGTATTAAATTGAAATGAATTTTTAAAATTAGTTTAAAAAAAATTTGTTTTTGAACAGAGTATTTTACTTCAAGGCAACTTAACGGTATGAAGGAGGATAGATAGCAATTTTGGACTAAGGATTTTGGATTAAGGACTAGGATCAACTGCTTGCCATCAGCTACCACATATTCTAAATCCAGGATGAAAACTTGTTTTGGGACAAGTTTGGGGGTTGAATTCTGTTTTTAATACAAAATCACGATCTTGTGCACTTCAGCCCAAATTTAGGAACTAAGGACTTAAGCAATAGAACGGGACTTAAGCATAGCACCAGTAAATATTTCACATAAATATACATCTTTGAACAAAAATGTGATATCAATTTTTGGATTAAAATCTAAAATCATCAACGTAACATGAGCTATTACATATCTAACTCATAAGCATTTGATGAAGGCTCCCATCCTTTTTAAAAATCTAACTTAAATATTTATTTTCACAATCGCAATCTCCACTTTAATGTAATCTAGGTAATAGTGCAGAAAATGTTATTCGTCGATTACATTCTTATTATCAAACGCACTACTTTAATAATGGTACGTCCCAAAATTTCATATAAACGATTCAATGCATACCTCCCCATTTATATTTTTGGTTCGTTGAAAGCTGAGTTTTACATTATAGTGCCGTTTCATTTTAACCAATTTACACATAAGCAAACTTTTTGTTCATTCAAAATCAAAGAGTTTCACTACTTTCTCTCCTTTGAAATTATTGCAGAAATGCAGCATACAAATCAGCGAACCGGTGTGGCACACGGCAACCATGTAGGCATAGGTTTGATAAGTTTTAAGAGAATCAAACCTAAGCTGACTTGACGTTATTATCTTCCTTCTTTTCGTTATTATGAACGATATAAATTTAAGAATAAGGATTAGTTAACACATATTCAAAATCCAGTATATGTGTGTCAATGGTATTAGACATATCCGTAATCTAACCAAAAAGAGTTGTCCTGAAGATATGGCAGCACTGTTTGTTAAGAAATTATCCAAAGAATTAAAATTTTTTTCAAATAATCTCACACAAGTGCCATCTCTTTCAGCCTCATGTAAATTGAATATTTCCATCGAAATGTAAAATATGCAAAAAATTATGACTCTTTTCAATAATTGCATTGTTGAAGGTCAAATTATTTTGCCTAAATTAGTAAAAACAATTGAAAATGTATTTGATTAACTAATATATTGCTTTCCAATGATTTTTAAATTGTTTCTTTTCCATTTAGCAACTAGGTTAATACATACTTAATATAATAATCCATATTCTCCTGTAAGTACTATTTACATAATTAGTTGATATACAGTTTTCAACTGAATTTCAAAAAGATTGTATGGCTCAGTGGGTAGATCTATTGACGCTAACGGCGAAAGCCCAGGTTCGATTCCAGCCAATATTTATTTTATAAATATTTTTGGAGCAAGTTGTATTTTTTTTTTATAGTTTAAGCAATAAATCAATTATTTACTCCATCCACACAAATCCTATGCACGCAAATTGTTCTATTATCTCCTATGTTTCCAAAATGGGGAAATATGAATAATTATAATCATAGTCCAGGGTTCAATCCCTGACTAAGACAATAGCTTTATTTAATACGTTCAGTTAAGTGTATATATATTAAGTTTATACAATTTTTTTAAGAATATAGTTTTTTTTATTTATATTTTAGCAATAACAATAATTTATTCAACTAGTATCGTAAAAATGACTCATCATTTATTGCAAGTTTTGGGGTGTGGAATTCAATTCTTTCATACAAAAATCACGATTTTTTTGCAGTTCAGCCCAAATTAAGGTAGCAAGGACGATAGAGCGGGACTTCAGCATAGTGCCGTTCGATTTTACACATAAAAATGCATTTTTTAAACAAAAATGCAGAGTGGAACCTTTTTGGCTTCTATATTTTTTTTCGGTTTGAAAACATTTTTTTTTCTTTTCTGAACTGAGTATTTTACTTCAAGACCATTTTACGGTATGAAGGACGATAGATAGCAATTTTGGGATTAAGGATTAAAATCATTAGTTTGCTATTAGCTATCATATATCTCAATTCTAGGATGGAACTTTTATGTTTGGGGCTAGTTTTGGGGTGTGGAATTCTTACTTTCATAAAAAATCATGATTTTTGGACACTTCAGCCTAAATTTAGGTGCCAAGGACGATAGAGCGGGACTTGAGCATAGTGCCGTTCAATTAAACACATAAAAATGCATTTTTAAACAAAAATGTAGAGTGGAACCTTTTTGGCTTCTATAGGTTTTTTCGTTTTAAAAATTAATATTTTTTTTCTAAACTGATTTTTTTACTTCAAGACCATTTTACGGTATGAAGGACGATAGATAGCAATTTTGGGATTAAGGACTAAAATCATTAGTTTGTTATCAGCTATCATATATATCAAATCCAGGATGGAACTTTTTATTTTGGGGCAAGTTGTGGGGTGTGGAAGTCTTACTTTCATAAAAAAATCGGGATTTTTGGGCACTTCAGCCCAAATTTAGGTGCCAAGGACGATAGAACGGGACTTGAGCATAGTGGCGTTCGATTTTACACATAAAAGTTCATTTTTTGAATAAATATGTAGAGTGGAACCTTTTTGGCTTCTATATTTTTTTCGGTTTAAAAACTTTTTTTTTTCTTTTCTGAACTGAGTATTTTACTTCAAGACCATTTTACGGTATGAAGGACGATAGATAGTAATTTTGGGATTAAGGACTAAAATCATTAGTTTGTTATCAGCTATCATATATCTCAAATCCAGGATGGAAATTTTATGTTTGGGGCTAGTTTTGGGGTGTGGAATTCTTACTTTCATAAAAAAATCACGATTTTTTTACACTTCAGCCTAAATTTAGGTGCCAAGGACGATAGAGCGGGACTTGAGCATAGTGCCGTTCAATTAAACACATAAAAATGCATTTTTAAACAAAAATGTAGAGTGGAACCTTTTTGGCTTCTATAGGTTTTTTCGTTTTAAAAATAAATTTTTTTTTCTTCTAAACTGATTTTTTTACTTCAAGACCATTTTACGGTATGAAGGACGATAGATAGCAATTTTGGGATTAAGGACTAAAATCATTAGTTTGCTATCAGCTATCATATATCTCAAATCCAGGATGGAACTTTTATGTTTGGGGCTAGTTTTGGGGTGTGGAATACTTACTTTCATAAAAAAATCACGATTTTTTGCACTTCATCTCAAATTTAGGTGCCAAGGACGATAGAGCGGGACTTGAGCATAGTGCCGTTCGATTAAACACATAAATATGCATTTTTTGAACAAAAATGTAGAGTGGAACCTTTTTGGCTTCTGTAGGTTTTTTCGTTTTAAAAGTTAATTAATTTTTTCTAAACAGATTTTTTTACTTTAAGACCATTTTACGGTATGAAGGACGATAGATAGCAATTTTGGGATTAAGGACTAAAATCATTAGTTTGTTATCAGCTATCATATATATCAAATCCAGGATGGAACTTTTTGTTTTGGGGCAAGTTGTGGTGTGTGGAATTCTTACTTTCATACAAAAATCACGATCTTTTGCACTTCAGCCCAAATTTAGGTGCCAAGGACGATAGAGCGGGACTGGAGCATAATGCCGTCCGATTAAACACATAAAAATACATTTTTGAACAAAAATGTAGAGTGGAACCTTTTTGGCTTCTATATTTTTTTCGGTTTAAGAACATGTTATTTATCTTTTCTGAACTGAGTATTTTACTTCAAGACCATTTTACGGTATGAAGGACGATAAATAGCAATTTTGGGATTAAGGTCTAATATAATCATTTTGGTATCTGCTATCACATATCAAGAATTCAAGATGGAACTTTTTGTTTTGGGGCAAGTTATGGGGTGTGGAGATCTTACTTTCATAAAAAAATCACGATTTTTTTACATTTCAGCCCAAATTAAGATAGCAAGGACGATAGAGCGGTACTTGAGCATAGTGCTGTTCGAATAAACAATTAAAAATGCATTTTTGAACAAAAATTTAGAGTGGAACCTTTTTGCCTTCTATAGTTTTTTTAGTTTTAAAAATTAATTTTTTTTTTCTAAACTGATTTTTTCATTTCAAGATAATTTTACGGTATGAAGGACGATAGATAGTAATTTTGGGATCAAGGACTAAAATCATTAATTTGCTATCAGCTATCATATATCTCAAATCCAGGATGGAACTATTTGGTTTGGGGCTTGTTTTGGGGTGTGGAATTCTTACTTTCATAAAAAAATCACAATTTTTTGCACTTCAGCCCAAATTTAGGTGCTAAGGACGATAGAGCGGGACTGGAGCATAATGCCGTCCGATTAAACACATAAAAAAAAATTTTTGAACAAAAATGTAGAGTGGAACCTTTTTGGCTTCTATATTTTTTTTTCGGTTTAAGAAGATGTTATTTTTCTTTTCTGAACTGAGTATTTTACTTCAAGACCATTTTACGGTATGAAGGACGATAGATAGCAATTTTGGGATTAAGGTCTAATATAATCATTTTGCTATCTGCTATCACATATTAAAAATTCAAAATGGAACTTTTTGTTTTGGGGCAAGTTGTGGGGTGTGGAGGTCTTACTTTCATAAAAAAATCATGATTTTTGGACACTTCAGCCCAAATTTAGGTGCCAAGGACGATAGAGCGGGACTTGAGCATAGTGCTAGTCAATGTACCACATCTAAATACATTTTCGAACAAAGATGTAGAATGGAACCTTTTCTCTTTCTTTACTTTTTTTCGTTTCAAAAAAATTTTAAATTCTGGCTGTCATACAAAATTCTTTATTTTTTGCACTTCAGCCCAAATTTTACTATATAGGTTGTAATTTTGCATTATTTTACATATTTTCTTAATTATTTTCTTTTAAAAAAAATTATTTAGCTAGTTTTTGCCACTTTAAATGCGTTGCGGCGAATTAAAATGTTTGGGTCGAGTTTTACGGCGAATTCAAAAGTTGGGCTGAGTTAAAAAATTTGGGATGAAGATTTTGGGCTAACTTCACACCGGTGGATGACAATCATCTTCATTTTAAAGATGAAAATCAATTTACATTTTTCAAATGATGATTCATCCAAAGTGAACCATGATAGGGAATCGTGTAAATTCGCCTTTACGGAACATATTAAAAAAGTTGTTCATCCTATGAGCGATCTGGGAGTGTTCCCAGAGAAGCAGTGGAGTGCTCCTTATTGATCCAAGCTAGGTGTATTTTGTGTTCTCTTTCAACACTGCAGGTCCTAGGAAGGGAAGCGCTCCCTATAATATCCCAGAGGAGCTGAAAAGAAGTGATCAATGAATGATCTAAATGGATCAGCAAAGGAACATTTAACATTTTTTAATTTTTTTTTTTTTCACAGAAAATAGTGATATAGAGGCACATGCCTCACTTTGTTTTCATAATTTTTTTTTATTGATTGCTCGCCTATTGAGCTTATAAAACAGTAAGTGCACAAGTGCTTATTTTTTGAACCCAGCAAAAGAGTACTCTTTTGTTACTGCTTATGGGAGCAACCGCATATTTTTTTACTGGGAAGTAGCAAAAATAGGTCCAAAAACTGAGAAAATATGTGTTGAGGTGCGAGAGTTCATTAAAAAAAAAAATACTAAGGATGGAAATTCTTTAAATTCAATTGCCGAAACTGTTAATCGTGCCAAGTCAGCAGAGCAAATAATTTTGGAAAAACTATTTCCAGTCAAATTCATTAGCAAGCAAGACTAGAAGAGACCGCCCATCGAAAATTACTCCAAGAGTTAAGCTATTCATCAAAGGTTTTGTTGATAAAAATCTTAGAACAACAGCGGTGGAGATACATTGGAAAATTATCATAGAATTAATATGCACCCTAAAACTGCAAGAAGTATTTTGAAATAAAATGGCTTTCATAGCCGCGTGGCAAGAAAAAAGTATTTTATTAGCGAATTTAATGAGAAAAAGTGACTTAACCTTGCAGTATGTCAACAAATCAACAAATTTTAAGAAAAATGTTCTATTTTGCGATGAGAGTAAGTTTAATTTGTTCGCTTGTGATAGCAAACAAAAGATATGAGGCAGAGCCAAAAAAACCTTATCCCGACTATGAAGCATGGTGGAGGTTCAGTTCTCCCGTGCAAGCACAAAACATAGTAAACGCCATTTCTAGGTTTTTTACTTTATGATGAAACTTAAATATGATTTTTTTTTGCACTATCCTGTAGTCTTTTGATGTATAGTTTTCGAGATATTGGACTGTAGTATGCACATTAGGGTGTCTCAAAAATAATTTTTTTTTATTTTGACAGATGTCCGCAGCCTTAATACTTGCACTTGACCTTAGAAACATTCTCTGTAAAGGCTTAGAGTTCGCGAATTCAATTTCAAATTTTCCCATACGATTTGTATGGGGAAAAATCAGTTTTGCTGGTAAATTGAATTTAGAGCCATTATCTTTTAAGCAAAATGGTTAAGAAAAGTTTTCCCTCAAATTTTGTCTGTTATGACATACCCAAATTTCATTTTCATTGGATTATTATTTGATTAAAAAATAAAAATATAAATACAAAAAACCTACTTGTTGTAACTTTTAATCCAAAAAAATATAACAACCGTATAAATTTTTTCTTCATTGTGAATTTCAACTATCATTATCTAAAATTTAAGACCATTAACAATAATGGAAATGGAATATACTATAAGAGATTTTGATTTTTAATGAAATAATTCTAAGTAAAAGTATTCATTTATATAGGTAGCTCTAAGAAGTAATTTACAGACCACCAAATAATAATCAGATGAAAATGAAATTTGGATATGTCATAACAGACAAAATTTGAGGGAATACCTTTTTTAACTATTTTGCTTAAAAGATAATGGCTCTTAATTCAATTTACCAGCAAAACTGATTTTTCCCCATACAAATCGTATGGTAAAATTAGAAAATGAATGCGCGACATCTAAACCAATTGAGATACGCTACACAGAGGGTGTTTCTAAGGTTAAATGGAAGTGGAAAAGCCGCGGACATCATACACGATTTTTTTTTTTTGGGACACCCTAATGCACATACTATGTATTGTAAATTTGATTTTTTTATATTTTCAAAAAGGTTTACTAAACAAAGTAAGTAATAAGATACTGTAACACAATATTTTGCAATAATTTTGAGAGTGATTCCCAAATTAAGAGCATTTTTATACTTATAAGCATTTTAAGTATATTGGCTTAGGCAATAATTACGAAGGGCAAAACGAAAAACACAAAAATTCAGTTTTCTCAAACTTATGAAATTATAGATACTATGCTTTGACATTGTAGGGGAGAATTATGGTTGAATGTTGGCTTATTCTGTTGAAAAACTGCAATTTATAGAGACAATATGGATTGCTTTGTTTGTTTGGATGTATTCAATTGCAGTTTGAATTAATCCACAGGCGAATTGGGTCTGAATGGCGTCTGGTACTTCCAGAAAGACAATGACTAAAAACATATATCCCAAAGAGTGAATGTCAAAGAATAGCTACTATACAACGTGCCAAAACAACTCTATTCTTCACACCAATTACCGGACCTCAACCCAATAGAGCATTTGTCGGATAAATAAGAACGTCACATTCGTCAAAAATACGTACAGGAACAATCAGAAAATGAAATATAGTTTAGAGTGCGAGTGCAAATTATGGCTGAGGCAACAAAAAATTCGTCTTTTCAATAAGCAATCAGTTAAAAACTGTAATTGTAAAACGCAAGGCCAAACCAAGTATTAAAAAAAGGACAATAAGGCTGTAAACAATTACTTAAAATGTTGATTTTATATGATTTAAAAACAAATTCTAAATGTTTGATAGTTTAAATCATACTTGGTTTTAAATACAAATTCTAGTTGTTTGATAGTTTAAAATCGTTTATTGAGCTTTAGGTCAAAGTTAGAACAATTTATTGTTCTAACGAATCTTTTCAAAGAAGCAACAACAACAACAACGTTTTTTTTCAATATGAAATGGAAAAAATCACTAGCTGATTTTATTGCAATTTCGGCCCTGCTTGAGGCTTCATCAGAAATCTTTGTGATACCCGTGCAAGTGCGCACTAGCGCACTGCACCACAGAGGCGATAAGATTTTAAGTGTCAATTTCTCAGTTTTTCTCCCATTTCCTATTTGCACATGTGTTGTTGTATTTTTGCTTTACTTTAGTCTTTATGCTTCTATTATTATTATGGAGTCCAACAGTCTGCTGGAAGTCTTCAACTAACAAAGCATGGTTACTGAAGTTTTTTTTAGATTTTTGCTGATATATTTTTCAGCTTGTTTCTGTTTGGTCATGCTCTACCATTTCATTAAAGTTTTTTCTAAATGACCTTGTTATTTATTATGTTGATTTTATATGATTTAAATACAAATTCTAGTTTTTTGATAGTTTAAAATCGTTTATTGAGCTTTAGGTCAAAGTGAGAACAATGCAGTGCGCTAGTGAGCGCTTGCACGGGTATCATAAAGATTTCTGATGAAGCCTTTAGCAGGGCCAAAATTGCAATAAAATCAGCTAGTGATTTTTTCCTTTTCATATTGAACAAAACGTTGTTGTTGTTGTTTCTTTTGAGAGTTTCGTTAGAACAATTATTTGTTCTAACTTTGACCTAAAGCTCAATAAACGATTTTAAACTATCAAACAACGAGAATTTGTATTTAAAATCAAGTATGAATTAAACTATAAAACATTTGAATTTAAATTAAGAATTTGTATTTAAATCATATAAAAGCAATATAATAAATAACAAGGTCATTTAGAAAAAACTTTAATTACTTAAAATTTTTTTAGAATACGTTTATTTGTATGTACTGGGAAATTGATTTTTTTTTTTATATGAATTAAAATTATCTAATATTATTAAAATTTACATTATATCATTTTGAATATTAGTTGAAGATTTATGTTATAGATTAAATTAAGATCTCAACGCAATTTCCAACTGGTCGTCTAATAACGCTCTCTGCCTAAATGAAAAGAAATCGTATATTCTTCCAATTTCTAAAGATAAAATTGACCTCACTAATATTCTACCGATATTTTTAAACAATAATAGGCTAGAAATGGTTGCTAAGGTTAAAAATTTAGGTTTTTACGTCAATTCGAAGCTCTCCTGTTCTGACCATATAAATAATGTTGTCAAGCGCATTTATTTCACTCTGCGCTTTCTACGGCTTTCCTCACAATTTGTTCCCATTGAGACTAAGAAGAGACTTGCCGTTATTTTAATAGTCCCCTTAATAACATATTCCAAATTGGTTTATAGTAATCTTGATTCACAATCTTCGCACAAAATCCAAGTTGCCTTTAATAATGTGACAAGATATGTGTTTGGCTTAAGGCGCTTTGACCATGTATCCCAAATAAGTAAAGAAATTTTGGGATGTAGCATTATTAACTATTTAAACGCAAGAAATTGTTTGTTTTTGCACAAATTAATACATAATAGGACTCCATCTTACCTCTATACTAAACTACGCTTCAGTATTTCAAACCGAACTGGCAACCTCATTATACGAGGTTTTCCGCTATTTTTTAGTTTTTTTGCATGTGTGGCTCAAATTCATATCGCAGTGGGATATGTTGCAAAAATGCCGCAGTAGGATTAGGGTTAAACTTTGGAATTCATTACCGGTTAGTATAAAAGCTACTGTTAGTGCGAATAACTTTAGGCTTTCTCTAATGTCATACTATTCAAACATCTATTACTACTATTTATTAATTATCTTACAACACTTATCACTTTGTTGTTTTATTTCATGTTAACTACTGTTTTTCTTTATTCTTTATGTAATTGCTTAAATTCAAATTTAATCCAACCAAAATTTAATTCATTCATAAAACTTATTATACATTGCTAGTATTTGCTAGTTATTTTTTATATAGTTTTTGTTTTATATTTTTATCTTATATATATATATGTGATGATTTGTTGATTATGTATATTATTCCTTGTACTATAAGAGATGTTACTTTATCTTATTGTACTAATCAAGTGTCAAATAAATAAATACAAAAATACAAAAAATACAAAAATATGAATAACGGAATAGATATTCGTATTTTTGGTATACTATTCACTTTTTTAAATAAACCCGATACTCATCTGAGAGTGGTATTTGTAAGGTATACGCATAGTTTTCTATGTGACTGTCAGTGCATTATGTAGCCATAATAAATCTGTCACTAGAAAATTACAACGATACAAGCAACTTTCATTTAAAAAAAAATAGCATACCTTGGCGACATCTATGACTTGTTGACATTTTATTTGTACTTTTAGATATTCTCATCCGCTGGCTAAATTCATGATTGATGACTAAAGTCAATTTGTCGCATGCTTTTCTCTGAGAGGCACTCAATTTTGACAAAAAAAATGTGACACATGACTGTCACAGGAAATTACTACCCAAGTTTTTCTCTGTAACAAGTTATCTTAAGTTTCCGAACCCCAAAACTCAACCAAGAATACACTAAATACTTACTTATGTTTGGCATTTTCATTGAAATGCAGAAAGAGGAATAGATTTTAGTAATTACGTTATCAATTTGACATTAAGTAAGCTTTACCGTAACTTATAAGATAGCTAAGGCTGCGACGACAGATAACTGTTCATTAGCATGTGTGCAAAGGTTACCGACCAACAAATTTCTTGCCGTATTTTACACATTTTTCGGTTGACTGTTCGCTTTTTTGCGCCTCATTCTTTGATGCATTATTTTAATAACTTAATTTTTTAAGCGGCTATCAAATGCAATTAGCTTACTAGAAAAAAAAAAACAACTAAATCAACAACGTCGTCCCTCAGCAATGCATCGTTGTCAACAACATCGCAAACAAAACAGAAAAAACAACAACAATCATTATTTAATAATTTAATTTTGGCTAAAAGCATTGAAAACATTTAGCAGCTATCAAAAAAGTGTTGCAATAAAATGTTAGAATTCTACATAAGCTCGTAGTTTACAGAAGCTTTTCTAAGCTTCCCCGCAATTTGAGTGTTTGACGTTTATTATTTGAACTTTTGCGACTGTTTGGCAGAGGTCATCTACAGGTCATGCGCTATTTGGCACTTGTTGGCATTTGGCAGGCGTTGTTAAAATTTTATTATTTATTAGTGTTGCTGATGTTGTTGTTTTTTTTCTTGAGTTTGTTGTTGTAATTGTCTTGCTAATATTTCAATTAACATTTGCAGTTATCCGTTAAATTGTCGTTTTTATGTCAACTTTCTGGGTGGTGCTTGTCTGATAAAAAAAAACCATTGACAACACATTAATTTATTGCGAAACTAAATACTTTTAAGAGAATGTTCTTGAAATTGTAGTGATTAATGATTTTTATATATGGTTTTTTTTGCGTTTTTATATTATATTTAAATTAGTATAAGGCATGCATATGTGCATAAAAATAACTCAATAGCATGTTTTAAATTTTTGCATTAATTTTTGTTTTGATATGTTTCAAAATAAAGGGTGGTTAAATTTTAAGGGCCGATGTTGAATGTAAACCACACCTAAACGTTTTTTTCTGCATTTCATTTAACATTTCTCATATCAGACTAATTCAATTTGAACCATGGAAAGATACACAATCGAGCAACGCGTAAAAACTATTCAGGCTTATTATGAAAATGGACGGTCAAATCAAAATGCATATCGTGCATTTCGTGATTTTTCCTATATCATCCATTTTGAACAAACAGTAAACAACTTTTAAAACTGGCACTTCTCCTCCAAAACTCCAAGGCTCCAAAACCGACACAGGAGTTGGTTATGTAGTTGTGATCGAAAAATTGGAAATTATAAGAACAGTCCGATTTAATTGTTTCTGCTCAATTTTTACTGCGGAATGTGAAGCAATTTTTTATACAATTAAATGTTGTAAAACTTTAAAAGATAAATACATCAAAAGCTGTTGAAAATATCCGCAATCAAAATGAAACAGTAATTAAAATACGTTACATGCTTATAAGGCATAAAAAGAAATTGAAGTTAATGTGGGTACCAAGCCACGTTGGCATAAGAGGAAACAGCATAGCAGATGAAAGCGCCAAATATGCAACCAAAGCCCCAGTAGATCTTCAAAACACTTCCAATAAAGCTGACTTCACACATGCTATTTACTGTTTTTACTCGAACGAACTTAAACAGAACTGAAATAACTACACTCACCACTATAAAATAACTAACCGGAATGGAAACGCACCTTTTTATCCACCAGATTGTCAAAGAAAACTCATTCAAATATATGCCAGCCTCAGTATGGGACATACACTTTTCACACATCAGCACCTTATGGAAAAATCAACTCCACCTATGTGTATCTTTTGCAACACTTAAACAATTTCTATAAAGCATTTAACAGATGAATGCTGCATTATTAATAATAATAGTTATATAACATATTTAATCTTACTACTGTCAACGTTACGAATGAAGATATAGAGGCCACTTTAAATATTTTGAAGTATTTTAACATCTACTCAAAAATTTTAAAAATGTAATTATAAAATGTAGACTGAAGACCTTAGATGTTAGTGCCTAGAATGTAAGTTTGTTTATGTAATTTATTTTGTATTAAACTTTTAGTAATAATACTAATAAATGTTCTCTTTTTCCAAATTTCAGTCTTCAAGCATAGAACAATAGCCCAAGAAAGTCTGCCTGTCTTTCTGACAATCAACACGAGTTTTTTAACCCTTTTTAAGGCATAGGAGATATTTTTGCCGCCAATATTTTTGTTTGGATATACTGTGAGAAATTTAGTAAAATATTTGTTTTTTTTTTAGTACCAACACAAAAAAAGAGCAGTCTAGCCAATCTTAAAAAAAAAACTGACTTGTGTTTGACATTTTCTGTTATGACGAATGTAGCTGTTGTAAAAGTGACGTATTTTTTTAATAACTTTCTTCTCAGTAAATTTTTATATTTTTAAATGAAAAGAAGTAATTATTTTATATAGTTATTACGGAATTTTATTTATTCTTTGGTGTGGTGCCTGTATATTTCCAATCACCATGTTATTTACGTTATACTTGGTTTTCACTTTGTCATTTTTATGACAACACAAACGTTTATCACCTGAAATATCACCTTAATAAAACTTTAGAACATTTTCTGCATAGCTCCATTTAATAATACAATTCTTTTAAATTTTCCAAGGCTGCCAAAGTTAGAAAAAAATGTCTACATGTTGTTGTTTTCAATTTGATTGGCAACAACTGACCACTGGAAATGATATAGTGAAAACCAAGCATTAGTATAGACAGTTGTTTTGGTGGAAACATTGTTCTCACTGCCCGAGACGTGTAATGCATGACCGTTCATGCTATCCTATTTGTTTTAGGTTTTTTTGCAGGATGCCACGTTATTTGAATGACTATGACATTGAGAAAGCATTAGAGGATATTTTTTGGATTTCAGATGATGGTTCGGAAGACGGATTTAAGTCTGATGAGGCAGAGGAATGCAATGTCAAAAAATACAAAGCATCCTGGAATCAGATGTTGATGCCTTGCCAAGTTCTTCTACGCCGGAACACATAAATTCCACACCAAGTAATAGACCAGATGCAGGTTTTTCAACATCAACACCACCAATGTTTGTTGGACGATCTTGAAACTTACATCTTGACAAGTTTTTGATAGCAAGAATCCAGGAGATATCAGGCCCCCACCAGAAGAAGAATATTGTGAAGAATCATAAAGTGAAGATGAATCCTGGGGGAAGAATATGTGGGTTTCCTGGTCAGATGCTGATGTCTTCAACGAGGTACCAACAGCACCGAAATACTTATTGAGTAGAAGAGCATGTCCAGTGGCACACTCTTTGAAATTTTTAGACAGTGAAGTATTTGGTTTCGTTGTTTTTCAAACAAATTTAAATGCAGTTCAAAAAAGAATGTAGAATTTTACACCTGTTGACAAAGCAGAAATTCGAGCTGTTTCGGGCATTATTATTATCGTGGGATTTCACATTCTGCCCCAACTAGACTTGTATTGGTCATCGGACCCTGAATTTGGAGTGAGTGAAGTGGCTGATGTTATGACAGTTAAACGTTTCACGAATATATTGGAGGAACTTCTTTTGAATAATAATAATAACAGACAACAGCCCAACATGCGCTCTCATATATCTTTGCTCACTGATGCTTTTCAAAATAATGCCTAAAACTCACAGAGTATAGATGAAGCTTGATTCTTTTCAAAGGTAGATCCAGCTTGAAGCATTATATGCTACTAAAGCCTATAAAAAGGGGCTATAAAGTTTGGTGTTGCTGTGACAGTACCACAGGGTATCTTTTAGAGAGTCCAATCCCGGAAGCTTTTCTCGATCCCGTGACTATCGGGATTGAAAATCTGAATCCCGGGATCCCGGATTAGTTGGATTAGCTTGGATTAGTTCGGGATTGAAAAAATAAGTAAATAATTCTATACCTTTTTAATAGAATTTTTTATTATTTATTACTTAAAACTAAATAAATTCATTTATAAAGCAACAAAAACAAAGCAAAACACATTAAGGGTATTTATAATTGCTTTGTATTCAGTGTAGTTAATAAACCCCATGTGTTTTATATATATTTGGTGTTTTACATGAAATCTCTAAAAACCAAATGTGTGGTAATTCTAAGAAGCCCAATGATATGTTTAACGAACATGGTTTTTGAAGTTACATAAACAACTGATCGTTTGCCAGTTATTTTTTTTTTGCAAAAATGGAAGAAGCTCAAAATGCAAGTTAAACTGTTTTATGCCATATATTATTAAAATGTATCAAATCGGTTAGTTAATTTATTTGCATAGTAACAAAAAGCTATAGTGGGAAGTTTCCAAACATAAATTCTATTTAAAGGGTGCTCATAGTTGTGGTTTTCAACTATCGCAAAAAAACCACAATACCACGATACCACACAACTGTGAATACCCTTATTGGTAAAAAACTCGAAAAAATTAACTGTATTAATTTAAAGAACCAAAAATATAAAAAATCAAATACAGAACAGTTTAAGGTTTTATTATATAAATGTTTAACACATTTTTTTTTTTTTGTGTTTAAGGCAAATTAAGGTTGGAAAAAAATTTTCAAAATTAAATTTTTTAAAGTAAAACTTAAAGCAGATCAACGCGTCTTAATTTTGATTAGAGAATTTTTTTTGGGTTTTTTAAGCAAATAGTTATACTTGCAATAATAATCGTAAGCAATTTGTACGTTTTTTCACCACAGTTTGTTGAAGTTTGATCAGTTACATAGCTGACTTCCCGATATTGCAAATTTTTCTAAAACTTTGCTAAGTCTTTGCTCCAGTGATTCCCAGTCATCGTCCTAACAATCTTTTTCAGCCTCAATAGAAGGTTTTTCTAATTCTATATTGATATCAACTTAAATTAAATTGGTTTCATTTACATGAAGACTTGTAAAATAAATTTTTTATTTAGAAATCCCGGAATCCCAAAAAGAAAATTCCGGGATTTAAAGGGACTGAAATCATCCGGGATCCCGGGATTGACTTCCCTAGTATCTATATAATTTTGAAATTTATACTGGCAAAACAAGACAGGGAACAGAAAAGAGGCTGGGTGCTAAAATTTTCATAAAAATTTCAAACAAACTGCCACAGGAAGAGTTCAAGGCTCATGTGACCTTCGACAATTTTTTTTATGACTATTCTTTAATGAAGTATTTTTATGAAAAAGATGTACATATATGCAAAGAACCCAAAAAGATGGCACCAAAAAACCATTGCAATGTTCAAGGGAAGTGAAAGAGTTCTCAAAAAGAAAGGGAGGCGTCGATGTATTTGACCAAGTAAAGGGGACATATTCTACAGAACGAAGAATCTAATGCTGGTGGCTGCGCCAAATGCTTTTATTTAATAGTTTTAAACTTCAAGGGTGATAAAGCCTACAAATTAAGAATTTCGGGTAGCTGTTGCAAGACACGGTGTGCAGGAAGCAACTTTTATTCAACCTGAAATGTCGAGGCAATCTGAGTATGCAGATGTGTGAAGAACAATATATAGATGCAGAATTTATTGTTTTTAAAATACTATGAGTTCGTTTAAGGGGGTGAATCGTTTTTTTTTACTATAAAAACACTACCTATTTTTATAACACAAATAGGTAGTAAAACAATTAAAAAATATGTCCTCAAAGTTCAAAAAACCATATCAATTCAAATATTTGCAATTAAAGAAATGAAAAAATTCCACTTAGTAATAGATCCGGTAAGCGATTGTCTGTCTGAAAAGAGCAAAAAAGTATAATTTTTAAAAAATATTTAGATAATATTACGAGAAATTCAGGCACAAGCGTCAGACAAACGAGAGATGTTGCTTATTTGATACGAAGTAGAAATACTTGAAATTCGATTTCACAAAACTAAGCTTCACATGTTACTAAAAAAGTAAGAACTCTGAGAAATGTTTACAAAACTGATAATTTACGGTTTGACTAGTTTCAAATAAATCAAAAGAATTTCAACCCGTGGCATGGGCTGATGCATCTGAGTTATTATAAGCGGTTTTGGAGACTCGCAATTTCATAGGAAACTATGGTGAAGGTAATGGCTGACGAATGACAGGGCTTCTTTAAAATTAGCTTAACAATGCTTTCAGAAAAATATTCTTCATCGTACTGAGATGAAGATGAAAACGATGAACCATTTAATTAAAAGCTATACAATAAAGAAGGCACTGCCAACAAAGAAACAAAGTTGACAAGTGTAAAACGGTTAAAAAAGCTGTGTATTGTCCTGCAAAACATGCAGAACCATACAGTAATATTTCAACTTTGTTCGATTTAATAAAAATCAATGAAATACCCTTTAGATTTACTGCCGACTTTAAATTAATTTGAATTGTCAATAGTCTAATGCTTCATAACCATGCTCACATTGCTTTGCTACCTTACAAAATTTAAAAGAACTGAATCAAAAAGAACAATCTTTCAAACTTAGAACTTTTGGAAACTTGCGAAAGGATTTTAATAAATTTTCTTCTCTTGGGTCGGATAAAAAAAGAGACAAAGAGTGTTATAGCACTATAAATCCACCACAGCTAAAAAAAAAGTGATCATGTTTGCGTTATCCAAAAGTGTGCTATTCTGGAATTGCATGTAATGCAGGGATTCGTCAATCACTTTTTTTGGGATGGATTAGTTCCAATCCTCAGTAGAGAAAAGGCACTGATTTGGCCAATAAAACTTAATTTAACACACTTAAACTATCATGGCAAAACATATGAAAGCAATGCCTGCCGTACCTTTTTGAAAAACGCAGATAAGTTAAATGATCGCGACATATATCAAAACATTGGAAATTTACGATTAGTTCCGTTCATTAACGCTCTCAAAGCTACGAACAAGATAGTTAGCTGCGGCTTTTCTACTCAGGGGTGATAATCTTTAAGAGTACATGAAGAATTTAAAAAAATCCTTAAAGCTACAGAACTTTCCAAAACATTGAAAGCTTATGTAACACTCCGTAACGAGTAACGAGTAAAAACGTAAGTTTTCGGTTAAATACATTTTAATGTTGTTACCCAAAATGAGCAAACGTAACTGAACGAAACTAAACAAAATAGTTTGACAAGACGTATTATTCCGTAAGAACCGAACTGCTAGCGTAGCAAATCGTCAACAACAGCTGTGCAGAGTGCGTTTTTATTTTATTTGCATAAATTTGTTTCAATTTCACCATTATTTTACTCATCTTTCACAAATCTTTATTAAAAATTAAAAAAATGCACAAATTAAATAAATAAATAGCATTCGATTACCAACTGATCAGCTGATTCAGACGAGTTGAGTAACTTGTTTCATTTTGGGTTAAACCCGTAAACATCCGTAAGCAGATGTTTGTCTAGTTGGCACAAGCTCTCATTTCGTCTATTTTGGTTGGGCCTTTACTCATTGTCTGGAGTACCTAAAAGGAGACGGACTCGATATCCGGCCTGAATAACCAGGGGAATTCATTCAGATTAGCTAACTATTTTTTTCACAATTTATACTTATTTGCTATTTTGGATTTATACCTACAGACGTTTTCTTACCGGATCCGCTACTAGATTGAGTTTTTTATTTACTAAATTGAAGATATATCTTTCTTTAAACTTTGAGGATATAATTTTCATTGTTTTACTACCTATTTATGATATAAAAGAAAAACGATTTTCTTGCTTTAAAAAAATCGATTCACCACCTTAAACGAACTAATAGGATTTTAAAAACAATGAATTCTGCATCTCTAGATGATTCTTCAAACATCTGCATACTCAGATTGCGTCGACATTTCAGGTTGAATAAAAGTTGCTTCCTGGACACCGTGAAGAGGATTGTTTGGTGGTTATAGCAGCAGAAAAAAAAATCAAGTGTCGGAACCTATCGTGGCATGAAATCCCGCGTATCTGATAAAAATTACCGGGAAAGCATCAATACTGTACCTGTAGAAGTTTGATACAAAAATGTAGGCGAGCATTTGTCCGTAGCCATTGAGACCTACAGGCGCTGCAAGTTCTGCAGCACAAAGACGAACGATAAACGAAGCAAAGACAAATGCTGTAAATGTAATGTCCCACCTTGTTTTGCGCAATTTCATACGGCACAATGACTCTCCGACGGGCAGTGGAGATATTTTTCCCACCTATTTTTCAAAATGTTCCTAAGAAGTTGTCTTTTTTTTTCAAGCACCATTTTTTTATGTAATAAAACATTGCAAAACCATACACAAAAGTTATTTTATTCTTCTGGTTTCTTCTGCCTTATATGCTTATACCATCCCAGATGGAGTTGAATAGCGTACAGCGTAAAGAAGGGCATCAAGAAGAAAATCTACTATTTAATCAACTTTTAAAAATGCTTGTGATGATTAAAAGAAAATTACTAAAAGTACATTCAAAAGATTCTGGTAGAAAAGACAAAAAATACACCTGTTTCAGCGTTTAAAAAGTAAACGTCTGTGAAATATTGAGTTAAGAAATTAAGAAATATCATATAATTTCTAAATGTATATATAATTTCGGAACTAACTTACTTACTTTCTGCCAGAAATGTACCGAGAATTCAGCATTTAAAAAATTCCGCCATAAAAGATTATCAAAATTCTTTTTATCGCTAAAGGCGAATTTACACATTTCACTCAAAACGATGATAGTGAACGTTGAACGATGACAGTGAATCAATTTTTAATTTACATTACTCAAAGTGTAATTTTGAAATTTGATGGATGATTCGGTGTTGAATGTCAAAATATATTCTCTGGCTGATTAATTTTATTGACGTTTAAAAAAATTAAGTAAATAAAAGCTATTCAGCAATTAAATAAAAAAAATATAAACTTTCTGCTTCAAATTATGTTAACACCTTTCAATTGTGTTTTAGTACGAATGACACATCAGTTCGGTTTGCTTTCACTTTCATCAAAAGTAGGAAGACCTTCTACTTCTTTCACTGTTCAGTGTGGATGACAATCATCTTCATTTTAAAGATGAAACTCAATTTACATTTTACAAATCAGATGATGCATCCAAAGTGAACGATGATAGTGAATCGTGTAAATTCGCCTTAAGTTGGAATAACTGGCCTGTGTACTGCCGCTGAGTCCAAGCACGATCTATAGTTTAGTTTGCTTTTCAAATGCATTTTCTATAATCAACTACAGTTCTCGGCACAAATTGTCTTTAATGTCTTATATCGACTGAAAATGTCAGCCTTGAAGAAAAATTTCCGTTTTGGAAAAAGAAAAAAAAAATCAACAGTTTTCAACGAATGTGCTCTCTGAAACGCTGCATAACGCTCAAATCATATTTTTTATATACCATCTGAACATCTGGTAAGAATTTTAAAAATCGCTTTATGCGGGCTTTTTACATTATCAATTTCCACTATTTTCTTAACAGAATGATGGTACAACAATATATATCATAAAATTATACTAAAGATTCGTAAACACAAAAACGATGTCAAGGACGAAACATATATTTCAAAGATATTTTTTATACTTCATATTAGTTCATTGCTTAATGTAGTGTAAATGTCAAGAATATATTAAAAACTATATCAAATATTTCACTAGACTTGATATTATTTTAAGTTAATAAAATGAAAATTTCTTTTAGTTTTATAACTTTTAGAGCTGCACTGACATAATTTGAAATTTAAATTAAATATTCCATAATATATTCATAAACATATATTGCACATAATATCTTTGGGTCACGTTCTAAGATTTAATCCCTGCCAAAATTAGTTGCCATAAAAAACTTTCAGCAAACTATTGTAAAATAGTTTCTATTTTTGTACATTAATGTTTGTGTGACGTGTCATTCATTCATTGTCTCTGTCTTTCTCTATGTTTAATGGCATTAATTGCTCATTACCACTACATATGAACATCATTATTATGTGTACGTGACCAAATTAGTTGGTAGCAATAACTAACAAGAAGATCCCACAAAATAGCTACAACAACAGTAGCATGTTTTAAAAACTAACAACATACCGACCTGTCAACAGAATTACAAATGAAAGTGAAAATATTAACTGCAGTTTAAACTTTTGGCATAGTAAATCCCTTTAGTTAAGTGAAGAAATTATGTGTGAACGAAACATACGCACGTGCTGTGTGAGAAAAAAAAAACCTAAACTCTTGATGACGATTTCAGTTTGTTAAACTAAATGGTCAATTGTAGCAAACAACTTTGCTTGAGATTGTAAAAGTTGTATTTAAAGCTTTACGAATTTAATTGTAGCAGCAATTATTTTTGTATAACACTTGTCAAAGCGATTGTCGAATGGCTTACTGCAGGAAAATTGAATATAAAATGTATCATAAATCACTTATCAGAACACTTTCCGGTACAGCTTCTATGAGCTGTAAAACGCTTTAACTCTTTTTTCTTACAATAAAAAATAACGGAATAGAAAGCTTGCTGTTAAAGTTGTATGGGATAGTTGGCTAAATTTCGAATGTTGCTCTAAAAAAATTTAAATATCTTATAAATACGTCAAGAAGCCTTCACAAGTTAAAAAGATCATGTTTGATCATTATAAGGACCACCTTCTGAGGTTATGTTGTTCCTTTAATTACTTTTTGTACGGATTGCATGGATTGAAGAATGCTTAATAAAAGTTTCAAAGAAGATTTACAAAAATTAAAGCTGAAATGCAATTTGATTTTAATTTGCACCTTGGATAATATAAAAAGTTTTGGTTGTTTTGGTAAATGTTTCACTGAGTTTTTATTATTATGATCTTTAACTGAAAAACATATTAAAATTTCTATATAAGGATATCGCCATGTAATAAATCGAAAAATTTATGTGTGCTTAAAATATTTTGTTTGTAATTAAGAGAATTTAAAGTGTTTTGTTAATTTCCAACAAAGAGTTTAAGTAGAAATTTTAAGAAAATTTTTTAGAAAGTATAAGCTAGTGAAAGCTCTAGCTGAAAATATTTATTCGTGAGGGCTTTTTTGGACGAATTCATGAACTGTTTATAAGAATAGTAACTATATTCCCTTTTTGCAAACTATCTACATATATTTATATATGTATGTAAAATATATCTACATATACATATGGACATTTCCAAACTGGCGTTACAGACGATTTGTACGAAGAAATATTAAACAACAAAAAGAAAGAAAATGTCTAATTTTTAAAAAAGGCTTTTTTATGTTTCCGTAGAAATTAAGTAGCACTATATTAAGTAAAAAAGATAACAACAATCGACCCTAAGGCTGCCCGCTGAGTAAACGCCGAAGCAGGCAGGCAGGCAGACAGGCCCTGCGAAGAAACGAGATAGAAATAACTTTTTTCTCGCTTGTTCACATAGTTTTCCTGCGCCTGTCTGCCTGCCTGTCTGCCACGGCGCTTACTCAGCGCGCAGCCTAAGGACTTATAAGATATAGGCAAACATATGTGCTGGCGTTACGTTACAAATAACGGAAGTGATTTTTAACTTCAAGACTTTTTGTATACAACTTTTTTTCAGAAGGGTATGAAATAACATAATACTATGTTTCCATCTGCTCGAAATCTTGAGATATTGTAAGATGTTCGTTAAATCTATATTGAAATCAACAGAGTTCTCTATACAAGTTAAAGATTTTAAAATCTTGTGATTTCAACAAAATCTATCCAGCACTATTCAGCTTATGTCAAGATTTTCATATAGAGAATTAGCAATGAAAACCAATTGTTTATTTAAAAAAAAACAATAACAATAATAATAAAAAGGAAAAATGCAAAACAAAGTAAATATGAAAATAAGCCTTGGAATTTCAGTGAGAAGCAATTGCTAGTAGCAATTTTGGAGAAAACTATTTAAGAGCTACGGAAATGGCAAAAGAAATGCTATAACGCAATTGCTCCTTCACGATTTGCTTATTCTTAAATTTATCAAATGAAGTCTTAATTGTCAAATGAAATCTAGCTGTCATGACATTCCAGATGGAAACACTTTGAAATCACTTTTTTAAAATCGAAAGATTTTGAGAAGATGGAAACATGGTATAAGTTTATTTTCCAAGTGACCAAATTTAAAAATCTGCTGTGTTTTTTTTTATTAGGCCTTTTGATCTGGCGTTACGTTACTTAAATTTCCCTTGCAGCAAAATTTTATAATTATGTATTTATTTAGTTAAGTAATTATGTAATTTAGTAATTAAAAACAAATTTAATATACTGCCCTTTCCTTGCCTCAACCATTTTTGCACTATCTTTAGCCAATGCCTTAAATTTTTACGAAAACAAAAAAGTTTACGAAACATTTACGAAAAAGAATAACTACAGTTTTGAAACACTGCAGACGATTTGATAATCGTGGTAAATGAATTTATGAATAAATTGCTTAAATTAATCCAATTTTAATGTTTCTCTTAGATAATATCAAATAATAAGCATTTAATAAGTTTTATTTTTTTGATCATGGTAGACTTTTCTATGGAAATGCCCATTAGGGCGTATCGAAAAATTTAGATCGTGTTCTAAGAGATCTCAAAAGTTGCAAAGGGTTGTCAAGATCTCCCAAAAAAAAATTTAGGAAAAAATAAGGATGTCTTCCTCTCCCGCAAGGACAATGTTGTTTTTTAAGAATCTAAAGGTACACTCGAGGTAGCACAGAACTTTTGATTGCCTCTTTGAAAAGACGCTATTAGGGATCCTGGAATTCAAATATGATGGGCAATTATATTTGGTTTCTCATTAGAGAAACTGATTCTGAATACAATCGACAAAAAAGAGACAAAATAATTTTTAAACCATTGCCAAACAATTTAATTTTCGAATACTTTTCTGAACTTATTTTATGGCTCTCTTATTCAACATCTGTATCTTATTTCCTTTCCTATTTAAGTCAATGTTTTTTTTTTGGTATTCTTTTTATTCTGTACTTTTTAAGGATTTATGTAGATATTCAATATTTCGTTAAAAATAAAAGTTTTTTATTAAAAATTAAGTTTATATTATATTATATATTTATATTGGGAAACTGGGGGCGATGGAACAATGTAACATGTCTGACTGTCTCAACCTGGCGAGGCCAGCATAATCTTTGTGAAATCGCCTCAAGTCGACTCAAACCTCCACGTGGTTTTTCCTGGGCAACGTCAAAACTGACAATCGTTAGTTTGGCGGCTAATCTGAGCGGCGGGCCTCCCTAGGCTTAAAATAGGTTGTGCGTCGGGTGTGAAGCCCACCCGTAAAAACCAATTTCAATGAAAACAAATAAGAAAAGAAGATAAATGATCCCCAAATCTGATGACGACTACCGCAAACGAAAAACTGATAATGATTTACGGATATGCACCTGGAATGTCCGAACCCTTAATTGGGAAGATGCCTCTATCCAACTGACTGATGTCTTGGAAAGATACAAAGCTGATATCACTGCTATCCAAGAAATGCGATGGAAGGGACAGAGTTGCATTCGGCATGCACCCTGTGATATCTACTACAGCGGCCATGCGGAGAAGCACGAGTTTGGATGCGACAGAAGACAAGGACGATGAGACAAGGAAATTTTCTACGAGCGCCTTGAAAATGCTTACGAGCGCTGCCCCTGCCACGACGTAAAAATCGTGCTTGGTGACTTCAACGCTAAGGTGGGCAAGGAAAATATTTTTGGTCCAACAGTCGGAAAGATTAGCCTCCACGACAACACCTCCGATAACGGAATGAGGCTGATTGACTTCGCCGCAGCACGAAACATGGTCGTAAGTAGCACTAGTTTCAAGCATCTCAATATTCATAAAGCCACCTGGATGTCCCCTGATCAAAAAACAAAAAATCAAATTGATTACGTTTTGATCGACGGAAGGCACTTTTCCAGTGTATTGGATGTACGCACGATCCGTGGTGCAAACATTGACTCGGAACACTATCTTGTTGCAGCCAAGATCCGTACACGTCTGTGTGCAGCTAAGAATACACGCAACCCTACACAGAGAAATCTAAACGTCGACAAGCTGCAATCTAAACAGATAGCCGATGCTTTCGCCACTCGACTCTCACTCCTGCTTCAAAGCACTCCTCCAATCGATGATATATGCGCGCAGTGGACACACATTTCCAACTTCATGCGTGCGGCTGCTGAAGAGGTGATTGGCTACCAACGCCCTCGCCGAAACCAGTGGTACGACCAGGAGTGTCGCGACGCCACTGCAGAGAAAGGCGCCGCCTACAAAGCCACCCTGCAGTCGGTTGTAACGCGCGCTGCTAAGGAGCGATACAAAGAAAAAAAAGGGAAGAGAGACATATTTTCAGGCGGAAAAAAAAGAGGCAGAAAAGCGCGAGCAGGAGAACATTGAGATGTATGGTGACAGGAATGAGGCCCGAAAATTTTTCGAAAAAATAAGACGCCTTGCCGACGGTTTTAAAACCGGGGCCTCTTCCTGCAAGGATGAAAACGGGAATCTAGTGACAGATGTCCAGAGTACACTGACGTTATGGAGGGAACACTTCTCTAAGCTTCTAAATGGCGACGCTGACAACAATCCCGCCAATAGAGATGATATTCCGGAAACCCCAATTTCGGATGACAGCGTTGAGGTTCCGCTGCCCGACTATGATGAAGTTCTGACAGCTATAGCTCGGCTTAAAAATAACAAAGCCGCGGGAGCTGATGGCTTACCTGCTGAGCTGTTTAAGAACGGAGGCGAAGCTCTACTTAAATGCATTCACGAGCTTCTATGCAGAATATGGTCGGAAGAATGCATTCCGAACGATTGAAATCTCAGTGTGCTCTGCCCAATCCACAAGAAAGGCGATCCCACTATCTGTGCCAATTACCGTGGGATAAGCCTTCTTAATATCGCATATAAGGTCCTGTCGAGCGTTTTATGTGAAAGATTGAAGCCCATTGTAAACGAACTGATCGGACCTTATCAGTGTGGCTTCAGACCTGGAAAGTCCACCATCGACCAGATTTTCACGCTACGACAAATCTTGGAGAAGACTCAAGAAAAACAAATCGACACCCACCATCTTTTTGTCGACTACAAAGCCGCCTTCGACAGCCCAATAAGGAAGCACCTGTACTCCACCATGTCTGAATTTGGTATTCCTGCAAAACTAATACGACTTTGCAGGATGACACTGAGCAACACCAGCAGCTTAGTTAAAATCGGGAAGGACCTCTCCCCACCATTTATTACCAAACGAGGTTTCAGACAAGGTGATTCCTTATCATGCGACTTTTTCAACCTAATGATGGAAAAGATCATCCGAGCTGCTGATCTGAGACGTAGTGGCACAATATTCTACAAGAGTGTTATGCTGCTTGCGTATGCTGATGACATAGATATCATTGGCCATAATACGCGCGAAGTCAGTGCAGCATTTTCCAGATTAGAAAGAGAGTCAAGTCGAATGGGTCTGGAAGTGAATGCAGATAAGACCAAATACTTAGTGTCAACAAACAAACAGTCCCAGCGTCTTGGAACCCACGTTACCGTTGACAATACCTCCTTCGAGGTTGTAAAGAACTTCGTTTATCTGGGATCCAGCATTAATTCAACCAACGACATCAGCATTGAGATCAAACGAAGAATAACTCTTGCCAACAGGTGTTACTTTGGGCTCAGTAGGCAAATGAGAAGCAGAGCCCTATCTCGACGAACGAAAATCACGCTCTATAAATCGGTCATCATGCCCAACCTACTTTACGCATCACAAACCTGGACGCTGAGCAGTTTAGATGAAAAGACTTTAGGAGCATTCGAAAGAAAGATTCTTCGTAAGATCTACGGACCAATTTGCGTCAATGGCGAGTACCGAATACGGTGGAATGATGAACTGTATGAGCTGTACGCTGACATCGACATAGTCAAGCGCATTAAAATCGAGCGGCTTCGCTGGCTTGGTCATGTTCAGCGCATGAAAGACGATGCTCCAGTGAAGAAAACATTCGATTCGGTACCCAGCGGCGGTCAACGCAGAAGAGGACGACCGCATCTTCGTTGGAAAGACCAAGTAGAGGACAACCTGACGAAGCTTGGAATTTCCAACTGGCGCCAGCAAGCGAAAGACAGAAATAGCTGGCGCAAGTTCTTGGATGAGGCCAAGACCGACATACGGCTGTAGCGCCAACTAAGTAAGTAAGTAAGTAAGTGTTTATATTAAATTAACCGGCATTAAATGAAAAAATCATAAAAAAGTAGAATTTCGGTACCTTCACTCAATGGTCTATAACTTCATTATTCTACCATGAATTTTCCTCAAAGGTAGTGTGTTTTTTTTTTGAAAGAACTATCTTTACGTACAAAATGATAAACTGAGATTTTTTTGAGATTTCGATTTTGTTTTAAATTATTGAGGCATTATTCGACTTAATTTTAAAAAAAAAAATAAAAAAAAATAACCCAATGTCTTCTAATTCCGTCAAATTTACTGAGCCAAATGACAAAGTTTGTTCTAAGCATTTGTAGGTAATTTAATTGACTTGGTTCAGTTTTTTTTCTTCTTAATGTGGTTAATTCGTTTTCGAGATATGTTGCTATTTATGACACTGCATCCTGAAAAAAGGGGAAATTTTTTCAAAAAATCTTATCTCAAGAACTTATTCATAAAAAATTTTTTGTTGTGATATTCGTGCTTAGAAGGCCAAAGTTCATAAGAAAAAATTAGTGGCATGTGGATCACAAAATGGGTGGCGCCTAGTGTAATTTATATCCCTGATAAACATGAGCAGGGCTCAGATTTTAATGGCTTAAAAAACTGCACAAAATGACCTAAAAAAATGACAAAAATCAAACTAAATGGCCAATTGTAGCAAACAACTTTGGTAAAAGTGGAATTTAAAAGCTTTACGAAATTAATTGTAGCAGCTATTATTTTGTATCTATCATTTGTATAAGCGACTGTCAAATGGCTTACTCGAATGAAAAATTTAATATAAAGATGAAAACTGATAAAACTGACCCAAACAACGCAAACAATTACATAAAAATGAAGCTTTAAAAATAAAACATTACTAAAAATAAAATTTCTTTTATTTTATTTAATTTTTATACAAAGCGTTACTGCATATTACAAGGTACATTTTTAATTCATTAAAACTTATTTTTACTTCTGCACTAACGAGAGGAACATATTTAAAATACGATATGTCATCGGATGTAAGTTCCTCTTTTAATTCATAGTATTAAAATTTTTACCTCATAGTATTAAAATTTTTACCTCCTAATATCTCAGCAATGGAGCATAAAAATAGAGTTATTAAAAACTAGCATATCCTGAGTTTTATCTCACACTTGATTCATCTTTCTACATACCTTTTCATAAGTTTTACCACGCGAAGAGCTTTTTTTCATAGAGGTCTATAAACAAAGCTAGTCCTTTTTCGAGAGTTAATGTTTTTGATTGAAAGGACTCTGTAGTTAAAGAAAAATATTGAAAAATGTGCACTTTTATATTTTTTAGTACGAAAAAAAAACAAAAAAAAATATTTTAAAATTACACTAAAATGACCTAAAAACTGATAAATGCTGTAAAAATTAAAAATGTCTAAAAATGACAATAAAATGACTTAAAAATCGCTAAAAACTACCAAAAAATGCCCTAAATATAGTAAAAATTATATGAAAACTAAAACCGATAAAAAACGATGAAAAATTATGAAAAAGTAACCTATAAACTTTTCATATTTGGAATTTAGGAAACATAAATGGAAGTTCTAAATAACCAGGAAATTTCTTAGTAGCAGCAGAAAAAATGACATGTCATCGAAATTCTAGACCTGATGATAAGGATCAATAATTATAAGATAGAAAAGTGCATACTCAAAATTTGCTCTCGATATAATAGAATAATGTTTCTATGCCAAAATATACTTAAACATCACAGTGTCCAAGAATATATTAATGTTTTTCAGTATTGTAATCAATTTCAATGGATTTATTGAAAAATAACAATTTTTCTCTATTTTATTAGATCTTAAGATATATACTATTGAATGAATGAAATACGAGTTTTTAAGGCATTCTTAAGTCGTGATTAAAAATTAATGTATTGTAGTAAAATCTTCAAAAAAGACTTTCAGGATAGAGTAGATTTTCTTATCTTATAATGTTTAATAGCATAATTGTAAATTATTTACAAAAATTAAACATTAAAATTGTGCCAATCTATCTTTTATGAAAAACATACAAAATACTTATATAAAAAATGTAAATTTGACTGTTTCTTTGTTTATCCCTCTTTCACGTTTCAACAGAATTTAATGAAATTTAGAACATACGTTGAATAGTTTATAGGTTATTTTAATATCTTCAAATTATGAGATTGCAAGAAATGCAACTGCAATTATAATACAATTTACAGGTATTGAGAATTATTACAGGTAACGCAAAATTTTCCTAATAATTCAGTTGACAAGTCTTTTATTTTTTATGGGCTAAAAAGGATCTGTATAATTAGTATAGTTTTGATGTAATGACACTAGTATTTGTGTGTGGTTCATACAAACTGAAAATTTTTAATCATTTTGTATCATTTTCTATAAAAGCTAGGCTCTCAAAATTTGTTTAAAAATGTTGAAAATTATAAACGAACATACTATTTGAATCCAGATGTGAAGTTATAGATAAGACTAACTTTATCATTGAAGCCTAATTGAAGGATTTTACCATGATTCATTCTTTTTTAATAATTACTCAAATATGCCTAAAAACGCATATTTTTTATTCAACACTACTAAGATAGAGCAAAAATAAAAATTCTGTTGCTAATGAATCGGAATCTGCGTTTTTGTAAATTTTGTAAAACACCTTAAAAGTGCCTCTACGCTATATGTTTCATACATTGACACGTAAAAAATTACAAATGGCTTTTACCTACAGATAGTGTGGAACATATGAAACTGTGGTTTTGAAATGTCGTTTGTATTTGCGTCTGTACATTTTTGAATTAGATCTGACTCTAATTTCGTATGTTTTTCCATCTGCACAAAATGTCAGTTTAATAAATTTTTTTAATTTTTTTTTTTTTGTGAAAATGAAAGAAAAGTTAAATTTTAAGATATTTATTCAATAAATTAATTTAAAAATAATTTCTTTTAAGTTTGAATGGCCAAAGAGGAGCAAACTTTGGAGCTTTGAGGTTTACAAAAATTTCAAAAGCTGTTTTTTATTTTCAAATAACAAATCAGATAGTGTGGAGACAAAAGACAAAAGCTGTCTGACAAAAACTCAATTTTGACACACATATGAAATTCGGTATGTAATTTTTTTTTTTTTTGACATGTCATCTGTATAGACATGGTGATTTAGAGTGAAATTTTACGTATAATATTTTTGTTATAGGAACTAACACTGAGTTTTGTGGGACATTTTAACACCAATTATAAATAAGTGAGAAATTAACCCTTAAACACTTTTTAAGTTTTCACTTTTTTTGGGCATTCAAGTTGGTTTTTGAGCTTTGGTGTATTCAGATACTTATAGTAGAATTTTATAGCAAATATTTTTGTGGAATATTTTAACCCGTTATATCTCTGTATTATGGGTCTTTTTTGCCTTTATCAAAAACAGGTCAAAAAATACCCATACATTGAGGGTTAAAGTGTTCCACAAAAATGTTTCTCGTAATATTTTGCATAAATGTGCAGAACACATCCCATACCAAAAACGCAAGGGTTACATGGTTTCGTTTGCCGATTCACTATGAGAATGTTCAAAAAGGGGTTAGATTAAACCGCCTCTAAAATAAAACTCAGACGTAAACTTTCAAAACGCCGATACACGTATACTTTTTTTTTTGGTCCCCTCCATCAGAATCCATTGGCGTAACGTTGTTATTTTGGAAAAAAATGATTAAAAAAATGTCGTGTTTTTGGTTCAAATCCGGAGCAGGAAGATGAAGTCTCATCTTTTAAAATTTTGTATCGTCAATATATGTTACCATATCTATCGATGCCCTCCTGATCCTGTTTCATACAAGGGTACTTTTTCATATATAATCGCTCCGCCTTATTAATATACCTCCTACGCAGGGATTAAATATGTTGTTCTACAAAATTTGTATGGAAATTGATTTTGAAAAGCAGGACATTATATATAAATTTTTAAATTTTTTATTCCATTTTTTTAAGTAGAAAAAATAAAGGCTAATGTTTGGGTTATTTATGATTTTTTAAACTAGTATAAGTTTTAAAAGAGTTGCATAAAATATTTTTCCCTTTTGCAAGGTCATGTTTAAAAATCATAATATCGAGTCTTAGCCGGCCTGCAAGCTCTTATTTGGTTCCTTTAAATATTCTAAATTTTTTCCATTTTGTATCATATAAAACAAAAACTCCAGAAATGGGCTAACAAAAGACGCGATCCGAAGATCATTAAAAATTTTAAATGAATGTTTGACTGAGCATATTTCTACTTCAATGAAATGGTCAGCGCAAAGTCCTGGGTCCGAATCGTCTCTTCCGTGAACGGAACGGCTTTCGTATGAAAAAAAATTGCGTTATACGTCAATCGATCAAAAGGTTTGAGATCACGGCTTTCGAATGGTTGCGGAACGTAATTAACTTTGAAATTGTAATAGATTTTTAAGACTAAATGTCATGAAAACGTCAAATATATCTTTGTGTCATACATTTCCTGGTGAAAATTATTTTAATAAAATTAATAAAATAGAATGGATGCAACTTTATTTTTTTATCTCACTTCTGAAGATGAAAGTGAGAATGATGAGAGGATAGTAAGAAGGCAGTTAAGAGATAAAAGTATTTCTCTTTCTTTGTCAAACAAAGCGTAAGAATAATACAAATTTTTTAAAGTATTTTATTTAAGCAAACTATACTTTAGATTCATAAAAGGGTTTTGCTTAAATAAGGAAGCATTCGACTATGTTCTTAATAGCTTGGAATTTCAAGGCAACATGTCCACAGCAGTCCCTCCAGTGCTACAATTAGCGGCGACTCTTTCGCTTTTAGCAAGTGCAAGTTTTCAACACTCAGTTGGCAGCGATTATTTGATTGGAATGGCCCAAAGTACTATATCAAATTTAACATCCAATGTACTCAAAAGTATGGAACAGAAGTTATGCCCGAAGCACATCAAGTTTACACCAGGGAATTCATCTAGTTGCAAAGAATGGTTTATGGAGAAATATAAAATTCCAGGAGTCGTAGGGTGTGTTGATGGTACACACATTGGTCTACAAAAACCAAGTGTAAATGAACATATGTTTTTTATTCGCAAGGAGTTCCACAGCCTGAATGCAATGATAATCTGCGATAATGTTCCTTTTCTTTTATTTTCAAAGAGCGTTCTTTTAGAATTACTAATTTATCTAGTTTGTCACTGATGCCTTTTTGAAAATCACTGTCAAGTTTTATATTTTCTTTCAACAAATGAATCTTAGACTCGCAGACTTTAAAGCTTTTCTTTTCTGTTGATAAGTTCTCTGGTGGCAGTTCTGTCTCTGTAGGTAATGCTTATTTAATAGAATGCTCATCTGTCTCATCCAATTCATCATTACTTAGCACATACTTCCCTATGTCCGAAATATCATCTGGCTCGCTTTGCTTGCCGAATGTTCTTACATTTTGTAAGCCCTCCACGGTCACTTTCAGTCCACTTGCTTCAATAATGCACTCCTCTACTTGTGTAAGAAGCTTCTCTTGATAAGGACCACCACCCGTCTTCTTTTTAGACTCCTTATTATACGAAAGCTTCTTTTTCGCTTGATACTTTTGGTCAGCGAAAGCCTAAGAACAAATAATTTTAACATTTCTGTTGCATTGTAAAATTAACAAAATTTTACCTTTTTCCACATTTTGGGGTTTTTGACCGGTGGTCCCACAGCGTTTAGCTTTTTCGATAAGTCCAACCAAAGCTTCTTGGACGTTGCTTTTCCCTGCGCGCAATTGGGTAGCAGATTTTTTGCCAAATTAGGATGATCCATCATAAACTCTCCCATTGCATTTTTTTGAGTGGAATTCATTTTGTTATTATTGGTCCTACAAAATAAAATTATTACATTTACTTATTCAATGTTTTATGAAAATTTACTTACATTTTTTCAATTTTGCGCAAAATGTTATTTCTTGCTTTAAATTAGCGCCAACTTTGAACGGTTACGTTCGATAAAAAGTGATCGAATGACTGTTCGTAGCAGTTGGTACGTTCATGAGTACGTTCACTGAAGAAGAAATTCCAAATTACGATAGTAAGGGTTCGTTCACGGATGCTATGATTCCAAATACGTACTTTTACGTGACGAGTTGTACGTTCACGGAAGAGACAATTCGGCCCCTGATCTTAATACAATTGATAATTTGTGATCTACAGCTCATACAAAAAAGTAGTTGAAATATGTATTGGTCGTTAACTAACATGCATGGTTAAACTGCATGAAAGTTGTTAAAAATGATAAGGATCAATAGATAATACCTTGAAAATATGCAAAGTGGATACCGTAGTCGACAGGTGCAAATTTGAGTGCAAGCGAATTGGGTTAGTTTTATTATTTTTTTTCTTAAATTAATTAACTTTCGTTTAAAATTAAATAACGCTTTGTTTATAAAAAAATTTTTTTTGCGCATAAAAATATAAGAAGTTTATACAAGTACTCATTTTTGCTGTACTTTTGTTTCAAATTAAATAAAGCTTTGTTTATGAAATTTTTTTTTATTGAATTTTTTTTGCGCATAAAAATTCAATAAGTTAATACAAGTACTAATTGCTGTACTTGTACTGTATATTCAAATAGAAAGTAACTACAACTATATAAAACTGTTTATTCTGTACGAAACCATTCATTAAAATTAAATTAAAATTTAAGAAAAAAATGTACACACTAGTTAGAGGTAAGAATAAGCATTAAGAAAACTATTCTCTTTTCTCCTCCGAATTCAATTTATAGATCATTAACTTCTGGTTGTTCACACTTTATCGAAGCGCTTATGTTCTAAAAAAAAATTAAGACTAGAGCTTATGCAAACGAGTAGGAATTGGAAAGTGTTTGAAGCAGAAAAAACCTGAAATCGAAATGTTGCACGGTTTATACATATTTTTTATTTTTTTTACTTTTTTGTCCCGCACGTTGCTATTAATTCACTGAATTTGACCCAGAAAAATGTACAACAACAGAGACAACAGAAGCAACAAGAACAACAGCTTAAGAGGCATTAACACTTAACTGATCAAAAAGCGTTAACAATATGTTTGCATAAAGTAGAAGCTGTAGAGCTTCATCTTCGGAGGCAACAACTCAAAAATTGATACAGTTATTTTGTATATTCGGTTAAATTTTGATAATTACTTTTTTTGTGTTTTTACTATGCAAAACTCATTTTATTTAATTAATGGGTCTTTTTTTAATTTTGTTTGTGTCTGTCTTTTGCAGCAATGAACGCTGTTGACTTTTTGCGCTGACAAGTTGTTGACTTTAAATTTAGTACCGTTTTCTTAAGTATTTTTTTTTGTTATTTATTCTTCTATGTTAGTCACTTGTGTCTGTTGCCGCCATATCTTCTTCTAGTCTTCTACTTTCTTTTCATCTTCGTTCCGCTTCTTCACGTAGCTGTGTTTAATTAACATTAAGGCTCGCACAAAATGCAAGAAGAAAAAAAGAACCCAAAAAATATAGGTACTATTCACTAGCGAGAAATCATTCCCATATTATAACTTAATTGTGTATCTTTTAATGATAGTTGCTGTTTTTGTTGTTATAGTGTTGTTGTTAAGATGTTGCTTTCAAGAACTGCGAACTACTTTCATTTGCTGTAGCTTTATTATTTGCCTGCAAGTTGATGACCTCTAGCGAACGTTGTTATACATCCTCCATCCTCTCTCTCTGCGTCTGTTTTTCAGTCTGTCTTAACGTCTTGGCAATTTTTGACAAATTTAACGACTTTTTCACTGACATGGCGAAAATGTCACTTTTTTTACATACCTACATACATTTTATTGCCTCTTTATGACCAAATCGTGTTTGATTCTAAGCCAACACATAATTTATATTCCACAAAACGTGCAACGTAACTTTCGTTTAGCGTCCGAAGACCGTCCAAAAAAAGTACGTAAAATGGCAATATAAATAAGTTTTAGTACCTTTCTTTTTCGCATTCCTCAGACTTCAATTACATTTGTTACAAATAAATATATATTTTGTATGATATTGCTTATAAGTTCACTCCAACAAATTTGCAACCAGATTTTTTATATTTATTCAGTCAATTTTCGGCAAGTATTTTAGTTATATATGACAATTATTGCAATCTTTGGCTCAGTCTTTTTTCGTAAATACAATGTAGCTGAGAAGCCTCCAAAGCCTATTTTCAGAACTTACCCAGTAGCGGATGGAATATATTCCGAATATATGAAGCATCAATTATCTTGTAATGACCACTACTTCCGACTATATTACCTTACTATGCATAAAAGGCCTTACATTTAACATTGAATGAGACAGGAGGTAAGTGATCGCCTCCCTTCAGCATTACCTAGAAGTTATGGAGTAACATACTACTTGTATTAAGTTATAAAAATCACTGCATTACTTTTCCTTGTATGCTACATTACAGGTAATGAGGTATGAGTTAATTACTTCTGCTATATGCAGACGCATTACTTTTTGAAAAAAGTAATGCTTCCTTACCTGGTAATTTATTCTGTATTAGTTCTATGGTAGCCACTGGCAAATCCGCTGCTGGGTAGTTACATTTGTTAGGACATGGAAGCTAAAACACTAATGACATCTACCTTACACAGTAAACGACGATGGGAGTAGGTATGCTATTTATGACGCACAAGACAAAAGAAAACAAGTTAAATTCAACGAAAATCCTCTTTGACCGAACTTCTATTGATCAATTGTTTGAACACAAATGATCGAGAACTGGACCTACGAGTTTTTTGTCTGCACCGAACGTATTATGTTCTCTAGAATATTGCAGTTTTTACTCTTTGAGGCTTATCATTGTCTGCAGAGAGGTGGCGGCGAACCAGAAATATTAATTCAATTGAAAAATGTTCAGTCTAAGCTGGGGCTTGAATCGATAAAAAAAAATTTCGGGATTGAATATGTTTTCATATCATATAAAGATCATTTATTCAAAAAATTATAAAAAATTCTACGCAGCTTAGCGTCAGGTCTGATAGGGATATGTCTCAAGATATATAGAAATATAGATAAATATTTCATATTTCATATTTATTTGATATTAATAAGTACAATAAGATACAGGAGAGATTTTTTAACAGTACAACAGAATTATATGCATAATCAACAGTTAACTTAGAATTGAATACTCAGAATAGCATAAAATACTTAATATATAATTATTATTTTAATAGTGCAACAAATTTATGTGTAAATCGACTGTATGAAAAAGTAAGAAGAAAACCTCGATACATATATTTTTAAAACTTTAGTTTTTTGTGAACAAACAAAAACACAATTTAAACATTAGAACATAACGGTGAAACAAAATTAAATCAAGACAAACCTATACAAACGAGCTCACATTAAAAGTTGTGCAAGTGAAGAGAAAATTAAAATCGTGGTCTATAAGCCATTATTTCTTCTTAAAACTTGTTACTACTGTTGAAATAACTTCAGTCAAACGCGAAACTATAAACAATAAACATTTCTTAAAAGTGAATCAATCAGCAATGGCATACAGGCAGCTCGTGATAGATCATTATTTGAAAGGAAAATCCGAGCGACACATTTCACAAATCATCTTCAAAAAAGAATCAACAGTGCACGATATAATCAATCGTTACAAACAAGATAAAAGAATATGCAATAAAGAACGTACAGTAGCTAAAAATAAGCTTAGCTCCAAAGATGAAAGGTATGTTTTAAGAGAAATAATAAAATACCCATTCTTATCTGCACCAAAACTAGAGGTTGTGTTAAAACTCAATTTGAAAAAGAGTGTACACTTAGACACAATTTGAAGAGTTTTGCGTAAAAATTGTTTAAATTGAGGAGTAGCACGAAAAAAGCACTGTATTAGCAGGAAAAATATAAAACAACGCCTCAATTTCGAGCGTGAGCAAATAACAAAAGACTTTTCATTCTGAAGCAAGGTTAATAAAACAGAATACATTAGGATTTTCAGCACTTTTTACCTACAAACATTTATTACAGGTTTTGTTTACCGATGAGAGTTAAATTAATTTAGTTGGTTCAGCTGGAAGGCGAAAACTGAATGAAAAATTTTGCAATAAAAATTTGAAACATACGGATAAGCATGGTGGAGGATAAGGCATTGCTTGGGGCTGCCTCTGATGTTAGAAATTTTCATTTTATTGAAGGAATATTGGACAAAAATATGTTCCTTTACATTCTCATGGCTCACGTAAAGGAATTGCTCAAAAACAATTAAGAGTTTTACCAAGGCAATGACCTGGAACGTACGTCACTCTTGGTAAAGAACTGTTTACTTGATAATTATCCGAATATCATAAAAACAACTTCGACAGCCCATATTTAAATGTAATAGAGCATCTATGGGATGATCCAGAGTGTAGTATAGGAGATGGCCAACTAAAGATTTTTTAAAAAGAATCCTAAGTGAAGAGTGGAATAAGATTGGAGCTGATGTTTGTAAAAATTGGGTTGTATCCATGCCAAACAAAATGGATTGACAGCAAAATAGTAAATGCTTAGTTTTAGCATTGAATTCCTATCAGGCCAGGCAGGCTTTCAATGTGAGCTCGTTTTTATAGGTTTGTTTTGATTTAATTTTATTTCACCGTTATGTTCTATTTTTTTATTATATTTTGTTTAATTTTGTTCACCAAGAAATAACGTTTTGAAAAAAAAATATTTACTCCAGGTTTCTTCTTACATTTCTGAAACCAATAAGAAAGTGTTAACAAATGCCTGCCCGACTTTCGTTGTGAGCCACTGTAGTATAAAACAACTAAAAACGTGCTCTTGCTTTCTCGTTCAGTAACCCAAATTTCAGTAAGATCGCTGCATTTTACTTGTACCATTCTAGCTCAGATTCCTGCAGGCGGATCAATCGTATTGGAAACTGTCAAGGAATAATCAAAAATTGTTAAACAAAAAAATTTGCGTAATGTTGTCGAGTGGTGCCTAACATTCGCAGTCCACTAAAGTCATAAGGGGTATTCACACTGACTGGGGTAGTTGGGTAGATTGGCAAATGCCTTACATTTTGTTTTTGTAAAGTGCCATTCTACCCAAGTACCCATCAACCAATCTACTCTAGCTGATCCTCTGACTTGTTTGGGTAAATTGATTTCTTGCTAAATTGAGTACTTTTCCCATGTGTTACCATCTTTTGCTGAAAAAGGCAATAATTGACCTAAATGCATCAAATTTACAATATTTTTTGTCAAGGCTAATAAATCGAATAATACACAAAAAATATTGCCACACCCCCTATTTTTACCGCCCTTCTTTTTATATAAAATCGTTCGTGCGGTGTCTCTTAAGATCTCAGTAATGGTAACACCTTAGGCCACCAAAATTACAACATCTGTTAATATCTTGGTTAACAAAGTTAAAGCCGCACCCCCTTTATCCGCCCACAAATCAATAGAAATGCTATATTTCGGAAGGTTTTGATCGTATTAGACTAAAATTTGGTAATTTAGTTTGTATAGATATTGTTTGAAACTGTATTAAAAATGGGTGTCCACGCCCTCTTTTACAGCCCACAAATCAATAAAAATACTTTATTTAAGATGATTTTGATTGTATAAGACTTAAATTTGGTAATTTAGTTTGTATGGTTATTATACTGTACATTCGGGAAAAATAGTAAAAATTGGCGTGGTTGCTGTATAGCAACGCCTACTGTTTCATTAATCATTACAATTGATTACTGGGCTGATTGCGCTGAAATTTTGGCAGTCGATTTGTTTCGCCTACGAGGTAGTTTAGGAAAAATTTGCCAAAATCCCTTTTACCGCCTACAAATCAATAAAAATGCTATTTTTTAGACGGTTTTGGTCGTATTAGACTAAAATTATGTAAATTAGTGCAAACAGTTACATTCGCAAACTGAACTAAAAATGGGCGTAGTCGCACTACAGTTATACCTGTTCAGATACACAAAAATTTATAAAAAATTTTCCGATTAGCATGAAAATTTCTATATAGCAGTAAGCCGGTTTGTGACAGGACAGCGCTTTCCCTGAATTACTAGCAAATGATAAGATGCTGCTAAGTTCACATTAAAAATTAATCATATATAAAATAACTTTTTTTACGCCCAATTAATGGCTTAAATTTTTCGCACATAAAATGACAAAAAATGCGTTGATGGAAACCCTCTTCCAGCTGTCACTCATCTCTCATCAGCTGCATAAGCCGGGGAGATCAAACAAACATGCATCACTGCCCAAAACTAATCTCCAAAGTACTCAATTCCAATTTAGGGTGCTCGCAATTACCAAAAGTACTCAACTACCCAGTGTGAATACCCCTTTTGTTTTTTTTTACTACATTACAAGACGTACACAAAGCATACGCTGCAATTTTTGCACAAGAATCGCACACACATTCTCTTTAAGTTCTTTTCTTTTTGCAGTAGATCTTCAAAATAAATTTTCTCGAGAACTCCGCGTATCATGTGGAAATAAAAAACACGCATCGAATATATTTGGCAGCTGAACCTATAAAATGTAACTTTGGAAAGGAATTGTAAGTTAAGAGATCCTTATATAATTTTTAATGTAAATTAAAATAATTGTATGAGCATTTTTTGTGTTCTTATTTAGTAAACTATATGTTAGCATTTGTTTTAATAAGAATATCAACTAAATAAATCTACGAAGAAGCTTCACTTCTGTCAAGTGTAAAACTTAATGCACCTCTACGTTTTATGCTAAACTTTTGAATAATCTCTTTCCAGACATCCTATTGAACTATAATTATTGATTGTTTTTTACTACATTGAAAAGTAATTTTAAATAAAAAAATCTTTTTCTTCAAAGTGAATTTTATTAATGTTGTACAAAGCAATGCAATCATATTTAAACATAAGCAAACTATCAACTACCAATCATAGCCAAAACAAACATTAATTTCATTGAAAACTTACCTTACTTTTCTTACTTGTCTACTATGTACAGAGCTAGATAAATATTTAAAAAGTTATTTAACAAAGGTTAATGACTTATGGCCTAAAAATTCAAATCGATTAGATATGCTTTTATATGCTTTTGCAGCTAAACTGAATAAAAAAAAAATACACTGAAGACCTAGTTTAATTTTGTAATTAATATATTTAGTGGCACGAGTTTTTAACACATTATTGTTATTTATATAAATAAATATTTTTTCCCACACTGCGCTCTCTTGCAGAAGCATTTGGAATGCTCTTTCAAATACGCACTCAGCCAACAACAGCTTGGTTTTTGATCTGGGAAGTATCCAACTTCACTCAAAACTGATATCAAATCTACTCAAACCTTAAAAGATCACGCCAAACACAAGCTTATAATAAAGCTCAAAAAAGCCGGTCTTCTGAAGCTTGGCTCTTTTACTTTTTGAGCGCTCGGCACTCTTGTATAGGTCTTTCTTTTGACTCCAAGTCTAGACTTGGTTAAGTAAATATATTTGTTTTTTAAGCATTGCTTTTTAGTTTGAATGATCTGTATTTACTTTGACTCTAACGCTCTTAAGGTAAGAGAATCTGTAATGATCGCACCAAATTGGTAAGCTTTGTGCTAAAGCTCTCTTCAACAACTCTGTAGGCCAGCACTCAAACAACTTCTTTACTTGTCGGTTTTTTTCTTAAGGCCAACTTGTTGTTGTACGTACTTTTTTCACTTTTGAGCCAGGCTGGATGGTTTGTTTTTTTTAGCTCTCTTCTCTCTCTCCTCTGCGTCTGCATTGATAGTTTTGAAGACATTTTTACAGCTGGTTCAAGCGGGCTCTTTTGTTGGCCGTTCTAGAGAACAACAACAATATACATAAAAACCATTTTTAAAGCCTGTCTTCGTGCTGGCCTGGCTTGTGGGATTCGAGCTTATTTTGCGTGGTTAAAAGTCTTCAATGTTGGAAACCCAACGAATCAGTTCGACTTTACCGCTGCAACCGTTTGGAAGTGTTTCTTAAGAATCCCAAAAACAAAAAGGAAGAAGTAGTAGTAGTAGTAGAAAGATAGAAGAATTCTAGTGTGACTTCAAAGGATAATAAAATAAAATCGAAGGAAACCTTAAAAATACAAAACACAAACAATAAACAACGTTTGATCTAAACTGCAGCTAGTGTCATAAGTTTTTTAAACAAAGTAAGCTGCAAGAAAGTGTGTACAGAAAAAAAAAAGAATCTGAAAAAGTGTTTATATTTGTCACAATTCCCTAGTGCAAAATCCTTGCAAAGTTTATTTGAAACAACAGTTAAACCTAGCTTGTAAATTTTCCAAAAAGCTCTGACAAAGTTATTTGCTACACTAACAAAAACAAAAACGGATTAAATTCCAACATTTGCAGCAGCTATCTGATTGTCACTCTGGGAAGCGTAACGTGGCCAACTACTTTAGCTGCACTACCAACAGGTATGTTTTTCCAAGGATTATGAAAACTACAAGTGTTGAAATAAAGTCGAAACTATAACAAAGCGGGAAGCGAAATAAAAAACAAAATAAAAATACAAGTCAATAAAACTGGTGTTGACAAGGCTTAAAATAAAAGGATGTGCAGGCATATTTGCAAAAGTTGGCCGGGCATTTTGTAAGGCTGGCATAAAATTTGTTTTTATCGCTCGTTGACCTAATTTAAAATGTATTTAAAAGTTTTTGTTTTAAAATTTTTTTTAACACTCCCAATTGAAGTATGCCAAAAGCAACTTATTTGCATGGAATATTTTCAACTATGATTTAAACAGCAGATATATGAGAATATTTAAATATTATTTCTGATACAAATTTCAAGTACTCACTGCAATTTTGTTATAGCCACTACATCAGTGCCACTATTTTTGAACCGTATCAAAAACAATTTGCTGGTTTATTGTTTTATCGGATTCTTTTTTTTTATATAAAAAATAGCGCTTATTTTATTCTTTAGTTGACCATATAAACTGTTGAATTTTATTTTAAATTTACCAAAAATTGATTAGACTTATCTTATAGTTCTAAAAAATCTTAATTTTTCACAATTATATTTGAGCTTAATGCCAAATAAATTCATGCAGCAGCAGGATTAAAACAATAACAAGTTATTTGCAGGACAAAACACCAGGCAGAGTAGACAGCTGTTTTGTTTATTGCTACGTCAACTCTTCAGTATCCAAGTGGATGGACTGCAGTAACCACAGAAAACTTCTGAAGAGTTGATATATCGATCAGTAAAACAGCTGTTTAGTTTAATTAATGGTTTGTTCTGCAAAGATCTTGTTTCTTCATGAATTTATTTAGCATTAAGCCCAAATATAATAGCAATTATATTTTTTAGAATAATTAAATAATATTTAGCAACTAAAATATGCCATCCTTGATTTTTTGATTAATTAGAAATAATGATTCCCTTTTGTAATGAGAGAGAAATAATTTGTCGAGTCCGGAATGTCGCGACCACTATCATACTTTGGTTTTTAATCTGATAGTGGCCAAAGCATACTTTTATAAAAAATTTAATATACTTTAAATTCCGATTTTTTTAAGCTTCTACTGAAATTATTATATTGTGTAATATTTTTAATCTTAAATTTGGTAAGAAAATAAATAATAGCCTTTATGTTTTTTGTAATTTTTTGTTTTTGTAATATGTAATTTTTTGTAAGTTTTTGGATTTCTTTGTGTTTTGTATAAATGCCCCTACATTAATTTTTGTTATGTTAATTGATAGCTGCATCGTATTAAACTAACCTGATACTCCTCGTTCGAGTTAGTAAAAATGCAGTATATCCAGTGGCGGATCCAGAAAAAATTTTGGGGGGCAGGAAAAGTTTCTGCAAATATATTTTGCTATTTTTTTTTTCTTCGAATACTTCTTTTATTTTTTATTTGAAGTAATATAATATTAATTGATATTTTTAACATAAATTCACACATTTCATCACTTAAAATTAGGCTTTGTTTTTTTATCGTACTACAAATTTTGCGGGTTGCTATTCACCTCATAGTAAAATTCTAAAGTTTCCTCTTTTTGAAAATCTGATGAAAAAATGATGATTCCCGTATCTTTTATAATGAGAGAGAAATAATTTGTCGTGTCCGGAATGTCGCGACCACTATCATACTTTGGTTTTTAATATGATAGTGGCCAAAGGCTATTTTTAAAAAAAAATTAATATACTTTTGATTCTTATTTTTTAAGCTACTTCTGAAATATTTATATTGTGTAATATTTTTAATCTTAAATTTGGTAAGGAAATAAATAACTGCCTTTATGTTTCTCAATAGCAAACTAAACTTCATATCTTTCTAATAATTTTTTGTAAGTTTTTGGATTTCTTTGTGTTTTATATAAATGCCCCTACATTTATTTTTGTCATTTTAATTGAAAGTTGCATCGTATTAAAACTAACCTGATACTCCTCGTTCGAGTTAGTAAAAATCCAGTGGCGGATCCAGAAAAAGTTTTGGGAGGAAGAAAAAATTTCTGCAAATATCTTTTGCTATTTTTTTCTTCGAATACTTCTTTTATTTTTTATTTGAAGTAATATAATATTAATTGATATTTTTAACATAAATTCACACATTTTATCACTTAAAATTAGTCTTTGTTTTTTTATCGTACTACAAATTTTGCGGGTTGCTATTCACCTCATAGTAAAATTCTAAAGTTTCCTCTTTTTGAAAATCTTTCGACCACATTCTCTGGATTTAATTTTATTTAATTATTCTCCAAAGTTAAGATTAATTTTTTCATATAAATTGCAGTTATTACTGGAAAATATTGGAAAAATTTTAATTCTCTTAAGCACCATTATGTTAAAGTACATTTTGGGATAGTAAGATCTTGTCATGTCGAGACCAAATTTTATATACATAGCTGTTTTTCTACGTTATATTTATTGATTTTTCTCATTACACTGTGGGGACGTCAAAATGACAAGCGAAAGCGCTAAGACACGTTAACAAAATTTTTGGTCGTTGAATTTAATGGCATAGCTACTCAGTTTTTGCCAATCAGGTAAAAATCTGGATTTCGTTACCACCTTCGATTTTGTTTAAACTTTCAGAATTGAATCCTCTTATGAAATAAAAACACTAACTGGAGTAAAAGATTTGATTAAATTTTTAACGTTCAACATTTAAATTTGGTCAAAAGAGCAGAGAGAGCGAAATTGCCTCACTTTTGAAAAATCATAGATTCAACAAATCTAACTCAATGTTCACGTTTGATGTATTAGGGCAGTTCACGATCTTGTTGCATCGTTGCAAATGCAAAATAAACAGCTTTTACAAAAACAAAAAGCATTGAAAAGCTTTTGCAGCATATGCTTTTTGTTTTTGTAAAAGCTGTTTATTTTGCATTTGCAACGATGCAACAAGATCGTGAACTGCCCTATTATGTATTTTTGAAAAGTCAGTAAAAAGTAAATGTTAAAAATATAAAAAACTTTTTTTTTATTTCTGTAACTTTTTGAATTTGAAGGTCAACTATCAAAAATCTGAATATCTTAAAATTTTGACCTGTTTGGGAAAAATCGAGTATGCCAATAAAGTCTACGACTGAAACTTAAGTTTATCCCTGCAAACATTTTCAATCGCCTCAGAGCTGCCAGCGAATCACTTCAGAGATGAGACAATCGCCGACGAGCTCATTTGGGAGTCATCCGGGTATCGTCGACTGTAAGCATCTGAGGCCATAAAAGAGATTCGCCGGGAAGATTCGCGAACGAATCGCCTAAAGGGGTCTTAAGCTATTTGCCGGGAAGAGTTGCTTAACGAATCACCGAGAGGGGTTGTAAGCGATTCACTGGAAAGAGCTTCAAATGAATCGCCAAGAAAAGTCCTTAGCGATTCGCGGGAAGACTTAAGCACGAATTAAGCGATTCGCAGTTAAGAGTGGCAAAGGAATCGCTTTTAGGGTTCCCTCAGCATACGAATAATTTTTGTTGAACGTTACAAGCTGTTTTATAGAGAACATTTTTTGTCAAATCGGTCAACAAAAAAAAACTACCACCGAAAATCGTGGTAATATAAATATTTTCAGTTTTCATACGGCAATTCAATACAAAAATATTTTTTTTTAAATTTTTCGATGATTATTTTTAGAGGAGAAGTGTATTGAATTGCCTGCTTCATATTGCAACGCTCGATTTTTAAAGTTTTTAAAAAAGCCATCTTCCAACGATCGCTGGAATGCGCGAAAGAAGATTTTGAAGATTTTTCTAGAATTTCGCACTCATCGCTTGGGCGATCAAAAAGCAATCCATCTTTCAACGATCGCCGAAAGGAGCGAAGGAAGATTTTGAAGATTTTTCTTTAATCGCGCATTCATCGCTTGGGCGATTGAAAAGTGACCCATCTTTCAACGATCCCCGTAATGACCGAAGGAAGATTTTGAAGATTTTTCTTGAATCGCGCATTCATCGCTTGGGCGATCCAAAAGCGATCCATTTTCCATAGAACCCAAAGTGCTTCGCCAAATCAACTTCTCTTATAATCGTCTTCCAAATGCTTGCAGGGATGTGTCTCAGCGTTTTTGTGTGTCTTTTCAAAAGTTGAAAATTTACCTAAAGTGTTATTATTGCGATAAAATTAATTTTTAAAATTATGTTGTCTTAAAGGACCTTCTGCAGCTGAATACTGGGAACCGAAAGAAGATTTTGAAGATTTTTCTAGAATTGCGCATTCATCGCTTGGGCGATCGAAAAGCAATCCATCTCCAACGATCGCCGAAAGGAGCGAAGGAAGATTTTGAAGATTTTTCTTGAATTGCTCATTCATCGCTTGGGCGATTGAAAAGTGACACATCTTCCAACGATCCCCGTAATGACCGAAGGAAGATTTTGAAGATTTTTCTTGAATTGCGCATTCATCGCTTGGGCGATCCAAAAGCAATTCATCTTCCAACGATCGCCGAAATGAGCGAAGGAGGATTTTGAAGATATTTCTTGAACCACGCGTTCATTGCTTGGGGGATCGAAAAGCGACTCATCTTCTAACGATCGCCAGAATGACCGAAGGATGATTTCGAATATTTTCTTGAATCGCGCGTTCATCGCTTGAGCGATCGAAAAGCGATCCATCTTCCATAGAACCCAAAGTGCTTCGCCAAATCAACTTCTCTTATAATCATCTTCCAAATACTTGCAGGGATGTGTCTCGGCGATTTTGTGTCTTTTCAAAAGTTGAAAATTTACCTTAAGTGTTATTATTGCGATAAAATTAATTTTTAAAATTATGTTGTCTTAAAGGACCTTCTGCAGCTGGAAACTGGAAACCAATCGCTATGAAAGTTTTTATTTTACATCATCACACCGATATTTTTGTGTTCCATTGACTAAAAACTTTTTTAACAATCGTTTAAAAAATATACTGATTCACACCTGAGTACATTTTATATGATTTATATGATTCACACAATTGACTCACATCTAGGGAAGGAAGATGAAGTCGAATCCATTCAAAATTTTGGTGCATTAATGTTTGGCATTCCCACTAAACTAGTTCGGTACAGAGATACTTCTTTCATATAAAATCGCTCCGGCCTACTATACATGCTTATTTGCTTGATTTAAGCGATTTGTAATGGAATCCTTGTTACAGAATTCTTATTTTTCCGTTCAGTTGGACGAAAATGCAATATTTTTTAATGTTAAAAAAAGAAAGAGTTAAGACGAGAATTATTATTAAACGCAACGAACTCAGCGTCATACGAGGGCCGTTTAATAATTCCGTCAAAAATGAATCAAGGAACGATTTTTACGGCAAAAAACATTTTATTTCTCAATACAGTCTCCTTTTAGCTGTATACACTTCGTCCAACGTTCCTCCAATTTTTTTTTATCCCATCCGAAAAATACGTTTTCGTAAGGTCCTCAAAATAGGTCTCTGTTTCGGTGATGAGCTCCTCTCTGGTGGTGAATTTTTTTCCGCCGAGCCGATTTGTTCAAGTTTGGAAACAGAAAATAGTCGGAGGGGGCCAAATCTGGAGAATATGCTGGATGAGGAAGCAGTACGTTCTTGAATTCATGGAATTTTGCCATGGGAGCTGGTGATGTGTGAACACGCGCATTGTCTTGATGAAAGAGCACGTTTCTCTTTCAAAGCATCGTTGAAACGGTCCAATTTGGCTCCAGAGTAATTTCCATTGATCATTATTATCGGTGGAAGGTAAGCGATGTATATTATACCGCGTTTATCCCAAAATCGTCGCCTTAAGCTTTCCGGCCGATAGCACCGTTTTCGTCTTCTTCGGAGCACGTTCGGTGTAGTGTATTGGCCACAGTGGACTGTTCCTTTGTCTCTGGGGTGTAGTGATAGATCCATGTTTCGTCCACGGTTACTTATCGACGGAAAAAAATCCTTCTTAACTTTGTTCAACTGCGCGTAACACGCCTTTGAATCAGTCACACGATCGCGTTTATGGTCGAGAGTGAGCGTACGCGGCACCCATCCTGCTGAAAATTTTTTCATATCCAAATGATTTCGCAAAATCTTCCACACCCGTTCATTTGAGATGCCTACGGCCTCAACAATCTCGCGCACTTTAACTCGGCCGACACGATATCGTGAATTTTAGTGACCATTAATAGTGTGACGACCTCATTTAGGTGTCCAGAACGTTCTGTGTCACTTGTGCTTGTACGACCGCATCGGAATTCAGTAAACCACAGTAAACCATTCCAATCCAAACCTGTAGCCAGACCAAGAAGACAGAGGGGGCAGGCATAAATCTTGGGGGGGACAATTTTTTTGTTTTTCATTTAAATAAAAAAACTATTTTTTTAACGTGTGGAATGAATATATTACACAAAGTTATTAAAAAACAGTTAAATTTATAATATTTACATGAATATGTAGATCTTTCTGTACATGAGATTAATACACAACAAATAATAAAAAATTAATTCAGGACTTTGTAATATTATGAAGGTAAAAGTACAAGATTTATTTAAAGTGGCTAGAAATATAAGAAAGAGTAGCGAAATAGGCTTACATATGTATAAGACATTTTTTAAGTAAAACAAATAAAAAAATTGAATTAACCCACATCCGTCGTTTGCATCAAATTGATGCAAGTTTTTTATATATGGGTCAGAATTCGTGAAGTCGCCACGAAAAAAATTTCTGTAATTATTTTTTTTTTAATATTGATCTATTAAATGCCTATGATCACAGTAAATTTAAAAAAATATTTTTTGCCAAAGTTATTGTAAAGTGAAATTTTTCGTCACTTTTGAAATAAAGTCTCGCCATTCGCAAAAGAACTAACCGATTAAAATTAAACTCAGGTATATCATAGATAATGAAATAAAGGTTAGTAAATTGTTAAGAAATTAACAATTAAGTAAAAAATTTTTACACAGTTTTGGCAACGATTTTTTGTAAATAATTAATATTTTTTAATGTTCTGCGCCAAAATAATAAAAAAATAATAATCAATTCATAAAGAATCCAAATCTGTCGAGAAAAGTCTAAAACAGCAATTATCTTAGAAATTATGGCTAAATCAACGCTGTTCCTCATAGCAAATTTCGAACAGAATACGAAAACAATGGTAGGTGGCATTCAAGTTTTAAAGCAGTGATCATGACCACACCTGTCAAATAGAGTATTTTGAATTGTATAAAATTTATATATTTTTTATAATTGGTTCTTAAGAGCATTAAACAAAAATGCCCTCACCAAATGCATGTTGCAATCCGCTGAGTGTAACGAAACACAATCGTGTTTATAAGGGACTCCAAAATATTACGGATAAGTGGAGCAGCCTTTATTCAAATGTGGTCGGAAAATATGTGTGCCATACGTGCAGAATTAAAATAAAAAAAAATAATTTTTTTTGAAGCGATAATGTTAAAAAAAATAATTTTTTTTTTCTGACGGGTGTATGCAATTCAATATAACAACAAATTCCATTTCATAAATGTATTGCACTATAAGGCCAACGCAACTTCGCACGGAAAAGGTACGTGTGATGGAGTAGGAGAAACCGTCAAAAGATTGGCATCTAGTTTAAGCTTGCAAAGGCCAATCCATAATCAAATAACCACTCCAATTGAATTATTTCAGTGGGCGGAAGAAAATTTTAATAACATCGCTTTTTAATTCTGTTATACAACTGAAAATGAAAAGGAAAAAAAAAGAATTGCAAAATCGTTTTTCTAATGCTAAAACTATTAAGAGAACGCAACTGTATTATTCTTTTCAACCTATCGATTGTAATAAAATTGCATGTAAACAAATCTCAAATTCGAACAAAATTGTTGTTTATGAACTTCTGTAAATAATTTTTGTAATACATGACACATTGTAAAAGGTTTCGCCGAATAAACATTAATGTGGTAACAAATTTGCAAACAAATTATTGTTTCGCAATTGATTCGCAAACAATTTCCTCAGATTTAAAAAAAAATTAATTACGGTGCATATAGAAAATGGAACGTCCAGTGTGAATTTGCTATTTAGCGCAACGTTGATTTCGCCATAATTTCTAAAATAATTGCTGCTCTAGACTTTTCTCGACAGATTTGGATTCCTAACACAGTACAACATTTTTCAGTTCATTGATTGCCAACTCAATTCTGAGAACTGTATGTGAAATTAAACCCAAAAAGAAGAATTTCTGCATCATTCGTTTTGTCTTCTTACCTGCCAAAATATTTTTTATATCGATTTGAAGTTAGTAACTATCGTATAGGGGAATTTTTCACGTTTTATGCACAACAATATTTGGAGAAAACATTTACACCTTTTTTATGATTCTGAGAATTTAAAAAAAAGGAATAAACAAAATAATAAATAAACCCACATTTAAACCCACGCATTATAATTTTTTAATTTTTATTTTTATTTTTATTTCAAGGGTGGTGGCTATAACTGATTTTTGAAATTCATACCTTTACTCAATTGCAAATAAAAGCGAAACGCGTGCATCGATTTTCATGATCTTTGTCTCATTTTACTCATAGGTTATGTGACTTTGCGAAAAAGTAACTACACTTGAAACTTATTTCCGTTTTGTATTTTTTATGAATTTAAAAAAAAAATGTTTTTTCTTTATTCGCTTATTTTTAACTTGGAAACTGTTGCTTTTATAGGAAAACAATATATGAACAGATTGAGGGAATTGTATGTCAAACGGGAGCAATAAAGCTGCGAGAGCAATAAAGGCAGCTATGTCAAACAACAGGGCCTAAAACGTGATAAATTTCCCTATACGATAGTACTAACTTCAAATCGATATTAAAAATATTTTGGCAGGAAAAAGACAAAACGAATGGTGCAGAAATTCTTCTTTTTGGGTCTTATTTCACATACAGTTCTCAGAATTGAGTTGGCAAATCATGTGTTGTACTGTGTTATGAATTGATTATTATTTTATTATAATTTTACGATCTTGTAATGGCGCAGAGCAATTAAAAATATTAATTGTTTACAAAAAATCGTTGCCAAAATTGTGTACAAATTTTTTTACAACTTACTGACCTATATTTCATTATCTGTGATATACAGCTGTAGTCAAAATAATAGCAGCACTCTTTTATTCACACATGTTTGTATAAACAATACTTGTCTACAAATTTCGGATCCGGTAAACCCATTATCGTTCCTAAATGTACTTTCATCGCTGGTTCAAAACCTGTCATCAGTTTCCTCCTATATTGTAAAATTTTCCAGATACAGGGTGTTTTACGTTTTTAGCACGTTCCTAGAATTATTGATCTAGAATCTAAGCTCAACATAAAATAAAAAATAATATTTTGTATTTTAGAATAAATATCAAATTTTTCAACAATATATCAACCACTGTCGTGTCATGTGCTGTAACAGAACTAAAATTTTGATATTATCAAACGAAATATTAACAAATTTTGTATCTTTTGTTTTAGCGGAGCTGTAATCGTCCAAATTTAAAATGTCTGTTTTTCATGTAAAAATACACTTAATCAACAGGTTTTTTCTAAATTCTAACTTTGGATGATAACAGCTCTGCTAAAATAAAAGAAACAAAATTTGTTGATATTTCGTTGGATAATCTGAAAATTTTAGCTCCGCTACAGCACACAATACGAAAATGGTTGATAGATTGATGGAAAAGTTGATATTTCTTCTGAAATAGAAAATATTCTTTTTTAGAAAATATTATTTTTTATTTTATGGTTAGTAGTTTAGATTCTATATAAACAATACTAGACACGTGCCAAAAACGTAAAACACCCTGTATCTTGAAAATGTTACAATATCGGAGAAAACTGTGTAAAAATTTGGAACGAGTATTGAAAGTACATCTAGGAATGATAATCGGTTTACCGGATCGAAAATTTGTAGACTAGTATTATTTATCCCAACATGTCTGAATATAAGAGCACTGCTATTATTTTGACCGCAACTGTACCTGAGTTTCATTTAAATCGGTTAGTTCTTTTGCAAATGGCGAAACTTTATTTAAAAAGTGGCGAAAAATTTCACTTTACAATAACTTAAGCAAATTTTTTAATTTTTAGTGGGCCAATAACACTGTGCAACACATTTTTCTAACAGAAAAGCGGATAACACAGGATGATAGTACAAGTGTATAGTTAGAAAACCCTAAAAGCAATATGCAAAGTTAGCTCGCTTTAAAAAGATATAGGCTTTGAAAATTTGACTCTTGCAGAGTATTTTTAAAAATAAAGTGCTCATTAGGGCTTATCGAATTAAAATTTTTTCGATTTTTACATTCTAAGAGATCTCAAAAGTTGCATGGTGGTTAAGATCTACAAAAAAAAAAATCCAAAAATATCCTTCTTCATTTGTTTTTTGAGAAAAATAGTAAAAAATAACGACCTTAAAATGCTTTAATTTTTCTAAGAAAAACTATATATGTCTTAAAGCAAAAGTAAATACAGACTTTAACTAACAATATCTTGCCGAACAAGATGCAATTCTCGATTTCTACTCCCATTGACCTGTGTGAGAGATATTCGAATCCAAAGGTACACTCGAAATAGCACAGAACTTTTGATTGTTATCTAATTGTCTAAATGTTGGTGTTATTGATTGAAGTGTTTACGTTTTCCTTAAATTTCGCGAATTAAAAATTTGCATATTTTTCGCAAATACATTTTCTTGTTTTCGATAAATGTATTTTGAATGCAATTCTATAACTTTTTAAAAAAAATTAATATCAGGTTGTACATATTTTGGGCATTGGAATTTAGATTCTTAAAATATTTCTGAACGAAACACTATCTGAAAGTATTTTTTTTCAAACACCAGGTTAAGACCACGATTCTTTTTCGTATTTCGACTTTTTATAAAAATTTTTCTTCCTAGCATGAAATTTATTATTTCGTCAAAACACCTCACCTCATCATTTACCAAAATGTTAAACTAAAATTTTGAGTTTCTGAGCCAGTTGATTGAAAAACAATTGTTTTGAAGTTATGTTTTAAGAAAAGAATAACCTTAAAGAAGAAACACTTCTGAAGAACCACTTCTGATGCTTGATATCTAAAGCCTTATATTAATTTTTTTCAAAAAGTTGAAAAATTGCTTTGAAATATGATTTTCTTAAAAAACAGTAAATGCATAAGCAAAAATGTGCAAATTTTTAACACACCAAATATAAGGAAAACGTAAACACCTCACTAAATACCACCAAAATTTACGCAACCAGATAACAATCAAAAGTTCTGTGCTATTTCGAGTGTACCTTAAGATTCGAATATCCTTCACACAGGACACTGTGGGCAAAATTCAAGAATGGCATCTTGTTTGGCGAGATATTGTTAGTTGAAGTGTGTATTTACTGTTGCTTTAAGGCATATGAAGTTATTATTTAAAAAATCAAAGCATTTATAGATCGGTTATTTTTACTGTTTTTCTCAAAACACAGCTTTGTCCTTGCGGAAGAGAGAGACATCCTTTTTTTCCTAAAATTTTTGTGGGAGATCTTGACCACCCTATGGAACTTTGGAGACCTCTTAGGATGAGAAATTGAAAAAAAATTATCGCCCTTATGAGCAATTCATTTTTAAAAAATACTCTGCAAGAGGTATACTTTCAATGCCTATATCTTTTAAAAGCGAGCTTACTTTGCACAACCCTTTTAGGCTTTTGTTGGTCTAGATCAGTACCATCGATCTGTGTTGGTCGCTTTTTCGTTAGATTCCATGACCCTTAAATTGTCGCATAGTGTAATTTAATAAATCAATATTAAAATAAAAATAACTATAGAAATTTTTTTCGTGGCGATTTCACGAATTCTGACCCTATTGATAGAATTAAAATATGCAGTTTTTCTTATTTTAAAATTAATAAACATTCATGATGCATAAAAAAAATTTAAAAATTATAAACATTTCAATGAATTATATATAATTTTTGCATCTGCATCAAATTTGTGCACAACGTGCTTTTCATTTCTAGAAAGTTCCTATAGATGCGGGTTAGAAAATTATTGAAATTCAAATCTTATTTTTTGGTAGCAAAAGTTGGCAAATCAGTATAAATTTGGAAAATTGTAACAATTTGTCTAAAAAGGTTTGTTAAAAAAATTTCATATACATATTCAAGTCATGAATAAGGTGAATGTGTATATTTTTTGTTATTTTAAACTAAACTAATTTTAAAGCAATAAACAAATATATCAACAAAATGCATATTAATTATTCATTTAAAGTTTTTCATTGTCTGATTTGGCCAGGGGGCCAAACGGTTGTAGTAGGGGGGAATTGCCCCCTTGCCCCCCTGGCTACAGGCCTGTTTCAATCGATGGTGCAGAGTCCCCATAGTATTTATCAAGTTGTTTGACTGATAGTTTCTTTCGCAAAAAATAATGCTTGATAAACACACGAAATTTACTTTTTTTCACTTTAGCCAAAATTCACAAGATCGTCTGCTAAACACAAACTGAACAGCGAGCTGCAATTTTGACAGTAGTCTATCAACAGATGGTAGTTGACAGGATCAGGTAGTTGAAAGTTACTACGCGGGAATTTGAAAAATTCACTAACTTCTCAAATTGCCCTAGTATCATGTCTGAAAGTTCAAAACAAATCTTGCAATTATTGCAAACCGATTGCGAAGGGCTAGATTAAACCTTAACCCATTTTACGCCGCTGTTCGACTACTCGAACAGAAAGTATACCTTTTTTTACCCTAACTTTTTCTATGACGATGTATAGGTGACACTGCCTGTATTGAAACAGTATTATAGCAAATTTTATTGGCCTTCGGAAAAAAATAAAAACGGTTATCCACCACCCCCTTTTTTAGTTCCAGGAGGGGGTTGAAAAAAACCATTTTTGCAGACCTATTTCTTTTGGGTGAAATTAAACATAATTATAAAGAATTTTTTCACAAATGCACTTTATTATTGTAAACAAATGTCGAAAATATGTAGCGAATGACTTTTACACCGGCACTTAGCACCGTCAGTTACTCTAGCAGACGCGCAAAAATTACTGTTCGACTAGTCGAACAATGGCGGTGGGCTACAATTAAATTTTGAATGCAAACAAACATTCAATCAATAGATTTCAACAGGACATATATATTTTAGTTTTGTTTTGTTGCTTGAAAGACTTTGTGTGCATCCATTTAAGTGAATTCATTAATAATATTACTACCAAGCATTCATTATCATGACAAATTCATCCTGATAATGAATGCATGACAAATTCATTCTGATAATGAATGCTTGGTAGTAAGCTTGCATTGCTGCTACTTTTCACTGTGATCATAACGATAAGCAGCCATCAACATCGGCGAAAATTTTAGCGCCAAATGTTGAAGGATGTGGTGAAATATAAGACGTTGAACTACTGTGGAGCCCACACATAAGTACAAATTTCCGTCAGTATTCTTTTTTCAGCATTCTCAGGAGTGCAATGGAAGAAAGTGCCTGAGGTGGATGACCCGAGTGCCGCCAAAACAAAGAGATATGCCATGCAACACAACGATATACAGTTCCAACGTTCAACAACGTCTTGTTATTGTGCAGCCTGATAAAAAAGCCAAGCGTGTAAAATTTACCACAAACCAACACAGAGAATGTGCTTTGGTGCCTTCCACAAATGGTACAATGATTCAATAATTATTTCCTTTTATCAATATTTAATATTAATAACAAAACAGTCGTGTTTTTCTAATATTTGGAAATATATTTTGTCAATTACTGCGGAAGATATCCATAAAGTATATGTGATTTTAATCTCCGCCAACCGCCATTGTTCGACTACTCGAACACCACCTCCTGGCGAAACTATCAACGATAGAAAAATTTTGACCACGGATTCGAGTGTATTGGGTCCTAATTATCCTAGAATAGTTACTCTCAACTATTGGTACGGCCGTTTCAAATCTCGGCGTGAAATGGGTTAAACGTTCTATTCTTTGGGGGGAACTTTCATGTTTTCAGCCCCTGTTTATCCATACCTGGAATATCAATTTGTAAAATAGTTAACGTCAACATTTTAAGATCAACATTTTAACATTTTGACGTCAAGTGATGACAGAAGTATATTAATGCAACAAGCTAATATTAAATGTTATTACATGCATATAAATTTTATATTCCAAAATTAATATGAGCTAGCCGAATATAATATTTCAACGAATAATGCATTTTTATTAGTGAAAACATAATATTAAAAAAAGAACTAAACACCAAGTAATGACAACTGCAAAAAATAAAAGATTTCTGCACCAAAATAAACCATTCATTTTTGTCATTAACGAGAAAAGACATCACTTCTAGACTCAACAGACATGCGACACATGGAGAAAGGTTAAAAACCTTTTCTAGTTTTTTCCCCCGCCCATTTCACTGAGACTAAAGTGCCGTTAGTGCCAAAATGGTAGTGATGCTTAAATAACAACCTGTCAATTACGTTAAGTGAGAACATGAAATGTCAATTGAATGAAGATGCTGTAGGATTGCCATGTTCTGACGCAAGTAGTAAATATTTAACAAAAAATTAAAATGTAACAAAAAGAAAAAGACTGAAAAAAACAGCTAAAGAAGAGCTAAAAGAATCTGTAGTAATATAATAAAAACTAAGACTTGAATTAAATTACGTAAAGAAAAAAAAAGAGAAGCAAGAAAAAAGAACTGCCGTTCCAGATGAAAACTAATTGTAGAATATCGTGTGTAAGTAAACAAGTTGTAGGGGCTTAAAACAAGCACAAGACAGCAAAACATGAAGAAAATTAAAGGAACAAGTGTAGAATAAAACTATAAAACTTAACACCACAAAAAGTTAACTACAGAAAAGTAATGTATATGTAGTTGTTAGCTCAGGCTAAAGAAAAAAAAAACTGGAATTGCAAAAATGTTTCAGCTTCATTTGGTCGAAGTAGTGAAACTTCTATAAGTTACAAGCTAATCACTAACAATATCAGAGGATATGCTTAAAAAAGAGGCAGATGGGGGTAGTAATTAAAAGAAAAATCACAGAAAATCTACTGCTGTACGAGTACGAGTCTATTTCTGCATGCCAGCCAGACTCTATCAGCTACCAGCTTGCAACAGCTTCTGGCCAAAAGCAGGGTTCTTCTTAGCACCAATAGACGACGGACAGTCTCTGACACTGACATGACCATAACAAGTTCATTGCTTAAATAAAATTGTAAACCAAGACGAACAAACCAACGAACGATGAACTAGTTCGGACATTTAAAGAGTGCGAAGAGAAGTTGTTGCAGTTGGCATTTTCGACATAAAGACGCAAAGACGTAAAGCATATTTTTGCTCAGAACAATTGTAAGCGTTTCTGTTTCTGTATCTCTATCTGGCTCGGTTTTTGCTTCTGTCCCGGTAATGCGAGCGCAGGCAGGCAGAGCAGAGCTGCGGTTACGTTTGCAATAAATATTAAATTAAATAACACTAAACTAACATGCTTCATAGCAGCAACAGCAACAACAAAAGCTGCAGCAACATAGCTCTAGAACAGAAAAAGGAATTACTGCACGTTTTATTGTTAAATTATAGGGTTGCCACCGCTTGCCACCTCTTGCTTCAAGCTCCCAATGTGTGGCCCAATAACAGAGCACATTAAAACAGGCTTAGTGTAGATGGAGTAGCTTGTTGGTGGAAGGCTGGTGTGTATGGCTGTGTCTGTATGTGTGCGATCCGTTCGGTTGTTGGTAGTTAATTGACAAGAAAACTAGTGAAACATTATTTTATCATAGCTTCGCTTACATGCTCGACCCATAATGTTGTTCTTGCTGCTGTTGCTGCTATTTCTGCTGTTGTTGCTGTTGCTGGTCTTGCAGCTTTCTGGTGTTTTTCATTTAGATGTAGGTATATTTATTTTTTATTAGATTGTTTTTTTCCCCTATTTTTTGTTATTCTGGTTGCATGCTACGTGTGTAGAAACGGAAGTTCTCAATTCTAGTCACAATCTTTTGCTCATTAAATTGGATGCTGGCAAGTGTTGCTGCTGCCAAGCTGCTGTTCTGAAGTGTTGTTTGCTGCTTGCTAACACTGTAGAGTGGAGAGCAACAGAAGATTTTCTTGTTTTAGTTAGAAAAAAATATAACTCAATTATTTGCTTGAAAAAAGCTGGTGTCAAATGTTAATTTGAGCAAGTTTGAGGTTGAAGCACTTTTAAAGCAGGACAATAAATAGCAGTGCTGCCAGAAAATTTTGAAGCTAAAATTGTTAAAAAAACAGAGCTTGAAAATTTTCCCAAAAGTCTTGAAAAACTTTTGTTGCATAAAAGTAAAAATTTTCAATTGGAGTTATATATAACTTTTATTAATAACTATTATCAATAATTCAAATACTTCAGAATAATGTACAGCTTTAATAAATAAAAGTTTACTAAATTAAATTTCAGTCTTAGCTTCATTCAGTGAGCAACAACGTGCGCTTTTCTAGTCATCAAAAAATAAAATAAAATAAAATAAAATAATTTTTCATAGAAAATTTCAAATTATAAAAATTTCTTACAATTTCCGACTTCCACTCGAACAGAGCAGCTTAGTTCTCTCTCTCCCGAAGTGCGTTAAAAACTACCAACTGATAGCACGTTACCATAACTTGCTAAATATTTATCATAGTGACACTAATTCAATTGTTAGAATCAATCTTACATAAAAATAAAGTGATACAAAAGTTACATCTGATTCAATAAAAGGGGCAATACCCCCCAACCCAAGCAAACAATGAAAGACCCCCCAGACTTGCCACCCAGATTAAATCCTACTAATCAACCACAAATTGAATTTGATAATTCAAAATCTTTAAAAACACTTTCACCCGGTCCAAAATATTTAATAATGGCGCGAAAAAACAGCACCGATACACTAGTGAACGTTTCTCCATTTCTACTAAAAAAAGTAATAGACTACACGTGCGGGAGCGAGGTCGACATGTGTAAAAAACTCAGAAACGGATCAATCCTAATAAAAACCAAAAGCTATATGCAAGCAAACAAACTAGTAAAACTCACTGCACTAACTCCGTCAATACAAATCGATATAACGGTACACTCCACACTCAACTTCTCAAAAGGCATCATCTACTCCAATGACTTACGAGGATTACCCGAAGAAGAAATTCTTAGTGAATTAAAACACCAAAACGTTAGCGAAGTTAAAAAAATTCTAAAAAAAAATAACAATGAGCTAAGAGAGACTGGCTTATTAATAATAACTTTCGCGTCCTCTGATCTGCCACAAGAAATTGCAATTGGCTACGAAAAAACCAAAATCCGTCCGTACATCCCACTGCCAATGAGATGCAACAACTGCCTCCGCTATGGACACACTGCAAAAATATGCCCACAAACTAAAATATGCTCTAACTGTTCTAACATCTTCCACACAAACATTGAACTAAACGAAGAATGCAACCTCTTAAAAAGTTGTGTCAACTGCAAAGAGAATGAATGCACACCTAACGACCACAATGCTTATGATAAAAAATGTCCAATATTTATCAAAGAGAAAGAGATTCAAACCATCATCACTTTGGAAAAAGTTGATAGAAGAAGAGCCATACAAACATATAAAGAGCGACACCAACGCATAGGTCCATCATACGCAACTGTAACCAAGTCAAGTCATCTCAGCAGCACAAACAATACCACTCTTCCAACTACATCGTCACCGCAGTCAACTACCTCAAAAACTATAACAACAACAGCCACAACAACTCCAATATCAACGCAGCCAACTACTTCAAAAACAACAACAACAACCACAACAACTCCTAGAGAATTAATAAGCTACAATGACGTTGCCTCCTATAACGAGCCGACGACTCCAACCTCTCGCCAAAATACAATCTCCAAAAGCAGCACCGAAACAACAATAAAAATTCTACCAAAAAACATTTCCAATAGACTCAAATCCAAACTAAAAAGCAAATCAACCAAAACACAAAACAAAAGCAGCATCTCGTACTCAATAAGATCAATGCAAAATGATGCACATGCAAACATAGACGACCATGCCATTGACTACTCTTCAGAAAATATGTCACAAGATGATATATAACAAAATTTAACAGCTTTACTTATAAATATTTTTATTAGAACATATCTAACTAATTATACTAATACTAATTATCTTATCATAACTTATACTAATTAACACAACTACTCAAAAAAAAAAAAAAAAAAAAAAAAAAAACTTAACAGTTCATCCATTATACAATTTTCCAAATGTCGCTGAAAGTACTACAGTGGAACATAAAAGGCTACACTAATAATTATAATGAACTCTCAATTTTATTAAAACAACACAACCCAAAAATAATAGCAATCCAAGAAACACATTTACACTCAACCGCAAATATCCCAATTCCTATTAATTTTACCATGTATACAAAAAATACTTCTACAACATCATATGGCGGAGTAGCTCTTTTGATCCACAACTCTATCGAACATAAAGAAATTACTCTAAATAACGATTTTGACGCAATAGCACTTGAAATAAAATCAAAACAAAAACTTACTATTATCTCTACATACACACCCCCAAACTTAAATTTCAATTTATCTAACCTAAACAATGTGCTTAACAATTCCTCAAATTCAACTTTAGTAATGGGCGACTTTAATAGCTGGCATACAAACTGGGGATCTCCCACTAACAACCGCAAAGGGACAATACTGAACTCATTTATCACTCAATCCAACTATATTCTTTTAAACGACGGATCCCCCACTCACTTTAGCACCCACAGCACATTTTCCCACATCGACCTCACTTTTTGCTCACCAGGTATAGCTACCCAAGCCGAATGGGCAATCCATAACTACCTTTGCGGAAGTGACCACTATCCCATCTCAATTTCCATCTTCTACAGCCAACCAAAAAACAAGCAAACATTAAGACCCAAATTTAAAATCAAGCTCGCCGACTGGGCCAACTTTACTGCCCACTCCAAAATCCTCAGCGACTCCCTAGCAATAAGCCCCAACATTAACAAAGAAACCGCCAACTTAACCCGAATTATCCTTCAATCAGCACATAAGACCATCCCACAAACAAAACAAAACTCTCGCCACTGTGAAGTACCATGGTGGAACCATGAATTAGAAAAGCTCAAACTTTTAAAAAATTCCTGTTGGAATACATTTAAAAGAAACATAACGCAAGAAAACATGCTCAAATTTAGAAAAGCTAATGCAAAGTTAAAACGTGAAATTAAACTTTCGAAGAAAAAATCACTCAATGAATTCACCTCGGAAATCAATCCATCGACCCCCACAGGGAAAATCTGGAGCAACATACGACGTTTCTGTGGATATAAAGCTTCACACAATATCCATTGCTTACAAACCCATAACCCTTCTCTGCCACCACTTACGGACAACTCCCAAATAGCAAACGAATTTTGCAAATACTGGTCTAATAGTTCAATTGACACAACCTTTCCAGAGCCATTCCAAACTAGCAAAACCACTGCGCTCAAACTACCACCACCCTCCAACATATCACAAAACGCAACAATAATAGAAAAAGAAATAAACAATCTAGAACTAACCATGGCGATATCTAAACTAAAGGGTCTCACACCTGGCTTAGATAGAATTTCTTACCCCATGATACGAAACCTGGATACCACAGCTAAAAACAGACTACTAAACCTCTACAACAGTATATTTCACAATCACATTCCTCAAACTTTCAAAACTAGCCTGGTGGTACCTATCTTGAAACCAAAGTCAAACAAAACACTGATCAAATCATATAGGCCAATATCTCTAAATCCCTGCCTATCAAAGTTGTTAGATAAAATTATTGCCAATAGATTATGGTGGTTTGTCACAGTAGACAATTTACTTGATAATAGGCAAATAGGCTTCAAAAAAGGCAAGTCAGTAACTCATACTCTAGTTAGCATGGACTATCAGATTGCAAATTGCCTAGCAACGCAAAAACACCTATCCCTCATATCCCTTGACTTCGAAAAAGCTTTTGACAAGATCGGAATCCACACTATCATAGACCAACTCAGGGAGTGGAATATAGGACCCAAAATTTTAAAATATATCATCCACTTTATGAGTCACAGAAAAATAATCGCACGAGTGGGAAAACACACCTCTAGCACCCATCCTCTGCACAACGGAATACCCCAGGGCTCACCCCTATCAGTAGTTCTTTTCTTAATAGCGTACAACAAACTCTGCAATGTAATTGGAATGCACAGAGAAATCGATTTCAATGCCTATGCCGACGACTTCCACCTAATGATAAAACTAAGTAAAAGAAAAAACCCCTATATCAATCTAAATACACTCTTTCAAGACATTTCAACTTGGTGCAATTACTCCGGAGCAGTACTATCGAGTACAAAATGTAAACACATTCATTTTTGCCGCAAACACAACTGTCAATGCTCCATCCATCAAAACGATATTCAACTAGAAGAAGTCAGCCAACTCAAAATCTTAGGAATAACTTTTAGCAAGAGATACCTATGGAATTCCCATATCGACCACTTAAATACATCATTAACAATACATCTAAATATAATTAAATGCCTAGGAAGCCTCAAATTAAATTGCAACACATTATCGCTCATCAATGTAATTAAAGCTCTCATCGTATCTAAAATAAGTTACGGAATCTTTCTGTATGGATACGCCCCCAAGTCAACTACAAACAAATTAAAAACTATCTACAATTCCGCTATAAGAACCGCGCTAGGAGCCTTTCGCTCAACTCCAATTAACAATATGCTTCTGGAATCCAACCTCTTTACACTTGAGAATCAGAGAGACTTTATCACATCTAAACTTTTTAAATCTTTCTTGCAGAGCAGCGACACACCATTAGAACAAAATTTGTTAAACTACAACAAGACAACAACATTGTCAAAACCGATACCAGCAATTACCAGAGGAATTATTAACTGTATAGACCAGGGTATCCCATACCTCCCCACAAGCTCTACAACCTTATGTCCTCCATGGTTCTTCAAAGTCGCTACAATAAACACCACACTTCACAAATTTTCAAAATCTAACACACCTCCTGAATTATTTCGAACAAAATTCCTGGCAATAAAAGCCAAATATCACAACTACACATTTATCTACACTGACGGCTCAAAGACCAACAATAACTCAACCTACTCTGTCACCTTCTGCAGCCAAATAATTAAAATCTCCAACCTTCCACAATACAGTACTGTTTTCTCAGCAGAAATCATCGCTATAAACGAAGCAATAGAACACGTCACAAATACAAACGGGAATTACGCCATATGCTCCGACTCCCTCTCATCACTAGAAGCCATAGCCAATTTGGCCAACACCAATTACTACCCCTCGCGTATAAGAAACCTTCTTTCTACTTTTTTTCCGAGATTTATCTTAATATGGATTCCGAGCCACATTCAAATAAAAGGTAACGAATTTGCAGATCAAGCAGCCAAATATGCCAACAAAGCCCCCATCATCACAACACACAATTTCAACTCCAGCGACATTAATTACTTCTTAAAAAAACAACACTACACGCAACATAAAAGTTTAATGCAACTTACATCAAACTGGTACAAACAACTAAATAATAATAACACAACAACAAAAGAACTTTTAGCCACAAACGACCCGAACATAACTAGAAGAGACATAACAAGAATCGAGCGACTACGACTAGGCCACACTAAACTAACCCACGGCCACTTAATGAATAATGAAAATCCTCCTCCTCACTGTCTTTTCTGCAACTCTACTCCCGCAATCAACATTCAACATCTATTAACAGACTGCACATACTTTCACTACCATAAACAACAACTACAACTCAACAACGATCTCACACATCTCCTTTCCAACCCCACTACTAACAACATAAAAAAATTAATACTCTTCTTAAAGCAATCAAACATATACCATCTTATTTAAAAAAAAAAAAAAAAAAAAAAAAAAAAAACATTACATGTAAGATGAACATTTAAATAATAATGCTTATCAGTTTTTCCTAGTATTAAATTTAGCTTAAGGCCTAAGTAGCCATAGCTCATAAGTTAACTTAAAATTTTAAATTTTCTGTTAATATATTAATAATAATAATAAATTAAATTTTTTTAAATTCTTTTATAAATTTTTAAAAAAATTATTTGGTTTCAAAAAGATTTTTGAAGAATCTATTGCCATTTTCAAACTATGAAAGTCTTTATAAAAGTCTGTTTAAAAAAAAATGTAATTACATGGTATGTATTTTAAAGCATAAATATATTTCAATAGTCAGCAAGATAAACTTTTAAAGCAACAGAAACAATATTGAAAAAGTTTGGAAAAATTTGGTAGCATACAAAATAGTGACATGGGCGATGAGGAAGTCTTAGTCAGAGTTCTGAATAATCATGCAAATTATTTCAATAAAATATCTTCCAATTCAAATATAAATTACTTAAAGAATTCAAGTGAAAGTGTGCGTTCTGTCCTCGGAGAGATCGTACAATTAATTTATGGAGTGGCTTTCTTTGCACTAAAAATAACTCAATAAATAAAACACCTTGAAAATTATAACGCGAGTAAACTAAGTTCTTAACAAGTCTTTTGAAACAGTTTTTCGAGCATTTTTGTGTGAAAATATATATTAAGACTTATATTAAACACTATCTGATATACTTAGTGTTATTCGGGAGTAATTTATATAAATTATTTTCGATTAAATATTTTTTAAATTCTGGAATAATAAAAAAACATTTTAATTCGTAGATTGAGATTACGGTTAGAAAGGCAGTTGAAAGGACTTTAATCCAAAAATAGTTTTGGGAAATGTTGGTGGTTGGGGGTTGCATTCCTTGTGGTGAGCTAATTGAATTTGAAGAAAAGGTATGAAAAGCACATGTTAAAAATTTAAAAAATTTTAAATATATACTTAATCTTAAAGCTAGCAAAATTGCTTTTTCAATAATATAAAAGTTGCGGTGGGACTCAAGGGCGTCGCCATCCGATGACCCAAGGGGGGCAAGTTGATCTATGGAGGATGGGAAAAGTATGATTTCTAGTTAGAGGCAAGATCACTCTACACTTATTTGTAGTGCGAATCTTACTACCTCTACTAACGGTGATTGTAATAAGAACGGTAAGAAGTCCAATATGTAAAGCTCCACGAGTTCTTGACTGTACAAAAACTAAAACTCTTAAAAAATGTTATCTTGTAAGTTTTCATAAATAAGCTTTCTGTGCACACTCGTCGTGGCCAGACCATTGAGGCGATTTTTCCCCATGGTGCTTAGTAACAAGGTTTTTAGTCGACTGCTAAGCGATTGTTCTACTGTACATATTGTGCACGGTAGAGCAATCAAACTTGTTCAATTTTTTCCCGTTTTAGGAAAGAAGGTTTTGGCCTCTTTTAGTACATTAACAATAGTTTGATTGCCTGGTGTTAAAACTCTTGCTGCCAAGGTTCAATTTAATTTTTAGTACTTGGTTAATAAAAAAATGGTTCGAAAGTTTTGCAAGTTTCTGCAAGATTTGCGACTGACATCTTTTGCATTTGCGCAGGGTGTAATTTAAATAATGCGAATGATTGAGTGTTTTCTTCAGTAAAACGTACTTCAAGAGAGGTAATAGTCTAGTAATAATGTAATACCAGGTATGGTATTATTAATGACCTCTTCTAGAATTCTGAAGGGCTTTCTGATGAGTGGTTTCTTCGATGACGTTGTTTTCCAACAATTCGCGGCATTGATGTGATGTCTTCCTCAGTTCGACTTTCTACGCAACAATAGTAGCATCGCTTATAATTTTAGCTGTGACTTTTTAAGGATTGTCACGGTGGCTCTTAAGCAATTGTAAAATGCGTTTAATGTGTCGAATAATCGGGATCCGAGTCCAGATTTTTTGATGAGATTGGTTTCAGAAGGTAACCCAAAGAATCATCACAATAACATGCGACAATATTAGGGTCTAGAGCTACTGCCTGAGGTTGAGTATCTCCCGTTCTGGTGATTGAGCTAGGAACATGCGATATTGTATCTATTTTGTTCTCCTTTTTCTTTTGTACATTTTCATCCTGTTCATCGATATCACTGCATGCTCCTTCAGGTTTTTTCTTTTTAAATTTACCACAAATAAAAAAATTTTAAATTTGTGGGCAATTGTTGGATGTCCATTGTTGCTACTGCGAGTCAATTATTTCCTATTATTTAATTTAGAATTATCAATAATAGCGCATAGGAAAAAAAAATATATAAAGATGATAAAGTAATCACTTTGTGTACTCTGCTCGTTTCGCTGTTACAATGGTGAGAAACGAGCCGAATAAAAAATCAGTGTTGCCATTTAATAATTTTAGAGCTTACGCAGTGTTATAGGGGTATTCACGGAGAGCAGCAATGCTTGTTAACATCCATATTGAGGAATGTGAACCCAGTCTCGACGTGTGGGTCAAGCAAGTCAAGTGATTGGACTAAGAACTTAGGCTGCTTTGCATTTGTCTAATTTTTTCATCTCTAGGGGGGGCAGCTGCCCTTTCCTGTCCTCCTTAGTGACGCCCATGGTGGGACTCAATGGGTTCTTGAGATATGGACATTTTAACATCTAAGCAAAAATGTATATAAAAAAATACATTGAACTTTTTAACAAAAAAAATTTTAATTAAATATATTTCAAAACAGCGGAGATATTTGCATCGAAAGTAAAAATTTTTATTTTCATATAATTTTTTTCTCATTCTTAGGTATCGCTGTTTTATGAAAAAGTCATTGTACTAAAGTTATTGTACTAAAATATACACTGCAGCCAGCCAAATGTATGAGGTTAAATTTAAAGAAACTTGTGGTAAACATCATTCGGCTATTCACCACATGGTGTATAGTTTGTGCCCACAGTACTTACTTATGCGGCGCCATCTATCTGTGAATTTAAAACACAGATCAAAACCAATGAAATAATTGTGCTAAACAGATGCGTATATGTTTTATTACATCGCCATCTAGCTGAAACTGATTACATGAAAATATTGACTTTTACAACGTTCTATTCACGGTCATCTTTTAGATGAAATAGTGCTATAAATACAAAATTTAAATTACAATTGACAAAGAACGGAGTGACAATGCTGACACAATAGTGAGAAGAAATAGAGCCATCACAACAACAAAAAAAACTCAGTTACATTACTAGCCTGGTTTGAAAAAAATAGATTTTTAGCCATAACTTTTGATTGGTAAAAGATATTGGGGTAATTTTTTAACATAAATTATTTTTGAGACTTAACTGTTTTGTAAAAATTATAGAAACAACTTTTTGGAAAAAATAAATTTCACGAAAAAAAATCAAACCTCGTTGTTTTGATGACAAAAACAGTAAAAAAATTTTTGCGCTTAGCAGAAAGAATTTTTGCAAATAAATTCAATGTCATATGAAAGGTAGTCGGATGTGCCATTTTTACTTGATTTCATTTTTACAACAAAAATAATATGTTAATAATTTTTGGAGTAAAAAGTCAATATTTTGTACATTTTTCGCCAAATCATAAAACATATATTCACTGTGCTAACGGTACAGTTCAAACTATTATTGTAAAGTACTTATATATTGAACTTTTAAACAAAAAGAAATTTGAATGAAATATATTAATGGACAGCGGAGACATTTGCATCGAAAAAACCAAACTTTGATTTTCAGGTTCGTTTTTTTTCTCATTCTTAGGTAACGATGTTTTATGAAAAAGTTATTGTACTAAAAATTTCTACAAATTTAAATATATGTAAGAGTTTTTAATGTCAAAATAACAAAAAATTTTTTAAAATAAAATTCACAAAAAAAGTATTACAATAACAAAATTACCGTTAGTTGAAAAATTTCGGAGGAGGCGTGGCAAGAACTAAGTATGTTACAATTTAATCTGGGATGTACTTACACCAAGTTTGAGCGAAATCCATTTAGCCGTTTAGATTTGAATATAAGTCAAGCAAACAAACAAACAAACAAATAAACAGAAAATTATTTTTATTACTATGGACTAGCTGATATACCCGGTGTTACTCGAGAGTTATATGTATTCAAAATTTTATATACACTTCTCGTTGTAATGTCTTTACGCAACTGGAATAATAAATTATATGTTTAAGTTTCAGTGTAAAATTAAAAAATTTATTTTCGCCCATTGCACGGATCGAACTCACTACCTCTTGCTTTATTAACAAACCGTTTAGTCAGCTCGGCCATCGACGTAACTACTTTAACTCGATTAAAGTGCATACATGAACAAAATTTCAATGAAGTACCTAGTTGGAAAAGGAGTCCTGTTGTATGTCTGCCGGCAACATGCCTCGGAAGGACAGGAGCATGTCTCCATAGCCGCTTATATCTTTTTTGTATAGGCATGTCCTATGACAGCATGTCTGCCAATGAACTGCCACAGCAGCATGCATCTTATGGCATGAATGCAGAAGGTATATATGTCTGCCAAATGAACTGCCCTAGCAGCAATGATGCATGCATCTCTCGGCATTAATGCTGCATTCATACCATGAGATGCATGATGTTAGTTTGACAGACATGCCGGCATAGGACATGTTTATAGAAAAAAGATATGAGCGGGTATGGAAAAAACAATATTTTTTTAATGCAAAATTAATTTAAAAACGAAAAAGTGTGTTTTTGTATGTGTAGCCGTAAAATCTCAAGCAAGCAATTTATTATCCTTTTTTGTGAAAATATGTCACATTTGCAGGGCCAAAGCAGTCAAAAAGTTGTTAGAATTTTTTGTGTGGCAATTAGTGCAAAATGCAGAACAAAATCACTAAAAAAACAGAACAAACAAAAAAAAAACCAAAACAAAAAGCCATTAAGAAAAAAATATGTCTCTGATGGGATTTGAACCCACTCCTCAAGATTCCCAAATACATGAATAAAAACTTAAGTCCTAGCCAACTGAGCCATTCACACTACCGTGATTTTGTTGAAATAATATACATAACCACCTTGATGCTATCAAAAGTACTTCGACGAAAACACAAAATGTCGGCGAATTACAACAATCATGAAAATATTGAAGTTATTGTTTCTTAAAATTAATAGGAATTTTTCATTAGCAAACATGATACTTTATTATGATACAGTTGTTATTTTACTTGTATTGAATGTATTTATGTTGTGCTATAAAAAACTTAATTCTTATTGTGCTGATGCTTTTTGTTTATAAATAACAACAATAATAATGCACCTCACTTAAAAGTAAAGAGGAAGTTCTTAAAATTTAAAAAAAATAAACTTCTTAGCAGTAAAATTATAACCTGCCTCATTCCTTCCATCGGCAGACCTGCTTTGTTTTTCATCTGGGAAGCAACAAAGAATATGTTTACTAATACTCTGTTATTATATACTGACACTTATAGGGTGACAAAAGTGAAAACTTACTGAATATTTGACAGCTGGATGTCGTTAGTTACTTTGACATAAATAACAATTGAAAAACCTATCATCTGGTCTCGTTTTAGTAAAACACTGTTCAGGCTTTTAATCTTCTTTTAGAATCTTCATATTTCACTGTAACTTTTTCGATGAAGTAAGGATATAAAAATAAACATCTTGGCCTCCAAGAATTTCGTAAGATTTAAATAAAACTGGCAATAAATGACGGTACACACGAATACAATCAAATCAAATTAATAATAGGGTTGATGGGCGCTCAAATAACAGAGTATTTTAATCAGAAATTAGCTTAAAATACTATAGATAGTCAATGGTATAGGAAACAATAGACATTTGAATGGCATGTATATATATTAGACCGTCCCACTTTTTCAACGTTTTTCGAAAAGTTCCCAGGACACGTTGATTTCTGATTCTTCTCTTAAAAACATGAATTTTGGTATATAAAATTTTTATATTAACTAACGGTAAATAGTTGCGCAATCGGCTTAAAGGCTTTTTGGCTAAAAATTAATTTTTTCGAAAAAACGAAAAATTTCTTCTTCAGTATTTTGCATATAACTATGAAACAAATGAAACAATTTTTATAAATTTATACTAATATAAAAGCAAATAGAATTTTGCGTCTTATGCTATAAGAAACATTGCATTTTGTTCAGTACATGTTTTTTAAAAACTCTACAAATTAAAATTTCGTGTAAAATTTTTTCGAAAATTGGATAACTTTAACTCACATTACCGCGCATTACAAGAGCATGAAGAAGAAGTTTTTGGTTATGTAAATTTTGTATTTTGAGGAATTATACAGAAAAAAATTTTGATGTATAATTGGAAGATATATGATACGGTATTTTTATCAAAAAACAAAGCAACCGCATAGTGAATTTTTTCCAAAAAAATTCAATTTTATTTTTATTAAAAGTAGCTACATGAGTAGGTATGTAAAAGTTATATGTATATGATATTAGCTTTAATTGCAAGACATTCAACTTTATTTTTGTAATGTGAAATTATTTAAATGACTAAACTCAAAGTATCGGAAAAAACGATATTTTTATTTCACTAACTCCGACCTTTTTTCCGAAATATATGAACCGTTACAAACGAAATATGTGAAGACATAAGTGATACTATATTATGTGTAAAAAGAGATTGGCAAAAAAGAAAATGGCGTATCGCTTTTTTTACGATAGCTTGAGTTTAGTCATTCTTCCTTGTGACCACGGATTTTATTCTATTGATCTGATATTGATCATTCTTCGAAACAACAACAATCTTACAAAAGCATGGACCTTAATACGCTTGTTTTTTTTAGCAGGGCAATTCACAATCTCGTGTATTTTGGAAATTTGTGCTTTTGTTAAAAATTTTAAAAATTTCTTATCACTTGTGATGATATAATTTGCTATAGTTCTTGCAAAACATGAAATTCACAGCTTATTGATGAAAACCAAAATTATTTTCTTCTGGAAATTTTCCCTTACTCAATTTCATGTCGAAAAAAACCTTAAGCACAATGAATTGTTTTTTTTTATTCGCTTTTCTTCCATATCAGTTTTTTTGTCGCCTTTACTTTTTTTATAATCAGCAGTCAGTTTGCAATTTAGTATTGCAATGTATAGTAAATCTTATCTATGGATTTTAGTGTTGTATATATGCAATAGCGTAGTAAATGCATTCCTTTTTATTTTTTTAGTGTAGAGTACCATTTTGTAAATGATATGGTGCAAGAGCATTTGCACTGGATTGTGAATAGCCCTAGTATGTTCTCAGCATTACTATGCATTGAATTGCATTCTACTGTTATTTTTTTGCTGTTATACAGCTTTTCTGCTATGAGTTGGCCTTTGAGACCTTCGCTGGCTTTACTATACTATAACGTTTTTTAATATTTTTTCTTGTAAAGAATTTATTGAGATGCATCCTTGTGTACTGCCTTGTATAGTTCGAATGAAAATTTTTTGGATATTAAAAAATTGTAAAAAATTTAACTATTTTAAATGATCCAGCAGAAAGAGACGTAGGGCTGCTAAATATGGTAAATAATACGTGAACAATGGATCCAGGACAGCAAAATTGTGTTATCCAAGTAATTGAACATTACAATAAAAATCATCCGGACAACAGAAAACGTACAATACTTCGCAACTTAAACTTATGTCTTTTAATTTTTTTATTTTCTTGTGGTTATTTACATAAATATTTATGTAGCTACGTTTAATAAAAATAAAATTGAATTTTTTTAGAAAAATTCTTATGCATAATCTTCAAGTTATACATCAAAATTTTTGCTGTAAAATTCCTCAAAATACGAAATTTACATTACCAAAAACTTCTTCCTCATTCTCTTGTAACGCGGGGTAATGTGAGTTAAAGTTATCAAATTTTCGAAAAAATTTTAAACAAAATTTCACTTTGCAGAGTTTTTATAAAGAATGTACTGAACAAAATGCAGTTTTTCTTATAGCAAAAGATGAAAAGTTTTATTAGCTTTGAAGTGAGCATAAATTGATAAAAATTGTTTCATATTTATATGCAAAATACAGAAGAAGAAATTTTTTATTTTTTCGAAAAAATTAATTTTTAGCCAAAAAGCCTTTAAGCCGATTGCGCGACTATTTACCGTTATTTAATATTAAATTGTTATATACCAAAATTCATGTTTATAAGAGAAGAATCAGAAATCAACGTGTCCCGGAAACTTTTCGAAAAAGTCAAAAATGGGACGGTCTAATATATATATGTACTATATAAAACAGCGAAAATTTTGGTGTCAAACTAAAACAGTTTTTGCATAAAAATGATAAGTCATATAAAAAACTAGAATTGCAAAATTTTTGGTTCTAATTATTTTTACAACAAAAACAACTTTTACGCCATTTTTTGGATGAAAAAACAATTTGTAGACCATTTTTGAAAAAAAAAAAATTTAAAATAAATAATTCTTAGCTAACGTTACATGCTACTGCTGCAATAAATTTTTTCAAGGTCTTTGAACTTATAAACAAAAGAAGAGTTAATGAAATGTATTAAAAAAAGAAAGAAGATATTTGCGTTGAAAGTCAAATTTTTGATTTTGAAATTTTGAATTTGGAATAGTTTTTTTTTTTGGTTTTAGGTAATGGTAGATAAAACACAAAAATTCATTTAACTAAAATTTTCTTTAGTTTTCAAGATATGAAAATGTTATTGGTGTCAAACAAATTTTTTGATATACTATCGTTAAGAAAACTTAAAAAGTTAGTATGCAGTAACATATATGTATTTCAAAATCGTGCAAAAAAAGACCTTGTAATAAAAAAGACCGCGTAGAGTACTCCTTCGAGATAAACGAAAACAGTCAGTTGGTGTTTGTAGCCCTTTCAACAACCAATAATTCTTTCAGAGGTGGTTCAAACATATCTCTAATTTTAAACTCTCTTGAACGCTTTTCAGTGTTTTTAATTTTCATTTTTTTAAAAAAGAACCATTATTTTGGAGAGAATCTTTTTTTTTTTTTGAGATAAAAAGTACCTTATCACTCCAAAGTACCTTACAACCAAAGTACCCTATGTCTGAACCAGAGATGTAAGTAATCTACATGTCAAGATTGAAGAAAATCATTTTTATATTTAAAAATCCACATCGTGCAAAATGTTCAGGGCAAATAGAAGATTTTTTAAGTTCTATTACATGTACAGAATTAAAATTTTTTCGAATTTCACATTCTTAGAGGTCTCAAAAGTTGCATAGAGTTGTCAAGATCTCCCAAAACTTTTTTTGAAAAAATAAGGATCTCTTTCTCTCCCGCAAGGACAAAGTTGTTTTTTGAGAAAAACTGTGAAAAATCACGATCTCAAAATTCTTTAATTTTTGTAAGCAAAACTACATATGTCTTAAAGCGAAAGTAAATATAGACTTTGACTAACAATATTTTGGCAAACACGATGCCACTCTTGGTTTTTGCCCACAGTATCCTGTGTAAAGGATATTCGAATCTCCGAATTTTGGGAGATCTTGACCACCCAATGCAACTTTTGAGACCTCTTAGAATACGATCTAAATTTTTTGATACGCCCTAATGTATAGTAGGGTGGTCCTTATTTATCTACTTTTGAATTATTATCGCGGCATGTCATTACTCGATTATATACCTACATCTAAATATGAAAGATATTTTTTTGGTTTAATATTTTTATGTGACTTAGTGGTCGCTACCAATTGTCAAAGTTTAGCCCTCTCACAAGAAAACGTCCCTTGGTGTCATTCTCCGATTTGAATGAGCTTCGGATATGTGATAGAGGACAAAAATCTCAGGCACATACATTTTTTTTATACGTGCGAAAACTCAGTTTTAAAGGTTCAAAATGGCGTCCGAAAATTTCATATAAATTTTAGTACTTTCATGTCCGCCATATTGGAGCCATGTTTAATTTTCTATTTCTTACTCCAGTTCGTTTTTATCGATCCCAAAAACCTATAGGTATCTGATTTCATGTAGATACAAAGTCGTCTTCTAGTTTTGCTCACTTTTTCCTACCATTTGTACCAAAGTACCTTGGTAGCGACACCTAGATATCATTTTAAAATTTTAAAAAAATCTTACTAGTTTCTTATGGTATTTATTCATATAATGAGTTGCCACGTGAAATTAAAAGAAACAAATATTTTTCTTAGGAATAAAGATCACCCTAATGAAGAGTTTTCAAAATTTTAGCTTAGTAAAAGCAAAAATAAAGTTGTTGCTTCTACAGTAAAAAATCTGTTGGCCCATTTTAATACATTACCTTATATTCAAATACATTTGTTTTTACTTTGACGTCATTTTTTAAGCTATTTTTTTTAAACCACAATACAACATGTCTTAAAATTTAGCTTTAAAAAATCTCAAACTTAAGACATATATTTTCAAAATATATCTGAGGAGGTATTTAAAACTTTTTTTAATTTTATACTCAAGTGAACACATTAAAATTTAATAAATTGTGTTTCAGGTTGGAATCAAAATATTTGTTTTCTCTCTCTTTTTTTTTTCTTGGCTCTTACTGTGATGGCGACTTGATCTCCACTATTTTCCATCCGCTTTATTTTCTTTTCATCTTAGTTAGAATAAATTCAAATTTAATTGTTTCCTTTTTGTGTTTAGTGGAAATTTCTTTTTATTTCTTGAATATTATTTTATTACATATTTTAAGCGTGTCGTCAGTGTGTCGACGACTTGGCGACTAGCTGAGTGATTGAGTGCATGAATGATTGACAGCTCCGCTGGGACTTGTTTGAATATCATTTAATTTATTTAATGACCCAACTGAACATTCTTCCAGCTTAGCTCTATTTAGCTCAAGTCCGAAGCAAATCAGCAGCTCAGCATTTTCCATTTACTTCACTTTTGTTACTTCTTGTTTGCCGTTAATTCCATCAAATTAAAGATTTTCTCTTATTTGCTTCTTCTATAGTCACAGTGTTCTAATTATATTTAATGTTCTTTTGTTGCTGTCGTTGGCTCGTGCTGTTGTTGTTGGTGATGCAGTCGGTGATGTTGTTGGTACGCCTGTTTCTTTTGCAACTTAATTATTTAAATTAGTGATGTAGTTGGAGGATTTATTATTTTTATATTTCTTATTTTTTCTTTTTAATTGTTTGCACTTCCATAACTTGTCAAAAATGAAAGTTTTTGATGCTGATGATGTTGTTTATAATGACTTGATAAAACTTTTCTAATAAATTTATGCATGAGAAGAATTTATCAGGAATTCAAATTAATTGCTTTTTGCATAATTAACAAGAAGTTGCTTATTAAATGCAGAAAAGCGCCATTTACCACACTTTTAAAGGAAAAGAGCTAATTATGTTGGGTAGTGGTGAAAATCACTTGTTATATTGCTACTGTTAGCAATATAAAATTTGATACAGTTTTACTAAGTAAACTCTGTACATTATAGAAACATAGAACTCAAGTATAATATTATTACAACAAAATAGCAAAAAATGTCACAGACAATTTATTATTATAAAATATTTTTAATTATTTCTGCGGGTATTGTCTCTGGGTACTATTGCTTTTATCACCTCAGTGTCATAATAAATCATTCAAAATACTTTAAACTTCAAGAATAAAGTCCAGGCAATACGCCATAATCGCTTATATGTGGGTGACGCAGCATTTCTGAAGTTGATTTAGTTAGAAGCCTAAGTTTGAGCTATAATATATCTGTTATGTTTGTAACCAGCAGTTTCTGTATAATAACTATTTTCCTTGGTCTGACTTCATTACATACCAACCAAGTTTAAAGACAAGGTTAACAAACAGTAACGCTTGCTTGGTGATTTAAATAACCCAATAGAAAATTTTTCATTTAAAACGACTAGTGATTGCCCTTAAAAATCGGGTGGGTTTTTTTTAGGTGCACATGTTATAATTTTTGTCATTATTTTGTATGACTGATTTCAGTAAAAAACTTTTTTGATTCTTCAAAAAAAGCAAGGTCTATCTAAAACCTTTTTCGATCTTTGGGTCACGGCACCCGGTTGAAATGCACAACTCCACGCCAAGCTAACACTCTACCCGCATAATGCATATTAAACCACAGCCACCACGATACTCTTCGAAGGCTCAACCCAATTCAGAGTGATAATCAACTGTAAAGGTGCACTAACTTCCGTCGTACTCTCTGGCATCACGATCTCGGCTGTTCTGATAAAGAGGGCACTGACATAGAATCTGAAACCAATCTTCAAGGTTTGCCCCACAATCACAACCTTCAACTTCACCGAGGTCCCTTTTATTGTAAGTAGACAGCCCAGACTTAGGCTAAATCGCAAATCCGGGTTTTTATTCAAACAAGACAACCTTAATTCAGCCGAAAATGACTTGTTTATTAACATTTTAATGCCATCTAGATTACCATTTAGATCTAGGATGCATGCCGAATGCAACCCTGTCCCTTCAATCGCATTTCTTAGATAGCAGTGATATCAGCTCTGTATCTTTCAGTTCTTTCAGTTCAGTTACACTCTTAAAAAATCAACTTTTTGGTTTGTAGATTCATAATTCTTATGCATTTATTTTTTATTTCGTAGAATTTTGTATTATTCGTTTATATTCAGGTTTAATATAATTCATACATATTGTTTATTAAGATTCTTTGCATTATTTTTTCATATTATTTGTATTCATTAATATTTTGATACATACTTTTATGAGGTTTTGATTATAATTTTAATGATTCGTATATATTAGGATTTAATAATGTTAAAAAAAAAAACACCTAAAAAAATGTTTGACTCTGAATCGAAATAAGATTTCTGTTTTGTAGAAAATCTTTCTTGCGAAGCAGAATGTATAATTTGCCACTGCAAGCAAACTAATACAATTAATTTTATTAGAAGAAAATGCTGGAGCAATAATGACACAGTAGAAATAGTGAACAATACCGATGACTAAAAATACAAAATAAATACAATACATATTACAGTATGTGTGGGGGTATAAATGTGGTGCTCTGTTACATCACCACATAGAGTAAATCTCTACATTCTATTTTACCTTTTGTTACATTAATACTTACCTTTTCGTTGCATTGATACTTACCTTTAGTTACATCAATACTTACCTCTCCTGTAGTTGATTTTTATCTTAACTTATATATCATTTTAGCAATTATTGAAAATACTTACACTTGTCTATAAAACACTTGTTATAAAAAAACATTTTGAATTTTATTAATTTATTATATTTTCAGAAATTTTCATTTTGAAAATTTCAGTTGTGAAAATTGTTCAAAGAAAATAGTTGTAAAAATAATTTCAAATAAAAAAGTTAGAAAATAAAAAAATTGTTTGAATAAAATAAATAAAAAAATTATAAGCCTTCGCACCAAATAAACATACAAACTTGTAAATCTAGATAATTCCCTATAGGAAAAAACTAACTTGTTTTTAAAAACAACTAATTAAAAAAGTAATTCTAAATAAACTAGTTCAAGAACAACTTTGAATTATATTAAAGCGGCATCCACTTCATTTTTGAATAGTTTTTATTGCATTTTATATGAAGTGGTTTCTTAACTACTTTGAATTATAATAAAGCGGCAACCACTATGATTTTGGCATGTTTTTATAGCAAAGTTTTGTTAGATTACAAGTTTATATGTATTTAACCATGCTATTTCATCAAATAAAACTTTAGGCTTTCACTAGTACGAATTTATGTTTTTTTTTTTTTTTTTTTCAAAACAATAAAAGAAATGATCTCTGATGTATAGAAATTAAAAAATTTTATGCTTTTTAATTCATCTTCAGTAAGTGGAATATTAACTAGTTTTTAATTGATTTATTTTAAAGCAGTTAAAAAATAATTTAAATGAAACTAATTTAACAAGTAGTTGAAAACATATGCAGACGAAAGTCAATTGACTTATTTAGCGGACATCACCATACAAAATATGTTAGTTCGATCTATGGAAAAAAGTTAGAATTTCAACTAGTTGTGGTTGACAAAAAAACTACTTTTTCAACTACTTTTAAATTAGTTAATTTTCCTACTGGGTTGTGACAACTATTTCGCTCAGTGTACGCTATTCGAGAGCGCACCAATACTAGCAAGACAAAATAAAATGTGACTGTGTTAGAATGCCCAGCCCTCCTTTAATACAATACTCAACAACTCGTGGCAGCACGCGGCTAAAGCGCTGATTATAATAGACGGAACGGAACGGAGTCAAGTGTCATTGTGGCGGGACGAGACGGTTTCAAGCGGAGTGGCGATTATAATAGCAACGAAAGAGGAGTTCATTTTTTTCTAAAATATATTTTATTACAAAACAAATTCCATCAATTCTTCTTTTCTTATTATTTTAAAACATGAATTCAATCAAATTTTATCAAAAATACGGAAAACAAAACAAATGCAGAATAAAATTAATCCTTTGAGCGCCCTCATTTATCTCTAAGAATGCCGTTGTGTGTCTAGAGTAATTACAAACATTTTTGTTTCTATAAAATCTTCCTCATAGTAATATACTTAGTTTTTTTTTTTTGTTAATTTACTTTTTTGTACTTTTGTACTTAATTTACATAGTTGTTGGCCGACAGACCCTCCATGGCGTTCTTTGGTGGCGTTCACCCGGACAAGTCCACTGCTTTGAATTTTTCTTGGTCTCTGGTGTTTTTTGATGTATTCATGTTCCATCTACGGCAAAAATCTTTCGGAATGCGGTTGAACATAGACAAGCACTCTTTTGAAGTGGTCACACGACTGATTTTCTGGTTGAATGTCAGAAATCGCTGCACACGGATAGCTTTTTCATGTCCAAATAAATTTACATGTGAAATGTGATGCACCCGCTCAGTTGAGATGGCTACAACTTTAGCCTTCTTCACTTTCATTCTCCGATCGTTCAATATCATGGTATAAAGTTTATCAACGATTTCTAGCGAAACGACCACTTTTAGGCGTCCTGAACGTCAAAATTCAGTAAAACACTTCTTATTCATTGAAATTGATGACGTAGTCATCCGCTCCCCATAGAACTCGGTTAAAAACCTTGAACAAAATTTTAAAATTTTTTGGATTACATATAGGACAACACCAAAAAAAATTTACTTTTACTTAATCCAAGGAAAAGTTTAAAATTTTTCAATCCAAAAAAGATTAGTTTTCAATTCGCAAAAAGTATAAAAAAAAGCAATATAAATATTAACTTAAAATAAAAAACTTTTCTAACCAGTTCATGATTTGAACACACGTCCTCTGTTGTGCTGGTCCAACACCTTATCCACTCGTCCATCCCACTAGTTAAGAAAGTTACGCTTATTTTGCATCATAACGAATGCAAGTAAGCAAGCGAGGTTTCGAGTCCCAGCTAAATTAAAGTAAAACTAGCAAGGAATTATCTTCGATTTGCCCAAGGTAAAATACCCCCACGGCCGAATTAGAGTATATGTAAAGTCTTGTTAAAGTCTTGGAAAACTGTTAAATATATTTAAATTGATTTTCCCGTTTTGGTTAAGTCATTTGTATGGGAGGTAGGTGTGGTTTTTATATGATTTTTACAAATTTAATACTCAAAATAAATATTAAATATTTAAGACACTGTGCGAAATTTGAAGTCATTAAATTGATTTCTGTGGAATTTAAAGAGATCTTACCGTTTTGGTGAAGTCACTTTGTATGGAGGTAGGTGTGGTTTTTACCTGATTTTTGCAAATTTAATACTCATAATAAATATTAAACATTTCAGACACTGTGCGAAATTTGAAGTCATTAAATTGATTTTTGTGGAATTTAAAGAGATCTCACCGTTTTCGTTTAGTCACTTTGTATGGGAGGTAGGCGTGGTTTTCATCAGATTTTGCTCAGATTCGAACTTGACCTCCATTTTTGTATAAAAAGCCTATATTTTGAATTTCGTTATGATAGCTCAAAAATTACGGCTCCTATCGTGGACACAGACGGACAGACGGACAGATGGACATGGCTAAATCGACTCAGGAGGTGATGCTGATCAGGAATGTATATACTTTTCTATACCGGTCACGCCTCCTTATCGGCGTTACAAACGGAGTGACAAAATTAATATACCTCTATAACGTTTTTTAAACGTGGGGGTATAATAAAAAAATGTTTTGACCAGTTCGTGATTTGAACACACGTCCTCTGATGTGCTGGGCAAATATCTTATCCACTCGTCCAAGTAATCATTACTTTTGCATCATTACGAATGCAAGTAAGTACTTTTTAGGAACGTGGGTTTAAGACCCAGCTAAATTAAACTAATGCTTGGATTAAAAAATAGTACTTTTTGGATTAAAAATTTCTTTAAACCAAAGTTTGGATTAAAAGTAGTCCAAGATTTTTAACCGTGTATTTATCAAGCCTTTCCTTGCTTTTTTACGCAAAGTAGATTATACATTTTAACGAAAACTTTTAAGAGTGCATATTTTTACTTGAAATATTAAGCTGTTGCTAATATTTCTCTAATAGAAGTTCTGACATAATTACTGAAAGTTCTAGAAATTCTCTAAGCAAAAAATTTAATTGAATTATATCACTTTTAATAATATTTGCCTACTGGTCCTCTACCCAACTAAGGTATAGTTTCAAAAAGTAAGCTAATTGTTTTGTTTATTTTTATTCGGTTTGAGTTTGACTCTAAATTTCTTTTCTAACTAACAAAATAAAAGGGTAATTTTACTTAAATTAGTTTGACCTACTAAAATATATGCAATATTTGCGTAATCTTTTTTGTCGCTTTTTTAGCGTTTTAACGTATTTTAACGACTTTCAGTACCGCGACAACTACTACTAACTTGTAGATGATTGTTTTTGAATAAGCTTCGCCTTTAGATTTTTTTATGAGTATTTTCCATTACGAATTAAGACACTAAAATTAGTTTGATGCGCTTTGCTAATGTATTGAGGAACCGAACATAGAAACAAATTGATAATTTATATTGCGAAACGAATTGAACAATCTCTACATAAGTATCAAAAATGGTTTTGTAAAAATTTATTTTTGAATAGTGTCGTTAGTAACTAGGTATATAATAAATTAAAATAAATATTTGTGTCAACACACCGTTATGAAAATAAAAAATTGAAACTTTTTATCTATCTATTAAAAGAGTTCATTAGAAAATATTAAAATAAGTCACTCGCCGAAACAACTCGCAATAGCTGTTTTTTCGACGAACCCATGTTAGGTGTTGCCCAAGTTCAAAAAGAACCCAGTATAAAATTAAATAATAATTTTCAAAAATTAAGCAACAAATCATCAACCTCCCAGCTAAATCTTTGTTACAAATATGACATGCATTCTTAGGGACACTGCTTCCAGAAGACATTCTATAGATCCAATTGCATTCTTCTAAGCCTTATCAAGAAGTGCTTTCGAGTAGCATTCTCATAAACCACTTCTCAAAGACATTCAAATAGCATTTAAAATCAATTATTTTTTTGTTATATTTTTTCATTTTTCGTGAGATTTTTCAAGCCTCCAACAAAACGCAACCATTTCCTACTTCAAACACCAACATACCGTGAAAATCGGGAAAAGGGATATTTTACGTGGATTTTTTAAACCCCCAACAAAACCCAAACACTTCTCGTTTTCAACACTAAAATCGCGAGACAATCGGGTAAAAGCATATTTTCCGTGGAATTGTTTAAGCCCCCCTAACCATAAAAACCATTTCATTCCATGGAATGCCTTTTTAAAGTTCCCATCTAAAACACCTACTAGAATCCTTTCATTAAGGGCTCAAAGAAATCTTACATTGAAATAATTTTGGAAGCACTTCTAGAGCAGACTAAGGAAAGCATTCCTCCCAATGACATGCATGTGTTAAAAGAATGCCTTCTGGGTATGAAAGTGGAAGGAATGGAATTCAAGACTTTCCCTTCCACTTTGCCTTCTTTTGGAAGCACTTTTTTTGCTGGGCTGAAGAGCTTTTAATTAAATTCAGTAGTCCAAGTCTCAAAGAAATCTTAAATGAATCATGCATGATTTTTCTTCATCTTTGATGAAATATGCTGATTCGATTACACATTTCATAGACGAAAATCTCATCTAAGAGTTCCAAATGCATGCACTGTTTGAAAAGTTTTTGATTCCGATGTACGAAAACAAGACAGAACTGTTAAACAATTTTCGGCAAATGTATCTTATGCAGTAAGTTATATTAAGAAATGATAATGAAATTTTCTTTTACGAAGCCTTAAACTGCAGAGAAATTAAATCTAGAAATAATAATATGTATGCAAGAAGAAAAATGTGAAGTTAATAAAAAATAAATTTTTTCCAGAGGTATTTTAAATGTAACAAGGACTTCACATGATGAATACCAAACATAAAATCTGTATTGTAGCTATAACAAAAACAGTGAAAATAAAAAATTTCTGCAATGTGTGTCCTCGTTTAGAGAAGCTTTCTGCTGAAATGTGTCACATGTTGCACATTTTCTTAGATCTCAGTGACGAGACGAAAACGTCTCGTGAAAAGTTCCGGAAAAGTTCACAAAATGTTGACTACATTATTTTTTATAGATTCTTTTGGTGCAAAAGAAGTGGAAAAACAGAACAAACATTATGACATACTTTTGACATTACAGAAATTTACAACAAAATACTTGTACTATATTCTTAACCGGCAACTGCTACTACTACTGCTATTTTTTTTTTGTTGCCTCCTGCTTAACCAACATTGTTTAGCAAACAAGTTAGCAATATGAAAATCTATACATTGTGCTCTTGGCTAGGAGAGGAAAAAGCTTTTTATGTGCTTTATTGGGTCAATGTTTAAATTGCATAAATTAAGTGCAGTAAAATGTATTCAAAATGCATGCGCGCACACACATTCTCAAGTGTTCAGGCGTATGCGGAGTTGGTAGTGAAAAAAGTAGCATTGAGAAAAAAGTAGTTTTTAACCTTCTTGTTTTTGTTGTTGCTGTTGTAGCTTTATATGTCTTTAAAGAACTATTCTATTGATTTTTATCTGCAGCAGCAGCAGCAGCAGCAGCAGCATCAACTATAGCTACGAGCTACTTTCTAATCTAAGTGCAGCCAATATATATTTGTGGTCGCCAGCATGCGTTGTTGCCTTTGATGTTGTTGTTGCTGTGTCGTTATTGACTTGGTTTTTAGCACAACAAACGTTAGAAGCAAAAACTTTAACTTCCTTATTGAAATGCGTTACGTCTGCGCATACATACTTCTTTATTGTTGTTGTTGGTTTTCCTTTTGTTGCCTACTTTGTTGCCTTGGGTGCGCTTATGTTCCGTATTTTGTTCTTAAGTGGTATTGATTTTTTGTCAAGCTATTTATTTTATTGATATTTTAACAACGCAGCCTGTTTAAATGTGCTTCTTGTAGAGTATAAAGACATAGTTGTTAACTACACTTAAGTTAGAAGGAATTTGTATGGTCACTTTTGAGGAAATCTTGTTAAAATCTTTATCTAGATTCTTGTGTTTTATACAATTTTATACAGACACAAAGCTTCTAACTTGGAAATTTCTCATATTTAAAGCAATAGGAAAACAAAATGCGTCATATCAAATCGGACTTTTTGGATATCAGATGGCGAAAAACTTATGATCAAGTGGCGATGTGATAAGAAATGTTCAATCGCCCGACTCAAAAACGTTGCAACAGGTGTGATAGAATGTGTGTAGTTTCTGCTTAAAAAATTGAAAAACTACCGAGGCGATTGAACACTTTTTATCATGTCTCAAAAACTAGTGAAGGAATAAACAGTTTTGAGAATGTCCTTTTGAAGAAAATTCAATTCGTTTATACAAATTGGTGATACTTGGGAACACTTCGTATGAGCAAATAAAATTTTAATTTACAGGCAAAGTATGAACAATCTTGAATTTATTTCTAAAGGGTGTTACTTTTTTCTAACATATAATTTGTAAAAACAAAAATCTAAAAAATCTTCTTTACAATGAAACTTTGAAAATTCATAACTCGGAAAACTCGCATATAACATTAAATAAAAAAATATGTGTCTAATAATATTGCATTAGAAGTAGAAAAAAAGTTTTTTAGCAAATTCCTGTTTGCGGGGTAAATACTGTATGGAATGACCCATACACACAAAAAACATAAACAGTACTTGATGTTCATAACAAAAATTCTTATTTGGTCGAGATAACTTCAAAACAGTCCTGTTTGACCCTTGTTTGGACGCTGTTCAACCCTTGTTCAGCCGCTGTTGCGATGAAGTTAAGAAAAATATTTTTTAATAGGGTAGTTTCACGGTAAAATTCTGTTTAAATATCGCAAGTTAAAGGAAAAATAAAATTGCCTTAAAGTCAGGAACCCTTATAAAAAACAGTTTATCGAAACCATATTTTTTGCATAATTTAAGCCTGGACCATATGAACATTTCCTTAACTTTGACGTTTATTTTTTTACCAACTTTGCTCAATAATATCTCCTTATTTGACAATAGCGCGTTTTTGAAAACTAACAAATTTTTTTTACAACTACTTTCATCCGCTATAAATCGATATATTATTGTGTGTGATATTATTAGAACTTTTATAAAAAACAGTTCAACAAAAAATTTTATTTTTGTTGTTTCTGCGGAACGAAAAATTTGTTTTTAAACAAAAATAACGACGAACAGTTTTCTGCTTCTTATTTTGTTTTTTTTTTTCTATTTGCCTAAAGGTAGCTTTTCCGTACATTTTTTCCATGTCTGGCTCTAGTCGTTCGTCTGTTGGCGGTGATGGTAAAAATCACAAGACCTTAATTCGATATTGTGTAAGCAGTATGATGGACTCAATGTAGTGCACTTTAATAAACGTAGATTAAGTACTGCTAAATTGAACTACATTGAACTACGTGGCAGCCGTAGCCTAGTGGGTAGAGTGCGTGGTTCCTAAGCTAAAGAACTGCGGCAGCCCGGGTTCAATTCCAGCTCAGACAGAAAGTTTTTTCAATTGAATTAATTTTTCTGTTCAGTCGCCACCTCTCTGCAGACAATGGCAAACCTCAGAGAGTAAAAATTGCCATGTAAAGCTTCTTGAGAACATAAGCCGTTCGGAGTCGGCATAAAACATGTAGGTGCAGTTCTCGGTCATTTGTGATCAAACATTTAACCACACGCACAACACAATTGATCAATTGAAGCTGGGTCTAAGTCCTTCCAAGGGCTGAAATGGCCAGTTTATTTTATTATTTATTAAATTGAACTGGTTAAGATATATTTTTGAAGACTCGGCAGTTAATATTATGTGTATATCTGAAGCGTGGCTGTGCAGTGATATTTGCGAAGCAACCTGTAATATAAATAATTAAAAGTTATTTGGAAATGATCGATATGTAAAGCAAATCTGAATGCTGAAGTTTTAGGTAGGTCTAACGGACATGGAATTGACTTTGTTAATTTATGTATCTCGGATAACAATACTAAAATACTTTTGTCATGTGTACATAACCCAAGAAAATGTCATTCTGTTGACCCTTTATTTTCTGTGTTGTCTAACTGTATCCTTGATTATGATTTTATGTTAGTGTGCGGTGAATATCAATATTTCATCTAATGGCATATCTAAACACTTAATCTATGATAATATATTGACTCTAGGGCTATCTGTAGTGAACGAAACTCAATCTACTAGATTTTCTAACAATACTACTCCTAGTCTTCTTGACTATTTCATTGTATCGGATGCTTCAACGATTTTGTAATTTGATTAAATTTTTTTATCTCTGACCATGATTTAATTTTCTGTTCTTTAAGTTTGAATCTATTTCGTAATGTTGTTTAAAATTAATAATTTAATATTTCTTCGACCTCTTAATTTATGAATCGGGCTCAAGTTCACTTTTTAATATAAAACAAAATTTTATTTGTTATTATAATTAATTTTATTTCGTCCAATATTTCGAGCTCCACCGGAGTTCATCTTCAGGGACAATATTAAACATTAAACATAAAGTTTAATATTTAACAATTTGATAGACGTACCGGAAGACAAAATGAACAGATGTTGCCTTAAACTATTTTGCAGCACCGTTGTAGACAACGTTGAGCCCGATTATAACCCAAAATCGTTGTTTAAAATTCTTTTTCGTTCCGTGATTTTAAAAATACTAACTATCCTTCCCTTATTTATGAAATGTCTCTTATATCAATGACTGTTATAAAATATCTTTTTGATAAACAAGTCCCTTTACGTAAAATTAGTGTAAAAAATGTTATTGATATTCTTTGTAGTATTGGTTTGCATCAGTCGAATCATATTTATAATAATCTAAGCAAGCAATATCTAACAATTGTTTATATATCTTCTAATATAAAACATGACATCTCCGAATGTCTTTATCCAATTTCCAATCCATGTATGCATCATAAGCCGCTCATATTAGTCATTGAGTTTTATGCATTTTTTGAGTGTTCCAGAAAAAAAAATTTTAAATTGATCTATGCAATTTTCATTTTTTAAATAATCTATTGGTTACTTTGAACTGGAGTGAAATATTTAGTGGTAATAATGCTAAGGCATGTTTTAATTTATTAAAAACTAATGTTTTATATACATGCGATTCTTGTATTCCTCGCGTACCTAAAATCATTCATAAGCTACCCTGGTACACCAAGGATCTTAAGAAAATAAAAAATCAGCGTGATAAGTTTTTAAAGCTGTTTAAGTCAACTAATGATCCGGTATGTTCTTATATGTTGTATAAACAATATATTTTGAGATTTGAATCAAACATAAAATCTTACCCAAAGTCTTTTTGGAACTTTATCCAGTCTAAGAAGGGAGGCTTACAAATTCCCACTTTAATCTATATATATAAAATGGAATGTGTGTTTGTTTATTTGTTTGTTTGTTTGTACCTTATAGGAGACCAAACCTCTGGACCGATCTTCCTGAAATTTTCACAGCATTTAACTGGGACTCTGGCATGATTAATAGGGTACTTTTTTCGACCACTCCCACTTTTACGCCCACTTTTTTAAAATTATGTAATTGCTCCCATATAGTTTTTAACAGATTAACTTCAAATTGTATACACATTATACTCCAGGCGAGGTAGAAATAAACATTTCTTACGCCACACCCCCTTTCATGCCCCTTTTCATGCCAAATTTAAGTTTTAACGTTTTGTTCTCTGTACAAATTGGTTCCTTCCAACGGATTATTTTTTATTTGGTAGTATATTGCTCTTAATACTGTTAACGTCGCCATATTACTATGAACCACGCCCACTTCACCGCCCCCTTTTTTTAATTCAGATACTTACTTATACCACTAACAATGTTTGCTATACAAAATACTTATTTTGTAATATGTATTTACCTAAAGTTTTATATACTTTTTATCTACAGGTAAGGTAGCCATAAATTTTTTTATTACCAAATCCCCCTTTTTCGCCCCATTTTACTTTAATTATAATTAATCTGCTTTCAATATGGTATATTTATATAAAAATGAATGTCTGTCGGTCTGTTTGTTTGTGCTTTATAGGAGGCCAAACCCTTGGAACGAACTTCCTGAAAGTTTCACAGCGTGTTACTGTGACTCTGGAAGAAATAATAGGCTATATGAAGTTTTCATTGGACAAAGGGGCGTGGCACCGTTCATACAACCCAAAAATTTAAATCACCATATTTTGGGCATTTTTTGACCTACGTCGATGATATTTGGTACATATGGTATTGGCATTGTAAGGAATACGCACCAGGAGAAAAGTGGGTGGGACCACGCCCCTTTTTGGGGAAAATTAAAAATCGTTTTATAGTTTTAACTACTGGATCGTCATTAAATTTTCACAATAGGATATTCTTACGAAATAATAAATTCTTGAGGGCTTCCGAGACTGCTGTTCAGCGCGAAACACGCTTAGAGATTCAGCGATCTCGAACATCAACATCAAGGGCTTCGGAGACATCCGTTCAGCGTGAAACACGGTTACGAAGCGACCGTTCTCGAGCCTTGACATCAAGGGCTTCCGAGACTTCTACTCAACGTCAAACACGCATGCGAAGTGACCGATCGCTATCCTCTTTATCAAGAGCTGCCGAGACACTAGAGCAACGTGAGGCACACCGTCTACAAGATCGTAGTCAAAGAGCACAGCATCGTCGAAGCCCTGAATCATATCAGCTGATTGCATTCCACTACACATCAGAAATTGATTGCAGTGAAGATGAGTTAGTTGCCATTGCACCAAGTAATAAAGTTTGCCAATACTACAATGCCTAGAAATATAAAAATGAAGCACCTGGAATGTGCTGCGCAAATGGTAAAATTGCTTGGTAACCACCACCTGAACCACTACTATCGTTAATTTCGTTACTATCGTTAAGGCATCAAAAAAGGAAGAAGAGGAAAAAATAAAATGATTATTATTCAAAATATTAATATTCCACTTCATAGGAACCAACAGCGGATTCCTAACATTTCTTAAGCAACAAACAAAAATACAATTCGTGTTTTCAAATGACATCGTTTGGTGCGACTCAAGTGGTTCGAGACAACTTCATGCCAACATTTAGAGTTCAAAATTTATCACCGAATGGGATCAATATTGCCAATTCCAGATGAAGATCCTAAGTTTTTACAAATTTATTTCATGGGACAAGCGGATGATAACGACCAAGTGCAACAGCGTGAGGGGGGTAGCAAAGCACACCGGGTTCAGCTAGTATTTTCTAATTATAAGTGCTCAGTTAATATTGCTGATACTGTTAATATTTTTGCTGACTTTTTCAAGTCCAACTTTGTTATTGACAACGACTTTTCTGCTAGAAATGTTGAAAATTCTATCGATGCCTTTACTGATATTGGTTCTTTTACTGTCTAAGTTGATGATGTCATGGAATCTATTAGGGGTGTGAAGATATCGTTCGAAAAAGATATTGACGGCTTTGCCTCAATCATTTTCGTTAACTGTTCGCATACTATAGCTGTTCCTCTTTGTGATACATTTAATAAGTCTTTATCTAAGGGCAACTTCCTTAAATGTTGAAAAATCGCATCCATCACCCCCGTCTTAACATCGGGTTCTTAAAATAACGTTGCTAACTACCTGATAATATCTAAGTTATCAAATGTATGGAAGCTCTTCGAGAGTGTAATTAAAATAAAATTGAGTTTTTTAATTAAATTACCTCAGGGCGATCTGCGGACTCAAATTTGACTACTTTCTCAGAGTACTGTGTTTCTTCCTTTGGACTCGGACATCAAGTGGTTGTGATTTACACAGACTTCTCTAAAGCGTTTGACAGAGTTTCGCATAATTTGTTATTTCGAAAACTCTTTAAAATGGGATTTCATACAAATTTTTTGAAATTCGAGAAAATCATATGTCTCGAATAGTATACATATGTCTTGTCTGCATAAATAATGTTAAGTCTTATGAGTTTGTGGCGGCCTCAGGTGTTCCCCAAGGTAGCATCCTTGGACCCCTGTTTTTTCTCTTATTCATAAATGATCTTGCTAAATTTATAAGGAACTCTCGCTTTTTATTATATGCGGATGACCCAAAACTTTTTAAAAGGATATCATGTTCAGCGGATGTATTTGATTTGCAATCTGATATATCTAGAGTTCTGTCTTGGAGCGTATCTAACGGCCTTCATTTAAATTTTTCTAAATGTTTCCATCTCGCCATCTCTAAACTTTCTGGAATTACATTGTGTAATTCATATTTTCTGTCGAACTCTAAAATTAAAACTGTATCTACCTACCGGGACTTGGGAGTTGTCTTTGGCACAAAATTTAAATTTGTTCACCATCTCAACTTTTTAATTCCAAAAGCCTACTATATGCTCGCTTTTATTCGAAGAAATAGCTCAGAGTTTTCGGATCCACACACTTTGAAAATATTATTTAATGCATTTGTGAGGTCGAGAATGGAGTATGCTTCTATAGTTTGGAGTCCTTTCTATGCCTCAAATTCTCTAAGACTGGAAAGGGTTCAAAAAAGCTTTACCAGGTACGCCTTACGGTCACTTAACTTTCAGGACCCGTTACCACCGTATAATACCCGGTTAATGCTTTTGGGATTGAAATCACTTGATTCAAGACGTAAAATAGCTTCATTAATTTTAATTCATGATATTATCTCTGGTTCAATTGACTGTCCATCACTGCTTGAGCTTATAAATTTTTATATTTCTTCAAGATATTTAAGAAAATTTAATTTGTTTTATAAATATCTATACTCTATACTATTATATAAAAGGAGACTCACGAATTTGATCCAGAATAAGCTCGGTAACCGCTGAACCGATTTTGATAATTCTTCTTTTATTCGATTCCTATGATAATATAGATTGTTATAGCTTACCATGGTTTTTGAAAAATGTATTCTTTAATTATTGCAAAATCACGCATTTAAATTGATGCCTATATTCAACCAGCAGCACAATATAACAGCAAACTAAGCTTTTCTCTATTTGTCGAGAGAGCTTCTCTCAATATAACACGACAGCCATGGTGTGTAGTTAAGCTGAATTCACTGATAACCTTCAGCATGTTTTTGTGTGATTTGAAATAATGTTAATCAAGTTGAGAGCGTGCATAAATGTTTCTCTCTGAGCGAAAACTTCATATGAAAAAAACTTTAAAAACATGCTGAAGGTGATCAGTGAATCCAGCTTTACTTTTTGGGAGATTTTTGCTTTCATACAGTGTTAATTAATTTTCTTTGTTAATGTCTTGAGGGGAGTTGCCAGAATTTAGTTATAAGCATTAATTATGTTTTGCAGACCTGCCAGCCAGCTTTTCCCCACTTGAGATTGTGTTAGTCTATCTATACCAATATATAAAAGCGTTGTGACACTGCACGGATGTTTGACAATCACGCAAGAACCACTGAACGGATTTACACGATATAGGTATCAAACGATTTGTTATTCCAACGTTATCGTAATATGCTATGTAAGATTTGCCATGTCTACTTTCCATGCCCACTTTTTGCAAAAAATGCTATATTTTAGACGATTTTGGTCGTATGAGACTAGAATTTTGTAATCTACGTTGTTTGGTTACTTTCGCTAACTTTACTAAAAATGGGCATGACCCACTTTAGTTAAGTCCACTTTTCGGGGGATAAACTTGGAGTAAAGCAAAGCGCACTAGGTTTAAGCTCAATTGAGCTGAAATTCTGGCATTCTATTGTTTCGAGTATGAGATGGTTTAAGTGAAAAAATTTTATACTTCGAACGGTTTTGGTTGTATTAGACTAAAATTTGATAATTTAGTTCATACGGCTACTTTCGGCAACTGTACTAAAAATGGCGAATATATAAATTTTTTTTTCGAACAGCATGAAAATTCGTATATAGCAGTAAGGTGGTCTGCGGCAGGACAACGTCTGCCGAGCAATACTATACATCAATAACAATGCTGTATATATCAGAAAATTCTGATCGTCATGCATTGATGTTTCAAACGGAAACGTCTGGCATGTGTTTTGTTCAAAGGTCAATTTACACTTTTACAAATTCACAAAACGATCAAAAAAAATTCATTGAATTGGGTCAGGACAAATTCTACTATAACTATAACGTTAACTATGAATATATAGATAAGGAAATAGATTAAAGCATAGATTTATGTATATAACTTTGGAATAGCTAATTATTTTTTAAGCTATATTTGAAAATGTTTTTCACATGAATTAGTTTCACATTGCTGTAACACATTGCAAAAAATATAACAACATTTCAAGCAAATTAGTTTTCATCAAAAAATCAGAGGGGACCCATGATTTTTAATGATAGAAACTGTTTGTGTCAAAATAAAACAATTTTTGCTGGTAAATTATTGTATATGAAAGAATAAGGAAAATGAAAAAAAAAACTAAAATTAAAAAAAAAATATGTACAACAAAAGCAACTCTTGGCCTATTGTTTAGTACAATGATATTTTAGAGGTTTTTTGAAAACAATATAAAACATTGCATTGGTGAGGTAACGGTAAACCTTTTCTCATTTTCCCATTTTACTTAATTGAACTTTCAAACAAAGAAAATTTGATGAAAATCGATTTGTAAATTGCGAAAATGAAAAATAAAATTTCAATCGTTTTTTTCTCATTCTGAGAAAATCTATAGTTATATAATAACAGGTTTTTTTAAAATATACCTAATATCAGTACAAAATATTTCCGAAAAGAAAAGAAAATTACCGTTAATTTTATTAATCAACGACTGTCCATACAAAAATGCATTGTTATGCATTGAGAAAGTCTACAGTTTTTGAGATATCACCAAAAGTTTGATATCATGATATCGGTTTTTTTTTAAATTGAAGAAGAATTTTTTTGGCCGAAGCCCAATAACAACAATTAATAACTGAAGAAGGCCGATTAACTACAACAATTTAAGAAGAATATATTTTTTTTTTCAGAATATATGTAAAAAATTAAATTTTTGATTACAAATTTTAAAAATTTTTTACCCAAATTTTTTTATAACGCTGTTATGCAGTACTTTTTCAAAAGTAAAAAAAAAGCAAGCCAGATAAATTTATGTCATCATAACAATTATCGTTAAAATAAGTTATTCAAATTAAATAAAGTAATATCTTAATATATATACCATTTTTTCATAATTAAACAAAACCAACACAATAATTTTTATATTTTGAATTTTTTTTAATGCAACTAAATACTTTCATTTTAAGATTTAAAATTTTTACATGGTATTTAATATTTTTATCGCAGGCGAAGCAGCGAGTATTTGCTAGTATTATATACGTATTGTGTAAATGATTGAATCTTACATCTTATCGCCAACAGGTACACAATTAATTAATTAAATTAAAACAAACAATGTGAAAACTTTTAATGTTACAAAATAATTTCGCACTTACATGATTTTCCAAAATAACAACAACTTGTTATACGCTGCTAACAACCTGTTATTAAATTCAAGTTGTTGTTTATTTTTTGCACAAATAATAACTACTTCAACTAGTAGTAGTTACTCGAGGAGCAATCAACAGATGGTGTCTGTAGCTTCTGCTTCTTCAGCTGCTCGCAAAGTATTTGCAATGCATTCCTTACTTTCAACAACATTGCAACTACAACAACATAGCAGCATGTCTTGTGCTCTTGCACTCTAGCATCATCTACTAGGTTTGTGCCAGAAAATTGCAATGTTTCAATTAATAACGTGGATATCTAGAAATGGTGCACGGTGGTGTACCGCACAATGAATGCTGCGGGGCTACACTTGAACACTATTTATAATTGTCATTAGACTTATTCATTCATTCATTCATTCATTTAGTCAGTCAGCCAGTCAGTCATTCAAGCATTTAGTCATTCACTCATTTTAGACGTTTACTCACTCATTTAGCTTATTACATATTTAGTTCGCTTGGTAGGAGGAGTTTAAAGAAGCTAACTACGACTGTATTAGATACAATGTTTTAGCTCTGTTGAGGTACACTGTCAAAATAAGAGAGAAATGTGGTTAATTTATTTAAAATACTGAGAGACAAAATTGCATGTATATCTGAAATTTAAATAAAAATAAATTAAATATTGACTAGTTTTTATGAGTTCAAATAACAATTTTCTTTATAGAATTCACAGTAAACAATTTTTGCAAAAATTATTAATGGCTAAGTGCTTTATGAAATAATCAGCTGTATTGTTTACAGTTATAAAAAAATGGGTGTAAAATTTTTGCAAAGCTTAGCGGTTTTTTTTTTGTGCTTGTCAACAAACTTCAACGAGGTAGTGAACGCAGATAACGTTGTTTCGCTTTATTTAGCAAACACCCTGCCACAAAAGCAACAATTACTACAACAAAAACAATAATAGTAACAACATCTACCTATATCTGAAAGCCCAAATAAATTGACCCAGTGTAATTTTATGTTTGAATAATGAATCAGAGCCAACCGCCGACTGAACTAATTTTCAACTATTTGTTGGATAATTTTTGAGGTGTTTGTTTTTACATTATAACAAGATGAAAATAATGTTGACTCGCACAGATGCTGCGTTTTTCTCCTAGCTGTTGTTATAGATAAAAATGAGGACGATAGCAAAAGCATGGCATTATATTTTCTACTAACTTATAACTAGTTTCAAAGCACCCACCAAATCGTTGAACCCAATGAATAATTCACATGATGGCAGAATTCGTGTTGATGGTTGATGAGAAAATTCAATGAAGTCAAAGTTTTGAAATTTTGCCGCGTTGTTTAGATGAGAATTAAAATTTTTATTATTTTTTTTTTAATTTTTTATTCATCTAATTTCATTGCAAGTTTGGAAATATTAACATTAAGTTTTTGATCTAATTAATGCTAATGCAATGCGAACTAGAGGAATAATAAAGCAACAACAACTTAACATACATTTTTATATAACCCAGATATGAAACTTTTTATCAGCTGCTGGTGATGTTTTTGAGAATTGTTAATTTGGCTGAAGTTCAGTTTTAGATTTTTACATGCAAGGTTTATTGAAATAAGGCATATTAACATACATATGTAATTATATGATAAATGCTTGACTTACAACTTTAAGTGCAGCGCTAAGCCAAGCTATGCAAACTGTGAGATAATATTTGTGAAGTAGGATTGATTTTAATAAGGAAAACTTTGTTGTTTACAAAAAAAAAGACATTTAAATTGTAATATGAGAAAGATATTTTTTCACACTATAAAAAATACAAGTGTCAACGTTAATGAGCAGATTCTTAGCTGTTTTAGAAGAACGTATAAGTTAACAGTTGAAACTGTTAATAAAATGTGATTTTAAATAACTACATACTAGCTTTATGGAAATAACAGAAAAAGAAATAAGTAAGGAAAATGTCAATAAATTGTTGTTATAAAAAAAATCTTTCCACGTGGCAACAATCTTTAGAGCTAATATTGATTGTCTTTATAAATTGCGTCAGTTGTCAATTTGTCAAGCTGTCAACAACTTTTAGAAATAAAAGCGAAACCTTTTGTAGCTAAAATTACTGTTATGATATATTAAATGCTCATTTTGTACAAAAAAAAATTGTTGCTACTACATAACATTGTTTTTATCATAAACTTTTTGCGTAGAAGATGGTAAAAAAATTATGGCGATCCTTTCTATCCTTTTTTTTCTCATTATTTTATTAATTGCAGTACTTATTTCAATAACATGAGAAGTGTAGTAAAAATATACAAATGCTATTAAACTATTGATATGACACACAACTGAATGTGTAATTCAATTATGTGATTCACTGAAGTCAATAACCTTTGCAATGATATTATGTAATTCAATTGCGTGATTCACTGAATTCAATAACCTTTGCTATGATATTGCAAAAGTTTCAAGCAATACTTTTCAATAAAAGTAGAACAGAATAATATGGTACATTAAGCGGTGTATTTTCCCTTACCTCCAAATTTGCTTAGCTTTAATATATTATATTTTATATGAAAGCTTTATAATATTTGCTTAGGTTTAAGGTTTCATATATTATGTATTATGAGCTTTTAGATTTTTTTTTTTAAATAAGGCCAGTCACTAATTGACATTGAAGAAAAACAGTTCGACATCTTTCTTTTTTATTACAGAAGCCTCATCTTTAAAAAGAAATCCATGTTTAGGTTTAATCAATAACTACACGCAATATAAATACCCTTTGAAAAAAATTTCCTAATAAATTTTAGACCCAGTCGTTAATTTTTTATTTCAATTAAATTTCTTCACAAAAAATTAGTTTTTTTCAAAACTTTGGGTTTGACTATTTCGTTTTTTTTTTTTATTGTGTAATATATTATTAACAAGGCATGAATTTCGATGTCTTGTCAACTTTTTTCTGCTGATTCTAAGCCATTTCCTGCTTATTTAAAACGTCCATTTATGTTTCCTAAATTCCAAATATGAAAAGTTTTTAGGAAAATTTTCGTTATTTTTCATCGTTTTTAGTTTTCAGGTCATTTTTACTAGATTTAGGTCATTTTTTGGTCATTTTTACTAGATTTAGGTCATTTTTTGGTAATTTTTAGAGATTTTTTAACATATTTTATTGTCATTTTTGAACATTTTTAATTTTTAGAGCTTTTTCGATTTTTTTGGTCATTTTAGTGTAATTTTTAAGTATTTTTTTTTTGTTTTTTTTTTTCGTACCAAAAAATGTTAAAATGCAAATTTTTAAACATATTCCTTTAACACTGGAGTCTCTCCAATCAAAAACATTACCTCTCTACAAAGGATTAGCTTTGCTTATAGACTTCGATGAAAAAAAAGCTCTGCGCGTGGTGAAACTGACAAAAGGGTATGTAGAAAAATGAAACAAGTGTTAGATAAAAACTCAGGACATGCTAGTATAAAATAAATTTTAATTTAGTAATGATTTAATTTTAAGGCTAAATTTTTTGTTTATTTTTTTTGCAATTGTTTGCATTTTTTTAGGTAATTTTTGTCAGTTTTTAGGTCATTTTCTGCAGTTTTTAGGTAATTTTTGTTATTTTTTAAAGTAATTTTTTGCAGTTTTTTAGGTCATCAAAATGCGAGCCCTGATTAAAAACGTTTTTGGAAATAAACGAAAATCTTATAAAGTGCTTTATATTATATGTTTTAATCAATAAATCAACTAGCTATTGATTTAATATTGAAGAGTTGTAATAATATTTTTAAGTTCAAATCTTTTCAAAATTATTTCGTCTTTGAATATCTTTGTCATGTCTTTAATGAAAAACCATAATATATCAAGTTAAAGAAAATATTAAAAAAAATTTTAAGATTAATTTTTTTTCAAGGGTACACACCTGTTGTTGTGCCTAGAACAAGCTATCTGGACAAAAATTTTTTTTACTTTTTTGTACTTATGGTTTCAAAACTATTTCGTCTCTGAAATGTTGTCATATCTTTAATGCAAAACCATTAAATATCAAGTTAATGAAAAAATTTAAAAAAATTTTTAAGATTAATATTCTTTCAAGGGTACGCACAGTGTTGTGTCTAGAACAAGCTAGCTGGACAAAATTATTTTTATACATTTTTTTACTTATGGGCTCAAAACAAATCAGAAATTGTTGAAGAAGGGGGATTGGATATGCACCGTTCACCAGCTGGCAGACCTTTTACCGTCCCCAATTTACCCACAAATTTTGATTATTACAAAACAATAAAATTGCTATATTTCAAACGGTGTTGGTCATATTGTACTTAAATAAGGTAATTCAAATAGTTTCTGTAAGCAAATGGACCAAAAATGAGCGTGGTCAATCTATATAGGCCTACTTTTTCAGAAATTAACAAAATGGACTTCTTTGTGTGGATTGTAGATTTTTTTCTAAAAAATATGTTGCCGCACCCCCTTTCACCACCCAACAATTAAAAAAATGCAAAAAAAAATTTTAAAGTTTTAAGTATAGTGCGCTTAATGCTTTGGTCTGATCAGAGACTCATAACTTTTGAACCATTACGAATTTCAATTTGCTATTACAGTATGATATTCTACGTAGCTATAGCTATCCAATATGCAAATTTAGGCCTAAGTAACCAAACTAGACCCTTCAGCCTTCAGCTAAAGGTACGTACACTCTAAAAAAAGATAAATATAGTTGAACAGTGTTGAACAGTTTAATATTTTTAAAAGTGAGTGACCAAATCAACAGGTTACACCTTCTAAATGTGAATTTATCGTTATATCAATTAATCAAAAATAATACAAATGTTTGTTTTCTTGTGAATATAATAAAAATTCAAAATTGCATTTTTAACTACCTTTCATTTAGTTAAAATTTATTTTCGTTATAAATTCACGTTATAAATTCACGAAATTTATTGTTCTCGTAGTGTAAAGATATTTTAAGCACACAGAAAATGAGTTTGATAGATTTTTAACGAGAAAATTGGTATACATTTTTCACATAAATTATTCTTGAAGCTTGACTATTCTTTAAAATTTATAAAAACTTTTTGAAGAAAATTAACTTCGTCAAAAAAGTGGCAGATAGCGTTGTTGTTTATTACGACAGATAAGGTGAAAAATTTTTGTTAAACTGGAACAACTTTTGCTAGTAAATGCCATGATATATAAAAGATAGTTAAAAATGCAATTTATAATTTTTACTATTTTAACAACAAAACAAACTATTGTGCAGATTTTGATTAATTTATATCAAAATCAATTCACATTTTATAGGTTGTCCCTATTAACTTGGACACCTACTGTTTTCTTAGGGTATTCACAAGGTGTGCTATTATGTCATAATGTCATATTGTCCTAAGATTTTACACTAGTTCAAACATTTTATTGTTGCCTTCCATATAAAAATAGTAATAATATATTACAACTCTGAAAGCTATGATTATTGAAGTGTCGTAATCAAACAGCTGTTTCTTATTTGCATTTATCTTGTTAATTTTAGTTGTACAATTTTAGGACAATATGACATGATAGCACACCTTATTTTTTTATTTTTATTTTTTATTGACAAAGCTTTCTTAGCTTTAACATTGAAAGTCTTATGCTTTAATAACTATTAACTATTTTTGTTAAGAATGTAACTATGTTTCTTTTATGGTTTTTGTTAATTTTTGCATAAAATAAATTGATACAATATTGATCTCAAGCAAACGTATGTACAATAAAATAATACATTAAAATGAATATTTATTAGGCTGGGTCGATTTGCAAAGCTATGTTGCCTGGGCGATTTTCGGATCGGGCGTGTTTTTAAAAAAGGGGGTTCACTTTACTCTAAATCATCTTCAATATTCTGAATTTTTTCAAAATTTTTTGCTAAAATTTATCGTAAAAAATTCCTAAAGAAAAAAATTCACAAAATTCAAGGCCTAATATTTCTTAGATTTCGTATCATTCATTTATTTTTTTGGTATTGACAATCCGAATTTACTTGAAACCTTTCTTCAATTTCATTACAGACTTACAACAGAAATTAAAAATTCGTGATGGTCAAAAATCCATACGCAACAACGTTAATATTATATCTTGATTTTTGTGAGTTTTTTTCCTTAGGAATTTTTACGATAAATTTTTGTATAAAAACGTTTAAAAGTGAGACTAGTTCAGGTACGAGGATTTTATTTCTGGCATCAGGCTTGTTCTAGCTATGCACGTTTATAAACAAAAATTTTTATTGGACAAATTCCTAAAGAAAAAATTCACAAAGTAGATGATGTGATAGGGTAAAGTGCACCTCTATTGCCACCTTTTTGGGTTTTTTTTTAATAACTTTTCATGCCCGATCTGAAAATCGCTCAGGCAATATAAGTTTTTTTACCTCCATACAAAACGACCCAGCCTAATATTTCTGCATCAAATATATTTATTATAGATACTTTATATGATAGCTTTAAAATAAGATAGTATAGATACTTTACAACTTATTTTAAATAATAATATTTTTTGATTGATGATATTTGATAAATTTTTCTTTTTATGTGAAAGTTTTTTCTTAAATGTGATTTTTTTTTTTAAATTTCGGTAAAAAATTGTTAGGCTGTGGCAACCATGGTAGGCGAGTGCGCAACTCTCTCTTTCTCTCTCTCTCTCTCTATATGCCTCTATTTTTGACACGTAGAGATTTCGTTAAAACGCATTTGTTATTTTTATTTGTGTGTTTGTTTTAAATCATACTTTAGAATCTTAATATACAGTGTTATAAAGTGTAATCAGATGTTAGAATTTCAAAACTTTTTTGACACTAGGGAGTACTCTATACATGTGTTTTTTGTTTTATATTTTTTCCAAATGATTTCGAATATGTTAGAATTTAAGAAAAAAATAGCACTAGAGTTGACTGACCCTAAATTAGGGCTGCCATACGTCCTGGTTTTCCAGGATTGTCCTGGTTTTAGACCAATTGTCCTGGTGTCCTGGTCCGCCCTTAAATTGTCATGGTTTTTTGATACAGGTCAATGCAGACAAAAATTTTATTTTTGCTGATTTTTGTTATGAACAGAGTTTAAGCTTTCTGTTATAACGCTGTTTACGTGAAGCAACTAATCGATTTCAATCAAGTTAAACGAGAGACAACTCTGATTCAAATATTGTTTCAACTAGCGTTTGATACATGTTGCAAAACTAACGAGCGCCTTCAGGATAATAGATCATCATCAGTCATTCAACTCTATGGATTGCTCAACAGAACTGGATTCATTATTATATCCCGATTCAGAAATTGCTTCAAAACAATCTAACGCCAGAACCAAAGCTACTGCTCTTGTAAGGAATGTTTTGGCACCACACTCAGTTGCAGAATTTATCTCAGTGCTTAGATATGTTTCATTCTATGGAATATATACTGATTCCAGTAACCACAAAGCTGAGAAAATCTTCCCTCTTCTTATCCATTATTTCACCTAAACGCATGGCTTAAACATTAGACTACTAAAAATAAGCTCATTGCCCAATGAAACATCAGACACAATTGCAGGATTTTGCGTCGATTCCTTAAAAAGTGCTGGCATTCCACTGGAAAATCTAACTGCATTTGGAGCTGATAATACAAATACTAATTTTGGGGGTAGACAAAGGCATGGCGTAAATAACATTTTTTACAAGTTGAAGGGCGTATTGGGTAGAGACATAGAGGGAATTGGTTGCTCGGCTCATATTCTTCATAATACGCTTTCAAGTGCTGCAGATGTGCTCTCAATTGATGTTGAATCAGTTGTCCTGAAGATTTTTAAGTATTTTTGTATATACACGGTAAGAACTGAGCGACTTAAAAAGTTTTGTGAAAATGAAAAAATTACGTTTAACACAATCCTTTCACATACAAGGATTCGGTGGTTGTCATTACTGCCTGCAATAGAGCGTATATTGCAACTTTGGAAACCTCTTAAAGAATTTTTTGAAGTTGAAAAAGGAGCACCTAAATTAATAACCGACTTTTTTTTCAAATCCGTTAGCAGAAATATACTTTACGTTTGTACACAGTCAAGCGTTCGTTATTGAAAAACAAATTAAAAAAATTGAAAAAAGAAATATTACGGTAATGGAAGTTCAAGTAATTGTAAATGATACTCAAAAACAGTTTTATAGGAATGCAAACACAAATAGCTTTGAATGTCTTAAAAAAAGTGCTTTGGATGAAAAGCAAATACCAGCTTTTGAAAAGGATACTAAAAACTTTTTTACAACTGCAATTGCTTACTTAGAAGACTGGCTATCCCCATTAACAAGATATGAAATTTTTAATTGGATGACACTGCATAATATTCCTGAATGGACGGACGTTCAAAAAACAATTACTTTTTTGCATGAAAAATATGTATTCATGTCTGATGAATATTTCGAAGAAAAATCAAGAAGCTTTAAAAACAAAAGACACATTAGAAAAGTGGTTATATTTTTTCGAAAAAACTTCTGAACAAAAAAGAAAGAAAAATTTATTAATGATGGTACAATATTTATACGCAACGCCGAGTCATAACGCTCACGTAGAGCGTGTCTTTTCTTTAATATCTGCACAATGGACTAAAGAAAGAAACTCTTTAAAGACTGAAACACTGGAAAGCATTATTCAGTGTAAATTTAGTTTTAATATGACATGCTGTGAATTTTATAATTATATAAAAGATGAGGACGAAGTTCTACAGAAAGTGCAATCTTCACAAAAGTATTGAGATACATATTTATAATATTTTAAGGATCTTTTTAAATGAATTTTTATTTCTGTTTATAGTTTTGTTATGTATGAATTACATGTTAAGTTTTGTATCTATTGTTGAATCTAAAATATATGTTTGATACATGTATCAAAATAATGTTCGTTTGTGATTTGTATTATAAGGTATTACTGGTCGATGGGTTCAGACTTCTGGCAGCCCTACCCTAAATATGTGTTTTGTTTCAATAAGAATTTCAAAAAGTTTTTTTGACACTAAGGTAGACCCTAAAAATGTATTTTTTAGTTTTAAACTCTTTAGTAAGTTCAGTTTTCAATCCAACTTTTTAATCATTTCGAGCTCCATACGAGAAACATGATGACAGTTCAATGCTCAAACCTTGTTGCCTCATGAAACAAATATCGCTGGCTATGGATCTGCCTATTTTCATCTCTGATAAGAATTCTAAATCTTAGCTTTTAATAAATAAATCTTTCACTCATAAAATTTTTGATTTAACTGTTCATTAGGGCGTATCAAAAATTTAGATCGTATTCTAAAAGGTCTCACAAGTTGCACAGGGTGGTCAAGATCCCCAAAAAAAATTTTAGGAAAAAATATGGATGCATTTCTCTCCCCCAAGGAAAAAGTTGTTTTTTAAGAAAAACAGTAAAAAATCACGATCTCAAAATGCTTTGATTTTTGTTAGAAAAACTACATATGTCTTAAAGAAAAAGTAAATATAGACTTTAACTTGCCAAACACGATGCCACTCGATTTATACCAAAAAAGTTATGTGAGAAGGATATTCGAATGTATATTCGAAATGTACATTCGAGGTAGCACAGAACATTGGATTGCTATCTGGTTGTCTAAACTTTGGCGATTTTGATTATAGTGTTGACGTTTTCCTTAGATTTAGCGAATTAATAATTTGCATATTTTTTGCATATGTGAACTTCTCCGAGAAAAGTGACCTAATGTGTCAAAAAACAGCTTTGGACTTAAGAGTGGATTCGGGTACCTAGCTTGCTTGGCAACCCTTTACTGAGAGCGATTGGCACCCAATCATAACTAACCATACCAAATCGCATCTCCCAACTGAAGGTGTGTTCACAGTGATAATGCGTTATGAAACTTTAAATGCGTTTTTCTCAAAACTTCATTTTCACACACTAGGTCCCTTTTCTCGGAGAAGGTCACATATGCATTTTCTATTTTTGAAAAATGTATACTTGAATGCAATTTTTGTACTTTTTAAAAAAAAAAAGTATTCGTTTTTTTATCTCCGGCACCAGAAGTGGTACCGAAGATAATCTCCTTAATTTAGATTCTTCAAATATTTCTGAACAACATCTTGTCCAAGAATATCAATTTACAGCACCAGGTACAGACCACGACTTTTTTTCCTATTTCGGCATTTTAAAAAAATTTTCCTTCCTTATGAATTTTATTATTTCGTTAAAAAACCTCAACTCAGCACTCACAAAAATGTTCCACTAAAATTTTGAGTTTCTGAGCTTGAGTTTGGGTCTTAATTGACTTAAAAATTGTTGCTAAGAAGTGTTTTAATGAAATAATAACCATAAAGAAGATATGAACCAAATTGTTACATTTCATGAATGAAACGACTTTATTTTTTTTTCAATCGTGGCCTTTTCCAGCTGTTTAAAAAATATATTTTTAGACAGGGTTTTGTTCCGAATTGTTTGCAGAATTCAAATTGAAAAAGTTATCTTTGGTACCACTTCTGGTGCCCGAGACACAAAACTTTATATTTATTTTTATGAAAAAGTTACAAAATTGCATTCTAGTATACATTTATCAAAAATAAGGAGGCGTATGCAAAAAATATGCAAATTATTTAATCGCCAAATCAAAAAGGAAAACGTCAACACTATAATCGCCAAAATTTAGACAATCAGAAAAAATTAAAAGATCTGTGCTATCTCGAGTGTTCCTTTAGAATCGAATATCCTTCACACAGGACACTGTGGTTAAAAACCAAGATTGGCATCGTGTTTGCCAGAATATTGTTAGTTAAAGTCTATATTTATTTTTGCTTTAAGGCATATCTAGTTTTTCGTGCAAAAATTAAAGCACTTTGAGATCTTGATTTTTTACTGCTTTTCTCAAAAAAAGACTTTATCCTTGGAAGGTCCTGACCACCCTATGCAACTTTTGAGTACTCTTAGAATGAGAAATTAAAAAAAAAATTGTAATTCGATACGCCCTATTGCTCATGCCCTGCAAAAAATTATTTCGAATTACATTCAGAGTTGAAGAAAAAACGTAAGGAACTTCGTTTCAACCGGGGGTCACCTGGCCGCACCACTTTATTTTTTTGCGAATTCAATAGCCGCATTTTTTTCAGCAAGCAAAATTGATTTGGATAGCGATTTGTGTATGTCAATAGCGCCATCTAGCTGAGAAATGAATTTTGTGTAAAGTATTTTAATTGATAATATTATAATTCACGGAAACTTATATAAAACATATAAAAGCAAAAACCAAACACTTCGAGTGTTAAGATTAGTTTTCAACTTGCTATAGTTGCAGGAATACACGGAAACATAGAATTTTATAGAAGAAAGGGGGAGAGAGAGCGCGGGGATTCAAATAACAGAAAGTTTTAGTATATTAAACGAATTTTTACACAAAGGTAGTGCATAACTATAAAATTAGATTTCTAGATATTACTATTGATTGGAAACAAAGAGAATACGGAAATGGAGTGAAAATAGTTATATTCCTGTACTTTTTAACAAATGATAAGACTGTCGTGAGAGTAAGAAAAAATCTCGCAAAAATAGATATAAACACAAAAAAGTACGAGACCGCTTTTTGAACTAAAATTGTGTAAGCTGTCAAACAAAATCGTTTGTCAAAATTAAGAAAAATTGTCACATTCATATGTATTGCAATTAAAACAAAACATATTATGATAGTACATTCAATTATAATGACAGTACATTCATTTTAGAAAATTGTTACGAAAAATATGCACATTGCAACCGTGATGTAAAGTTGCAAAAAAAAGTTGATGTAAAGTTGCATCTATTATTTTTTGCTCCTAATACTCTTATTTTTTGTGAAAGACACAAAAACTTTGTTCAAAGTTGAAAAAACTGAGCATAAGTTAAAAATTTTATTTACATATGTATCTAAGGTCAGTCTATAAAATACTCATTTTCATGTTTATTTCTCTACGCTACACTAATTTTCAAAGCCATATGTAAATTTATCCAATACAAATAAGTTTTGAAATTTTTACATCTTTTAAGCAAAACAAAATAAGAAATTATATTCAATGTTAAAGCAATTAAACGCAGCTACTAATTTCAATTGCAACGCTTACGAAATCTTATAGTAAAACTCAATTTTATTGAACAATATTTAGTGTTTTATAAACCGAAACCGAATGGTCATTAACACAGGTGCTGCAGCGAATTCTGTCGCAATATATGACAAAACATAAAAAAAGTATAGATAGCTTTGAAAATTTGTACAACCTTCAATTTAAGGTTTAATTTAGCGTTAAAACACAAGTAATAATAATCTGTCATAATTGTATGAGTTATCTATTGTTTGCTTTAGTTTTATTTTTGTTTTAAGTTTTTCATTCTTTCATCGACTAGACTTTAGACAGACTAGACAGCAGACTTTAGTATATGCACTTTAATCGAAAAAGTTGTAGGCAATAAACAGAAAATAACAACAAGGCTTGTTAGTAAAGCGCTATTGGCTATAAAGTTTGTATGTATATGCGTTACGCTCTTGTGAATTACGATCTCATTATGTAGTTTTGATTTCTTTTGTAATTTTGAGTGGGCGAAAATACCAAAAATGAGCAGCTCAAAGACCAAAAAACAATTATATTGAAGCATCAAACTTAAACATCTTGTAGAATGTACTTTAAAAATTCATACTCCAAAAAAACTGCACAAGTCTTTTTCTTCTTCTTCCCACTGAAGCACTTAATATTGGTATAAAATGTTGATGGCAACTTTGTAGTTCTTTCACACTGGAAGTTTATGTGTAGCACACTCACTTTAACTGCATAACTTATGCTTAAAAGTTTGCTTAAAATAGCCATTACATATAATTAAACCTTTTCTTTTAATGTCTTCCTTGCACTAAACACTCTTCTTTTGGGTTTTCAGCTTATTTCCTCCTTCATTTTTATGCGATTTTTTCCGTTCATTCTGAATTTTTTTTCCATTAAGCTTGTTCATAAAAATGCTATAAATCATAATTTTATGCTGGGCAGCTAATGTAGCATAAAATAAAAAAATTTAGAGCAAAATAAAAAACAATACATTTTATTGATTTATATGCGTTGAACTTTGGTGGACTTTCTTAAGTGACCCCAACAAAACAGCCAACCCACTTTTGAGCGAACATGTTTTAAGCATTAGAGAATAATGCTGAAAATCAAATATATTGCGCAAGCTATTTTCATTTTTATGTCTTATAACATTGAAGCCTATGTTATTATTAAGGTATATAAAATGAATGGATAAATATAAATGAAAGTACTGATTTTGTGGAAGCAAAAGCTACATACTTGCTTTAAGTAAATGTTCATACCCGAGTAAAAATATAGGCAAGCGAATAGCGGTCGATCAGCGGTCGAAAATGGATCGCAGGGCCGTTCAAAGGTCAAAGACGGCCTTAAAATAGTCCAAAAAGCCCAGCGGCCGAAAGTTTGGTTGAACAACGGCCGAACAAGGCCTAAATTACGTTTTGCTCCTGTTGTATGCCACCAAATTTTTCCAAACTCTTATTCAACAGCAAACGTATGCTTAACAACAAAAACAAGTCTCACTCAGCAATTCTTATGGTGATAGTATCAGCACTTGTATGTTTATTTTGAATATTTTTACATTAATTCGTAACAGGGACCCTATTCTCTAACTGTGTGTTTTAAGGTGACTGAACTCACCAACTGAAAACCAGTGAGTTTTTGTGACAGCCCGTGTACACTTTAAAAACGACACAGTTTCGATGGTATCGTAAGTATAGACGTAGAATTCCTTTTTATACTGTAATAGAGAAAAATTCTGGTTATTTCATGTATATTCTTCAAAACTTTTTTAAAGTATTTCATCTTCTAAATAAAAATTATTCAAAAACAAATTTGTTGTTGTTGTCCTTCTTTAAACTTACCTGAGGGCGGATTCTGAAAAACGCTAAAGCTAAATCTCCACCGCTAAAGCTAAATTAATAGTTTTTAGCGATATTGCTATTCTGAAAAACTCCATCGCTTATTTTCATGCTAAAAATTTAGAGACTGAACGAGCTTTTCACGAAGAATAAAATTAAAGCTATCATAGCTACATTTTTAGCGATTGCTGCGATTCTAAACTTTTTTTAGCGATTTACAGAAACTCTAATTTTATTTTTAGCTATAATTTTAGAGTCCAATATTTTGTTGCCGCTAAGTTAAAAATTAAAAGATTTTTCAATTAAAATCGTAATTTTTGATATATATATTAAGAAAAATTAATGCTTTGTCTCTTTTGAATGTTTTCAAAGAAAAATATACCAATTTAAAGCACTTTTCCGAAAACTTTCTGTTTGTATTTATCAGTTGTATTAATATTAGGGGTATTCACGTGTCAGTGCACTTGCCTGTGCAGTTGAGGACTTGTGCAGTTGTGCAGTTAGGTTTTCGTGAACAAACCACTAACACTTTTTCCAAGCTGTCAAATTTTTCAATGCACACAAGTGCACAACTGCTCAAATCTTCAAGTTTTAGGCTGCAGTAAAAGCACTTGTGCAGATTTTTGACGCACGTATATTTTGATTTTGTAAAGTGCAGAAGTCCTCAACTGCACTGGCAAGTACACTGAATCGTGAATACCCCTATTGTTATCATATAACATACTTTTAGAAAAAGGTTATCTCTTAAAACTTTATAAAAATTTATTAAATGAATTGGTAGTTTGCAAATAAGCTAAAATTGTTGTGACACACTCTTATGTGATAATTCTGTATCACGAAGAAGCACACCAACGATAAGAAAGACACTTGAAGCAAAACAATTCTATATGGAAGAAAGTATTGCTTCTTGTGTGTCTTTCTTATCATTGGTATGCTTCTACGTTATACGGAATAAAGCAGTTAGTTTGCAATTAAGTCATTAATTGACAAGAAATTTTGCACCTAATTTTCAATATGTAAAATGTACTCTGAGTGCAAAATTTTGAATAATTGAATGAAACCTAAGCCTCCAATAAGCCACGACTGTTTTGGTATTTAAAGTTGAACCAGTCAAAATAAATCTTTACTAGTTTTTACATAGTTTTATTCTATGACAACACGAGAATATTTAATGAAAAATCATAAAGTACTCGTGTAAATATACTTAAAAAAGTAACCACAAATTTTTAAGTATGTTAACTTAAGTTTATTTAAAATTTTTTCAAATTACTGGATGTTTTTATTTTGCACTTTTTATTTAGATATTGGTGCAGTTAGTAAACCATTTTAAAAATAAGAATCAAGCTTGTTTTAATTATTATATTAATTTAATTAAGGTTCGAAAGAAACTTTAAAAAGTTTTCGAAAACTTTTCACTCGGATGATGAATTTTTGACAGTCGGGAAGTAGAATTTTTGATATCAGTGAGGTGAGTTTTATTGTCAAAACTTCATGTAGCCCCGGGGACTAGTAGAAATTTTGATAGCCGGCACAAAAATTTTTGAGTGAAGCAAAAGGGTTGTGCTTTACCCTTACAAAATTGTTAGTATCAGTGTTTTGCTGTGTATTTCTTCTGAAAAAAGTAGTTTTATTTATGTTTTCGTATAAAAAAAAGATTGTGCTTTGCTTTTAATATTTAAAAATTATTTATTTTTAGGCTAAAAATGCAGGCTTGAGGGGCAATTAAAAAGCATGGAGTCACTTTAGTCGTCTTTAATTTATTTTAGTGTCCATAAAAATTGCTACAATCCTTTTTTAAGAATTTTAAAACTAGGCCAGTCTTAGGAGCTAAAGAGTTTAAAATAAATATTTATGTTAAATTTGGAAGTTCATTACTTCTGATATACGCAGTGTATTAAGTTTTTCTTTACTGCATTCAACTTGCAAAACTAATACATTGAATATACGTGTTCAAGGATGTTTTATGGTTAGCTGGTTGATCGACTGAGTATAAGTCAATATTTTCTTTCGTATTACAGTCGATTGAGCTCAAAATTTGGCAGTAAGTGTATTTCGGGTATGGCAACCTTTAGGTATAGTGCGATTTTTATCCTCGCGTATAGTTTAGGTTAAGGATTTTTAGGTCCAGTTGACAAGAAAACTTTAACACTGATATTTTTTACTACAGTATATTTTATAAGTGGAGTAAAATCTAAACATATAATTTTAAAACATGTTTTCAATTTATTCCATCTCTAAGCTAATTAGATAAAATACATACAACAAAATAATCATGAATAAAAATATTCATTTTTTTAAAAATTTTTAATGTTTGCACAAGTTTTGGTTTTATAAGTTATTTTACTTAAAACAGTTACATTCCTTGTAGCTCATAATATTATTTTGAATACAAAGATAATTTGTAGTAGTAGTGGCAGTCAAATGCGTCTTAAAAAACTCGTTCATTCGCTGAGAAGACGTCCAACATTTCTGGATAACATTTTTAGGTTTCATTTGCCACAGCGAAAAATGACAATTTAAACCAAATGGCACACAACCATAACCAAATCAATTTTTTGACATAAGAATCGCTAAAACAACGCTTCCTGTGGCGAGTAGTAGAAACAACATTTTTAGCTAGGTGATTTGAAACTCAGAATCGCATTTTAGCGAAATCGCTAAGGAATTGAACGAAGCATTTTTTTAGCATTTAAGCGATAGAGATTTAGCTTTAGCTAGGCGATTTTCAGAATCCGTCCTCTGATCTAAAAAGCTCACAATTAAATTCATGTAAAAATTTGTTTTGTTTTATAAAAAGTTTTCGTTTGATATATATGGTGATGAATTTGTTGTTCTTTTTCATTTGTTTTGTTGGTTAAAACTAAATGTAATTCAAAGTTACGTTTATTTAATGGAAATAAATATGGGTAAATTTGAGTTATTTATTTTTCCTGTAGTAAAAACCATATGCATATATGTATATTTTAAAATTAATTTAAAATTAAAATTTTAGTTAACAAAATAAATTTTTAATATGGAAAGAATATAATGCATAATAAAAATAGTTGGAATTTATTATGGTATTTAAAAAATAAATGTAGTTTTTAAAGTACAACGCATGCTTGGTAACGCATACGCAAATTTGCGTAGTAGTATACAGGGCTGCCAATATTCGAAGCGCCCATTTTATTTTTAAATAAATCAAAGAAACCACAATTTTTTGTCTGTTCGTCATGAATATCATTTAATTGGGTTCAAGTAGATTTGCTTACATTATTTCTTGAATATGATATCTCGTAAATGGTCGCCATTGGCCTCTACGACATATTGTGCCCGTTTTGCAGCATTTTCCATGGTTTTCTTCAACATTTCGATGGGAATGGCGGTTATTTCTTGACGGATGTTGGTTTTCAGCTCTTCTAGGGTCTTTGGCTTGTTGACGTAAACCTTTGATTTCAAATAACCCCACAAAAAGAAGTCTGGAGGCGTTAAATCTGGTGATCTTGGCGGCCAATCGAAATCACCATTTTTTGACATCAAACGGCCAGGGAACAATTGCTTCAAAAAATCGATTGTAGTGCGGCTTGTGTGTGGTGGCGCACCGCACAGTGGGATTTCTTCATACAAGCTGCTGCAAAAAATCGAAGGAATCGAGGTAGGGCTTTGAAATTTGGCACACATCTCTCATATTGTCAAATTAGATGCAAAATAAATTTTTGTTAAAATCCGCCCACAACCACGCCTACCTCCTATATGACGTAAAACTAAAAGACGTTGTATTTTCCTTATTTTCATATGTATATTAATAAAAATTACTACCAGTGGTTGCATTTGAGTCCTCAATTATATTAAAATTTTAAGTGTCACGCCCAACGCCCATATGATAAATTTAATTTTTCACGATTTTCAAAAAAACAGATTTAAGCCTTTGTAGTTTGTGATCGATGCCAAGCAGCACTTACATCTATATAAATAACTAAAGACTAATATGTTAGCTGAACATTTGCAAAAAAAATTATGATTTAAAATAAAATGGGCCATGGCTTAGCGTTTTTTTTTTAATTAACCAATCATTGCAAATAAAAGTCAAATTTGTACTATAAAATTATATTAAAAATTATAAATTATAAATTTTATTCTTCAACTATCATTTCTTTAACTACATCATCTAGTTCTAACAGATTTTTATGCGGCTGACGTCTTATACTACTTATATATGGATCAGATGATGCAAGCAGACGATGGAAAACATCAGTATTTGTTGCAGTTCTATTGCACTTTCTAGAAAACATTAATCTATAGTTTCTGTAATCTTTATTGCGTGCTTCTTCTGCTTCCTCGGATAGCATACCAATAGGAAGTACTGCTGCATCAATAATGTCCTTTCCATGTATAAGTACTTTATGCACAGTAACAGGCATAAAGTACCACTTATATTTTTGAACAAATAGCTCAGCTGTATCCCATGCAAATTTTTGAAACTTCACACTATCAACTTTCTGTCCACACGTTATTATCTGCAGAATGATTCGGAAGCGATCTATTAGTTCTTCATTAACACCAGTTATATCAGCAACAAGTGCAGGATTGGAGAAGAAACGCCTTGAGGTATTGCCATTGTTCGAAGTGCCAGATCCTTGTTGTACAGCATCCACTCGCAAATTCATTCTTTCTTTAAATGCCGTCTGAATTCGATCCTTGTTCTCTTGTTTTAAAATCTTATTTCTTGCTTCGATCGCAGACCACTTTTGAAAAGGCAAGTTATACGCTATATGGAGTATACATTCCATAAATTTTATTCGGGCGTGTAATGACGAAATGCCCAATTTACAAGCCTCATTGTCAATACTCTTCATTGAAATTTTGTCCTAATGGTTCATTTCAGAGGGCTTTGCATTACAAATGTAACATACGGCGGATGAAGCTGTACCTGTAATTGTCTGAGCCGTTTTTCCATCTAGCATCGTAAATACTAAATTGTGCGTTACATTGAACTGTTTGCCGAATACTTCAACATTCGTTTTCCCCAAAGCAGCAATATCTGATTTAATGTTCTCAACAACGGTTAACACTTTTTGTTTAGCCTCCTTAATAAATTCGAAGAAAAGTGGTCGACAATACCTTTTTGATGATGGACTTTTATTGCGCCATTGTTCTTCTTCAGTGTTTGTTTTCAAACTTAAAGGCACCATCGATGCTAATAGCAGACTTCTATCGCTTACATCAGGTGGCAAACTCTGATTGTACTCTGCATGACCCGAAGAACCATCGCAACCCCACTTCGACGTAAGAGTGTAATTTGAATTTGTCATACCATTAACCTTTTCGCTTGAAAAACTTTCAAAGAGACGCTTTGTGGTGTGATCCATCATACTTTGCAAGCTTGCAGACGCTTCCTTTTCTGATACTCGGATTTCATTGGGATAACATTTTTTCTTCTCCTCAGATACCTTTATATAAGGTGGTAAAATATCATATCCCTCTCCTTTCAAAACATTTTTTATTGTTTCGTATTGATGTTTTGTTAACTCTGCATCCAGCAATAACGCTAGCGCAGTAGACGAAGGAATATATGAAAATGATTTAATTTTTGAGTCGGTAACTCCACTTGCCATTTTTAATTGTTGTTGGCTGTACTGGGATGTTAAATCGGCAGCTTTGTACCTTTTACTACGATATCGAATTCCTTAACTGGCCTTCCCTTGTTCCTTGAACAACAAGGTTGATCATCAGCAAGTGATACTTCAAATATATCTTAAAAAAATTTGTTATGGTTTACAAAGTTAACAATAAATGATTTTTGTTTTGCAACTTACTTTTTAGCCAGACATCATTTTTCTGAAAGAAATACGCTTTTATTTTGTGCGATTCCGCCCAGCGTTTACAAAAATTACCAAGAAATCGCTTATGAATGTTTTTTGTCACTATTTTGATTTCATTAATCGTAAGCACCGAGTTTTTTGCTTTTATAAAATCCGTTAATAAATTAACATTATTACCACAGTTAATAAGTTCCATACACAATTCATGATATGATACAGAAAATGAACTCATTTTAATAATTATTTTTCACAATTTTATTACACTTTTGGTCTACCAAATTTTATTTACCTAATCATATGTTTTTGTTTTTTATTTTGTTATGCTTTTCTTTGGAATTGCTGTCAATCAGTTATTAACAAATTGTTGCTAAAGTGTATGCCTAAAAGTAGGCACACTTTTTTTATTACATTTAATTGCAAAATTTCGTTGTAATACTATTGACTTTTTTTATAAAATTTATGCGTTTGTAAAATATTGAGAAAAGTTGGTGGATTTTTTTGAGTAAATTTAAAGAAGACAGTCCCACCTTTCATTTTTTTGCAACCAGAACACAACGATCGATAACGCTCACCTTTTTTTTTGTCCAAGAAAAACTAAAAACACTGACTTTTTGAGTGCCTTCAAAAAAGAACCTAAATATATTTAGGTATATATATATATTAAAATATTACGGTAATGCAATTCCTTTACTTTTAAATTAATGCTGAAATACTATACTTTTCAAATATACTTACATCATATAGATACGAGAAAAAGAAATTATGTTTCCAGCCCATTGAAATGGAATGAAAATCTAAGGCAGTTACTGCAGAATTTCGTTTAGGTGACTTTACCGCGTTATTTTGTAAAAAAAAAATTTGTAGAAAAAATTGTATGATGAATTTATCTTAATTAAACAATTCTCTACAAAACTGCATCATTACATTTTTGATATTTTACACTCAAAAAAGGGGGTTTTTGCAGCCCAAATCCCACAGTGCACCGTCTTGTTGAAACCAGTAGTGCCTGATACGCTTTCGACGAACGATTGGCATGAAAAAATTGTTTATCATATCGCGATAACGCTCCTGATTGACAGTAACTCTGTGGCCATTATCATCTTCGAAAAAGAACGGCCCAATGAGCATTTTAGCACAAACGCCGCACCAAACAGTGACTTTTGCATCGTGAAGAGGTACCTCTTGAATCTCTTGTGGATTTTCAGTGGCATAAATACGGCAATTTTGTTTGTTTACCGTTCCGTTCAACTGAAAATGAGCTTCATCGCTCATGATAATTTTATGCCAAAATTGCTCGTCTTCTTCATCCATTTCGATGACCCTTTGGGCCCATTCCAATCGACGTGGCTTATCGGTAGGCAACAATTTGTTTACCAATTGAATTTTGTACGGAAACAAATTCAAATCAACACGTAAAATGCGTTGTAAAGTGGATCGGGGAATGCCGAGCTGCTGAGAACGGCGATTTTGGGATGTTGTTGGTGACTGCTCAATACTGGCTCGTACGGCTGCAATATTCTCATCCGATCGCCTTGGTCGCTTTTTGTTTGGCCTCTTTGGGTTACCAAGAGTATTACCAGTTGTAAATCTTTCATACAAACGATAAATTGTTTTCTTGGAAGGCGCACTTTTCACTTTATTTATTTTTTTGAAAGCACGTTGAGTTTTCACTATTGACTTGTTTTGTTGAATGTTAATTTCAACAATTTTAGAGCGTTCGCGTGGCGTGTACTGTTCCATTGTAAACATTTGCTTGGAATGACGCTTCAAACGCGGTATGTCATTAGTCGATTTGGCATCACTGCGGAAAGTTACAGTGTTGCCAGATGGGCGCTTCGAATATTGGCAACCCTGTACATACATGCTGAAAATAAATATTCGTTTTATTCGTACTCTAACTCATGGCAGAATAACCAGGTAGAGCCGACTCGGAGAGGAATGAAGTAGAAAGCAGAGAAAAGCGAACTAGTTGTCAAACACAGCTGTTTATGTCGAGTAAAAATTAAGAACATGTAAAAAAATTTCAGCTAACTAAACCAACAACAATTACCAAGCAAATCTAAAACAACGACGCATAGAAAAGAGCAAGATCACATCGGTTGAGTAGCGTTAGAGGGGATGAACCGAATCGCCCACAGAAAATAAACAGAAGTTTGCTTACTATGTCCCGCTTTTCACTCGTTACACACAAAAATTCTCGAGCTTGCGGTGAAAGCAATTATTGCTCTGGTAGCAAGATATCTTTGTCCCGCTTTTCATTCGGCAATAATTGTCTCTGCCGCAAGCAGTTTGTGGATTATTCTCCCGCATGAGGGGGTTTACGAAGGCCCCTTTAAACCCTAGTAGTCGACAAACTACTTGCGGCGAAAGCAATTATTGCTCATAGAATTGCCGAGTGAAAAAACGGCTCTTTGCAGCACATGCAGAACCAAAACAACAATATCAGCAGCTAGTAGCAAAGTTGCCAGTTATGTTGGAAAAATCCCATTCGTGGTAATTTTTAATTGCCCTTAGGAATTTTTCTTTCTGGAAATTCCTTTTAAATTTTTTAATTCAGCGTGGTATTTTTTAATTGGCACGGGAATTCAGCAAGGTATTATTTAAATTTCCGTGGGAGTTTGGTAATATTCTTCTTAATTTTTTTTTTTTTTTCTTTTTAGTAAGCAAAATTTCGTTGTAATATTTCTAAATATTTTTGAAATTGTTTGTGCATATGGGACTTATTTAAATGCATATAGAGTTTGTGGTGGTATTATTAAAACGCGTGGTATTTTTGTGGTAATTTTAAATGATCGTGGGATTTTTTTGATATTTTTTTATTGTGGTAGAAACTTTTTTGTTTATGTTTACCATGGTAATTTTTCTTGTATTTAATTTATTTTACTGTGAAAAAATAAACATTTTGTCGGAATTGTTTTAAATTTTAACTGGGAGCCTTGGCTAGCAGTAATAAATTATTTTGTAGCTACATACTGGCTCTCTAGCTACATGCATCTGTATTCTCTATTGTATTACAATCCATTAAGCCATGAATGTCACTGTGCCAGCTAAACGGTTCTTAAAACGGCAGCGTCTGACTTGCTGGTATGAAAACGACAGGTTTCTGTACCTTTAAACCGTTGTCTATATAATTGTAAAGACCTTTTTTATATTTATCAAGAATCGAATTGAAATTTATGTCATATTCGCTTGATGTGTCGTTTGTTCTCATCCTTTTTCCCTCTCTTTTTCACCCGTTCGCCAAAAAACGCTGAAATATGCATTGAATCATATTAAGTTGATTTTCTATGATTTAAATACAAATTCTAGTTGTTTGATAGTTTAAAATCGTTTATTGAGTTTAGGTCAGGTTAGAATTATTAATTGCTCTAACTAGTTCAGCTAATCAGCTAACTAATTAATCAGGAGAGGTTTTTTTTTTTCTTTTCATATTGAAAATGTTGTTGCTGTTGTTTCTTTGAAAAAAATTCGTTAGAACAATTAATTGTTCTAACCTGACCTAAAGCTCCATAAACGATTTTAAACTATCAAACAACTAGAATTTATATTTAAAATCAAGAATGATTTAAACTATCAAACAATTAGAATTTATATTTAAATCATAGAAAATCAACATTAATATACAACTTAATAAATGGTACGCTTATATGAAACACACAATGCATAGTTTGCTGACAACGAAACGGTCCGCTTCAGTGCTTTTAAAAGTGCACACCGTTTTCGCCTGAGCCGATTGGCTGTCTGGGAAACGAAAAAAAAGAAAGCAACTGATGTGAAAATAAATAGAGACACCTATATTTTTATATATGAAGCTGCATGAATTATATACAAGGTGCCCCAGATATAGCATTAAATTCCTCGGCTGGTGATTCTTCTTGATAAGGCGAGTATAACACTTTATGGAGTTTCCTCCCACATTGTAAAAATTTCAAGGTACAGGGTGTTTTACGGTTTTGGTACGTGTTTAGTATTATTGATATAGAATCTATACTACTCACCATAAAATGAAAAATAATATTTTCTATTTTAGAACAATATCATTTTTTTTCATCAGTGTATCAACCACTTTCGTGTCATGTGCTGTAGCGGAGCTAAAATTTTGAGATTATCCAACGAAATATTAACAAATTTTGCATATTTTCTTTTAGTAGAGCTGTTAAAATTATTGATAATTTCAATATTTATTTTCACATGACTGTATATTTATATATGTATGATTTACATACATATTAATAAAAAACAACAACAAAAGCAGCACAACAACGAACGACGTGATTACGAACCAAACAAGCAAACACAACAACAACAACAACCTTAAAAACAGCATTAGCAGCTACTGCAGCTAAACAGCTTGTGCATTTCTCATACGAATGTATGAATTTTTCATCTTCTTAGATTTTGCTATTTTATTAGATATTCGTTTTATTCCCACTAAAACTGATATTTTTGCATTTTTTTTTCTTTGTACGATGAATATTAAAGGCGGGTATACCCCAAAGTGTCGAATATCACTTTTAAAAAATTCGTAAAAATGACCCCCATACAAACCGCGCTGTAAGACGTAATTCTACGTCAAAACACAGTTGTAGAATAGGTCCCCAGATGAAGCATACATTTATTTAAATTATTTTCGAGTGAAGTTCTATTTGAAAGCTGCTCATTTTCACTGTTCGGCCGATGTATGACCGCTGTACGCCAATTGTGCAGCCGAGATTATTTAGCCTCTGTAATTCCGCTGTTAAGCCGAAAAGTCGTACGATCCTTGTACGGCCGAGAAAAATATTAAAAATTAGACCTTGTTCGGCCGGTGTTTGGCCTCAGCTATAAACATTTATAATTTTACCCGGGTATTATTTTTTTTTAGAATAATGATGTTAAATTGGATAAGAAAAAATTGTCGGCTAAGAATTGAAAAATTAATATTATAAACATTTCTAACATCGGCCGAAATCATCAATAATTTTAAATTGTTTTCAATACAACGGGAAAAATATTTTTTTCTAATGGTCAGACTTTTATATATACCTTTTCAAACACATGATTTATAAATATGATAATAATTTCAATAGCAAAATAATGGAAAAAAATAACAACAAAAAAATCAAATTTTTAATATAACTTTAAACATATTTCGCCAAATCTGAAAAATATTTTCCCTAATGGTCCAACACTTAGGGCTGTTTTCTCAAAGTCCGGTCAAGCACTAATCAGAATTTTAACTGGCGGTTAGCAAAAAAGCATTTTTTCAATGTTCGGTTAGGTCTTAAGTGCCGGTTAAGTTGACGGCAAGTTGAGGTTCCGGTTAGTTGCTAATCGGAAGAACAGCTGTGTAGCGTAAAATATAATTACATATTTTTTAATTAAAAATGGATAGAATTTCGAGGATTTCGTTTTTTTCTTACTTGAATTCGATCCAAAACATAAAAAGGACATATGCGCATAGGCGTGATTACATGAAAGAGAAATGCACTTTCTTCATATGCACTGAAGTTCGGCACTCTGTTGCGTTTTTAAATTATTTATTTATTAATCCTTGTTAGCTATTTACAACTTGCACATCAAAAATAAAATAACAAACAAGCGTAAACAGCTGATATGCATTTTAGCTTATTCACAATTGAAAAAATTCACAATTAATGACTTAACCGACAGTTACTTAACCGACACTTGGTGAAAACGAAATTGTTTTTTTAGTTATCGTACGGTTAGCTACTCCCAGTTAAGAGCTTTGCTAACCGGACATTGAGAAAACGGCCCTTAATGTTTCTTTCTTTCTAAAAACATGGTTTGTAAAAGTAATAATCATTGTAGCATCAAAACTATGGAAAGAAAAAAAAAACAAATAAACACGTTAATAAGACCCCCAACCAACTCAAATTTTGAAAACTTCATTTACTTTGTTTACTCAAACTAAACTTCAGTTAACACTTTTAAAAATTAAAACAAATTTTGATACAACTCGAAACACATTTTCTGAAAAACATAATCAACTCTTTAATAAAATTTAAATTTGTTGACTTTATATGATTTAAATACAAATTCTAAATGTTTGATAGTTTAAATCATACTTGATTTTAAATACAAATTCTAGTTGTTTGACAGTTTAAAATCGTTTATCGAGCTTAAGGTCAAAGTTAGAACAATTAATTGTTCTAACGAATTTTTCTAAAGAAACAACAACAACAACAAAGTTGTTTTTTTTTTTCAATATGAAAGGAAAAAAAACCACTAGCAAATTGATTTTATTGTACAATTTCTGCGGTGCTAAACGCGTCATCAGAAATCTTTGTGATTGCCCGTGCAAGCGCGTAGACGCACTGCACCATCGGGGCGATGAGATTTTGAAGCTTCAATTTCTCATTTTTTCCTTTAATTTCATAATGCCACATTTGTTGTTGTATTTCTGTTTTACTTTAGTTTCTATGCTTATATTATATGTAGTCCAACAGCCTGCTGGAATTCTGCACTAACAAAGCATGTTTACTGAAGTTGTTTTTAGAATTTTTGCTGATTTTGTTTTTCAGCTGTTTCCGTTTGGTCGAGCTCTACCATTTGATTAAAGTTTTTTCTAAATGACCTCTATATTTATTATGTTGACTTTATATGATTTAAATACAAATTCTAAATGTTTGATAGTTTAAATCATACTTGATTTTAAATACAAATTCTAGTTGTTTGACAGTTTAAAATCGTTTATCGAGCTTAAGGTCAAAGTTAGAACAATTAATTGTTCTAACGAATTTTTCTAAAGAAACAACAACAACAACAAAGTTTTTTTTTTTCAATATGAAAGGAAAAAAACCACTAGCAAATTGATTTTATTGTACAATTTCTGCGGTGCTAAACGCGTCATCAGAAATCTTTGTGATTGCCCGTGCAAGCGCGTAGACGCACTGCACCATCGGGGCGATGAGATTTTGAAGCTTCAATTTCTCATTTTTTCCTTTAATTTCATTTTTTCCTTTCATATTGAAAAAAAAAAACTTTGTTGTTGTTGTTGTTGTTTCTTTAGAAAAATTCGTTAGAACAATTAATTGTTCTAACTTTGACCTTAAGCTCGATAAACGATTTTAAACTGTCAAACAACTAGAATTTGTATTTAAAATCAAGTATGATTTAAACTATCAAACATTTAGAATTTGTATTTAAATCATATAAAGTCAACATAATAAATATAGAGGTCATTTAGAAAAAACTTTAAATTTAAATTTTTTTAAAATTTGTTGCATCTTAAGACGTTTCTTAATTATAATTTATTTATAAGAAACCATTGTACACGTGAGACTATAGGTCTCTTAAAGTACATCAACGGTCTAAAATCACTCGAAAATAGTTTTACTTAATTTTTAAATATATTTCTAGTTGTTAAATGCAAAAAAATATACCCCCCCCCCCCTGAATCAAACATAGAAAAACATAATTTATGAAACGATATTTAAAATTAAATTTTGTATTATTTAAATAAATTCAAAACAGCCATTTTAAAGCGTACCTTATTATTTTCGGTTTTAATAGACTTTGATAACATATTCCAGAGTTTCACAACGCTAACAAAAAACATTCTAAATGACATTACAGATTTAAATTCAGGGACTTTAAGATTAAGTGTACGACTAGATAACGCAAAACGCAAATTTCGTGTATTAAGTAGTTTGTGCAAAAAGAGTAGATTGCGATAATTTAGATAATTCGTGAGATCACAATTAAGAATTCTCGAGGCAAACTCTGATATTTGGTCGAATTTCATCGTCTGCGCATCGTCTGCGTACAGGTGTATTGAGGTATTCTGACAACAAGATACTATGTCATTAACAAAAATGCTGAAAAGAATGGGTCCCAATATAGATCCCAGTGAGACACCAGAAAATGTATTCTTTAGTTCCGACGAGCGATCTTTATTAATCACCCGTTGGCATCGGTTGTTAAAATACGTTTACATTAATTTAATTGCGCAAGAGCCAAAGCCAAAATAATGTTTTAATTTTTTAAAAAGAATGATATGGTTGACGGTATCAAAAGCCTTCGAGATTTCTAGAAGGGCTAGAATAGTGCAACTGTGCCCCGCCTTGTAACCTGATTAATATTCGGTCAGCAACTTATTTACATTTAAATGCTCAATAATTTGAGATGAAAGAACCTTTTCAAATGATTTTGATAAAGCATAAAGAATGTTTATTGGACGAAAATCTTTAGCACGGCTTGGATTATTTTTCTTTGCAACTGGAATTACATTTGCTATTCTTCATTGCTTGGGAAAAGTTATAATTATCTTTAAAAATACAAAAAATTAGAAAATTTTTTAAACAATAACTTCTCTTTCTGTTAGCTAAGAAGGCTCTCGAGACAAAAATTATGAAACAAAAAAAATTACCTGAATAATGAAAAAAAATATCCTCATCCCCTGTCATGACTTTAATAGTTGTGTATGGGGCATTCCACGCCAAGTCGGATGGTTTTAAAAATTTTTATTTTGACTTCCGCCATATTTTGATTTCTTTTAGTACCCATCGAAAAACCCTCCCCCCTAAATTTTGGGATTTTTTTGATCATCCGTTCCGAAGATATGGAACTTTAAAAAAAACAGCTCTTTGTGGTTTTTTGCCCGCTACTTTTTTAAAACTCATTTAAATGAAAATTACCTCTCAACATAAAAGTTTTGTTTTTCAATGTACTTTTCGAAAAAAATTTAAAAAAATTCAAAGTGTCTTAATACATAATTTTCGATTTTTAAACTTTAGATTGCATTTTTAAAGTTACTGCATTTGTTGATTTTCACCTAAATTTTTCACAGCAAACTACTACTTATTCCTTTTCACAACTTTTTAAACCGGTCTGGTCTTGGGCCTTCGATAATTACTATTTTTTTCGAATTTTGAAAATTAAAAAAAATTATTTTTAATTTTATTAAATTTTGTCATCTATTTCTCTCTTTTAATAAATTTTTAAGTACTTTACATTGTTTTTTTTTATGACAAGCGTAGGAAAGTCTTAATTATTGATTAAGGATAATAATTCACAAAAAATAAGAAAAGTCTTATGTCTAGTCTGTTCTAACTAGAACAGATGGCAACCCTTGATAGAGTTGATGGCGGTGATCTATAAATAGCCTACTGCTTTGAAATGTCATATGATTAGCAGCCATACAATTCATAAGAATGAATTCCAGAATCTGCACATTCATAAGCTAGTTTAAACAGTGAGTTGATCACAGCTTAATCACTCAAAGACTACTGAAGAGGAAAATGTAGCGATTTCCGAAACAGACTGTCTAGTCAGCTAAGTGATTGACTTATACAGAATTGTTGTTGTTGTTGTTGCCTTCTTTAAAAACTTACTTGATCTAAAGCTCACAATTTAATTCATGAAAAGTCTTAATTTATTTTCGTGATTTTTTTTAGAGAATTTTTGGGAATCTATTATCCAATACAATTTTCTGTAATGAAATAGCTTTTTTATGTGGATAAAAGTATTTCAAAATTAATTTTGAATTTAACAAATCATTTCATGATTTTTTCGCGTAGTGGCGCTACTGACTATTTCCTTTTGCTGTTACCCTTTTTTCTCATATTGATTTTATATCTGTTTCATAACCTCATTTGTTATTATTTACTAGAGCCCTGCATGAGTATGCTTCCTGTCTACTCAAATACAATGGTTTGCTGTCGTATAAGAAGCTTGCTCTTACCTTTTTTCCTCTCGTATATAAACACACTCTTGCTCTATTTTATGCGAACGTAAGAAACGACAAGAGTAACAACACACTCCTGAACTTATTACAGCAAGACCAGCTTCTTGCAATAAAAAGTAACGCAAATACTAGGATACATACACTGAATATTTTGCGCATTTTGAGCACCTCACTTACAGGATCTAAGTTATCTGACTTATCTGACAAGATCTAACTTATCAACGCTAACTCGTGATGCGACTGATCCTTTGGTACACTACAGTAATTATTTCAAGCTAATTCTATGTGACGATCCGTCACCCGATTGTTACTAAGAGATCGTCAGAATTTGTTGAGATATTGTGTGAGCATATAAACAGCTTTCATGAAGCAGGCAAAAGAATCATTGCAAGATAGAGAGTTCTAAACTGTTTGTGATTTTGCAGAGAATTACGCGTTTATAATACAAGATGCAGCACCGGGATTCCATTGGAACAATAATCAAGCGACAATTTTTCCTCTAGTCATTTATTTCAAGCAGAGTGATGAGCTTACACATCAAAGTTTGATAATTATTTCTGACAGCATGAATCACGATGCAATTGCTGTCTATGTTTATTTAAAAATAGTTACCGATCTCGTCAAGAAATTGAATGCAACCAGTGTTGCCGTTTAGATCTATTTGGATACATTTTTCGTTCAAAAACTGGTGGATACATTTTTTAAGTCTCAGTGTAAGTTTGGATACTTTTTTAAAAAAATCGTTTTTAATAATAAAAAGTATGCAGATCTTTTAATTCGACAAAAATATTAAGAAAAATTATGGCATTGAGACTTTTTTAGGCAATATTTTCTTATCAAAAAATGCATTAAAGCAATTTGTTTACAAATAACTTTTAAATTTTGAGAAAAATATTTTAAGTCTGCCATAGCTAAGCGACTTTTTAAAAAATTTGTAATTTTTTACACTTAAGATGGTTTACCCTCGATTGCAAATTGTTACGAGACTTAATAATTCTAGCATAGGTCATACCGTCATGTACCCTTATTAACTGCATTTTTATGAAAAACGAAACGAAGGCTGAACGTGGTGAGAGAGACACGGTAAGCAATACATTTTTCCATATTATAAAAGTATTGTTGCTCGTTTCTTTTAGGACGTTCAGCCTTCGTTTCGTTTTACATAAAGATGCAGTAATACGCACTTTGAGTGTTTTGTTTCCGATAAATTAGGACCAAAATATCTTGACCCTCTCTGAAAACGACTACTTGTTTTTACACCATCTAGCAAGAAGATGATGCATTAAAAAAAACTTATTGGGGGTTGGAATTAATTTTAAAGGTTTTTTTCGGTTTTTGAGCATTTATTTAGAAACAACGGTACAATATATTTTATTCAAAGTATTGTCCATCGTTAGCTACAACATTTTCCCATCTTTCTGGCAGCATATGGATTCCGCGCCGGAAGAACGATTCGTCTTTTGATGCAATCCACGAATCGACCCATTTTTTGGTATCCTCGTAAGAAGTGAAGCGCTGCTCAGCCAAGCCATGCGTCATCGATCTGAATAGGTGGTAGTCGGAAGGGGCTATGTCTGGGCTATAAGGCGGGTGGGGTAGCACATCCCAATTCAGCGCCTCCAACGTTTCCTTGACGGTTCTTGCAACATGTGGCCGTGCCTTGTCATGTTGAAAAACCACTTTGTCGTGTCTTTTGGCATATTCCGGCCGTTTAACCTTTAATGCTCGGCTCAATTGCATCAATTGTTGTTGGTAGCGTTCCCCAGTGATGGTTTCGTTAGGTTTTAGCAGCTCATAGTACACGACACCCTTCTGATCCTACCAAATACACAGCATAAGCTTGGCGCCATGAATATTCGGCTTGGCCCTCGATGTTGATGCATGGCCGGGTGGTCCCCACGATTTTTTTCGCTTAGGATTATCGTAATGGATCCACTTTTCATCGCCAGTGACAATACGATGCAAAAAACTCTTCCTTTTATGCCGTTGAAGCAGTTGTTCGCACATGCAAAATCGCCGTTCAACGTCTCTCGGCTTCAACTGGTACGGCACCCAATTTCCTTGCTTTTGAATCATTCCCATGGCCTTCAAGCGTTTGCCGACCGTTGATAAGTCGACTCCCAATGATTTTGACAATTCTTGAAGGGTTTGACACGGGTCTTCATCGAGCAAAGCCTCCAATTCCTCATCTTCAAACTTTTTCGGCTGGCCCGGACGCTCTTTGTCTTCCGTATCAAAATCGCCACTTTTAAACCAACGGAACCAGTACTCACAAGTAGAAATCGATGGAGCATAGTCCCCGTAAGCCTCAGTAAGCGTGCGTTGTGCTTCAACCGCTTTTTTCTTCAAATGGAAGCACAAAAGTAAACCTTCCCGCAAATTGCGTTTTGTTGGAACGAAAGTCGACATGTTCACAGAGAAAAAAATATATGTTGTTTACACTTCAGTGGAATGACACATACTAAAAAATGAAGCTTAGACAATGTGCTTTGAAATGAATATAGTCACAGGTGTGCCCGATGCGATCTATTGATAGTTACGCCATCTCTTAGAAAACCTTTAAAACTAATTCCAACCCCCAATATTTGGAATATTGTTTTTAGTATTATTTACGTAAATCACATTTCGAGACTTTCAGATAAATCTTTTAAATAAAATCTGTTTTTTCGACGTGCAATGTCAGCTTAATATAATAAAAATACAAAAGCAACCCATATTTTTTTTTTCTTATGCAATTAATTATGATTTTGCATTTTGCTTTTGTCTAAATATTAAATATATAAAATAAATTAAATTAAAGGGCAATGGCAACATATATAATATACAGAAATTCATCAATTTATGTTCCTTTTTAATATTAATACACATGTTTTATATCTTATTATTAAATTTTTATAAAAATTTTTTTTAGTCTTAAAATTAAATACAAAAAAAAATGTTATGGATGCTTAAAAAATTAAAAGTTGTATTTTTGTGTTAAAAAGAACCAATATATATTAGGTTTTTGGATTTTGATTACTTTGATACTTTATTTTTCAAAAGTGGATACTTTTGGATACTTTTTTGACCTTTTCATGGATACTTTTTTTAGAATCGTCGCGGCAACACTGAATGCAACTAAAAATATTTACTTTTCCGACGGCGCTCCACAACAATTAAAAATTTTTAAGAATTTCGTGAACATTTATTATCATCGAGAAGACTTTGGCTTAAAAGCTGAATGAATGGCATTTTTTCGCGACAGCTCACGGTAAAAGGCCATACGACGGTGTTGGGGCGAGAGTAAGTCTGCAACTACCGATCGATAAACAAATAACAACAACTAATGAGTTACATGAATGGGTATCTAAACAGTCTACCAAATATTGCTGTAAAGTTTTCACCTGAATCAGATTTCACAGAAGCGAAGATAAAGCTGGATATGAGATACAATACCGCGAAGTCAATCACAGGAACCCAAAAATTGCATAGTATTCTTTTAAAAGATAATGGAACCATGCAAGTTATAGAATATTCACGTTCTATTTATGATCGCATATGAATTTTCAACTAATCACGAAAATGAAATAAGACTTTTCTTATTTTTTTTTTTTTTTTATAAATCTTAATCAATAATTAAGACTTTCCTGCGCATTTTATAATAAAAAAAAATGTAAAATATTTCAAAATTTATAAAAAGAGAAATAAATGACAAAATTTAATTAAATTAAAAAATTTTTAAAAACCACAAAAAGAGCTGTTTTTTAAAAATTCGATGTCTTTGGAACGGATGATAAAAAAAATCTCAAAATTTAAGAGGAAGGGTTTTTCGATGGGTACTAAAAGATGTCAAAAAATGGCGCAAACAAAAAAAAAAGTTTTTAAAACCGTCCGATTTGGCGTGGAGTGCCCCATATTTATATTTTTTATACAGCTTAGCAAGAAAAACAAAAACCTTGCCTGCCCATTTTACTATGCAATAAATTAATCAGAAGCTAAAGCAAAAAATGCTCAACACCACACAACTGATAGAAATAACCTTTATCATTTGGCCAACATTGGTACTTAATACACCTTAAGGGTATTCAAAATAGGCTTAGAAGTAACTTTAATTTATCACGTTGTCAGTACTATCGTTTAGCTGCTTCGTTAAAAATGTCTGCTTTGATTCTCTTCTCAAACCTAGACCGAAAACAGAAAAAAGAACGTGGCACACGCCAAATACAGCTTAACAATGTCTTATTACCAATGGCAAATAATACAAATATAAAAACAAATATAAATACACAAATAAAAATAAAATAGAACATACACTTTGTTTTTGTCGCAACTTAGATTGGAAGTGAAAATGCCACTTAAGCTTATAGAAACAAGAACAATATCAAACTCCTCCGAGTATTACTCAGTCCATCCACAAAATGCTTTGGGCAAAAAATCTGAGTTAAATTATAACTTGATGATAGCCAATCGTTGTTTTTATTATTTTTTGTTTTCTATTTTGTTTCTTGGCTTTCTTAGATCCTGTTTCAGTATTGTGCTCTACACTGTTTTGTGCTTATTTGATTTTGAACCCTGGGCTGTTTTGATTGCCAGCCATTTTAAGCTGCTTATTGAAGAAAATATTTTGATAAATTTTAAAATGCTTTCTCCATGTTTTGTGTTTTTTTTTTTTTTTTCTATCATAAGTTAAAGCAATATTTTTTAGTTCAACCTTTTCGACTTCGGGCACATCTTGATTGATTTCACAGCTTCTTGTCTATCATTATTTTAGAGAGCTTGCCACATTTTATAGTGACTGCAACAAAAATGTTTATTGAGTTTATATTTGACCTCATTTACTGGACGAAAATGCACTGAAAATTAAATCACTCACAATATGTTTCCTTGAGTGAAAGTTTTTAACCTTTTTTTGGATGGCTTTAAAAATATTTAGGTTCTTATTCCTTCAACACTCATATTGAATTTTAAATTTATGCAGCAATAAAAATGGCCAAAAATTCTAAAGTGAATTTTACATACACAGAGAGAAAAACTCAAGCATTTTACTCTCAAGCATAAATTTTAAAATTCAAGCATTATTTTGCTAGAATTGAGTGTTTTAAACACATGAAATTTTGAAAAAAAATGTTTAATTTAAGAAACATTTACTTTAAACTCTACAATATTTCTTCTCGAATCAAGTCTGATATTTGATTGAAATGAAAAAAATTGGATTGACTTTAATAAATAATTTGCTGAAAACTATAATAAATTGCTTGATTTGAGAAATTGTTTCACCTCGAATTCAGAACAATTTGCAAGAGTCAAGTAAACAATTCACTGAAAACTAGCATAATTTGATTTGTTTGAGAAATTTTTTTCCTTGAGTTAAGAACAATTTGCTTGATTCCAGTAAGCAATTTTCTTAATACTAGAATGTACTGCTTGGTATTAGAAACTTAATTTTCTTATATCAGAAAATGATTTATCCAAGAAAACAATTTGCTGAAAACTAAAATAATTTGCTCGATTTGAGAAATTTGCTTTTCAACAATTGAGAAAAATTTTATTTAAATAAACAATTTTCTCAAAATAAAAATGCTTTGATTTTTCTATTTAAGAGAAAAATCTTAAAATTTAATAGAAATTTCTCTTCTTAACAAGGGAGGATTTAGGCAAAAGCGATTGAAATTAAGAAATATCTTAGAAGCTGTTTTTTTTAAAAGTATATAATATAGGCAAAAATTTAATTTGCATGTTAACTTTACATCATCAGTTCAAATAAAAACAATTTTGTTTTTTGTAACATATAGTTTTTACATATAAAGATGGCGCTGAAGTTGGTGTGCTTAAAAAAAGGTGAAAATCGGCTCACATTACAGCTCGGCTCCAGATCGTTTGAAAAACATAGCAATCGAAATTGAAAAACATATACTTCATTAAACAAAATTAAATGTAAATATGGAAAATTAAGAAAATTATGAAGTGTGAAAGAGAAATTGGTATGCTGGTAACTGATGTGCGTACAAAAACTAGTAAATGGGGTATAGAATTACGTTATAAATAATATAAAAAATATTAAAATCGGTCGGTTAGTTTGTGTGACCCGTTTTGAAAAAGTATGTTTTGAGAAAAACGCATTTAAAGTTACTTTGGTTAGTTAAAGTTACTCTGGCGCACAGGGTTTGAAACGCTGTAGAATCTGTATTATAAGCGGGACTGATTTGAAATTACATATTCTGAAATAGATTTACAACAATAATAAATTTAAAAAAAATAAATTTTCAAAAAATTGTTTGCCTTAAAAATTCCTTAAGAGAAAAAGTTGTTTGACCCAAGTGATTAAATGTCTGAAAGTTGGAAAGTTTTCTTTGATAAAGAAGATTATTTTGTATCTTGTATCTTAAAATAGTAAAATGTATCTTGAATAAAAATTGTCACCTGCTTTGCAGATAGTGACAATTTCATTACAAAATTTTGTTTTCTGAGCTTCAAATTTTGTTTTGAAAACATAAATTACAACAAACACATAGAAATATCAAAAATACTGGGTAACAATTGTTACTTTGCCAGAATCAGCCAGAATAGGGCTGTTAATATATAGAAAGCATACTCGTTACAATTTTGCAAATATTTAACAGTTTGTCAATTTTTAACGTTTTTAATTTACTCCATTTTAGAAATTATGACTAGCACAAATTCGATGTACTTTTATTTCATTAAAGATTATAAATACGAAAGTCAATATTAAATCATACAAAAACTCTCCAAAGCAATTTCTGATAGTCATCATACAATATTTCAGACCCCACCAGACCCAAAAATGAGTTATTTTAACATCCGCATAACAGAGCCCTAAATTTTTGGTATTGAATAAATTCACTCGAAGAGCAAAACATAAAATAAACCCATAACAAGAATTAATGTGGTGAACCAGAATCTTAATTATATACCAGCCACAACAATGTCTGCTGATTAATAAACACCATAAGCATATTTCTGGTACACTGACCTACATTTCGGCATCGAATAATATTTATTTATGTACAGAAAAATAAAATAACAATAATAGAACTAGCATGGAATATTGCTATCTTGCTGTGAATACTAAAATGGAATAAATTTACATTTTAAATAAAACAAGAAGATGTGCTACATAGCATTGAAAAGCGCAAGAAGTTGTTAGCTTTGTGGACATAACATGAATACTTGTTGGACACTGGCAGCAATAAAGATAACAGAATTCAATGCCGCATCTAAGACAAGCTGTTTCGAGAATAGTTTTACAACAAAATCTATGTCAAATTCTTTTCCTTTTTTGTTTTTTGTGTTGAGAAAAAAAACCTTTTCAAATTAAGTCAAGTTTTAGTTAGCTGCCAGAAGTTGGCAGACTAGTTTTTAAGAAGTAAATGTAGGCAGCTGCTTCGATTTTAAATAAATGTTGTCTTTTTCGGAAACAGCGGCGTAGTTTGTTGAAAAGGAAAGCAAAAGTTCTGCAAGGTGGCACCTGTTTTCATACAAGAAAAGTGATATTGGGTATAAAATGCAAATTACTAGTAAAACCATACTAGCAATAGATAAGATATGCAACACAAAAGATACCCTACAAAAAATACAATGTCCAGATGCAATATTCAACATAAAGGAAAAGAAGTGAAATAAAATGTACTAAAAAGATGGTAAGTAATGCACAATGAAACGGAAACATTCAATGTACATAATGCAAGATAAAAAATAAAAAAAATATAGCTGTGTTCCATTCGCTTCAAAATAATTCAGATTATTTTTTTATATGTAAAGCAAAAACAAAAATAATAATCATATGACAAATAGGATTATTTTTGCTTTCCGTATAAAATTGTTATATGGACTTTACAAAATTTGAAACACAGGTGCTGCACCTGTATAATAATGTTTTTAATTATGAGATTATGTTGGTTAAAACATGTTGGTTAAAACTGCTGTCATTTTATTTTTTTATTAATTGCTTGCATGATACAATAACTCTTAGGCAGGTGTGTTAGTTCTAGCTGAGACAATCGAATGTCAAACAGAAGAAAACAAAATAGAGAATTTGTGTCAAACACATTGGCAGCATTCAGAGAAGTCAACTGTTGTGAACTGTTATGGTTGTGAACTGTTATGGTAGCGGTAACGATGCTTTCTTACTATAACGAAAACACATAGTAAGGGTGTTTTTACTCTATACGTCAGAAAAGTTGTAAATTATTTAACTTAATTATTATTTTATGTTATTATATAAATAATTTAATTGCAAAGATTTCCCACACAAATTTCAGCACAACAGTTGTTAACTGTTGACTCCGCTGAATGCAACCAATGTGTGTGGCACACGCTCTCTATTTTTTTTTTCTTTTGTTTGACATTCGATATTCGCAGCTCATGACAAAATAGGTAGCTTGTCAAGGCTTAGTAATGATTGTATCATGACTGCAATGGTATAAAGTGTATTATCGTGATTATATTTAGGCGAAAGCAACGGAGCTAATATCCAATATTTACCAATAAGAACTCAAGCTTCAAGATACATAATACACTTTACATATAATTGAGTAGGATATAAGATAAAAGTAAGAAAATTTATAATGAAAGATAGAAAAAAATAAATAGAAGAAAGGAAATAAAGATAGAAGAAAGAAAATAAAAGATATAAGTTAGAATATAGAACATAGAAGACAGTAGAAAGAAAATAAAAAAATAAAAGATGGAATAAAAAATACAAAATTGAAAGAGAAGTTAGAAAAAATATGTAGAAGAAATGCCAAGGGATAGAAGAAGGAAAATAAAAAGTAGTATAGAGAAGACACAAGAGAGAAGATGGTATAAGGAATATAAAATATAGAGAACAGAAAATAAAAGATAGTAGAGATAAGATAGAATATAGTATTAAGACTATAAAATAAAAAATATAGAAGACAAAAAATAAAACAACGTATAAACAAGATAGTATAAAAATAGTATCAAGGCAGAAGAAAGAAGATAGAAGACAGAAAATATAAAATCGAAAATATAAGATCGAAAATATAAGATAGAATCTAAAAATAAAAGATAGATGGTAAAAGAAAGAAGATAGAAAAATGAATATATAATATAAAATACAGAAATAAAGAGTAAAGAATATAGAATATAAAATATAGAATATAGAATATCAGATATAGAATAAAGAGTATATAATTTATAGAATATAGATTATAGAATATAGAATATAGATTATAGAATATCGAATATTAAGTATAGCATATAAAATATAGAATACAAAATATAGAAGAAATAATATATAATAAAAAATAGATCATAGAATATAGATCATAGAATATAGGATATAGAATATATAACAAAGAATATAGGATATATAATGTAGAACATAGATGATAGAATATAAAATAAAGAATACAGAATGTAAAATAAAGCATGTGAAATATATATTATATAATATAAAATAAATAATATAGAACAAAGAATATTGAATATATAAAATGAAATAAAGCAGTAATATAGAATAATGAATATAGAATATAAAATATAGAATATAAAATATAGAATACAGAACATAAAGAATATAGAATGTAGAATATAAAATATAAAATATAGAATCTAGAATATAGATTGAATATAGATTTAAGAGTATAGAATAAAGATTATAGAATAAAGTTTACTGAATAGAGAACATTGCATTTAGAATAAAGAATATTGCATATAAAATATAAACTAATCCAAAAATATAGAATAATGAATATAGATTATAAAATATAGAATAAAAAATAGAGAACATATATTATATAGAATGTAGAATATAGAATGTAGAATATAATATATAAAATATAGAACTTAAAATATAGAATATAAATTTTAGAATAAAGAATACAGAATACAGAATATAGAATATAGACTAAAGAATAAAAAATTTAGAATAAAGATTATAAAAAATAGAATATAGAACAAAGAATGTAGATGTTATAATATATAATACAGAATGCAATGTCTAGAATATAGATAAAAGATTATATATTTAATAATAATATAAAATATAAAACAAAGAACATAGAATATAGAACATAGAATATTAGAATATAGAATATTGAATACAGAATACAGAATACAGAATATTGAATATTGACTAGAATATAGACTATAGAATTCAGAATAGAAAATAGAAAATACTAAATATAGAGCATAGAACATAGAATATGAAATATGGAATATAGAATAAAGAATATAGAATTTAGAATATATAATATAAAGAATAGAATATAAAATATATAATATTAAAATATAAAATATAAAATTAAGAATATAGTTTATTAAAAAAAAATATAGAACATAGAATACTAAATATAGAATATACAATAGAGAATACGGAAAATAGAATAACTTATATAGAATATGAAATTTAGAAAATATAATAAAGAATAAAGAATATAGAATATATAATATAAATTATAGATTATAGATTAGAGATTATAGAATAAAAAATATAGAAAAAAGAATGTAGAAGACAGTATATAGACGATAGAATAAAGAAGTTATGAGCTAAAATAAAAGATGATAAGAGAAAGAAGATAAAAAATAGATGATACAAGGTAAAATGTATAATATAGAAAATAGAAGATAGAATATATAATACAGAATATGCAATATGGAATATAGGATTTAAAAGATAGAATAAAGAAAAATTAAAAATAAGAAGCAAGAAGAGGGATTGTAGATATACGGAAAACAAAGAATATAGTAATGCAAAATTTTAAATTATATAAAATGAATTCCTTCCCATTATTTATATTTCTACTTCACTGCTTGTTAAGCTATGAATAAATGTAGCTTCTTATTTTTATCAACACAGTGCTCAAACATTCCTTGTCATATAAATTGATGAATAACTTTGGTGAAATCCAAGCCGCAACTAACAAGATTTTTCAAATTCAAATTCTAAGCACGTTTTAGCACAAGTTACTTTTGTCAATTTTGTCTGTAAGCAACTTTTATGCTTTGGCTAAAATGTATTGGTTGGCTAATTTTTCCTTTTTTTTTTTGGCACGTTCTTCTTCTTCTACATTTTGTTTTTCTGCCTTCGGCTGTGTTTTGACTGCAATTAGATTTTAATTGCCGACAATCTGCTATTATTGTTACTTAATGGACCACTTTAACTACCGTTTGTCCGGCTCTTAAAACTTTATATCGCAGCTATACAACCGTTTGTTTTTGGATAATCAAGCTGCATGCAATAAGCCAAAAATTTAACTGGACCACAAGATAAAAAAAATACGAAAAACAGCGGCAGATATTATCGCCAATAAAAATTGGCTCGAAGCGTTTTGGTAACAAAAAAGTAAAGAGAACAAAACAATAACAAGAAATCTCCAATTGAAGACAATTATTTTGGCATTCAAAAAACGTGGCAAGAATTGAAATTGATCCGAAACAGAAATGATGCAAAAAATAAATTAAATAAACGCCAGCGTATTGAAAGAAGTTCGCATACACAGTGATTTGGCTAGACAACAAATAAAAAGTTATGAATTTCTCGTAGGAAAAATCACAAAATCAAACTTATGCGCAATAGCTTTAGCGAAACGATTAAAAAATACATCTTAATGGTGCTGATGAAAATGATTATATAGATAATGAAAAACTTACTTACTCTTTGTTTTGGCCAAAATGAGTAAGTAAAAACAAAACGATCGGCGGAGCTGACTGAGCTGCACAGACAGGCAGGCAGAGAAGTCGGCAGGCTTGCTATTAAAAAAACAGACAACGCTTTCAATGCCTTAGTGCTTCCGACAGTTAAAAGCTTGCCTACAGCTGATGATCGAAATATGGGTCACCTGGTCACAAAAATAAAATCAGTAACATTTTGCATTGAATTAGCTTGCTTTTATTTTTATTGCCATCATTTAGATTGCCGATTTCATGATAATCGTCTCAAAGTTGCACATCATAAAATAAAAATGAAAAAATATAATATAAAGTAGCATTAAAGGCTAAAATAGCATCAAGAGTTGACAAAACTTAATTAATCAAAGTTAGGCGGTTCCGAAAGTTTTCTTGGCTAAAATTTAAACTGTTTCGCATGGTTGACTTTTTTTATCTTTATACTTAAAAAAAATATGTATTCTTTATCTAACCCTAAACTGGTTAGGTTGCTAAAAGCTACAAAGAAAGTCATGCTAATCATTGAGTAGAGAAAAAAAAACTGACCAGACCAGCTTAGCATGCAGAAGAGCGCAAATTGTGTGACTTTCTTTTGGCCACTCATAAATCATAGGCTAGAACATCACGTTTTAAACTGCTTTAATGACGACAGCAAAGTCTGTGAAGCGTTTAGTTTGCCGCCAAAAAATTTATAATTTATATTTGTTATGCTGAGTTTATGGTAAGAATTTTACTATTTGATGATGGAAATTTTATAAAATTTGTTGCTGGAATGTAAAGCTAAAGCAAGTTTTTAACCCAAAATAAGAAAATCTATTAAAAAAGTTAATAACCGTAACTTTTATTTTTTCTGACCTGAGGTGACTCACACCTGTTGAAGTAAAAGTATTTTGCTTACCGACAAATTAAAAATGCATTAGCACACTTCGTTTCTTTTTTAGCAAAATAAGATAATAAATGTGAAACTTATTTTATCAGCGTCTTTAAAGGAGGAATTATTTAACTCTTCTTTACAAGAAGAGAAAAATCAAGCATTCTATACTTGCAACAAGCAGTAACGCCATTAGTTCCTACTCATGCATAAAATTCTCACTTCAAGCATTTTGTTTCTGATATGGATAATATATGAAAATGTCTCAGTCTAAGAAACATTTTCTAAAACTTAAGTATGTGGTGGATAGATATTATGCCTTTATTTTATATTTATTTTATTTTTTTAACATAATAGCTGAAACTCAGTGCGTTGCTGCCACGCCCCCGTTGCCAAACACCCATAAAATGTTATCAGTGAAGCTGCATGTGTAAATTGAATTGAATACTGAATTTCTTGCCTGTAGGAGGCTATTCAATTTCGCACATTTCGGTTGTATGGGAGGTGCCACGTCCCCTTGTTCAACGCCCATCATAAAATGTTATCACTGACACGGCACTTGTAAATTGTTTTCGAATACCGAATTCCGAGACTGTGCGGCGTTCAACTCCAACACAATTGGATATCGCAAATTAGGGATCTATGTTAGGTGCCACGCCTTCTTTTCCAACAACCATAAAATGTTATCAGTGAAACGGCATGTTTAAACTGTGGTCGAATACCGAATTCCGAGATTGTACGGCCTGCAACTCTAAGGCCATTCGTTATCACAAATTTTCGTTTTATGGGAAGTGCCACGCCCCCTTGTCTAAAGCCCATAAAATGTTATTAGTGAAACGGTTTTTTAAATTGTGGTTGAAAATCCTTCTTGCTGTGTGTTCAATAACTTCCTAAAGTTTCATGACATATGTCATATATTACCAAATTTTAATATTATACAATCAAAACCGTCTGATATATAAAAGATATTTATTTGTGGGCGGTAAAAGTGGGCGTTGCAATATTTATTAATATTATGGCCACCACTTGGAGCACTTAGATACCAAGTTTCACTATAAGAATCTGTACAACTGCGGAATCAGTATGGTTTCAAAAAGTGAGCGTAGATAAAAAGCAACCACGCCAATTTTTACAGTTACCACCATAACCATCTGAAAAAAATTACCAAGTTTTATTTTTTACGATCAAAACCGTCTGATATATACTTCTTTTGTGTGTTGGAGTTAGCGCAAATTTGGGATGTGTGGGATGTACCACGACCCCTTGTCCCACCTTTGTTGTTGACATCAAACTTTGCAGGTACTTTCTTAAGAAATTATTTCAGTTTCCCTGAAAAAGTCGACTTTAAATTGAAAATTTCTTAATACTTCACGTTTACGCCATAACTTCCGCACACTTCAAGAGCACACCTTTACTTTATATTATTGTAAAGGTAATAGAACGAAAAAAAAAAATTTATATTACAAAAATTAAAAAAAAATTATAGCGTCTGTTGCTGGCATGGCATTTACTGTAGTCCTTCCTACGTTGAGAAAAACTTCATAATTCCAAGTTGAGGTGTAGATGAGGAAATTACATTTTAAATATTGTGAAAAAATAATATAATTGAGATACTACAACGAACATGATTTTGGTTCGCACTAAGCATAAAATAGAAATAGTGTAAGCTTGGACCCCAAAACTAAACCGTTTTGGAAGTATATAAATAATAAAATAAATTAGTTTTCTACACCAACGCACAGTGGTTCAGCCCCTATGAAGGAGCGGTCAAAAATCTAAAAACTTTATAACTTGTAAAGTATAGTAAATCAAGCTTTAAAACTTAGTGGTGTTATTTAAAAATATAAGATCCTTAACTTCACTAATTAATAAGTAAATCCGTTACATTTTAGTAACTTTTATAAGGCTAAGAAGTTACACATAAAAAGTCACATTTTGAAATCTTCGGCTAGACAATTGCAGTTTGTTTATTTTAACCATAAAATTTGAAGAATTCCAGAAAAACATAATATTAAGAATTCAAATAGTTTAGTATTTATTAAATTTAAACAAAAAGTAACACAATAGGGGTATTCACGGGTTGATGCGAAATGCAGTTGCGACGATGCGAAAATGCATGATTGCGAACTTTTGCATCATTCCAACAACATTGGAAGCAATTTTGCAAATCTTCTGCAATTACGCATTGCTCAAACCAATTGCGAGAACGCACAAGCAGTGATGCTAAACAGATAATTCATTTTTTGGTTGTTTTTGAACGTAGTTGCCACCTGGGTAAAACTTTAAAAAGGTTAAGTTTGTACGTACATTTTAATAACTTTTTATGATTTTGAAATAAGGTGGCAATATATTTACTGTTCATTCGACATTTAATTTTATTGCATAATTAAGTTGCAATTTTGATGTTCACGCGTTAGTGCGCAAATTATCTTGCATTTTCACACTCTTGCAATTCGCAACCACCCGTGAATACCCCTAATATGTACGTAGATGTATACTAGGCCGGAGCGAATTTCAAAAGTACATAGCATTGATTTGGCATATTCGACAGGTATTGTATCAAGCATGTAAGCTACAAAATTTCATTTCGATGTGATTGCATTTTCCTGCTCCGGTTTGTCCTTAAAATCAGGAAATTTTTTAAAAAATAATGAAAAACCTACAAATGAAATGGAGCTACACAAAATCTAGTCCTGTTTTGTTTATATCTTCCTGCACTAAAATATCCTGAATAATGAGATAAAGTAAAAAAAAAATTATATTGCAAAGATTTTAATATGAAGTTATATGTACTGATTTATTGATTATTTAAAATTTTTCCCAATATAATGCCATTTTGTTATTCCAGAATGTTTTGGAAAATGGCATATTTTTAAAAATTATAAAAATCGTTTAAAATTAGGGCCAAATAGCTTATAGGATAAACTACAAGCATACAACGCAATATATCATTACGATCTGACCCCAAATGCCTACTTCAGAGTGTCCTTGAAAATAACATATTGATAAAAATTATTTATATCACAGTAAAGAGGATAAGGATCAATAACTATAAGATAGAAAAGTGATTATTCAAAATTTGATCTTAATTTAACTATATCTTCCTTTTCCAAAATATCTTTAAACATCACGGTGTGCAAGAAACTTTTTTGTTATGTGCAAGAAATTTCCAAATATGTTAACGATTTTTTTCTATCTTTATTAGATCTTAGGATATATAATGTTATATGAATGAAATACGAGTTTTTAAGGCGAGTTTTAGTCATGATTAAAAAGGAATCGGATGTAGTAAAATCTTCAAAACAGACTTGAAAGACAGAGTATATTATAATTTCTAATCTTATAATGTTTGATAGCACAATCTTATGTTATTAGAGGCTGACTCAGAAAAAGTTTTTGTTGTCTTCCTCGTTTTTTGATCATTCTTTGATTCCTTATCCTCACATAGAAGTACAACTTATTCAATGCAAGCTTTCCAATAAGTTTGAACAATTACGCAAAGATTTTCTATCTTTCTATCTTAATTTTCGAAATTACATTTAGAACTTTTACTAACATTTTCAGTCATCTTATTGAAAAATTGCTGACATTGTTCAAGTATTGAGCCAGTTGCAGACAATCTATGTTCAAAAACGAAGTTTCTTGAAAAACTGCATATTAACGAAGAGCCTGAGTTTTAATGATCGCGATATTTTAATACGCAATTACAAAAATTTTTAAGAACTTTGATATCTACATACAAGAAGAACAAGAACGAATATAAACAAAACATTTTTTTTAAAAAAAAAAGTTTGTTACCTTGTCAAAAAAAGCTTTTTTTGAAAATGCCGAGGGGCAGAGAGGGGCAGTAAATTTGCTTTTTCTGAAAACCTTAAATTAATATCTTTAAACGTATATATTTGACAATATCAGACGATGCCGGCCGCATTACTAAAAGTCGAAGTGAAAAACGAACAAAACAAAAAATACTGTCGAAAAAATACTTTTTTATTCGCATGTATTATTGCTACATTTTTTACAACACAGAAACTAGTTTAACTTTAAATTAAAGAAAATAATTTGGTTTTAAACATCCATAACAAAGTTGTGTTAATATTTTGCAAATTAATTAAAATACTTATTTAGCAATTCACTGTGGTTAAGCGATTTGAAAACACGAATATAACAGCTAATTTTAATGTAATACCTATACTTTTAACGCAAATAAATAACGACTGATCAAAGCATAAGTGAAAAGTTGTTATTTTTTATCCATTTAGGTTTATAAGAATAAGAAAAAGTGAAAAAATGGAGAAAAACATAGATGACTTTTTTGATTTTTTGACTATGCGCTGAATCACTGTGCAACATAGTACTACGGTTAAACATTGAAATTAAGAATGGGTAAACTTACTGCAATTTATTCAAAAGTTTTATATTTTCTCTTAACTAAAACAAAATAACTCTTCCAGTGATTCCCTATTTACGAAAATCATATATAGACTGAGCAACGTTGTCTCAAAATAAACCCTATTTTGGCCTTCTCATGGTGGGCCCGCGAAAAAAAACTCATAAAATCGCAAACTTCGAATTTGGTTATCTAAGCAATAAACCAATCTAAGAACAAAATTTAAGGCAAATCGGAGATGGTCAGTGGAACTGATATAAGACTTCAATGTGAAATGGGCGATATATAAAAAGAGTTATTTGATTGTCTTCACACTTAAATCTTTATTGTTATATTTAAATTTACATTAAAATTCACCTTCTTTTTGCTTATTTAAATTGATTATTATAGTATAGATTTAGTCTTTAAATTTAATTGAAGGATAAAATTTGTATCTGAGATCTTACGACTGAATAACAGTCACCAAATAAAAATACAAGTTGTAAAATATTTTTGCTAAAACTTGCTTTATCAATTACAATTGAATAAATTCTATCTGTTATTTTCTTGAATAACTTTGAAATTCAGCTCATGGTTAAAATTTAGCCTGATAAATAATTATTTAGATAAGATAGAAAAATATTTTTACAGGTTTTTTGTTCAAGATCAACCCTTAACGCTTCAAATTAATCATTTTAAGTTTAAAAATTAACTTTCCAACTTGTGTTTTTTTACTAGAGAATAGGAAAAAACCGTGCCTTATTCGTAGCACTACAAAATCGCAAACTCTATCTCTTTCTATTCTGCGTGTGACTCTTCGACTCAAACACAAACACTACCCTTAGCAGACTAAAGAGAGAGACCAAAACAAAATGGTAGCGTTACGTTACACGTTCACAAAACATTAGGGGTATTCTCTATGTCAAGGATGTTCTCATTGCACGTTGGAAGAATAGGAAATATAAAATCCGTTCACCGCACAGTGGTTTGTCCCCATATAAAATATGTCAATAAATAGAAATAATAGTCGCAGAATAATAAAATTTTGCATTTGAGTTAGATTTAAAAGTATAAAACCATAAAGCAAAAAAAATTTAAGCCTGTGCACAACAACGTCCACCTTCCATACAATAAAAAAAATTTAAAACGCCATATTTTCTTTCATATTGGCCCGATTTCAAAATAACTCGGTTATTTTATATTAATAAATTATGCGCAGAATGAAAAAAAATATTTTCGGTCACGCCCACTTCCCACATAAAATGTTTCTAAAGTGTACTTTGTACAAATTGCAGCTTTATCGTGACATTGCATAGAGGTTGTCGTTGTTCTAGAATAATATTTTTTTATAGTGATTTATTTTTATGTATTTATTTTTACCGCCTTTTTAACCTAAGCCTAAGAGCATGCTGCAAAAAATTGGAATTTAAATCAATAAAACTCGATTTTTTTACACAAAGTACACTTACTGCATTATTCTATTACACGAAGAAGCACACCAACGATGAGAAAGACACGAGAAGCAATACAATTTTGTATGGAAGAAAGTATTGCTTCTCGTGTCTTTCTCATCGTTGGTGTGCATCTTCGTGATACAGAATAATGCAGCTAGTTTTTCATTCATAAAAGCTGTTTTGGCTAGTTTTTTCCGCTAATTTTTTGTAAAGTTGTAGTATCAGTTCAATAATGAAAATAATATAAACGGACGCACACCGGTAAACACCGGAAGATAGTTATTCTCTGCCAAAAATAATTTTACTGCATTATTCTGTATCACGAAGAAGCACACTAACGATGAGAAACACACGGGAAGCAATACTTTCTTCCATACAAAATTGTATTGCTTCTCGTGTCTTTCTCATCGTTGGTGTGCTTGTTCGTGATACAGTATAATGCACTTAAACTGTTTGTGGAGTTTGATAAAAAAGTTAATCGGCATAAAAAATAATACAATGAATTTAAAGTCTAAGTATGCAAGTTTCTTATGTCATATTATTTCTTTAATAATAGGTACTATTACAGTGTGCAGCTATAAAAAACCTTTTTTATTAATTTTTTTACTTAGTATTATTAATTTTAATGATTCAAATTTTTTACATAATGAAGAATTATTCATGAGGAAATAAAAAAAAAATATGTTTTTTGTCTTTATAGTTGTTGTTAATTTTCTGCAATTGGCTTCTCGTCTCCAGCATTTACAAAGCGTCTGAAAGTAAAAATTCAAAGTGCATTCTTGAGTTAAGGGTTGTAGTTGAGCACTCAACCTACGCAAATAAAAAAAAAATTAAAAAATTGCATGCGATGAAAAAAAAATTACAAAAATCCCCTTTTTTGCCGAAACTTTAAGCCATGAAAAAAGCATATACAAGTTTTTTGTCTTTTTATAGGTCGAGTACTTAACAGAGTCTATGAGAATCACAATGAATCAAGATTTATCGAAATCGATAAAGTAAAACTCCAGATATCTTAGAAGCCGAATCGAAAAACCTTGTTTCACGCGACATACGAATATAATATATGTTATAACTTATTTTCTATTTGATATTTTTTTCTAAAATTTTTATAAGTATTTTTAAGACTTTAAACAACCATATTCTTACAAAAAAAATTGATTTAAAATTTTTTACACACTGTAATAGTACCTTAAGACTAAAAAACCAAACCTCATTTTTTTAGTGGTTCACATGTTATTTAATTTGAAATATACCTCTTTTTACCAATAATTTATTGAACGCTGTACTAAATAACAAATTTGATGGTTTCTGTACAAAAATCTTGTAAAGATCTTGGTGAAATCATCATTTGAAAACATCAGAAGCAATAAATTTTCATATTTTTTCCACTTTTAAACCATTGTGCACCGCCGCAACAACAAAATAAAAGTACAAAAACCATACAATATTTCCGATAGTTTATTGCCTAATATAGTTTATGAAATGCAACCCTGTGTTTGTAATGAGAGAGAAGAGAATAAAAGAGAAAATAAACAGAAGCTGGAATGAGCGTGAAGTGCAGCTTATTATAGAGTTCAAGGTTCATTTATAATGTTGTGGCACTTGAGAGAAATGCACTCTTTTTCAGCCTTTGCTTGAACTGTCACTGTGATTTTCTTTGTTCTATGCATTCATTTTCTTGCTTTCTTTTTATCCATTCTGACAGTTCGACCGAGCTCGCTCTCAAGTGCCACAACCTTATAAATGAGCTTTGATAGATTTCTTTGAGCTGTTGATTTTACAATGCTACGCTTGTACAATAGGGCCCCCTCGACTAATTGAATATTTTAGTATAGGATTGTTACAATCCGTTTTCTCATGCAATAATGCTAGACGTAGAGAATGCCCCTATTACTTGCATTGTTGTGGTATCCCGCTTCACCGATTGTTACTGATGCTTCAAAAAAATTGTGGCATGCGTCAAAAAATTATTTGCTTCTGTTTTGCAGAATTTTAATTTTGAAGACAAGGCAGCAGCAGTAACAGTAGGTGAAGCGGGGTAGATTTGTTGCTATTTTGGTTTTCGTTTAAGATCACGACCAAAAACCACAACAAAGCAAATAATGTTTTTTGCTCAGTAAACACAACGCTACCATTCTGTCTCTCTCTTCGGCCTGCTAGGGGTAGTGTTTGTGTTTGAGTTGAAGAGCGACATACGAACAAAGCGGAAACAAGGTTGCGTTCTTTACAAAATACAGAACAAATCAATAACGAACCATTTTTTAAGGTTTATTTCCATTCCCTGGTTTAAACTTGTAAAATTTAATTTAAAGTGTATAATCATGAACTTACAGTAAGAAAATTTAAAATAATTTTTGACCTAATAATAAAAATCCTTGTTATTTCTGCTTTAACGAATTAAAACAGAGGTAAATCAGAATGAAGTTTATTCTTAAATATCAATATTTTCTTAGTTAAAAACAGAACCTTATCTAATCATTCAAATCTTTTTATCTCTTTACAGCTACAATGCTATCAACAGCGCTTAAAATAGGAGCAACAATATTTTGGTAAGTTTAGCCTATTTATCATACACCTGGCTTTTATGGCAAATTGAAATGAATCCCAAAATGTCTAAAATTTTGCCAAGTGAAAAAATTTGCATATGAAACAATTTGGCATGAAAAATAAAGTTACTTGAGTGCAGCTCACATTATTTGAACAATTGCCAAATTGTTGCATTTGGAAAGAGCTACCGAATTAAGTACAACACAAGCTACCGCAGTTATACACAAAACCAATCTTGCAAAATGTTTTTTCTAAAGTAGCTGAAATTAAAAAGAGAGCGAGAGAAAAAAATTGAATATAGCTATAATAAAGAAATGTTGCACATTTTGTGTCACTTGCAATATGACAACATGCAGCAATATTATTGCTGCATGGCTTAATGTTGCAGCAGCAACTGGTTTGAGCTTGAACTGAAGAGGTTTTAGTTTTTGAGGGAAGAAAATTAAATGCATATGTCATAAAAAAATACACGAGACGAATTTTTTGCTTATGACATTTAAAAAATATTTTAAAACAAACAACATATAAGATATAAAGGTAACTAAAAAGGTAGTTAAGTAGTTATAATTTTTTTGTGTGTCAAAGAGGAGAGAATTACAAGTTTTCACCAGTTTCTATCGCAAAATTCCATTTGAAAATTTTTCTGTGCAGGTCGTCGTGTAATTCCTATTATTGAGGATATAAGATATTATTTGTTTACTTTTGCTCCATGTAAAATCGTTTATATGCCATATTATGAAAAATTTATTTGAATTTTACTGTTACAAATTTATAATAAAAAAATTTCACACAGATCTAATCATGACGAAAACGGCATTAAATCAAAAATGTTATGAGCAACATTAATGTTTTTTCAGTCCAGAGTCGAGTGAAAATTAAACAAATTATTTTAAATATATTTCTTAGTAAACGAAATTGCACAAAACAAGTATCTTAAAATTACTGCCAAGCTACTGTAGACAAATCTGGTCGAAAGCAAAACTTCTAGTTATATGAAGAATATTTTAAAAAAAATTTTAATTTTTGTACAATAGTTTTGAGTATGAATTTTTGTAATTTTTGCCGTTTTGCAAAAAAAACGACATCTCTCCGAAAAAACACGGGTTGTAGAACAACACTTTTGAATGATGAGATTATGAACTGTTATTTGAGAGCTAAATATACAAAACTAAAAAATACAGTGGAATTCACTTATAACGACCTCAGTTATAACAACATTTCTGCTATAACGTCGTATTCTTGAAGTCCGCATTTTCTAATTTCTCATTCCTTAGGAACTGCGTTCGCTTTTAATGTCGGTGGATATAACGACGTGTTTGCATATAACGACGCAGTTTTCATAAACAATAATAAATATTTCCACATATAGCGACGACGAAAGCAAATTGAGACTAGATTTGCTTACTTATAAATTTTTTTTATTTATATGTGAACAAACAATATTCACTGAACATATTTGCAATTTTTGCTTTGTTGAAAGGGAAATAACCGTATAAAATTCATTGACAACAAAACTGCATAGCTTCATTTGCGCATGTGATTTTGCTCAGAATACATTTGTTAATTCAAATGCATGATTGATTTTTTACTGTGTTCAAAATGCCTCCACAAACTAAACGTAACGCGTTCATCATTGAAGAAAAATCTGGAATTTCTTGCATCATATTCTTCAATATCCATCATATGGAAACATAGGAAAAATATAAGGACCACACCTCCTCAAAATGAAGAAAATCCAAAAATCGCGATTTATACCTCTAACCGATCATATTTTACAAGAAAAAGCCAATGATTTAGTTAAAACTTTAAGTAAAACGAATTTTTCTTGTTTAGAAAGTTTGATTTACCATTTTCGATATCGACACTGCATTGGTAACTGCAAGGTTTCAGGTGAAGCAGGTGATGTATCCCAAGGTGACTACAGAATTTTTCCCAAAACTTCGAGATGGCTATTAGGACTCAGAAAAAATGTATAATGCTGATGAAACACGGTTCTTCTTTAAACTCATGCCCGATAGAATTTTAAAATTTAATGGTAAAAAGTGTATAGGAGGAAAAGTTTTGACGGTTCGTGTTACAGTTTTGGTTGCTGTAAACATGGATGGAAGTTTGAAAAGGAAAATATTCTTTATCAGAAAGTCAAAGAATCAAAAAATCTTATTGTATTTATTTACCCTAAGTTTTATGTTTTTATTTTGACTATTGATAAAAAATTTTTTTCTTTATAATAAATGAATTAAGTTAAAAATGAACAAAAAAAAATATGTGTGCATATAACGACATTCGGTTGTAACGACGAAATATTCCGGTCCCTTCAGGGTCGTTATAACCGAATTCCACTGTACTTTGGAACTTTATTAATAATTTTAATAAAAATCTATAACATTAGCCGAAGTTTTCCTTAATATATCTTTTGAATCAATTTTTTAACTTACATAGTTTTGCACAGCTTACAAAAAACCATTAAAATATTCGTCTAATTTGCACGAAGAACAACACTCAATTGGTGTTATATATTTTTGAGTTTCGCAGTTTATTGCAAAATAATTTTCAACATAATACTTCTCTTACATAAAATTCAAAAGAAAAAGTTTGTTAACACCTACACATTCTTGCGTATTGTGCTCTTCCATATTTTTTAACCTCTCCTTCAACTCAACACTAAATGCGTCACCGTATTTATAAGTAGCATTTTAAATTTGAATGAAACTCAAACGAGCGCGAACCGAATAACATTTTTCTATGGTTACTTATTTTTGCACAGCTCCAAATACTTACCGACTAATGCCAATGTTGAACTTCGTGCAATTCTGTGGTATTGGCCACGGAAGTGTGTCGGTGATGTGCGAGTTGATGGTTGTTGCAGTGGAGAGGATACAATTGTTACAATTCATGGGAAATCATTCGGAGCACATATGCACATTTTTAGTACTTGTTGTGCATGTTTTTTTGCTGTTGTTGTTGTAATTCCCTACATTGTACTGCTAAAATTCGCATTATTCTTGTTTTTATTTTTTATTTTTTTTTTTTTACATGTTTGCAATTATTTATTAAACAAACTATTATGCTAAACACATCCTTGGCATTTGGCTTTGAACAATGTTACCATTGCGCACAAATTTAACCGAGTGTATGCGTCTGTGTGTGAGTGTGTGTGCTGCTAGTTTAGTGATTGCTTATATAGTTTTGTGTGCTAGTGATTAAAGCCATTTTTGTTGCTATTTTTGTGCTTCGCTAAAACCGCACATTGCTGCCAAAATGTTGCAATATATAAATTAAATGCAGAAACCTTAAAAATTAAAAAGTTTTATATTTATAAAAGCTTCTGCATCAATGTGTGCTCAACTGTGTGCATAGCTTAATTAAAGCAAAATAATATTTGTGCATTAAATACATTTATTGTGCTATATATTTGGCGAATAAAGCGCAAAAATTTAGTAAATATTTTCAAGTAATTGTTGTGCTTTTTTACTCATTAAAACATAACTAACATTTGTGAAACGAAAATATTCAACAGAATTTTTAACATAAATCCTTAAAAAAGGGCAACAAATATTTCGTTAAAATAGTTCTTTAAGCAAAAAACGACTGTAGGTTGTAAGGATACAGACATAGTTTTAACCGACTTCAAAAAGGAGAAGGTCTCAAGTTCGTTTGTTTCTTTTTTTTTTTCTTTTAATGTCTGTACATCGATAACTCCTTAAGCACTTGACCTAGAAAACACTGTATCCCGAATAATATTGACACTAGGGTACTGAAATTCGGTACAAAAGTAGGTAGCATTTTTTTTAGATTAAACCAACGCTCAGGGGATGCCCCCTATAAATGTATAAGCATTGTGTTAATTCGGAAGATTGGTGATAGTAAGTTGGAGGGTGGATAGATGGAGTAGTGTCGGTGAAGATTTGTTTTAAATTTGCACAGCTCAAAACTGCCGGGAAACACGCTCGCTGGGAGACTATTCCACAACTTAACCGTGCAACTAAAAAACTAATTATCTAGGTAATGCGAGGTTCTATTGGACATCGAGGCAATGATAAAGGGGTGGGCTTGAACAGCTGCCCGAGTAGACCTGGAAAATACACGAACTGGTGGCGTCAGATCATATGGGCTCCCTTGAACACTTTTCGTGGTATTACCTATACAGAAAGCTAAAGCAACCAACATTACGTCGATGCCCAAGAGAACTGAGAGAGGCTGAAGTGCTTTCATCCCCTATCAAATATATCGCACGATGTTGAATTCAATCCGGAAGCTCCAAATAAGATCTTGAAGCCCCTGCCCAAATGTGCGAATTGTTCTCCATTTTCGGCCTAATATATGAGGTGTAAATCATGCGAAGATCAGCTGAAGTGAAATATTTTTTGCACCGTTTTAAAAAATCTAGGCACTTGCCCGCTTCTTTCGACAAATCGAAAATATGTTCATTTTTACGAAGATCAGATTGGATCGATATGCCCCGAACGTCAAGAGTGGCTGATTCCACAAGATCCACACAATTCATGTTGAGGGGAGCTAAGGGGCAATTCACTCGCTGGTGGGTTAACACACAGCACTGGATCTTGCTTACATTGAACTTTACTCTATTAGCAAGACCCCACTCGGAGATTTTTTGTAGATCACTAAGGAGTGTGCCATTTATATTTCGCCTTTTTCTCTCAATCTCCGTAGAGCTTGGGCGTTTTTTTAATGAATATGAATGGCAAATGCTGCAGTCGTCCGCAAACGAATGTATTGGGTAGGGCGTCAACAACAGAGGATCGTTGATAAAAACCAGAAACAAGGTTGGCGATAGAACTGAACCCTGCGGTACTCCTGCGTTGATGGCGTGCGCCTCAGACGAGATACCGTCAACTACGACACGAATCGATCTGTCCTTGAGGAAATACATGATCCATCGAGCAAAGCTCACACCAAAACCATATGCAACAAAGTAGAATTATAACGAAACATGATCAAGGAAATAGGCAGAATTCGACAAAGAACGTGTCATTATGAGAAAAACACTGTATCTGGAATAATAGTGTCACTAGGGTACTAAAATTATTTACAAGAATGGGTAGAATTATAATCATATTCTTTAAAAAGGAAGAATTAAAAACTTTTTAACAAAAAAAAAACTTCAAATCAGCCAAATTTTATAGTTTACTAGTATTTCCCGGCAGACGTTGTTCTGCCACAGATCGCCTTACTGGCATACACAAAAATGACAAGAAATGCCAAATATATTCACCATTTTCAGTATACCCGAGTAAAAATAAAAACTTTTTTAGCAAAGGCTAAACAGCGGCAGTACAAGGCCTAATTTTTAATATCTCGGCAGTACGAGGGTCGTACAAGGGTCGTTTGCAGGACTTTTTGCCCAAACAGCGGCCGAACAATACTCTTATGTAAATTAAAAAAGTATGGGTTGTCTGCTGCCTTAATAAAATTTTTTAAAAGTTTTTTAAATGCTAGGAAGCTTTTTGTAATGATTGGTTCGATTATTTCTGATGTAGCTATTGACGCTTCATCTGGTATTCCACAAGGTTCCCATTGTGGACCTCTCTTATTTTTGATCTTTATAAACGATTTGCCTCTTCACTTCAAATTCTCCAGATGTTTAATGTATGCTGATGATGTCAAATTATACTATAGAATTTCGACTATTTCTGACTGCATTAATCTTCAGAGTGATTTGACCGTTTTTCAGGATTGGTGTCTTTCAAATAATTTACTTTTGAATATAAATAAATGTTATACTGTTTCGTATACTAAATGCTCAAATACTATTTTACTTGATAATTCTTTAAATAATTGTCATTTAATACGTAAATTTGATATTAAAGATTTGGGTGTATTTTTCGATTATCAATAAAATTTTAAATGTCATTATGATTTTATTGTTTTTAAATCATATTCCATGCTTGGGTTTAAAAAAGGAAAAAAACAACATTTTAAAGATCCTGTAACAATAAAATCTTTATATGTGTCTTTAATTCGTAGTAAAATTGAATACTGTTCTATTGTATGGAACATATTTTATATTGATAACTCAAACCGAATTGAGAGAGTTCAAAAAATTATGAGCAAATATGCGCTCAAAAAGCTTAATTGGCCTGATGGTCTTTCAACATATGATGCTCGTCGAAAGTTACTTGGCTTGCAGTCCTTAAAAGATAGAAGAACGCTTAGTTCTCTTTTATTCGTTTTTAATGTATTATCCGGGAAAATTAATTGCTTACAACTTTCAAATTTGTTCCAACTTTATGTGGCACCAAGGAATTAGAGGCGCAATCGTATATTGGTGGAAAGCTTTTATAGGACCAATTATGCAAATAACGAGCCTATAGCAAGATGCATGCACCTATGCAACAGTATTTCACATATTCTTAACTTTAATGTTTCGGAAAGTTAGTTTAGATCAATCGTATTTATTCTTTTTAACTAGTTTGTAAGATAGAGAAATATAGTCTGTAAGATTGTAAATCGGTAGACGAAATAAATAAATAAATAAATAAACAACGGGCGATCAGTGGCCGTACAGAGGACGTTTGTAAATAATCTGAGCTGTACAACGGCCGTACAAAGGCCGTTTTTAAATAATCTCGGCTGTACAACGGGCGTACAGCGGCCGTAAAATGCCATTTTTAAATAATCTCAGTTGTACAACGGCCGTACATCGGCTGACCAGTGCTTATTCTACAATGAAAAACAGATTTTCAATTGTAACTTCATGCGCAAATAAATTAATGTAAAACTAATTAAAAAACTTTTTGAATTAATTTTTTGTATTTAATTAATCTTTTTTCATTACCATTAATTGTAATCAGCTAAAAAAATTATACTGTTTTAATTGAAAATTAAAAGGGACATTGCATTCAAGCAAATAACTTTCTATACAAAAAATGTTTTGCGCCACACAAGTGGCGATAATATTAACATCGCCAAGTGAGGCTTGCTTCTGTTGTTGCACACACGTTTGTTGAATAACAGTATTGAAAAATTTGGTGGCAATTAACGGGCGTACAGCGGCCGTTTTGCAGCCGTTCAGTGGCCATACTGCGGCCATACAACTTCATTTAGGCCTTGTATGGCCGTTGTTTGACCCAACTTTCAGCTGCTAGGCTTTTTGGATTAATTTTGGGCCATCTTTGACAATTTTACGGCCGAGCGGCCCATGATCGACCGCTGATCGGCCGCTGTTCACCCGCTCATATTTTTACTCGGGTAGCTGCCGAAAGTAACCAAATGAACTAAGTTACCAAATTTTAGTCTAACAATACTATCAAAACCGTGCGAAATATCGCATTTTTGTTATAAAATTATTTCTTTTAAACCATCTCCTAATCGAAACAAATCGACTGCTAAAATTTCAGCTCAACTTAGGTTAAGCCTGGTGCACTTTACTTCACTCGACGCTAACTCCCCAGAAAGTGAGTTTAACTAAAGTGGAATATGCCTATTTTTAGTGCACTTGCCGAGAGTAACCATATGAACTGAATTACAAAATTTTTGTCTAATACGACATAAACCCTTGAAATAAAACGTTTTGAATGGTTTGTGGGCGGTAAAAGGGGCGTGGAAACCAATTTTTAGTGCAGTTGCTGACATTAAATGTACAAACTGAGCCAACATTTTAGCTCAATCGACCCAGTAGTCAATTTTAATGATTTCTCAAAAAGTGGGTGTGGCTATATAGCGATGACGCCTTTTTTTAGTACAGTTACCGAAAGTTACCATACATATCACATGTTAGTCTCATACAGCCAAAACTGCTTGAAATATAGCATTTTCACTGATTTGTGGGCGCAAAAAGGGGGCATGGAAACCAATTTTTCGTACAGTTACTGTCAGTAACTACACAAACTAAAGTACGAAATTTAAGTCTTTTACGACCAAAAGCGTCTGAAATAAAACATTTTGACTTATTTGTGGGCGGTAAACGGGGGCGTGGAAACCCATTTTTTGTACAGTAGTCGACAGTAACCGTACATACTAAATTACAAAATTTTAGCCTTATACGGCCCAAACCGACTGCAATATAACATTTTTATTGATTTGGGGGCAGTAAAAAGGGGTGTGGCAAATTTTTTTCCTCAACCATCTCGTACCTGAAACAAATCGACTGCCAAAATTTCAGGTCAATCGTTTCAGTAGTTTTGGAGTCTATAGACATCACACAGCCAGACACACATCGTTTTGCTTTTAATGTATATAGAAATTGATTTGTGGGCGGTAAAAGTGGGCGTGAAAACACTTATGTATAGTGACCGCCTCTTGGAGCACCTACACAGCAAGTTTCACTGTAAAAATGTGTAGAGCTCCGGAATTGCCATGATTTCGAAAAAGTGGGCGTATTTATATTACGACTACTCCCATTTTTTGTACAGTTACCGACAGTAACCATCTGAACAAAATTACTAAATCACAAATAATAACGATTACTTAAAACTACGAAAATAATCAAAATGAATCAAAAGTAATCAAGAAAAAATAAGCTTATTACTTAAAACTACGAAAATAATTAAAATGAATCAAAAGTAATCAAGAAAAAATAAGCCGACTACTTTTATGAATTATTTAAATAATCAAAAAGAATCAAAAATAATTTCTAAAAGTAGTCGGATTAATTTTTCTTGATTACTTTTGATTTTTTTTTTCGTAATCTGGAGTAATCGCAATTACATTTTGATTATTTGTTATCGTAATTATTAGATTACATATTTTTATAATTACGATTACAAACAGAAAATAATTGCACTTAATTATTTCACCTTTTCAAAAAAAAAATAATCAAATTACTAATGATTACGATTAGTAATCATTATTAAACAGCTATGGGTACATATATCCAAAAAACTGTGGGCATTAGTAACTCCGTAGCAGTTATCTATCAAATAACCTTTATCACATTGACCTCCTAAGCACTCAAGCCCTACATAGATACATAGATACAATCAAGCATTTTCTACTTTTAACTGCTTACTTTCGAAAATTTAACTGCCTCTTCAAGAAGTTTTCAGAGCACATTTACATAACGACACACTCTGAAACACTCACATATACACACATTAACACATGTGTGGGATTCTCTACAAACTAGAAGCTAGAACTCTAATTCGCGAACTTTTGAATATGCAACTAAAGTGGAAGCTTAAGCAAACGTTTATCTTTTCAGAGAGTTTTCAGTTTTTCACCTCTACATTTCACGGTTTATTTTATTGAGATGCTTATTTTTTTCCACTGATTTTCATCTGGTTACATGAACTATCAGCCCAACACCTTGTTTCTGCAGTGAAAAATACACATGTCGAGTTCAAATATATGCAGACTTTGTATGTGGTTGATGGGGAATTTTAACGTGTTAGTATGTCTGTCCTACTGATGGTTAGGTTCTCGGTGGTTATGTGCTTACCAGATGGACTTGGTGCAGTCTTGGCAAAAAAAGCAGTCATGTTGAGTGCAGCGATAATTACTTAAGTAAAGTTAAATAGAATCCCGTGAAAAGTTTTTAAAGAAAAGTTTTTATGTATGTAGAAAATTAAATAAACTCCTGGCATCATTTGAAATGTAAGCAAACTAAAAATATTTTAAGGTAAATAGCACAACTTCTTGCCAGCAGTGACATATCCAAAGAGTAAGGGCGATGAAAAGTAAATGGTTCTAGGTAAAAAGCACATCAATTGAATTTTCATTTATCACTTAAGTAGCCCGCAATGTTTTACGGCTGGTTGTGTAAATTAACAAAACTCATACGCCTGAATTTTAGTAGCCACTTAATGTTAGGCTTAATGCCGTTTCTTCTACAATTTTATGAGGTTGTTAATGGGTTAATAGGCTTAATAGTAAATTTCAATTTGTGTTTACACATCTATTCAATAATTTAATTTGTATTGTAACTATATAATAAATAAGTATATAATTGAAAATATCGTATAGATATAGGCAATAAAAAAGAAGTGAAAAGAAAATTTAACAAAAGGTGTTCTTATTTAAAACAAAAAGCCGATATCTATCTCCATTTGAACTTAAAAAAGTTTACAAAATTAAAATTTTAAGTAGAAAATTTTGCATCATATCAGTTGCTGCAACAATTTCTTAGTTGCAGAAAAAGATACCCACAAGTGTTGCTTTGCTAGTCATTAAATTTTTAAATGACATTCCAAATAAAATACTCATTTTTAATTTGATTAAAAACAAATAAAGAAAGACTCAATAATTTTGTGGAAACAATACTTAATAATAATTTAAACACACCAAATAACACCCAAAATTTTAAATAAGAAATTAAAATTTCAACAAGTTTTTTGTATAAAATTTACTAAGCAAGCGACTCCTTAACTTTTATTCCAATACATTAAAATAGAGGATAACTTACTAACTTACTTACTTAGTTGGCGGTACAACCGTATGTCGGTCTTGGCCTCATCTAAGAATTTGCGCCAGCCATTTCTGTCTTTCGCTTGCTGGCGCCAGTTGGAAATTCCAAGCTTCGTCAGGTTGTCCTCTAATTGGTCCAACGAAGATGCGGTCGTCCTCTTCTGCGTTGACCGCCGCTGGGTACCGAATCGAATGTTTTCTTCACTGGAGCATCGTCTTTCATGCGCTGAACATGACCAAGCCAGCGCAGCCGCTCGATTTTAATGCGCTTGACTATGTCGATGTCAGCGTACAGCTCATACAGTTCATCATTCCACAGTATTCGGTACTCGCCATTGACGCAGATTGGTCCGTAGATCTTACGATGAATCTTTCTCTCGAATGCTCCTAAAGTCTTTTCATCTTAACTGCTCAGCGTCTAGGTTTGTGATGCTTAAAGTAGGACGGGCATGATGAGCGGTTCATAGACCGTGATTTTCATTCGTCGAGGGAGGGCTCTGCTTCTCAATTGCTGGATTCCAGATAAACGAAGTCCTTCACAACCTCGAAGGAGGTATTGTCAACTGTAACGTGGCTTCCAAGACGCTGGGACTATTTGGTATTTGACACCAAGTATTTTGTCTTACCTGCATTCACTGCCAGACCCATTCGACTTGACTCTTTAACGTGCATTTTCTAATCTGGAAAATGCTGCACTGACTTCGCGCGTATTATGGCCAATGATATCGATGTCATCAGCATACGCAAGCAGCATAACACTCTTGTAGAATATTGTGCCACTACGTCTCAAATCAGCAGCTCGGATGATCTTTTCCATCATTAGGTTGAAAAAGTCGCAAGATAAGGAATCACCTTGTCTGAAACCTCGTTTGGTAACAAATGGTGGGGAGAGGTCCTTCCCGATTTTAACTGCGCTGCTGGTGTTGCTCAGTGTCATCCTGCAAAGTCGTATTAGTTTTGCAGGAATACCAAATTCAGACATGGTGGAGTACAGGCGCTTCCTTATTGGGCTGTCAAAGGCGGCTTTGTAGTCGACAAAAAGATGGTGGGTGTCGACTTGTTTTTCTTGAGTCTTCTCCAAGATTTGTCTTAGCATGAAAATCTGATCGATGGTGGACTTTCCAGGTCTGAAGCCACACTGATAAGGTGCGAAAAGTTTGTTTACAATGGGCTTTAATCTTTCACATAAAATGCTCGACAGGACCTTATATGCGATATTAAGAAGGCTTATCCCACGGTAATTGGCACAGATAGTGGGGTCGCCTTTCTTGTGGATTGGGCAGAGCACAATGAGATTCCAATCGTTTTGAATGCATTCTTCTGACCATATTCTGCATAGAAGCTCGTGAATGCATTAAAGTTGAGCTTCGCCTCCGTTCTTAAACAGCGCTCCTTAGCAGCGCTCGTTACAACCGACTGCAGGGTGGCTTTGTAGGCGGCGTCTTTCTCTGCAGTGGTGTCGCGACACTCCTGGTCGTACCACTGGTTTCGGCGAGGGCGGTGGTAGCCAATCACCTCTTCAGCAGCCGCACGCATGGAGTTGGAAATGTGTGTCCACTGCGCGCATTTATCATCGATTGGAGGAGTGCTTTGAAGCAGGAGTGAGAGTCGAGTGGCGAAAGCATCGGCTGTCTGTCTCGATTGCAGCTTGTCGACGTCTAGCTTTCTCTGTGTAGGGTTGCGTGTATTCTTAGCGGCGCACAGACGTGTACGGATCTTGGCTGCAACAAGATAGTGATCCGAGTCAATGTTTGCACCACGGATCGTGCGTACATCCAATACACTGGAAGAGTGCCTTCCGTCGATCAAAACCGTGATCAATTTGATTTTTGGTTTTTTGATCAGGAGATATCCAGGTGGCTTTATGAATATTGAGATGCTTGAATCTAGTGCTACTTACGGAAATGTTTCGTGCTGCGGCGAAGTCGATCAGCCTCATTCCGTTATCGGAGGTGTTGTCGTGGAGGCTGAACTTTCCGATTGTTGGTCCAAAAATATTTTCCTTGCCTACCTTAGCGTTGAAGTCACGACTTTTACGTCGTGACGGGGGCAGCGCTCGTAAGCATTTTCAAGGGCTCGTAGAAAATTTCCTTGATCTCATCGTCCTTGTCTTCTGTCGGAGCGTGCGCACATATTAGGCTTATATTGAAAAATTTAACCTTGATGCGGATTATGGCAAGTCGTTCGTTCACAGGTGTGAATTGCAGGACGTGGGGCCGTAGTCTTTTGCCAACTACAAATCCGCATCCAAACTCGTGCTTCTCCGCATGGCCGCTGTAGTAGATATCACAGGGTGCATGCCGAATGCAACCCTGTCCCTTCCATCGCATTTCTTGGATAGCAGTGATATCAGCTTTGTATCTTTCCAAGACATCAGTCAGTTGGATTGAGGCACCTTCCCAATTAAGGGTTCGGACATTCCAGGTGCATATCCGTAAATCATTATCAGTTTTTCGTTTGCGGAAGTCGTCATCAGATTTGGGGAACAGTTTTCTTCTTTTCTTAGTTGTTTTCATTGAAATGGGTTTTTACGGATGGGCTTCAATCCCGACGCACAACCTATTTTAAGCCTAGGAGGGCCCGCCGCTCAGACTAGCCTCCAAACTAGCGATTGTCACTTTTGACGTTGCCCAAGAAACACCACGTGGAGGTTTGAGTCGACTTGAGGCGATTTCACAAAGATTATGCTGGCCTCGCCAGGTTGAGACAGTCAGACATGTTACATTGTAAAGTTTTTTCCCCCAGAAAATAGAGGATAAACACTCTTTTAACCCTTAAATCTCTGGTGGTACCGCAACGAACCAACCACTTACATTTTTTTTTTTTTTGCATATTCTACATTTAATTTTGGTTAATTTTTTGCGTGCTATTGTTCTCTGATCCATGCGTCATAATTTTGTTTTGAAGACACGTGCTTTTACTTTGTTTATCAAGTGTTTTAGTCGGTTAAGAGTTTACATTTTCAAGAAATGGAATTTTAGTAAATTGTTAGTTTTCGGAATATTGCTTGTTTATAATATTGTTCGTTATCGCTTAAAGAACCATTAAAGGTCATTAGAAAAGTGAAAGTTTGATGACAATGCTTTTTTATAATGCAGAATTTTCGTGCTGTAAAATTTTTCAAATAGAAACCAAAAGAATATCAAACGATTGGAAGATGGAGTCTCTTCGGATGACACCAGCATAATAGATCCGAATATTGTGACACGTGTTATAAATGTTGTCGATGTTTCTAAAAGCAATGCAGTTAAGGTTGATGGAGGTAATAACCATAACGACAAAAGTGCGAATGATTGCGAAGGTTAAAATAATGTGCGTTGAGCTTTTTGAGCGGGCCCCTAATTTTTCTGAACTCCTGTAGGTAAACTCGGATATTTCAATCCATAAAGACTAGATTGAGTTCAAAAGACCATTGTGGAAGCAAAGTAATCTACAGAAAAGTAGAGATTGTTATAAATTTCGTGGCAACTCTGATCTTACCCTAGAAATACTGGCATTGAACAGTTCATTCCAGTTCTTTTGTTTATCATTCTTAGTAACAGACAAAGTTATTGCAAGTATCGTTGAGTAAAACAACTTGTATGCAATGCAAATGGATCCTGCGCAACCACTGAAAACCACACCACACGAAATCAGAAGATTTTTGGGTATCCATTGTTTCATATCTGTGTTAAGATACCCAAATGTGCGTATGTGGGAAAATCCAAATGGAGCGGAAATAGGAAAAATCCAAATAATATAAGCCATGGCTTTCCATTGGGACAATTTTTACATATCAACAACAATGAAAACATGCCACGTTTTCGCGATCCAGAATAGCAGGTGATGAGCAGCCATCCACATCTTCAGAAGCGTAATACTCAGATCATCAACACGATAAAAACAGTAACGAAAAAATACTGAAAACAAATATGGACCAATTCCGACTAATGATATTACCTACGCGGAGATAATTATTTTGCTTGAACTAAGCAAATATTTTGCCTAAAAGGAAATCACCAAAACTTTGCTCAATTACTGTGTGATTTAAGAAATGGATTGCTAAATTGAAATCACTCCTCATGAATTTAAGAAAAAGTAAAATTTGCTATTTGAGTTTATAATAACTTAGCAAATATTTGCATGAGTTACGAAAAAATTTGCTATTTGAGCTTATAATAACTTAGCAAATATTTGCTAAAATTTAGTAGAAATTTACTTCTGTAGTTTATAATAAATTAGCAAAATTTAGCTTGACTTTAATCAAAAATTAGCTTAGTTATTATAAACTGGAATGGCAATTTTGATTAGTTTTTGCTGAAATCTAGCATAATTTTGAAGTTGAGTTGAAGCTGAGAAAAAAGCACAAGTTTTGCTTAACCACAATACAAATTTAAATCGTTAATGAGCCAAATTTGGGCACTTCTGCGAATGTTTTTGTTCGATTAATTTGTAGGGTTTCACGTTTCACCTGGCTCACCGCTGAGCCACTAAGCCTTCCATGCACTTTTTATTCCTTCCATGCAGAAGTCTATTACACCTTACATTAAGTATCTAATTAGGTGCATTATGTACCGTAGGATGTGTGTAAGGTATTGCAAGTGGTATTTAACACCTTCTGTACTATTTTCTCTTGAAGGAGGTGGAGGCTTTGGGTATAACTTTTTTGTTTTCAAAGGGGAGTTTACTACGCAATTCTTTTTTTTAAGTGGTAATTTGGAAATTTTATTTGAGGCGGAAATTTTTTAATACTTCTTCCCTATTATGGTTTCAAAACCCAAAATTTCCCTTGGTGGCGGGTCTATATCTAAACCTTATACAGCAATAATTTTTAATAGCAACAAATTGTATTTTATAAGGATCAAATTAAATGTTGTGAACAGCAAAATGTTTAAAATGTATTTATGTATGTGCCATTTTCGATTAGAAAGTTGATGCAGAAACCGCTTCATGCATCATCGTGACTTCAAAGGTACCTAATTTGTATCCGAGCCAACCACTTGCTGAAGTTGCCCCTCTAAACTTTTTGCTTTTGTGCCCTATCTTTAACTTTAGGCATCACGTGGGGAATAGCTAACTCCTGCAGATACTTGCGACAATAATTCGTTTCTTATTGCGTCCTGGCATTGTTTTCTCTTTTAGTGTGGTAATAACAAAGGTTTTCAGCGCTGCGGTGTCTAACATATTTAAATAAAAAGTCTACACTGTAAAAAGTAAATCTTATTATTAGGTAAAAAAACTGTCTGAAAGTAAACTGCAACAGCTTTAAGAGAGCTTTCGCTGAAATTACACTCGCCTTTATTTGCTGCAAACCAGCATCTAATACTGCCTTATTTTAAGGCAGTTAAAATCTAAAAGCAGCAGTAGCTTCGCTGAATGCCAGCCATTATTATTTGTGAAAAAGCAGCCTATACGTGAAATTAATGTGAGCCCTGCTGAAAATAAGAGTACGACTGCATGATTTTCAACAGGCACGCTTTAAAATTTTGAATTTCAAGTCCCTAATGTCTGAAATTAAGGCTGCATAAACTTAATATAAAGTCGACGATGAAATTAAGGCTATTGATGATGAGGGCACTGTTCAAAATAACACTTAGTTTTTACAGTGTAGGGGCCAGCGAAGAGTCCTCCTTTTGGTGGATTATTCAATCAACATTTTTAATATGGTGTCAACAATACCTTTTTGCTTGTTGTTGTCCAAAATAAGTCCATAAATATTTCAGGTTCAAAGCAAAATGAAAAAAAATTTACCACTAAATCGTTGAAAGTAGAACAACTGGTTTTTATGGTGTCTTTTTCGTGACATTTGATCAAATGATAATAAACTTATTCTGCAGGAAAACAAACTCTCTTGAGTGTAGATCTTTTTAGCGGCTTTGTTTGAACTCTTCCGGCAGGTACGGCTTATTTTCCTTCATGGTACTAAAAACCTTCATTTTAACTCATACAAAAAAACTGAGAAAATGTATCAATAGAATCACGATCGAACTTAACTCACCGGACTTAATGTATGAAAATACTTCATAGCCCATACAAAATAAGTGGCTCACTGGTGAGCCACGTGTCCGACGAAGGGGTAAAGTAATTCACGGCCGAATTTTAAGTATCTTTAAATTCACAAATAACGTTTACTTTGGCTTCAAAGCTCAAAACATATATTTAGGAGAAGTCACCGAGCCCCAACCCGGTAACTGCAAAAATATGGCTACAAGGTTAAGTTAAACGTATGATTGCTCACCAGTGTCAACACAAGGGTTAAGGGAAAGTTCTCATGAAACTCAACTAAAAACTCAATTTTTTTTTTAACTTTTCGATAGCTTATTATGTGTACAACATGTTCCCAAAATGGTTTGAACGATAACGATTACATAAAAAAGTTATCGCATACGTAAGGAACCCATATTTTCATAAATGAACTCGAAGAAATCATTAACCTTATATAAAGAAATCTTAAAACGCGTTATATGGAAAATCATGTTTTTCAAACTGGTCCCCACAACATCTCAAAAAGTACTCTATAAATTAACTTGAACTTCTTATTTTTATTTTAAAGAAGATAAAATTTTTTGGGTGGATTCTTAACCTAAGTTCAGATAATATTGGCCGGTTTTTTTAAGAGCACTTTAAAGAGCAAAAACATGTCCACCATTTTTGTAAATTTAAAACTTTTTATTGATACAATAGGTTCAAGCTCCAATAAATATGGCATAGTTTATAACATTTTTTGGTTTTTTTATATCAGATGACCGCAAACGTGATGTGTGATGGAGACGTTTGGGTACCTTTTTTTCAACGTGACGTTTGACTGCGTATCGACATTACACTTTTATGCACCAAAAAAATATTTTCCTACACTTTAAGATTCAATAAATAACTGCCAAAAAAAATAAAGGTGCTCATTTACTTCATTCTATGCAGAATAAAATTAAGAATATCACCGTGTTTTTTTGGACCTCTAGATAAGAACCTTACCTTAAACTTTTTTCAAATGACTTTCACGGTGCTTATGTAATACCTATGTACATACAATTCCAATTTGGATGACACATTAACAAGTTGCATTTTTTGCTAGTATAGATTTTGCCTTCCTTCTCTAAAGTATAACTTGACAAGCTTTTTCGATATTCAGCATATATCATCTAATAAAAGCTGATAAAAGTTTTGCTCTTTTGCTAAATCGAAAATATATTTCCATAAATTAGTTTAAAAAAAAAACTCACCAGGCCACGTGTTGAAATCCATGATTCTTCAAAGTGCCATCTGCACAGACTCCAAGCAAGGACCAAACAAGCAAATTCAAAAAATAAATAAAGCCAAAGCATACAAACAAACATTGGTCATCAACAAAGCAATACAAAATCTATTCAAATGAGCGCAATAAAATGGCGGCATATCCGCCAAACTGAATACATAACACATTTTATATCCTTTTAGTAAACTAGTTCTTTTTTTCTCTTCGCTGTGAATGCTTTGTGTATTTGACCCAAAACAATAAAAACTACAGAGCATTAATACAAACAGCAACAAATATCAATGAAAATGTAAAATATTTCGACCTTGAATTTTTTTTTTTGTAAAATAATTTTGGAAAAGGTTAAAAAAGTAAAGCGACAAAACTAGGAGTAGCTCGTTTAGAGTTTGACATGCAAAAAAGGCAAAAACAAAGGCAAAAAAAGGACTCTCAAAAATTACACCCACACACAAGAACAAAAAATACAACCTCAACCATAACTACAGCATCAATGAAAAAAAAAGTGTCGACAATCGACAGCTTTTGTTGAATTGATGGGAATTTATATGTTGTTGGCTGTTGGCGTTCCAACTCATTCGTTATTCATAATATTTTTTGATGTCCTTTGGACCGAAATAAACAACAACAACAACAACAAAAATATATCAGGCAAATACAGACAGTTTTACACGTTTGAGCAACCATACTGAGTGGGCTTGAGATTTAAGCCCGCATGTAGTGCTGCCACATCGTAAAATAAAATAAGAATATTTCAGAGATATTTTATGCAAATAACAATGACATCTTTTGTGCAGAACAAGTGTTTGTATAGGTAGCTAGCTAGTTAAGTTTGGGTTACAGACCTAATTTGGCTCCCTAACAAATAAAGAAATATGTTTGTTTTTCTCTCTGTTAACCAGTATTCGACAATTCTAAATTGCATTTGTTCGGACATGGCCGTTCAAACACAGGTGACATATACCTTACACAGTAAGCGACCGTGCGAGTAAGTATAATGCTAACTACGCAAAAGCTAAGAGGGAACACAAAAACATTTAACGAAATTCTTCTCTATGCCGACAATACAATAAAAACAAGTAAGAAAACAAACAGATGACGCCACAAACTAATTTTTTTAGTAACTGTCACTATTTCAGATGGTTATGGCCAAATTTTTTGCCTTAAGCTATCATTTCTGAGCTCTTGTTTGTTAATGATTTATTTATTTTATATATTACATTTAAATTCAGTTTCAAAAATATGCAGTAGTATTTTAGCTGGACTAAAATTTATTAAAAGATTTTGAACCTTGTGGTTTGTATGGGGGTCATTTTCTCAAATTTTTTCAAGCACAGTTGACGTTATTAGTGTTCACTTTTAGGTAAGCCTACAGCCCTTAATATTCATTGTTAAGAGATAAAATTTACGAATATGGAACCTTTGATTTTGTTACTTCTTTTATAAAGCCACAAAATAACAAAATCTATGAAGAAAAAAAAGCACATTTTTATATGAAAACATCAATCATAAAATCCATCAATAGCTGCTTATGTTTTTGGTTTGGTTCGTGCCAAAATCACAAACGAAACATCATTTCGTTTTGTTGAAGCGAATCGTTTTATATATATTTTTCTCAGTAACTGATTGTTTTGTTAGTGCTATATTAATATGTATGTAACATATCAGTTGCTTTCATTTGGGCCATTTATAGTGGTTTTTGTTAATCTTCAGCAAGATTAATATAATAAATGTTCTGACTTTTTACAAGTTTTTAGCCTTGAGAAAGTGCGAAAAAGCTGTAGCAGCTGATCTCTATTGTTATTCACACAAGCTCAAGCAATATAAGTTCTAGGGATGTTGATAGTGGCTTAGGGGCTAAATTAATACCGAAAAAAATGATACCGGGACTATCGTTAAATATTTCGGGATTAAAACAAATTGTGCAACTAAATAATTCAGTGTACGTGTGCATAATTTGTCAAAGAGTAATTTTATATATAATTATTTTTAAATGTTATTTTTAGAAATGATCTCATTTTGCTACGCTATCATTATTACTAAACTATATACAAATATTTAAAAATCTTTAAATTTTATTTCTATTTCTTGAATCCTGGGACTAATCCCGGGATCCAGAGATTCAAATTTTTAAATCCCGCAATCCTAGGACTTAAAAAGGGTCCAGGATCGACATCCCTAGTAAGTTCGCATTAAAATATACTTATAAAAGTGCTCATAATTAACAAATAATAATAAAGTTAATGATATTGTTTTTACATGATGTATACCCAATATCTTTAAAGAAAATTATATATCATACTTTTCATACCACAAGCCAATACATACAATTTCAAAAGGTCAAGTTTATACAATTTCTTATAACATATATATAAAAAACTCTTTTATTAATTTTTTAAGTTGAAAGAGGTACAATGCTTATCACAGATAAAAAGAAAATAAATAAAAAAATTCATTGTAGTACAGATTTAAAAATTTTTAATTTTATAAAAAAAAATTATTTTCGATGCGTTGAGAAACGACTTTTTTCTAGCGGAAGGACAATTGCTTCTTAAAACAGAATTTAGGTCTAGCTATGGAAGCAAACAGAAATGACATGTTTTTATTGTCATTTATTGAGCTCTCTCTTTCACTTTTCACTTGCTCAACAAAGTGAAAAGCACCTTTTCTTTTTACAGGCAAAGTTCTTTATTAAGCCCAACAAGCAGTGACTTACTTTAGCATATTTTCTTTATATAGGCATTTCCAAACTGGCGTTACGAACGATTTGTACGAAGAAATATAAAAAAAAAAAAACAATAAAAAAGTCTTATTTGAAACAAGTTTTTTATTTTTGCGTAGTTATTAAGTAGCACTATATTTAGTAAAAACAATGACAACAATCGACCATAACTATTTAAGAATATAAGCAAAGATATGTGCTGGCGTTACGTAACAAAAATCGGAAGTAGTTTTTTACTTGTATTACAAAATTTGCAAATTTCTCTGAATTGGACAAGACTTTTTGTATCACCTTTTTTTAGAATGGTTTTATATAATATAAGTTCATTTTCAAGTGGTCAGATTTAAAAATCTTTTCTGGTTTTTTTTTATAAGGTTTTTTGATCTGGCGTTGCGTTGCTTAAATTTCCACTGTAGTTCAATTGGGTAATTAAATAATTAGGTAATTAAGTAATTATGTAATTTTGTAATTTAAAAACAAATTTAATATATTGTCCTTTGCTTGCCTCAACCATGTTTTCAATATCTTTAGCCAATGCATTCCATTTTTACTAAAAAAAAAACAAAATTACGAAACATTTATTATATATTTACGAAAATTAAAAACTGCATTTGTGAAACAGTGCAGATGATTCACCCTTTAGGGTAAATTAATTTATGTATAAATTTCATTAATAAATAAAATGAATATGTTTCTTTTAGATAATATCATAAAATAATACGTTTTTAGTAAGTTTCAAGTTTTTGGTCACGGTAAACTTTTCTGTGGAAATGCCCATATGGGCATTTAAATGGGCATACAAAATAAAACTAGAAGCTATAATTATAGTTTTTTATATTTTTGGCCCCAAAGTAATTTAAAATGGCTTGAGGCCAAGCGGGATGACGTCATGAAATTGATTTGTATGCATTTTGTGTGGTTTTGAGTGGTTACAGGAATGACGATTACAAGAATGACACAATCGTTTTTATTTGTAGAGGGCAGCCATCAGAGAAACACTTTTCCGCACGTTTTTATAATATACCTTGTTAACTTTTACACGTAGAAATAAGAATTTCGGAAGCTACACTCTTTTAATTGTTATAATTTTGATCGAGAACAGGTTACAGGAATGACATTTTATGCCTATTTTGGGCATTTCCACCTGCAAAATTAATTTTTTAATGGCCTGTTACTACCAGAGATCTGCAGTTATTCTTGTTTTTGAGTCATTGGTTGACTAACACAAGAAAGAGTATTTGTTGATTTAAGTCAAAGAGAAACTTCCACACATATCCACTCATACTCGTTCACGTACAACACACAAAGTAAGTGAGAGAACAAAGAATAAGTTATCTGCTGATATGAACCAGTGCATAGCGCAGTTCTCTCATTGAGTCAATAGATTTAGTTTGCTATACCGTAATGACTTACAACACCAATAAGCACCAAGAGCTCAGTGGAATAACTTAAGTACTTTGAGTCATTTTTAGTTCAGCGCAATAAAATTAATATAGGAAGGATGTTACAAGAAATATTGAATATAACTAGCTAAATTTTAGCAACAAGAATTGAAGACCAAAATGCAGTTCTGTGAAGAGAAAAACTAATTTGGAAGAGAAAAACGAGATCAAATTCATTGTTAATTAAAAATGTATTAACAAAACTCGTTTTTTTTTTTAAATTAGAAAACAAAGCAATATTTATTAAAAGTTAAATAATAAATAAGTAAAACATTAAATTAAATATCTGTGGACTTTTGACAAAACAACTTAAGTCTATCTGAAATTCATTATCAAAACCCTTTACGTTGATTTTGTATTATGTATTCAAAATATTTTAAATTTCCTTTTTGAAAATAGACTTGAGAAAAAGAATGCTGTCAACTGTTTTTGGGACTATTCTGTTCCTCTTTTCTGTTATAATATTGCCGGATAGTGAAAACACTCTCTCTGATGATGCACTGCTAGCAGGAATGGCGAAAACTCTTCGTGCTTTTCACAAAATCCTACTTTTTCTTCAGAGTAACGACGTACTTCTTCTGATACAGTTTCAGCTTCTGATAATAAAGTGCCAGTGCCTTGAAGTAGGCTTGGAAAGAAAAAACTCTCTTTATTTTTCGAACAAGTGGCTGTTGGTGAAGAAATGTTACTTGGCACCATATCGATCAATTGAAGTATTGGTGATTAAGGCTCTTCCGATTGCAGTAATGACGGCGCTGTATAAGGCTCTAGTGTAGTTGAATGCAATGACTCCACCTCGTTTTCAATTTTATCTATGCAAAACCTTTTAATTCCACTTAATGAGCTTGCTTGGAGACAAATTTGGGATCTAAGTCTCAGTTAAACCTTCCAAAATCTTTAATTTGAAGGCAGAAATTGCCTGAACGTAATTTTCATCAAATTTGCAAATTTCTTTAATACGATTAATGACATGAAGTACGTAGCACATCTCTGTAGTTTTTTGAAAATTATTTTTTTTTAATTATAGCAAAGATTAACTAAATTTTTAACAACTAATATGTTTAAATTTAAAAGTCTATCAATTTCAGAAGTATTTGCCACAATTTGGTTGATTTTCAACCAATTGTCTGCACTCAACTTTAGCATAAAAGAATGTGAGTTCCATCTGGTTTGGCAATAGTTTTTTAATGATGTTTGCAGTTTATGTTGCATACCTGATTTTTTAAAGAAGCGTGACAGGATGCTGCAATTTTGCTTAATTCGGATAACTCTTTCTTTTCCACCTTTTCCCCTATGTTGCGCGAAATTGTTGTGGGGTCTGGCAGAAAGTCATCTATGACATCACTTTTCCCATATTTCGTCCTAATAGTTATAAAAAATTTTACTAGACTCCTGAATCCGGAAAAATTTTGATTTTCATCAAACGATTTGACCAACGAGTGTTGCCTCTCATCAAATCGCCATCTCTCAACACTCATCAAATTGCCATCAAATCCATACAAAATCTGTTGGTCAAATCATTTGATGATCGCTTTGATGAGCGATTTGAAATGTGAACAGATCTATTTGTAAATGTACAGCAACACGTGTCAAAACAAACAATCACTGACTGAATAAAAATCCAAATTTAATTGTAAATGTTCAGCATCATGTGCCAAAACAAAGAATAATAAAAGCCCGAACAGAACCAAAGCGGATGTCGGATTCGCCGTGAAACAAAATACATGAAAATATATACAGCCACCAAAAATTAAATCGCCGTAGAAATGAAAACGCCGTGACGAGAAAACGCCAGAATAGAATCTATTCTAATTTTTCTCTGACCGCTGGCGGATCTCTCTCTGAGTGACTTAAATGTTGCCATATTTTTACTAAAGATTGGGTACGTTAGTGTTATTTTTTTTAGTTTTTACTATGATCTGACAATCTGTTTTTGTGCTTGTGTTGCATTTATGTGAATTCAAAGCATACTATAAAAAAATTTGTATCATTCCCAAAATGAAATACAACCGTGATCCGACAACCGACAACCGACAACCGCTCCTATTCTGGACGTGTTCTCAGCGGATTTCGCCAAGAGAGGCCCGCCATCCGACATCCTCTTTAGTTCTGTTCATGCTCTAACTGTTTAACGAAAAGCATAACATGAAAAAATACTCAACTCATTCATTTTGTCACACGAAAAAGTGAAGAAAACAGCAAAAAGCATCAGCGAGGGCATAACACAAAATAATACTCAACTCACGCATACTTATTTTCTTCTTACATGAAGAAGTGACTCACATCAGATTATAAAAGCAGAACAAAGAGAGTGATAATTTGCCGACACACATGTGTGTATTAGTACTATGAGTATTTTTTGGCTTTAGTGGGAATGAGTCAAAGTATTTTGTTGAGTTGGTATGAGTACACATTTGCACCAATAGTTATTGCTCATGACTTAAGTATACTAATTTCGTTAGTACTCATTGCAGATCTCTGGTTACTACATAAACTTCAAGGAAAAACTTTTTAAGAAAGCTGAAGTATTTTAAAGTATCAAAAACTGTTTTGGTACTTTTGGCAAAATTGCTTATATGTAAGTGTATATAAAAAAAAATTGCTACAAAGTTGGATTAGATGCAATAATCATTTTTTACTTCAACCATAAAAAAATAGTAAATCATTACGTTTAAAATATACTCTTGATTTAAATTTTATTTTAATAAAATCACTGTTTAATTTTCATAAAAAAACTATTTTAAAATTTCTTAAAAATATCGAAAAACTATCGATATTATTTTTCGTGACTCTCAACACTATCGGTGGTAGCCCACCATCCATGGTCTTTATCAAACTGAGCAACCAACGCTATCTGACTGACACAAAAGTTTTTAAAATTATTAAAGTGGCGTGGAATCTTTTACTTATTTTAAATTTTTCAGCGCTGTATTTTTTCAAACTTTATGCGGTAAATGTTATTCTAAGCAACCTCAGATATGCTGCTAGTTCATATAAAAAATTTTTTAAGGGCAAAGATTGTGTTCTACCTTTTTAAAATTTTGTAAATACCCTTTTCTTTTGCATTAAGGTGGCAACACTGTGTCTGCACTGCACACAATGTTTCAATTTCTGAGTGAGCAAATGATGATTGCCATGATTCGCGCTCATCAAACGTATTACTTTTTATTCTTCATACTATACAATGACTGATTTTTCTTTTTGTATCCAGTTATCAAGCAATGGCGCCAATAGGCGCTACACGTTGCCACCCCCTTCATCAATCAACATGATATTAACCCATTTCCTTTGGGGCCATTTTCCCCGTTTACATGTTCAACCTACGACAGTAATTCGTGCTACGATGCTTATTTCTGTCAATGGCCATTAATGTATTTCAGCACAGCACAGAGCGACACTCATCATGTTCAGATTGTATTTGTTCATCCACGAAGAGCCTTCATGAGCGAACTCTGCTTGACGAATGCGTTGAACGAATGTAATGCAGATATTTTTGGTACGTTTGTCACAATAATTCTGACATTTGGAAATGATTCAGAGAATTTTTGTTGCCTTTCTGGCCCAACGTAAAACAGGACAATGACAAGCACGCTGACGAGGACATGACGAAGAAACAGCATAAATAAATACATGGAAATTGATAATTTGCTTGGGTTTGTTAGGGCATATTTGATGGTGTTGTTGTTGCTGCTCTCGCTATTGCTCTTTGTAATCATCGACCTTGTTGTAACCTGTCGTAATTCTTGATGAATGTTTCCACTGTCAGCAACTTGATTTTTTGGCACGACACAAACACCCACACACACTAATTTCCAGTTAGTTGATTTTTGTTTTTTACCGGAAAGTCCTGATTTGCTGCCTGCTTTACTTCATTTGATTTGAATTGATTTTAGTGTGTTTTGCATTGCTTTGAATTTCGAAATAAGGTTCTATAAAGCTTAAGTTTCCCTTTCTGTTAGTTTTGAGTGAATTCACTGAGCATAAAGACATTCTTCAAGTTTTGTTGGTCAATCAAGCATTCAGTCGATTGGTCCTTTTGACAAAATCGCTACCAAAAGCTTGGTAGGTCTGTCTGCCTTAAAATTTTCTTAAGATTGCTTTTAACGCATGAATATATTCATAACTTGTTTCGTGAAGATTTTTTTATGGAAATGACGATAATATACTTGGCATATCATTGCTTCAAAAGGGTGAGAATTTATTAACCTAAAACAGTTGGGAGAAATTTTTGTTTCTTATTTTTCAAATCGTCAACTTCTGGATACATAGATCAAAGATTCATAACTTAAGTTATGTGCTATTTCATACATAATGGCATAAATTTTGCTTCAAAATATAGCCAGAATTCATTTAATATCTTAAGCCATTGATGTTTTATATACTTTTTTTCTATTAAGGTCACTTTAAATTAAAATACTTAAACAGTTTCAAATAACGAACCTAGATAAAATCTGAGGATGAGATAAATAGCAGTATGTTTAAAGGTCAAATGAAGAAAATTGAAGCAATGCAGTCTTTATATAACAAGACCTTTATGTTCCAAAATATATGTACGGTTCTGTAAAAAAGTAAACATTACCAAGAGCTAATAAATTATGTAATATTCACATTGAGATGGGCCGATTTGATGAAAGTTTATTATTATGAATTTTTTTATTTGGGGACAAAAAACTCTGATTCACTTGAAACTTTTGAGCTATCTAGAGGCTAAAAATTTTAAAATTTGGCTTTGTAGTTGGTGATATTTTTTGGTACCATTTGTTAAACAGGTGTATACTATGCCATATGATTTTTTTTTATTCTCATATTCGTAATGCAGTTAGTCATGAAAGTTGTTTGCTGAATTGTTCTTTATAATTCTTTATAAGTGCGTGGTTTTAGGTATGAATTAAAAAAGTGAAGTGCAGAATTTTTGTTTAAGTTTATTAAATTTACTTTTAAAAAAAAAAGTTTTAACACATTTAAAAATAAAAATAAACGGCCGTACACGCCGGTATGTTGAAAATTTTCAAATTTAAGATTTATAAAATTTTCAAAGTTTTGCATTACGCCGTATTACAATGCTTTTTACTGTTTTTGAATTTTCGGTTACTTTCTAGTCAATTTACAAATTGTTTATCTGTGGCATTCTGCGCCTAATTGGGTTTGTCTTCGATTTCGCAAAAGGAGTGGTATGATGTTTGTGGGACCGCAGTGAGAAAAACTATGCTGTTTACAATAATATCGCTTGTAAACTCGAAATCGCAGACTTGAATAGTGGCTTTAAGAAGGCTTTAAGAAGCAGATATCAATTTTTGTGACCAATCTTCAAGTTAAGTGGCGGAAAGTGTGCCAATATAAAGCCGAGATTTTCACTTTGGCTTGGAAAGTGTCTATTTTTTGAAACTTAATAGCCAACTTTATCATCAAGGACGGTCTCATGCCAATTTTTAAGATCTCTTTGAATCTGCAAAGAGAGTGAGGGCCAATTTTTCAGTTCGAGTTTAAAGTCTAGTCAAATTAAACCAAGCTTAACTCACCAAAATTGGACGTATAAGCTCGGTTTAGGCAAAAAAGAAACACATTATATAATAATTAAAGTTAATTTATCTTTGACGAATGCAAAAATATCGTTTATAAAATATAGTTTAAACGTCCAATATTGGTGAGGTTTAACTTGACTAAAGTTTAAATTTGTACTGTAAAACTGGCCATAAGAGTACGTGTAAGTTTAACTGCGTTTGCTTTCGAAATGCAACAGAAGTAGTTACAGTAGCAACCATTCCTCCTAAAAAGGCAATTAGGTAAAAAAAAAATTTGGTATCCTAATTAAAATGTAGAAAATATGTTCCTGAAGAAGCTTTATTACTATATTATCCCCTGCATGCCAAAACAATGAATGTGAAAAAAATGCAATTTTGGGTTTATTGCTGTTTCTGATGCAATTTTATATAATGAACATTGTATCAACTTATGAAATAGGAATGTGGCTCAGATCTGCTGCAATACTATGGTTCTAAGTCAATGAATTTGTTTTTTAATTTTTTTATCATGCCAAAAAATGAATTTGCCACATTCATTGTTTTGGCGCAAGCATTTAAACAAAATTGGAATTTTTCTGCATGCCAAAACAATGAATGTGTTCTAAAATCTGTTAGGAGTGAGGTAGGCCAACAAAATTTACATCATAAATCGAGAACCCTAATGCCCACATATCTGCAAACCAAAGTATCAGGAAAAATTAGATCCTTCACATTCATATATAGCTCGATTCCTTGAAGCATGAATGTTTTATGAATTGGAATTTTTCTGCATGCCAAAACAATGAATGTGTTTTCAAATCCCTTTGGAGAGAGGTAGGCCAGCCTAATTTCAAACTATTGTTAAGTCACTAAATACTTACCATTCGGTAAAATAAAATTTTAAAAAATTAAACTTCCCTAATTTTCAGAAGCATTCAAATCTTTAAACTGTCTTCCCAAAAACTGTAAAAAAGCACATTCATGGTTTTGGCATGCAGGTGACGATATGTCGACTGCCATCTCAAAAAATATGCTTATACACTTATACATCAGTAAACGAAAAGTAAGAATGCTAATATATACCCCTACAATGTGCTTTTGGAAGAAAAAAGAAATGCTATCCTTAGCTAACTTCAGGGGCTCCTCAATCACACAATTAAAAGAATAGCTCAAAACGAAGATACTCGTACAGTTGTAGAAGAAAATCTAGAAGTGATTGCTGTAGGCTAAATTGAAGATGTGAAATGTGGTTGCTCCCAGGGTTGCCAACTTTTGAAAAGCCCAGGCCCGGAGCTTTTTTTATTTAATAATTTTTTTATGGTCTGCTTGCTTTTAATTAAAAAATTAATTTTTTCTTTGGTTTTTTCATACATAGTCATGTTTAACAATCATGTTTACAACAAATGTGATACAACACAACTTGCATTTTCCCGTGAACTCGTTTTCTTTCAGCAACCAATCTTTGTAGCTTGGTTTCGAGAGCCAATCGTTGTTAAAAGATGTTAAGTAATGTTTTCTCTTGCAACTAGATTCCATTATGCTGTTCTCTAAAATAGTTTTGTATCAGTTAATACACAAAACACAAATTATTGACCGAATTTACATAAATTGAACTGCAAACATTAATTAAAAATTCACCCGCAGACAAGGTTAATTTATAAGGTTGTGGCACTTGAGAGAAATGCACTTTTTCCCGCCTTTGCTCGAACTGTCATTGCGCTTTTCTTTGTTCTAAGCATTCATTTTCATCATTTCTTTTCATCCATTCTGACAGTTCGACCGAGTTCGCTCTCAAGTGCCAGAACCTGATAAATGAGCCTTGGCCGCAGAACTCAAAAGAAAAAGAAAAACAGAAACGAGTTCGTCAAGTTACCAAAAGAAAAGTTACGACTGGTTACGACGTTCCTTCAAAAACGAAGTTCAAGAAATAGAAAGAACGTCAAAGTTAAGTTAGCGTTCATTAAGACAAATGGTTCAAACATTCACTAAAAAAAGAGTAAATCAACACTAATAAATAAGTTAAACAAATATTTTTGTAAGAAAAACTTGATTTAAATAAAGATTAGAGCGAAAGCCGGAGAAAATGTGTCAGGCCCGGAGCCCGGAGATCGGCCCTCAGGCCCGAAGTCTCCGGGCGAAAAGGTATGTGTTGGCAACCCTGGTTGCTCCTCCTAAAAAATTAATAGTTTACAGATTATGTATGAACGAAAGTGTGATAAAACGTTGTGCGATTGCGGACTTTCTACTTTTATGCCTTTTTTCAATTTTTTAAACGTATGCTAAATATTGCTTACAGGGAAGGTATAGAGATTTGCTGGGTAATAAAATCAAATAATTTATAAGTCCACAAAACGAACCGTACAGAGAGCTATAAAAAAATACAATCAGTTTGATTGTTGAATTGGCGGGGCCAGGGTTGGCCAGTAATGATTACTTTCATGTAGTGATTATAAAAAAATTACTGATTACAATTAATCATACACAAATTTATTACTTGATAACTTAAAATAAATCATTAATAACTTTAAAGTATTCAGTGTTTTTTTTTTTTTGAGAAATCAGTAATCATGCCAAAGTAATCAGTGATTAATTTAAGTAATCAATCACTTTCCAGTAAAAAATTAATTATTCTGATCAGGCTTAACCATTCGTTAGTTGCAGATTTCTATAACTAATATATTGTTTTATATCTGTTTTTACATATGTCGTTCAACTGAAAAACTGAGACAAGTAAAATACAGAAAAGGTTTCTGAGCACTATTGTTACCACTGCTTTAACAAAACCAATCTAACAAACATTAACATCACTTATAGCAGCTGAAGAAAATATTGTATTTATGGTAAATAGCAATAACTGGAATAATAAAATTACATACAAATTTTTACTTTTTTGTCTGACGAGAAGTAATCGGTAATCACCGAAAGCTGGGTCTGATTACTGACTACTTAATTTATTAAAAAATCATGTAATTCCATGTTACGATTACTTAATTTTTTTAAAAATCATGTAATCATTTTGCATAATTACTTTAATTTTTATAATCTCATGTAATTAATTACCTTACCATGATTGGATAACAAGTGGGTGAAAAATTAATTTGGTGATTTGGTCTCGTTCTGAGTTGTTTATCAAGTAGGCTCGAAATGAATATTCAAACTTTTTTCAAATACTGTAGAGACCCGGCTTACATAGAAATGTGTTAAATATTATCCCTGATATCCTATGCCACCAAGTGTCGGAATTTTAATTCATGGACCTACTATAGTAAAATCTTTTTTACTTCACATTGGTATTATGTCGGAGGAAGCTTTAGAAGCTAGAAGTAAGGACATGAGGAGATTCCGCGAACAAAATACCAGAAAAACAAGCCGTACAGATAAAACGTGTGACCTTCTTTCTTCAAACTTTTTGTTTTATCGGAGAAAACTTTCACTTTTTATGTATTCCACCCAATGTCTCCAATTAAAATTATAGAGCTAGCTTAATTGGACTATTTGTTTAATTTGAATTTATGCGTTTACTCGTGAATACACTCTAAAAATTTTTTGTTGAAATTTACTACAATACTTGTAGGCAACAGTTTTGCTGCTGTTTCTGTATTCAATTTACACACCTATTAAAATTCAACATTTGTTTAACTTTTAACATTGTAGTAAAATTCAACACTGAATTTACTATTGATGTTATAGTAAAATTAAACATGACTTCATTATTTCATTTCAGCAAGTATAGTTACGTTTTTAGCATTGAAATCATGCTTAAAAATGTGGTGATATTTGTATATCGGTATGGTTTGATCCAATATACTTGCACTGGCTTAGTGAACAATTGAAAAAGGCATTTTTGTTATTTGACAAATTTTTTTTTAATGCATGATGACGCGAGTGCACTTCATAAAAGTTCTAAGTAAAGAACATGCTACTGCATTTTGGAAATAAGGGCTAAACTCATTAAATTTATCTTCTTTATGCACTAATACATACATTTTTTTACATATTTTTACTAATACATATTGCTTGACTTGACTTTTTAAGTGACTGAAAATATTTGTGCTTAACATAATTAATTTTATTAAAAACAACAGCACCAAAAACAAAAGTCCTTACGCGATTATAAGCAAACTGGAATGAGAAATAAATGTATGCATGCACGACTGTTACCGTTGTTGAAAGTTAAGCAATCGCTTGCATTTTAAAACAGTTAATGTAGTAGTAAAAATTTTTACTATTGATATTGTAGCAAAATCCAACTTTTGATGTTTAATTTTACTGTAATATATGCTAAATTTAAAAATTTTTAGATTGCTTCAAAAATTGATTTCAACTGATATTTTTATTGAAGCAAAATATAAAAACATGTGTTTAATTTTACTTTAATTTACGTTTTAGTTGAAAAAATTAAAGATTACTTTAAAAGTTGTGAGAAAATTACAATTCTATTGAATTTTCAACAAATTATTACTACTATAATAGTCGTAAACTTACACTTATTTTTTAGAGTGTATTTTGAATAAGAATCGGGTATTCAAAGTCATCTGCAAAAACATTTTACTTTTACTTTCTGCAGCTATCATCTTATACTTCGTAAGAACTTTTTTGCTAAACAAAGTTAATATTTACCATTGAACACAACAATATTTTCAGCATTTTTGAGCTCACGCAGAACTACTGAAAGCTCGTTTCCGTTTTTTCTGCAATTTTGCAGTAAATGCTCAAAGACAATTTCTACATGTAAGCTTTAACGCACAACAAAAAACGTAACAGTTGATTCATGCTACCCTGGCATAACTCATTCACAAGCGCGTATCCACGCTGGGGCTATCAGGAATTCCCCCCCCCCCCCAAAGCTTCTTGAAAATGCTTTTTATATTCATTGATAATGTGATAATAGATTTAAAAAGTGGATTTTCAACAACAACTTTGCATTGATATTAATTTTTGGTATTGTTTCCTTATTCTGTTACCTGGAAATAATTACGTTATCCACACAAGATTTAAGAAAACTATAAAGCAGATATTTGATATTTTTCAAAGAATCTCCTGAGGTTTTAGATGAAATGTCAAAAAAGGTCGGTATGATTCAAGTACTAGTGTTTAATACTTGGCAGGTTCATTTTTTAAAATAAGGATATCCTGAATATGGGAAAAATCGTTTGAGTCCCTAACCACCGGCAATGCCAATTAATTTGTCTTTTTGCCGATAATTTGTCTTGAATTTCCAAACACGTACAAACTAGCCTTAACTGTTTGTGGTAATTGAGTATCAAGTAGAGCCACATGATTCAGTAAAAAAAAATGTTGATTGGCTATCATAACTATTTCAAAAAAATTTCATAATCATAGTTTTTTTCCCAATGCATCAAATGATGAAGTTCATCAACTTTTTTATTCCCTTTGATTGAGCGTCGTCAAAAATTTTATTACACTCGTCATCAAAAATTTTATTACACTCGAAGTTCATTTTCCTTATCGCAGATTGCTCATTTTCTTAGCTGAAAAACAACAACAAATCAGGATTCATTAAATCATTTGCTTCGTCTAATCCGTTTTTCGGAAATCTCTCAAAATTGCGCTGATACTATTAAATTTTGGCATATAGGAGTTCATTGGAACGGTATTGTGAATACCTTTCAATTTAATGATTAAATAACAATTAATAAATTCATTAAAAAATTTATGTATGTAAATTAAAAATATTAAATTAAATATTAAAAAAATATTAAAATAAAAAAATTGAAGGCAAATCCATCGTCATTTCCGATGGCTAGAGACTCAACCGATTTTCCTCAAGTTCAGGATATCTTAGTTTTTTTTTTTACTTAATTTTGCATATTATCTTTTACATTTTATTTTCCCATGTACTTCGAGCCACCCTACTTTATAACTCATTAGACTGCTACGATACTGAAGTGTATCCTCTTTTTCAAAATCTTTTTAAAATTTTAATAACATTGCCTTTAAGTGGAGAAACTGAATTTTTTCTAGAATTAAAACATATTTGAAACTAGTGATGCGCACTATCGAATGATTTCAACTATCGAACAATTCGATAGAATATTTCGTTCATTCGTTTACTTCAAAAAAATAGTAAGTAGTGCATGAAACTATCGAATGATAATTTCTAGTTAATATTTCGAATTAAAAAATATTAACTAGAACAAAGTTGAGAATCGAACTGTTTTCGTTAAAGCCAAGATTTTGCTTATGATATTTTAACCAATCCTAAGCGAGCTCCTTTAGGCGGGAAAAAAATTAGAAAATTTAATTTAACGTAAAAAAAAGGAAAAATAAAAAAGAAAAAATTTCATTTAACGAGAAAAAAACAAAGGTTCCGCGTTTGTCCCGAATACTCTATATATCATCTGAAACAAAAGTCAAGTTTTTTTGGTGTGCATAAGCACGTACATGAATGTTTATTGAAAACAAATAGTATTTCATACATTGTGATACTATTTTAATGATTATATAATCTATTTATTATAAAATTTCTTTTTTTTTTTGTCGTACATCGTATTGTTTAGAATACATTATATTGTAAATTTATTAACCCGTTTGTTACAGGAAAAATGGTAACTCATAACATATTATATTTATATATTGAAATTTACAATTTTTGTTGTATCCTAATCGTTAAGTTTCGTTGTGAAGAAAAGGGTTTAGATAAATAATCTTAGATATTAGATTCGGAAATTTTTGGTGAATAATTTTCAATGTTTACAATATCAAGATTTTTAAAATCTTAAATAGAACATTAAAAGATTTTTGATATATAATCTTATTGATTAAATTATAAAAAAATTTCGGTGAATAATTTCGAACTGAAGATATACGAATATTCGATCTTAAATATTGAAATTAAAAATTTGTGATAAATTATCTTAGAGATTGAATTATAGAAATTTTCATGAACAATTGTAAATTTTAAAGGTCACAAATTTTCCATCTTTAATATTGAAATACCGATTCTTTGATAAACCATCTTAGATATTAAATAAAAAAAAAAATTTTATGAATAATTTCAAAGTTTAAAGTTTACAAATAGTCAATATTAAATTAACAAATTTTTGATCTTAGATAAAAAAAAATCATCGAATTTTTTTTAATAATCTTAAACTCTAAAATATGAAAATTTTTCGATTTTATATGTTAAATCACAAAATTTCCGATAAAGGGTCTTCGAAAATTAATTACAAACATTTTGTTTTATGAATAGTCATGAAGACAAAAAAATATCAATTTTGTATAAGTTGATTAAATTAAAAAATAAATTATGGAATTTTTTTTTGTAATAGGTACTTTGGATACTGAAATACATTTTTGTTTTAAGCAATCTTAGGCTAAAAAAAATACGATTATGTTATAAATAATTTTTAAATAGTAAAAGTTTAACGGAGTGAAAGATTATAACGTCCGTGTATCTGAAAAGAGAGAAAGAAAGAAATAGAGAATTAATAATTGTGAGATATTATAATTTAAGACTTAATGCAGCGTCAATCTGAAACGAAATAGAAATAAGAGAATTAGAATTTATAATAAAAATGTGAATTGTTGTTAAATTAAAACTATGGTTTACTAATTTTATTCTTGGTGGGGGATATGAATACAGGGGCGGTTCAAAGGGAGGTGCACCAATGGTGGTTAAAAATGATTTAAGTCGGTAAAGTTTCTGGAATATTTTTTTCTTTGTGGGGTTATCTAAAATAGTGTCTAAGGTAGCCATGGTTGGGAGGGTACGCGTGAGGGTAAACAGCTCCTCAACTTTTTCGACGTGCGCGATGGTGGTAGATTCACGGAATTTTAAATGGATATGGGTAAATTTTTGGTTTTTTTGCGGTTGGTGAAGTTATTTAATTTAGTCTGATTTGAGTTATGGCATTTTTATTGTTAATTCGCTAATTACGAGTTAATTTTTTTGTGGGGATTTTAGTTCGTTTTGAGTATTGTTTTTTTTAATTTAATTTCAAACTTCCGGTTCGGGCCGGAAGTTATTGTTGCGTCCTCGACCTAGCCTGACGGTTTGGGAACAGCGCCCGTCACTGCCGTTAGCTAGTCGGTGTCAATCAGGCCAGGTACGATACCAAGCGACAGGTAACAATATGATACGATTTCGACTATCGAATAAATTATTCATTCATTCGAATTATAAAAATAGTAGCTTGTACAAAGAACTATCAAATTATATTTGCTATCTGTTCTAGAATTCATTCATTCCATTTAAAAAACCTCTAAATAGCAGTGATTAAATTGCTGAAGTAAAAGTACCAAAAGTCGTAAAATTATTGCTTTCTAAAGCAATCACTCTTTCCATAAATTCAAAACTTACTAATGCTTAAACCTTGTGCTTGAGAAAAATCAAACAGTTGCAGTCAAAGCAAAAGCAAAAAAATATATCTGAGAGACTACAAAGCACTTCAGCAGTCGACAGTTTTAGCAGTTTTTGTTTTGATTGACTGAAACTGTAAACAAAATCAAAAATAAACAAAAGACGAAGCAACAACAACTGTTCAACTCTTGCAAGTCGAAGCAGAAGTTTTTCAACAGTCGTAGCAGACTGTTTTACTTTTGTACTTTGTGCTAATACATTTCTTTGATCGCCTCCGTGCCAATTTTTTCGCAAATCGCTTTTCAATGGGACACTAGGGTGGACCTTAAAAATGTGCTGCTGAAGAGCTTCGCAGTCAATCAGATTTTTTTTTTTTTTGCTTTTGCTTTGACTGCGACTGTTTGATTTTAATGATATATATGGCAAACCACGGAAGCACTGATTAGATTTCATGTCGCGATTAGATTTTTCAAACAGGGTTTGGAAATTTTGTAGTTAATATAATTTAAAAATTTAAGACAACAATTTTATTCGTTTCTTTTTATATTCATTTAAGTTATGTAAACTTTTTTGTATTTCATGTATATGAACTTTATATAAAAAGTCACTAAAGACTGGATAGTTGGCGTTTTATTTGAATTGATGGAAAAAATATTTTTTTTTAAGTTGCCATATTTGTGTTTTTCAAGAAGCCAGTTTGTATATTTTCCCAAATTTAAATTGGATTTTTAATTAGATTGCAATTTTTAGTGAATTGCATAGTTATACACCGAAATATTCTTTTTAATAAAATTTTTTCATATGCTTACCACGTAATATTAGCGACTATCGCCAATATCTGCAACTACTACGGAGCCACAATTTTTGGATCTAACCCCCCCCCCCCCTTAAATGGAGTGTCTGTATCCGCCACTGCTAATTCACAAACATAGTGGAGGCATGGAATAAAGTAATGGTTAGTTTTGAGACTTGTCCCAGTTGGAAAAGAAGCCCTGCTGAATGTCTGCCGGCAACATGCCTCGGAAGGACAGGAGACGTGCTCGCCTCCATACCTGCTTAAATCTTTTTTGTTTTTCCGGCTATTGAAAAATTACCACTATCCGGAGACGAACCCCGGCCGAGTGAATGTAAGTGCATATACTATCCATTCGACCATCGCCGCTGTTAACTAATTGTCGCTTAATTTGCATCATTAAGAATAAACTTACGAGCACAGAGTAAAAAAATTAACGCGTTCGCTTTGTTATTCTAAGCAAAAACTACACAATATATGGAACGAATTCACTAAACAAATAGAACAAATTAAAAAAAACAAAACTAAAAGTCATTAAGAAAAAAGAAAAATTATGTCTCTGATGGGACTTTAACCCACTATTCACGATTCCAAAATACATAAATAAAAACTAAAGACCAAGCCAATTGAGCCATTCGCACTGTTGTGATTTTGTTGAAATAATATACATAACAACGTTGCAATTAAAAGTGCTTCGGCGAAAACACAAAGTATCGGCGAATTACAACAATCATGAAAATATTGAAGTTGTTTTCCCTTAAAATTAACCAGAATTTTGCATGATACAGTTGTTATTATACTTAAATTGATTGTATTTATGTTGTGCTTTAAAAGAAATTAGTTCTTACTGTTCTGATGTTTTTTGTTTATAAATAATAAAAAAAATAATAGTAATAATAATCATAAGAATAATAATAATAATAATAATAATAATAATAATAATAATAATAATAATAATAATAATAATAATAATAATAATAATAATAATAATAATAATAATAATAATAATAATAATAATAATAATAATAATAATAATAATAATAATAATAATAATAATAATAATAATAATAATAATAATAATAATAATAATAATAATAATAATAATAATAATAATAATAATAATAATAATAATAATAATAATAATAATAATAATAATAATAATAATAATAATAATAATAATAATAATAATAATAATAATAATAATAATAATAATAATAATAATAATAATAATAATAATAATAATAATAATAATAATAATAATAATAATAATAATAATAATAATAATAATAATAATAATAATAATAATAATAATAATAATAATAATAATAATAATAATAATAATAATAATAATAATAATAATAATAATAATAATAATAATAATAATAATAATAATAATAATAATAATAATAATAATAATAATAATAATAATAATAATAATAATAATAATAATAATAATAATAATAATAATAATAATAATAATAATAATAATAATAATAATAATAATAATAATAATAATAATAATAATAATAATAATAATAATAATAATAATAATAATAATAATAATAATAATAATAATAATAATAATAATAATAATAATAATAATAATAATAATAATAATAATAATAATAATAATAATAATAATAATAATAATAATAATAATAATAATAATAATAATAATAATAATAATAATAATAATAATAATAATAATAATAATAATAATAATAATAATAATAATAATAATAATAATAATAATAATAATAATAATAATAATAATAATAATAATAATAATAATAATAATAATAATAATAATAATAATAATAATAATAATAATAATAATAATAATAATAATAATAATAATAATAATAATAATAATAATAATAATAATAATAATAATAATAATAATAATAATAATAATAATAATAATAATAATAATAATAATAATAATAATAATAATAATAATAATAATAATAATAATAATAATAATAATAATAATAATAATAATAATAATAATAATAATAATAATAATAATAATAATAATAATAATAATAATAATAATAATAATAATAATAATAATAATAATAATAATAATAATAATAATAATAATAATAATAATAATAATAATAATAATAATAATAATAATAATAATAATAATAATAATAATAATAATAATAATAATAATAATAATAATAATAATAATAATAATAATAATAATAATAATAATAATAATAATAATAATAATAATAATAATAATAATAATAATAATAATAATAATAATAATAATAATAATAATAATAATAATAATAATAATAATAATAATAATAATAATAATAATAATAATAATAATAATAATAATAATAATAATAATAATAATAATAATAATAATAATAATAATAATAATAATAATAATAATAATAATAATAATAATAATAATAATAATAATAATAATAATAATAATAATAATAATAATAATAATAATAATAATAATAATAATAATAATAATAATAATAATAATAATAATAATAATAATAATAATAATAATAATAATAATAATAATAATAATAATAATAATAATAATAATAATAATAATAATAATAATAATAATAATAATAATAATAATAATAATAATAATAATAATAATAATAATAATAATAATAATAATAATAATAATAATAATAATAATAATAATAATAATAATAATAATAATAATAATAATAATAATAATAATAATAATAATAATAATAATAATAATAATAATAATAATAATAATAATAATAATAATAATAATAATAATAATAATAATAATAATAATAATAATAATAATAATAATAATAATAATAATAATAATAATAATAATAATAATAATAATAATAATAATAATAATAATAATAATAATAATAATAATAATAATAATAATAATAATAATAATAATAATAATAATAATAATAATAATAATAATAATAATAATAATAATAATAATAATAATAATAATAATAATAATAATAATAATAATAATAATAATAATAATAATAATAATAATAATAATAATAATAATAATAATAATAATAATAATAATAATAATAATAATAATAATAATAATAATAATAATAATAATAATAATAATAATAATAATAATAATAATAATAATAATAATAATAATAATAATAATAATAATAATAATAATAATAATAATAATAATAATAATAATAATAATAATAATAATAATAATAATAATAATAATAATAATAATAATAATAATAATAATAATAATAATAATAATAATAATAATAATAATAATAATAATAATAATAATAATAATAATAATAATAATAATAATAATAATAATAATAATAATAATAATAATAATAATAATAATAATAATAATAATAATAATAATAATAATAATAATAATAATAATAATAATAATAATAATAATAATAATAATAATAATAATAATAATAATAATAATAATAATAATAATAATAATAATAATAATAATAATAATAATAATAATAATAATAATAATAATAATAATAATAATAATAATAATAATAATAATAATAATAATAATAATAATAATAATAATAATAATAATAATAATAATAATAATAATAATAATAATAATAATAATAATAATAATAATAATAATAATAATAATAATAATAATAATAATAATAATAATAATAATAATAATAATAATAATAATAATAATAATAATAATAATAATAATAATAATAATAATAATAATAATAATAATAATAATAATAATAATAATAATAATAATAATAATAATAATAATAATAATAATAATAATAATAATAATAATAATAATAATAATAATAATAATAATAATAATAATAATAATAATAATAATAATAATAATAATAATAATAATAATAATAATAATAATAATAATAATAATAATAATAATAATAATAATAATAATAATAATAATAATAATAATAATAATAATAATAATAATAATAATAATAATAATAATAATAATAATAATAATAATAATAATAATAATAATAATAATAATAATAATAATAATAATAATAATAATAATAATAATAATAATAATAATAATAATA